>JAHRHZ010000144.1:70682868-70760553 GCA_024137785.1 Ginglymostoma cirratum
AGGCCACCAAATAATGACATTGTGGTGGGGCGGGCAATAAACATAGAAATAGCTAATGCATGTAAAAATGGTACAGCAATTATCATGGGGGATTTTAATCTACATATCGATTGGTTAAACCAGGTCGGTCATGGCAGCCTTGAGGAGGTGCTCATAGAATGCATCCGCAATAATTTCCTTGAACAATATGCAATGGAACCTACGAGGGAACAAGCTATCCTAGATTTAGTCCTGTGTAATGAGACAGGAATAATTAATGATCTCACAGTTAGGGATCCTCTCGGAAGGAGCGATCACAGTATGGTCGAATTTAAAATACAGATGGAGCATGAGAAGGTTAAATCCAGTACCTATGTCCTGTGCTTAAACAAAGGAGACTATGAAGGAATGAAGGAGGAGTTAGCTAAGGTAGAATGGGAGCAAAAACTTTATGGTGGGTCAGTTGAGGAACATTGGAGGACTTTCAAAATGATTTTTCACAGCGCTCAGCAGAAGTATATTCCAGTGATAAGGAAGAACTGTAGGAAAAGAGAGAGCCAGCCATGGATGTCTAAGGAAATAAAGGAAAGTACCAGATTGAAAAAAAAACACATACAAGAAAGCAACGAGTAATGGGAAACTAGTAGACTGGGAAATCTTTAAAGGCCAACAGAAAGCCACAAAAAAAAAGTTATAAAGAAAAGTAAGATAGATTATGAAAGTAAACTAGCTCAGAATATAAAAACAGGCAGCAGAAGTTTCTATAAATATATAAATCGTAAAAGAGTGGCGAAGGTAAACATTGGTCCTTTAGAGGATGAGAAGGCCAATTTAATAACAGGCAATGAGGAAATAGCCGAGACATTAAACAATTATTTTGTGTCGGTCTTCACAGTGGAAGACACAAATAACATGCCGAACACTGATGGCAGAAGGTTGTAGCAGGTGAGGACAGAAGGCAGTGCTGGGCAAGCTAAAGGGGCTAAAGGTAGACAAGTCTCCTAGCCCTGATGAAATGCATCCCAGCTTACTAAAAGAGGTGATGGGGTAATAGCAAATGCACTAGTAATTATTTACCAAAATTCACTGGACTCTGGGGTGGTTCCCGCAGATTGGAAAACAGCCAATGTGATGCCACTGTTTAAACAAAGAAGTAGACAAAAAGCAGATAACTATAGTCCAGTTAGCTTAACTTTGGCAGTGGGGACAATGCTTGAATCTATCATTAAGGTAGAAATAGCAAGACATCTGGATATAAATTGTCCCATTGGGAACACCCATCATGGGTTCATGAAGGGTAGGTCATGCTTAACTAATTTGGTGGAATTCTTTGAGGACATTACTTACATGGTGGACAATAGGGAACCTGTGGATGTGGTGTATCTGGATTTCCAGAAGACATTTGACAACATGCCACACCAAAGGCTGCTACATAAGATAAAGTTGCAGGTATTACAGGTAATGTATGGGCATGGATAGAGAATTGGTTGACAAGTAGAAAGCAAAGAGATGGGGTAAATGGATGTTTTTCTGGCTGGCGGTCAATGGCTAGTGGTGTGCCTCAGGGATCAGTGTTGGGAGCACAATTGTTTACAATTTACATAGATTACTAAGTGTGGTGTGTCAAAATTTACAGATGACACTAAGACGAGTGGTAGAGCAAAGTGTGCAGAAGACACTGAAAGTCTGCAGAGGGATACAGATAGTCTAAGTGAGTGGGAAAAGGTCTGGCAGATGGGCCACAATGTTGATAAGTGTGAGGTCATCATTTTGGTAGGAATAACAGCAAAATGGACTACGTTTTAAATGGTAAAAAATTACAGCACACTGCTGTGCAGAGGCACTTGGGTGTCCTTGTGCATGAATCGTTAAAAGTAGGATTGCAGGTGCAGCATGTGATTAAAAAGGCAAATGGAATTTTGTCTGACATTGCTAGAGGGATGGAGTTTAAAAACATGGAGGCGATGCTGCAGCTGTGTAGAGTCCTGGTGAGGCCACACCTGGAGTACTGTGTGCAGTTTTGGTCTCCTTACTCAAGAACAGGTATACTAGCACTGGAGGGGGTACAGAAGAGATTCACTCAGTTGATTCCAGAGTTGAAAGGGTTGGATTATGAGGAGAGATTGAGTTGACTCGGATTATACTCGTTGGAATTCAGAAGAATGAGGGGAGATCTTATAGAAATTTATAAGATTATGAAGGGAATAGATAAGGTGGAGGCAGGGAGGTCGTTTCCACTCACAGGTGAAACTAGGAGTAGAGGGCATTGCCTCAAAATAAAGGGAAGCAGATATAGGACTGAGGTCAGGAGGAACTTCTTTACCCAAAGGGTTGTGAATCTGTGGAATTCCCTCCCAAGTGAAGCGGTTGAAGCTCCCTCGCTGAATGTTTTTAAGGCAAGGCTAGACAAATTTTTGAACAGTAAAGGAATTAAAGGTTATGGTGAGTGGGCGAGTAAGTGGTGCTGAGTCTCAAAAAGATCAGCCATGATCTTATTAAATGGCGGGGCAGGCTCGAGGGGCCAGATGGCCTACTCCTGCTCCTAGTTCTTATGTTCTTATGTTTAAGAGGTATTTAGACAGATATGTGAACAAGCAGGAAATAGAGGGATACAGACCATGTGCAAGCAGATACAATTCGTTTCAAATGGCATGATGGCACAGAAATGGTGAGTCAAAGGGCCTGTTCCCATGCTATCCTGTTCTATGTTGAGAAGAACGTCTTCAGAGAGGGTGGTGAATCTTTTGAATTCTCTGCCCCTAGAGCCATTTAAGTGATTGGAACCAGGTAAATCTTTTTGACAATGAGAGCATTAATTGGTGGGAGGGAGGTATTAATTTGGGCCAAACAGGGACCCCTGGCTGACAGATATAAACAGGAGATCCAGAGAGCCTCATGATTCTAGGGACTTGCTTTGAACAGGCTGGTCACAACCCATGTACAAACCACATGTAAATAAAAGGTAATTTGATGATTTGCTACCAGCCTCTGTGCAGTTATTTCAGGCATGTTGTTCAAGAATGAGATTGATGGATTTCAATGGATTAAAATCATAAACAATATGGGAATAGTGCAGGAAAATGGTGCAGTCAAAGATCAGCCACAACATAACTAAATGGTAGAGTGAGCACAAAGGGCTGAATGACCGGCTCCTTATGATCTTAGTTTAAAACATGGGATCCAGCGTGCTTTACAAAATTCTCCTTAAAGCTGTTCTGCCACCTTTAACAATTTGGGCACATTTACCAACAGGTCTATCTTGTTCTTACACCCTCTTTAGGACTGTGCCCTTTTATTTGCATTGTCTCTTCTCCTTCATCCAATCAAAGTTACTTGTTTTATATTTCTCTGCATTAAATTTCATATGTCACTTGTTTGCCCATTCTACCAAACTGGCTATGCTGTCTTGATGTTTAACACTATCTACCTCATCATTCACAATGTTTCCAAACTTATATTGACGGAAAATTTCAAAATTCTGCAGTGTATATCAAAGTCTAGGTGATGAAGATGTATTAAGAAGAGCAGTGGCCTTCACACTGACCCCTACCAAATATCACCATGATCCTTCTTCCAATCTGAAAAAATAATTAACTTCACCACTACTGTTTCCTGCCACTTAGCCAATTTTACATCAGCTACTCTCTCTTTTATCACACGTGCTGGAACATTATTCAGATGTTTGATGTGTGGAATTTTATCAAATGCCTTTGAGAAATCCACCTAATCCAGTATTGTCATCAATAGTCTGTTACCTGATGAAAGAACCTGAGCAAGTTAGGTAAAGAGAACTTTCCCTTATCATTTCTGAAAGCTTACACAGCAAGCTTATCTGACTGATTGGTAGGTGCATGGTTATAATTAGACCCTTCTTCAAAGAAGAATGTAACTAGTGCAAATCTCCAGTCATCTGGCACCACAACTGTATCTAAGAGCTTTTGAAGATTATGGTCAATGCTTCCCCTATTTGTGGATGCTTCTCATCTTGTCCTACTGACTTATCAATTTGAAGTACAGTCAGTCTAATAACTCTTCCTTATCAATTTAAACCAATTCATTGTTTCAAATTACTCTTCTTTCACAATGACCTGTGCAGAATAACCTTCCACAGGCAAGACAAATGCAGAGTACTCAGTTAATGCACTGCCTTGCCACCTAACCCATGTCTAAATTCCATTTTTGTTCCGTAATTGACCCACTTTTATTTTTAACAATCTATTAACTACACATGTTTACAAAAGAATTTTGGATTTCCTTTCATGATGGCTCTTGGCATTCTCTTGGCAAAGTGGCTCTCTGCTTCTTGATTTCTTCTCTATTATAATAATCACTTATCTGCTTTATCTGCTTTCCACCTCTTATGTCACAAGGAAGCTCTGCCTTTAGTTGACCTATCTTTTCTCCTTGTGGAAATGTAGCTTGTATCCCAAAAAAAAATCCCTTTAAAGACAGCTATTCCTTTCATTAACTTACTCTGTCAATCTTTGATTCTGATGTACCACGGTCTGATCTGTTCTAAGTGAATTTCCCTCACTGATTAACTATCCTATCTCTATATTTTTGTTTTATTTTATGGAGTCTGATGTTGATAAGAAATTGGTCACTTTAAGGAATGACAAGAAACATTTTGCTAAAATTAAAGCTTACAGATGCGAAGGCAAGTTATTGGCTTTGCTAGAAGGTAGAAGACAGTGTGAAGGGACAGAGATATGTACTCAAATTGAAAGGAACAGTACTCCCGGGAAAGGATATATTAGCCTTGTAATAAACGTAGTGAAGATTATCCAGATGTCACCTGTGTTCTGAGGGCTAAGTTATATGGAGGGTTTAGATAAATTAGATTTGTATTTCCTGGGATAAAGAAGGTTGAGTAATGATCTTACTGATGTTTTTAGAATTTTGATATGACAAGGGTAAAAAACCTTACACTGACAGTCATGTCATTTGGGAATGAAGTTGGGCATGACATCATACAAAGGGTGAAAGAACTGTCCTCCCCAAACATCTGTAGATGACATCTTAACTAAAAACTTTAAATCTGAAATCTACAGATTATTTTGTGAGATCAAAGTATAAAGGAATATGGGGCTGAGGCTGGTGGATCAATTGAAGATTAAAAATCAGCCGTGATCTTACTGAATGGCAATACAGATATGAAATTCTAAAAACCGAAAGAACTGTGGATGCTATAAATAAGGGAAAGAAACAAAGTTGCTGGAAAAGCTCAGCAGGTCTGGCAGCATCTGTGAAGAAAAAAATCAAAGTTAACATTTTGGGTCCGGTGACACTTCCTCAGAACTGATGGTGGCTGGGAAAATGTCAGTTTATGCAGAAATTAGGGAGGAGGGTGGGGTAGGGAGTAAATGATAGGATAGAGTCCAAAGAGAGGGAAGAGCATTTGGACAGACAAAGGAGTTGCTAACGATCAGGTTGGGAGGGTGAATAGCTGTTAATGGGGACTATTAGCAACTAACAACAGGTGGTGTGTAATGGCAGGCTATGTATTAACAAGGCCTGATGTATGAGGTAGAGGTCAGGGATATGGGAGAGTTTAGGCCTTAAAATTATTGAACTTGATATTGAGTCCAGAGGGCTGCATTGTCCCCAGGTGGAAAATAAGGTGTTGTTCTTCCAGCTTGCATTGAGCTTCACTGGAACACTGCAGCAAGCCAGAGACAGAGAAGTTGGCCGGGGAACAGGGTGGTGCATTAAAGTGGCAAGCAACGGGTAGTTCAGGGTCATTATTTCAAGCAGAACGTAGGTGTTCTGCAAAGCAGTCACCCAGTCTGTGCTTTGTTTCCTCAATGTAAAAGAGACCACATTGTGAGCAGCGAATGCAGTAGATTAGATTCTGGGAAGTGCAGGTGAAGCGTTGCTTCACCCGGAAGGTATGTTTGGGCCCTTGGATACTGGGGAGGGAGGAGGTAAGTGGGTAGGTGTTGCACCTTCACTGGTTACAGGGGAAGGTGCCATAGGTCTGTGAGGAATGTTGGGGTGAAGGACTTTCGGACCAGGATGTCCTGGAGGAAGCAGTCCCTATTGAAGGCGGACAAGGAAGGGGAGGGGAATATGTGTCTGGTGGTGGTATCTTGCTGGAGATGGCGGAAATGGCATCTGATGACTGTCTGAATGTGGATGCTGCTAGGATGGTAGGTAAGGACAAGAGGAACGGCATGGTGGGGCGACACGGTGGCACAGTGGTTCGCACTGCTGCATCACAGCGCCAGGGACCCAGGTTCGATTCCAGCCTTGGGCAACTGTTTGTGTGGAGTTTGCACATTCTCCCCGTGTCTGCGTGGGTTTCCTCCGGGTGTTCCGGTTTCCTCCCACAGTCCAAAGATGTGCAGGTTAGCTGGATTGGCCATGCTAAATTGCCCATAGTGTTTCAGGGAGGTGTAGATTAGGTGGGTTATGGGGGATGGGGATGGGGATGGGGATGGGGATGGGGATGGGTGAGATGCTCTGAGGTTTGGTGTGGACTTGTTGGGCTGAAGGGCCTGTTTCCACCCTGTAGGGATTCTATGATTCTATGAACCCTATTGCTGTTGCACGAAGGAAGAGAAGGGGTGAGGGCGGAAGTGCGGGAGATGGGTCAGACCCGGTTGAGGACCCTGTCAACAGTGGAATCCTTGGTTGAGGAAGAAGTTGGACATTTCAGAGGTTCCCTTGTCAAAGTTGGCCTCATTTGAACATGTACGATGGAGACAGAGGAACTGAGAGAACAGGAAGGAGTCTTTACAGGAAACAATGCGTAAGAATGTGTAGTCCTTGTAACTGTGGGAGTCAGTGAGTTTATAGTAGGTATTAGTGGCCAGTCTGCCCCAGAAATGTTGAGGAAGGGAAGGGAGGAGTCAGAGATAGACCAGGTGAAAGTGATGGAATGGTAGAAATTGGAGGCGAAATCGATGAAGTTTTCCAATTCCAGATGAGAGAGGGAAGCAGCACTGATGATATCATCGATGTATTGGAGAAAGAGTTGTGAGTGGCTGTGGAATAGGATTGGATCAAGGAATGTTCCACGTACCCCACAAAGAGACAGGCATAACTAAGGCCCATGCAGGTACCCATGGCCTCCCCTCTGATCTGAAGAAAATAAGAGGAGTTAAAAGAGTAGTTGTTGAGGGTGAGGATAAGCTCAGCCAAGCAGAAGAGGGTAGCGGTGGGTGGGGATGTTTCAGGTCTTTGCTCCAGGAAGAAGTGGGGAGCGCTAAGACCCTCCTCATGGGGAATGGATGTGTAAAGGGATTGCACGTCCATGGTAAAGAGGAGGTGGCTGGAAACTGCAAACTGGAAGTTTCGAAACTGGCATAAGGTATCAGAGGAATCATGGATGTACATGGGCAAGGATTGGACCAGGGAGAGAAGAGTGAGTCAAGATAGGAAGAGATGAGTTCTGTGGGGCAGGAGCAGGCTGAAACAATGGGTCTGCCTGGACAGTTCTGTTTGTGGATTTTTGGGAGGAGGTAGAAGCGAGCTTTGTGGGGCTGGGGGACTATCAACTTGGAAGCAATGGAGGGGATATCACCAGATAAGATGAGATCAGTTACTGTGGTAGATACAATGGCCTGATGTGCCATGGTGGGGTCATGTTCCAGGGCAAGGTAGGAGGAGGTATCAGATATCTGGCGCTCAGCCTCTGCAAGGTAGAGGTCAGTACGCCAGACTACAACTGCATCACCCATTTTGACAGGCTTAGTAACAAAGTCAGGGTTAGATCTGAGTGCATGGAGTGCAGTCAGTTCAAAGGGAAGTAGGTTGGGTTTGGTGACAGGGGCAGAGAAATTGAGGCGACTAATATCACATCGACAGTTCTCAATGAAAAGATCGGGTGCAGGTAAAAGGCTGGAGGGAGGGGCCCAGGTGGAGGGAGAGTGTTGGAGAGAGGGGAGCGGGCTCTTGTCCAAAGAAATGAGCACAGACGCGAAGACGGCAGAAGAAGAGTTCGGCGTCATGACGTGCCTGAAATTCATTATGGTGGGGATGCAGAGGACTAAAGCTGAGGCCTTTGCTGAGCACAGAACTTTAAGCATCAGAAAGCGGAAGGTCTGGGAATATGGGAATCTGATTCCCATATTCATCTTGTTATCCAAAGGTCAGTCTTTTATATAAATGAAGTAGACACCACTATTTATACAGGGCAAGGGTCGAAAGAATTCTTCACTGTCCAAGTCAATTGTCAAGTGTCTCACTGGAATGAATGTATCCAGCTGCATTTGGAAGCTCAATTTCTTTGAATGTGAATGGTACACATGACAGATGTCAGATCTAGTTCAGTAATGTGAGACAATGTTTTAGTTGCATTTGGGTATGCTGCTGTTTATGAGATGTCCTTTTAAGAGCTGTTCCATAATTCCCCTCTGGGGATTTCTGTATCTTGTGACATGTAATTGCTTAAACATAATTCAACAGGTTGTTCATTTAAAAATGGTGGGATATTGATGACACATCAGTGTAAAAGCTCATGTAATATGTCTGAATTTATGTAGGATTCTTTAATGAAAAGGATTTCCTTAATATCATGCTGCATGGAAAAAGAAATAATCACCTTTTTATCGATGTTAATTTGCCATTCATTGAATTCCTGGATGCCAGGCAATTGACTTCAGCACTTTGGTATCCACAAAGCTATTTATTGCCCAAGGCAAAACAAAATGATTGGCAGCTATTAAGTGACAGTATGAGAAGAAACATTAATGTCAAATGTCGATTCATCTCAGAAAAATGTTTCTTTAACTTTGATTAAATGTGCCACCGCTCCTTTATAAAATATTTCACCTCAAATTAAGTAGACAAATAGTCCCTGAACCATAGAGATCAGAGATTCCCTGATTCAATCTCCTACTGTACTGAGTTGGTTTTGGACATTTCTAGCAATCACAAAGTCCAAACAGGCCCTTAGGCCAAATCAGTCTGTGCTGTTGTCTGCAAAAACAAACAGTTTTAACTTCACTGATGCAGAAGCAATGTATTATGAATGCTGATAATCTGAAATAATAGACAAAAATGTTGGAAACACTCAACAGTTCTAATGAAAGTTCACTGATCTGAATTGTTGACTTGGTTCTCTGTTCACCAATGAAGCCTGACATGTTGAATATTTTCAACATGATTTTGTACCTTTCATTGATCAGGCTTCTCTTCAACTCATTTTATTCAGGATTCAAATTTCTAATTTATGCTTTAATTATGAACCTTGGAAGCGAATTCCACAGCATCACAACTAACCTTCTTGTGCCTTCCCATCTAAATACATTACATTAACATGGTATAACAAGGTGTGGAGCTGGATGAACACAGTAGGCCAAGCAGCAGCATAGGAGCAGGAAGGCTGACGTTTTGGGCCAAGACCCTTCATCAGAAAAGGGTCTAGGCCTGAAAAGTCAGCCTTCCTGCTCCTATGATATCTCGGATTCCCCAGCATCTGCAGTTCCTATTATCTCTGATACATTAACATGGTATTTCTGCTTTTAAGACTCTCAATGGTTGCTGTCATCGACCCTGTTTTGTTTGTTATTAATTTAAGCTCAAACTTCATAAAAACAAAAAAAACTTTGTCAACAAAAGAAACCTGTTTACCCAAATCTAATTTTTAAAATTTTTATTTCCCCATTTTCAGAGTTCTCCCCACTGTATCCTCTCTGAAGTTTCAATATCCTTCTTTTATCAGCAGAGGACAATACTCCAGAACACACTGTCATCTCACTGATGTAAAATTATACTAATGACATGAGTCCATCACTACTCTCTGCATTGTGAGTTCCAAAGACAGATTTGTGATGTTGTACTGCTTTCCCTGGATGGTAAAGGGAAAATATGATTAAAAATTTCAACAATCATGAGGGGTCAAGATAGCGTAGAGAGGGAGA
Source organism: Ginglymostoma cirratum (assembly GCA_024137785.1). Lineage (NCBI taxonomy): Eukaryota > Metazoa > Chordata > Chondrichthyes > Orectolobiformes > Ginglymostomatidae > Ginglymostoma > Ginglymostoma cirratum. Next base: position 70,692,714 of record JAHRHZ010000144.1, read on the forward strand.
AATTGTTCCTACTCATAAATGGATGAGAGAACACAGATTTAAAGTGATTTGCAAAAGATGTAAATGTAATATGAAAAGAAACTTTCACATTCTGAACAATTCTGGAATGCACTGGCTGGAATTTCGATCAAGGAATTTAATGGGGCATTTAATGGTTATATAAATTGAAATAATGTGCAGGGTTAGAGGGAAAGGGCAGAAAAAATGGCCCTCAGTCATGATGCACATCCAGACTGCCAATGCTGAGTAAATGGGCCAAATGGGCTTCCATATTGTAACAATTCTGCAAGTTTGTGATGTTCAGCAGCATGATCATTTTTGAATTTCTGCCATTATCACCCTCAGACTTACTATTAACCAGGAACATAATTGGATCAGCCATGTCAATATTATGGATACTAGTTAATGCTGAGGTCAGAGACCTGGAATTCTGCAATGTGTAACTCTCCCCTGCACCCACCAAAGCTTGTCCTTCATCTACAAGCCACATGTCAGGAATCTGAAGGAATACTCTTCCCCAAATGAATGTAAGTCCAGCAGCACACAAGAGGCTCAACTCAATTCAGAATAAAACAGCCCATTTTATCAGCACCCACCACTACATGAAACACTCTGTTTCTCCACTGCCAGCACGCAATGGCGGCAGCACGTATCATATGCAAAATGGACAGCAGCAACTGACAAAACCTTCTGGACGTGTTGTCCCACACAAGCTAGAACATCCATGGACAATAGACAAATGGGAACACTGCCAACCACAAATTCCAGTTGCACTATTTTTGCTCACACATTTGTGATTAGCAGAGGTTCAAGATTGCAAAGAAGGCCCCTACTTAACCTAATCATTTTCCAAATCATTCTAAGTTTCCAAGCTTGTCTCTGCTGGGATGTTCAAGTGAGCCTCCAGCAGAAAAGTGAAAAGAAACATGCCATCAGGTTGATGGGTCTTGCCCTCTCCTCCTTGTTCACAACTTCGTGCACAGTTGTAGTCCATTTGAATCCAGCGTTATGAAAGCAGTTGCCAGTTGTGGCTTCTGTCACCATCTTTGACACCTTCTTCATTAAGTCAAATAGACACTAGAGCAGTTGTGTTATGCTCCTGTTTCTTACTGACGGTCTGATAACCTGAGAGATCAGCAGCCAGTAGTAGTGAGCTTTCATGTTCTGAGTTACAAACTAGAGCTTGGCCATTGTATTGGGGCGGCAAGACCATCTGCTTGAGGCCTGTGATGCTGGTGTGCATGAAGCAGTTATCTGTAATAATGAAAATCATTCTTTTCTTCAGTTGATATGCTTTGTTCACTTGCTTCATGCCTCAAAGATGCTGGAGATCATCCAAATAGTTCCAGTAGCCTCATACTGTGGAGATGGTGTTTTGGTATTCATGAAGAAACACAGCTTCTTGGACAGTCTATCAGAAGATGTAGCAGCTTTTCGGTGCTGTTCATATTGGTATACACCAAAGCGGTAACACGTTCCTCACTTCATGTTCTACCATTCCATAATTCAACTAAGAATGATCTGGAAAAAGACGTGCAAAAGTCTGGTTTCATCTAAGCTAATAATGTCTCCTGGTACATATTCATTCAGAGAATGGGTGAGACCATTTTGCAACCAATCATTTATCTAACTGACTGACTGACACACTCTCACTGCTTACCAAACAGATGAAATTACTGCATCTACCTTGATTCAATCCTGCCATCGTTCACTGAAGGTGGCCCAGTCACTTTGCCAAGGTGACTTCACCTTCCTACAGGATTGGATTGGAGACAGGATTATTCTTTGCTTAAGCTGCCTTAAGCTTTGTTAGTAGGGTTTTATGAATATCAGGATAGGCAGTAATTTTCATTCTCTTCCTTGCTGGAAAGAACACTTGTTTCTCAAATTGTTCCTGGATATTCACTCTCTGCATCAGAATGGTCATAAATTCAATGACACCATCTCCCAATCATTGGTGTTGACAGCTTTTTGCTTCATGCCATGGCTGTCCATTTATACTTCAACTTGAATTGTCTCAGATCAGCATTTTTAACTTTCTTAGAAGTTAGCTATCATTTCAGGCTTTGAGGATCATTTCACCAGGAGATCCTGCACAATTTTGCACTCTGGCTTGGTCAAGCTCCATTCCGTTTGGTTGATGCAGACAGATGACACGCTTGCATGGGTTTGGCTACTCCAGTGCTACCAGTGCCTGACTGGAGCTTATTGTGGACACATTCTATCGGGTTTCCCATTCTAAGATTGGCTGACAACTTTGACTCAACCAGAAATTCAGGTTATTGAAATTGACTAATTGTCATTTCTCTGCATTTTGCTATTCCCTCACTGCAACTAAATTAAAATCTTGAATGCCTTTCCTCGCAGCACTGCAGATGCACATGGATTGCAGTGGTTCAAAAAGGTGGATCACCATCACCTTCTCCAAGATAACTAGGTACAGTTAATAAATGCAAGCTTTGTCAGCTGAGCTCGTATATTATGGAAAAACAAAAAAATCCATGTAAAGTAATTTTTAAAAACAGATTTATTGACTTGATGTGTTTCTTTTGATGCCTCATAAATATACTGACATCAATGCTATTCCACAGTGCTGACACTACTTCCATTATGAATTTAGTTATCACCAGCAAATGTTTTTCAACCAAAACATATCATCTCAAACTTAATGATAGCTCTCCGGTCTGCTTTCTTTTTTCAGTCCTTTGTAGTCTTCTTCAATTACGATGTTAAAATTGAGAAGTGAAATTATGGAAACCTTTTGATGGAAATCACAGAAGTGCAAAATGAAGCATGAAGAAAGCTTTTAAGTTTTTTTAGCCTCCAATTGCATCTCTCAAGCATCTCAATTAATCATTTAAAAGTTAAGATAAATAGATTTTCTCGAGCCAAGCACATTCAGAGATATTGCCCCAAGGCAATTGAATAGACTTCGGTTACTGATTGGCCGCAATCTCCATTAATGACAATATAGGCTTGGGGTGGGAGCTGAATGAACAACTACTGCTTCTACATTTCCTCCTCAATGTATTCCATGTACCACTATTGCAACGCAGAATTGTTTTGCTTTTGGCAAACAGCAACCATTTTGCACAAAGCAAGATCTTGCAAATAATAATATGGTGGATGACCAATTATCCTGTTTACATATAGCAATGGCATCAGGGAAGTGAGAGAGATTGGCAAGGACACTCTTTTTTTTAATTGCATTATAAGATTTATTGAATCCATCTAAATACTGGAAATAGAGCCCAATTTTCAGATGCTTCCAACTATACATTTTCTCAGTACTGTACACCAGACAGTATTCAACCTGAGATACCAGAGCAGGCCATGAACTGAATCCTATGAATAGGTTTAAGAGATAATTTAATCTTGTATATTCTTGAAATAATGTTTTGAAAAGGTGACAAAAGACGGGTAGGGTGTTGATGCATCAAAAAAGAAAGAAATATCATTCAACATAGCCTTTCCTTGGTCTCGAAAGCAATTATGTTTTTTGGACTAACTAGCTAAAATCTTTTCAAAATGTATAAGCAGGATTGTTAGTGTAATTCTTTAGGATCATATCGCAAAGCGCTGCTGCATTTTAAGACTTGCCTTGTAGCTTGTAATAACTGTGCTAAAACACATTGATTACCAATGAATTCAAAAGCAGGCTGCCAATGCTGTGGAGAAGTGCCAACCTGTCCAGCTACCTTAAAGAAAGAAGCAACAGGAAAAGTAGATTCTTTCTTTAATATGTTAAGATCTCAATGAAGGAATAATGAGCTGCTGAGATAAATGATTTCTTTTTTCGGTACAATGATCGCATTATTCAGAATTTTTACTGTTAATATTGATTTTCTCTGTAATTTCATCCAGAAAACTAACTGAACAAGAGTTCAGAGAGAAAGCTCTCCAAATTAGGGTGGAAATCTTCATTTGTTGTCTAAGATAATTTTTTGAGTCCATTACTGTTCAAATTTGATAACATACAGATGATGGTCAATTTATTACCATTTAATTGTTTGCTCTGCATATATGTGGAGTGTATCTTTGATTTTAATTCCTTTCCCAGTGATTGCTCTGCCATCAGCAATGGATGCCTCAGTACTCCTCAGTCATGGACTTCTCTCCTGACATCTCTTCCCACATGCCATTATATGACTCAGGAACATAGAAACTTCAGAATTAGGAGTGGAAGTGGGCAACTCAGTCCTTCAAGCCCATTCTGCCATTTAACATGATCATGGCTTATGTAATCCTGGTCTCAACTCCACTTTGCTGTCTGGTCCCACTCGCCCTTTATCCCACTTTTCATCAAAAACATATCTATTTTTGTCTTGAAGCTGTTGATTGATTCTCCTCCACTCCACCCTGGGGCAATGATTTCCACAGATTCATAATGCTCTGAGAGAAGTAATTTCTCCTCAGATAACAAGCATGGGGCTGGATGAACACAGTAGGTCAAGCAGCATCATAGGAGCAGGAAAGCTTGACGTTTCGGGCCTAGACCCTTTATCAGAAATGGGGGAGGGGAAGAAGGTTCTGAAATATATAGGGAGAGAGGGGGAGGCGGATAGAAGATGGATAGAGGAGAGGATAGGTGGAGAGGAGACAGACAAGTCAAAGAGGCGGAGTTGGAACCAGTAAAGGTGAGTGTAGGTGGGGAGGTAGGGAGGAGATAGGTCAGTCCAGGGAGGACGGACAGGTCAAGGGGGTGGGATGAGGTTAGTAGATAGGAGATGGGGGTGCGGCTTGAGGTGGAGGAGGGGATAGGTGAGAGGAAGAACAGGTTAGGGAGGCAGGGACGAGCTGGGCTGGTTTTGGGATGCGGTTGGGGGAGGGGAGATTTTGAAGCTTGTGAAATCCACATTGATACCATTGGGCTGCAGGGTTCCCAGGCTGAATATGATTTGCTGTTCCTGCAGCCTTCAGGTGGCATCATTGTGGCACTGCAGGAGGCCCAGGATGGACATGTCGTCTGAGGAATGGGAGGGTGAGTTGAAATGGTTCGCGACTGGGAGGTGCAGTTGTTTGTTGCGAACTGAGTGCAAGTGTTCTGCAGAGTGGTCCCCAAGCATCCGCTTGGTTTCCCTGATGTAGAGGATGCCACAACGGGTACAACGGATGCAGTATACCACATTGGCAGATGTGCAGGTGAACATCTGCTTGATGTGAAAAGTCTTCTTGGGGCCTGGGATTGGGGTGAGGGGGGAGGTGGGGGCAGGTGTAGCACTTCCTGCGGTTGCAGGGAAAAATGTCGGGTGCGGTGGGGCTGGAGGGGAGTGTGGAGCGGACAAGGGAGTCACGGAGAGAGTGGTCTGTCCGGAAAGCAGACAAGGGTGGGGAAGGAAAAATGTTTGTGGTGGGGTCGGATTGCAGATGGCGGAAGTGTCGGCGGATGATGCGTTGGATCCGGAGGTTGGTGGGGTGGTACGTGAGGACGAGGGGGATTTTTTTTGGTTGTTATTGTTATTTGGTTGTATTTGGAGATGGAGACAGAGAGGTCCAGGAAGGGGAGAGAGGTGTTAGAGATGGTCCAGGTGAACTTAAGGTTGGGGTGGAAGGTGTTGGTGAAGTGGATGAACTGTTCGAGCTCCTCATGGGAGCACTAGGCGGCGCCGATACAGTCATCAATGTAACGGAGGAAGAGGTGGGGTTTAGGGCCAGTGTAGGTATGGAAGAGGGATTGTTCCACGTAATCTACAAAGAGGCAGGCATAGCTTGGGCCCATGCGGGTACCCATGGCCACCCTCTTTGTCTGCAGGATGTGGGTTTTCGAGGTGATGTGTAAAGTGAGCCTTAGTCAATAGCATTTTAATCTCTGTATCAGAAATTTGAGGATCCAAAATCTACTCCTGAGATCTGAGCATAAAACATTAAGGATAAAACTCTAGTACAATACAGGGGGAGTGCTATGTTGTCAGAGATGTGGTCTTCTGGATGAAACTTGAATATGAGTCCCTGTCTGCAATCTCACATAGTCATTAAAGATCCCATGTCACTATTCCAAAGGATGGGGAAAGTGGAATTCCATCTGGTGTTTCGGCCAATATTTGCCTCTAAACAGAATTAAATATTACATTTATTTTTATAGCATAGTTCGAAAATGCAGCATAAATATTCATCTACATTTATATTTTCATGGTTGTTCAAACTTGATTGCGTTTTATTAGTAATTTTACTAGAATTGTGATTTATTGATTGAATTAACGGTAATATTTTGGTTTGAATGTTGTATGCATATGAAAACACACCACTTTGTCCTGGTTGCAATGATCTCAAATGGTTGTGCAAAATCATTCTTTGAACAAAAATGAGGAAGAAACCCATTTTCATAAAGTTATATGGCATGAAGGAGGCCCTTTGGCCCATCAAGTCTGCGCTGACCTATCTATACTGATTCCCCTTCACAGCACTCAGCTCACTGCCTTGAATGTTATCTTCTTTTTAAAAATGTTTCCTGCCCCAATTATCCTCCCAAGTATTGCATTCCAGATTCCCACCACCCTCCAGATGAAAACATTTTTTCCTCTAATCCTTTCTAAACCTCTTGCTTCTCAGATTAAAATTATGTCCCCTCATCATTTGCCTTTTCAATAAAAGGGAAGAGTTGCTTCCTATTCACCATCCCCTTGCCCTTTATAATCTTCTGCTCCTTAATCAGGTCCTGCCTCAGCCTTCACTGTTCTAAAGAAAACGAGCTGAGCCTATTCAGGCTCTTTTCATAAGTAAAATGCTCTAACCCATGCATCATCCTGGTGAGCCTCCTCAATACTCCCTCCAGCGATATTGTACCCTTCCTGTAATGAGATGATGAGAACTGCACAGAGTACTCCAGTGTGGCTGAACCAAGGACTTGTACGGCTCCAACATAACCTCCCTGCTCTTACAATCTATGTTATGCTCATCAGTCTTGTGGTCATCTTTACACATTCATTGTAGCTCAACGATAACCACTCTGTGACACCTGTCATTCAACTAATACAAGGGTCAACCTACCTTTCTGCTGTCCTCCATTTTCCCTTCTAGAAGGGGTTTCATCAGCTTTACAGTTCAAATGAAATAGCTAAGTTGGCTGACATTATTTTTCCTCTGGATGTCACTTTCTGAGTCATTTTTGCTCTTACAATTTCAAGAGAGGAAAGAGAGAAAAATAGTCAAAAACAATTAGTAGAATTCTTAAAGTGTGGACGATTTGGCCCATCTAGTCTGCACCGATCCTCCCGATCCACCACCCTACCCTATCCCCATAACCCCGCATTTCCCACGGCTAATCCATCTAGTCTGCGCATCCCTGGATACAATGGGTGATATAGCAGGAGAAAACCCATGTAGACACGGAGAGAAAATGCACATTCCACACAGACCATCACCTAAGGCTGGAATCGAGCCCAGGTGCCTGGCACTGTGTGGCAGCAGAGCAAATCGCTGAGCCACAGTGCCACATTTGTCTTATGGTCTGTATATGGAATTTCAAGCAGATATACTAACATCCAGATTTCATTCAAATATTTTCTTACACTGATTTCTTTTTTAATTGTGATTCACGTACCATCAAGAAAATAAGGATATTCTTCTATACCCACTGAAAGAGATATTTTTGATCAATTACTTGTAATATTGACTGGTAGTATTATAACAGTGACAGCCACAAGCTTTTACATACTATTCCTTATGTGTAGAAAGTAACTGAGCACTTTACATAACACAAGAAAATGATGAACAGAAAGAAAAAAGAACAAATATAAAGGAGCAAAAACACAGTTGAGCAGAAAGTTTTACAGGAGGTATCTTAAAGGAAATAGAAATGCATGATAAGAGATGTAATTAGGATGGAAAAATCTAGTGTGCAGAGGCATCGTTGCTGAAATCACTTTCTTCTGCTCCGTAAAGTACTCAGATATTTTTTCACATGAAGGGTATTTAAAAAATGCATGTTGCTGTTCCTGTTGTAACAATGTTTCAAGGGCAGAGGACAAAAATTTTAATTTGGACTTGGGGAGTTAGCGGACAAGATAGGATGTATGGTTTGAAATGACAGAATTCTGGTGGGATGGGACTATGGCATAGATCCTAAATTAAGGATAAAATAATTTGCTGGGATTGAGCCCGTGGGACTCTAAGTGGGATAAAATATGGGCACAGATTTTTAAACAGGATAGAACATAGAACATTGAACTGTACAGCACAGTACAGGCCCTTCGGCCCATGACGTTGTGCTGAACTTTTACCCTAATCCTAAGGTCCATCTAACCTCCACCCCTACCTTATACTATTATCCATATGCCTATCTAATAGCCGCTTAAATGCCCCTAATGAGGCCGACTCCACTACCCTCTCCGGCAATGCATTCCACGCCCCAACCACTCTCTGAATAAAGAACCTACCTCTGACGTCTCCACTATATCTACCTCCACTCACTTTAAAACTGTGCCCCCTTGTAATAGCTACCTCCACCCTAGGAAAAAGTCTCTGGCTGTCTACTCTAACTATACCTCTGATCATTTTGTACACCTCTAGCAAGTCACCTCTCATCCTTCGTCATTCCAAAGAGAAAAGCTCTAGATCTCTCAACCTTTGCTCGTAAGACCTTCCCTCCATTCCAGGCAATATCCTGGTAAATCTCTCTGCACCTTTTCCAATGATTCCACACCTTTCTTGTAATGAGGCGACCAGAACTGGACACAATACTCCGGATGTGGCTGAACCAGGCTTTTGTATATCTGGAGCATAACTTCACGGCTCTTGAACTCAATTCCTCTATTAGTGAAAGCTAACACACTGTACGCCTTCTTAACAACTCTAAACAGCTGGGTGGCAGCTTTCAAGGAACTGTGGACATGAACCCCAAGATCCCTCTGCTCCTCCACACTGCCAAGAATCTTTCTGTTAACCTTGCATTCTGCTTTCAAGTTTATCCTTCCAAAATAAATCACCTCTCACTTTTCAGGGTTAAACTCCATCTGCAACTTCTCAGCCCAGTTCTGCATCCTATCAATGTCCCTTTGTAATCTGGAACAGCCCTCCGCACTGTGCACAATGTGACCCATGTTCGTATCGTCCGCGAACTTACTAATCCATCCTTCCACTCCTTCATTCAGGGTAGAATTTGGATGATCAATGGGGACAGAACTCTAACTTGGAGAGTTATAGTCATTCTTTGAGAAAATGAAGGTGTGGATTTAAGTCCAGGGAGGGCTAGAATGTGGGGTCGAGGCCATAATCAGATCAGCCATGATGTATTTGCATGGCAGAACAAGGATTCAAAGGAACGACTACAGCTCCTAATTCAGATTTGGATATATTATGTAATTGGATTTTCACTCTGCTTCAGAGACAGAAAAGGACATTGATGAGGTCCAAAAATTAACCAGCACATCAGTTTTCTGATGCTGGCCATTTTTGTGTAATGTCTCCATATTAACAGCGTGGACAGGATGTTAGGCAAACATCTTTATGTTTTATTGCCTTCCACAGCAATTCCAAAGCCAATGAAAATGATAAAAAATAGTTAAACATTCCTATGGTCATTATTTATGTGATGATGGTGATAATAGCTTCCACTGTCATACTGAATCACCAAGTGAATCACAGATTCCTCCTTGGTTGCCGCAATTTAATTTCACAACATTTGCTAACCATGCTTGTGTATTTAGGACTAGATTTCTTTAAAGATGTATACAGAAGAAAACAACATTGATGATGAAGTTATAGCCGTTTCTTTGGTACTTTAAAATTCACGGAGTTTATTTTGGTTACTACTCTTTGGGGTTTTGAAGCATTTGTACTGCTTGCCATTTCCACAACTATCTAGACTGTTGTAATTTTGGAGTGGGCAGGGAAAGATCAAATAATAGACGTCAGTGTTTCAGCTCAAACAGAAAATAATTCCTTCATTTATAAAAATTGGGACTATATGTCATCCCGAACTGCAGCACAATTTTTAACGCTTAGTGGCAGTGCTGCACAAATCTCACACAGAAGGATTCGATGTGAAATCACTAAAACAATTTTTTTTTAAGGAACTGTACTTCTGCTCCCACCTGTCACCTATTCTTCTCCTTTCCTGCAACCTAATGTTTGGCTAGCATAAAAACTACTGTAATCGTCCTGCCACCCTTTTAATCATATTTTACACCTGTCTAAGAGTTCAGATTCAAGACAGGTTCTTCAAGAAGGAGGTAAGGTCAAGAATTGGTTTCAGGCTTGGGCTTCTTTTGAACACCATTTCTAGCAATTAATTCTAAATACTCCTATACCCAGTAATCTACAAGTAATGAGTGATATTGTTTGTCCATAGGTTGTTGCTTCTCATTTTAAGAAAATTCTTGCAGTGCTGTATTGATCAGTGTTCAAGATTCTGCTCCAAGACATGAACAGACGTGACAGATCTGAAACAATTCTATTTAGTGTTTGGTCCAGTCTTTATAGTGTAGCACATCTTTGAGAAATGACCTCTCTTACTACAAATAATATATCATCGATGAAAGACTGGATGGTTTTGCGTTTGCTGATGTAGGATTTTGGAATCACACTTATGACAAAATATTGTAGCATTAAATGGTTTAGCATTTTGCATTGAAGTTGTCACTTAAGGATATGTTTGTTTTCAGATGAGAGATCTGTCTCCTCTGGTAGAATATTAGCATAGAATCATAGAATCCCTACAGTGGGGAAGCAGCATATTCAGCCCATCAAGTCAAAACCGCCCGTCCAAAGAGTATCCCACCCAGACTCACCCCTGTCTTATCCCTGTAACCCTGCATTTCCCATAGCTAATCCACCTAGCTTGCACATTCCCAGACTCTATGGGCAATTCAACACGGCCAATCCACCTAACCTGCACATCTTTGGACTGTAGGAGGAAACCGGAGCATCTGGAGAAAACCCATGCAGACCCAGGGAGGATATGCAAACTCCATACAGACAGTGTTCCAAGGCTGGAATCAAATCTACCTCCTGGTGCTGTGAGACAGTAGTGCTAACCACTTAGCCACATACTGCCTTTATGTTCTATCCTGCTTTAAATGGTGAACACTTTGTAGAGTGTTTTGCACTAAATGGAACTTCTGCTTCATAATTTTTGTGAATCATTTTCTAAGCTCTGTACCCACTGATATTTGGATTGCTCACTCTCAAGTCAGTTTCTCTTTTGATTGAAGAGGTTCAAGTTCATGAAGTAAAATCATAGAGAAGAAGCCCTATTGGGCTCTTTGCACTGATTCCATTCCTGCTCTATTCCCCCTTGACTCCACCATTAGCCCTGCTGTTGTCAGCCTAATGACCAGACTGCTGAAGCCGTGCTGAGAATGGTGCAGCCTGATACAGAACTGTTAAAGCCAACAGCCTCACACAGAAGTCACAGGAGAGTATCTGAACTGACCATTTCAGATTCCCAACGGGTTGAGCAACCATAATCTTATTGAATTGTGGAGTAGGCTCGAGAGGATGAATTGCCTATTTATGCTTCTATTCATACGTTAATGTGTTTTTATTCTTTCACCACTCAACATGCCTTTCATAGATGCTTTAGTCTAGGCAAGCATACTCACAGAATAGCCAATTAAGGTAAACATCAGGGGGAGTAGTTTACTATTTCTATGTTCTGTTGCTCGTGTCATGTTTTTAATATTTGTTTTTGTTTTAGGAAAATGAAAGTAATCATGTTAATCAGGGAGTGATGAAATTGGTGTTCAGTTTTGTATTGCTTTAAAGGAAAGGGCCTGAAAGAATTGACTGTAGATGGAAGATTTCTTAAACGATCCTCATGGAATATTAATATTTGTAATGTCAGCCTGCAAACTGACACAAACCCTCTTGGATGAATATTATGATTAATTTAATCATCAGAGATTTCACTATCACTCAGCTTCCTAGCCCACACTTAAACTCCTTAACTAATTTGTTTTTATTCCGCTAAAGTTGAGCTGAGATCTAATGCAAATCAAAAACATATTGTAGCCATCTCAGAGACTGTTTGTCGCAAAATTGCCTGAGTCATGATGGGGGAAAGAGCTTTTTGGATTTCTAATAATCTTCTCTGAATAGCATAACAAATATTTGGCCAAAACTTGTGTCATGCTATTTTTGGATTAAGGTGAACAACCTAACTGATCACCTCATCAGGTAACTGTTTAAGTCATTGCATTTTTCATGAATTTAAATGAAGAAAGTAAGTAAGTCTTCATCCCATCCCATTGCCTGGTGAATCTTTTTTTACCTGAAACTTTAGCCTCACTTTTCTTTTTGCAGACATATGCATTTCTAGTATTTTTGGTTTTTATTTCAGTACAAGCAATTTGTTCACTTTGATTTATTCTGGCTCTCCTATTTATTCGATCGTATGGTGAAAACTATTTAAGCTCACAAAGTCGTTAGGTTCTGCTGGTCAAAAGCAATGAATATAAAATAGCTCTGCGCACAGGTGGGTGTCTTCTGTTCTTCCAAGATTTTTCTTTGTTTTTTGATCTCTTTAAATTGGCTGAGATGGAGTTGTTTATTTAGGTTCAATATTTCAGTGAGCACCCTATTTCCCATTATTGTGAATAAAATGCTATCCAATATTAAAATGAGTTTTAGTGGTTTGCCTTGCTTTCGTACCTATCTTAAAGTATGAACAGCACCATGAGCTCTCACGTGTTATCACAATTAAATAATGCACAAGATTCAGTGTGCAGCACAAGTGATAAACCACAATGTATTAAATCTGACTGGGGACATGAGTTACGTTAAATGTGGTGTCACCCTAGGATACACATCATGTTCTAATTACACAAGAGATATGCAATTTAAATAATTTTTGTTTCAAAGTTTTCTTACAAATGAGAAATAGAGATTCTAGCTTGTAAGCTGATGTGCTTAATTGACACCAAATATGACTGTTCGGATGTATGATCAGGTGGCATATGATAATTTTTAATGCTGAGAATGCTGAGTTGTGGCATTGATTAAAGCTTACAAGAAATTGCTTTTGAATTTTTTTTATTTTGAAGAGTTTTTGATCACATATTTAAGATTAGGTTCCTTTGTCTGAAAATTCAACAAAAACCATCCACTGACAGATCACATAGAATGCATGATCAAAACTGTTCAGTAAAAACGTAGCATTATTTTCCAGAGGCTACGGCTATTATAAAAATAATTACCCTAAAATAAGTTACCTTGCCAGAATATTTATACCGATTATCCTTATAACTAGGTGAAAAGAAAAATCAAGTTAGGAGAGAGCTGAAGTGAGCTGAAGAACCTTGCCTATAGCTGTATGTTTGATAGTTTGGATTTGTTAGTACTTCACCAATGTAACTTATCCATGACGGATAAGTCTTCCTGTAATTCAGGAAAAGCCTTATTTAGCTGACAGTTAATGAAAAATGAGATAGCTTTGAAAGTCTCTTTGGATAGTTCAATGTTAATGGAATCGCCCTGTGATGTCTCCATGATAAGGAAGATAAATAAGGTGTTGAGTTATGGGCCAATCTTTTTTTCTCTCTATTGGTAAAGTCAGGCTCAATTTATACAGAATTTCATGTAATTGCAACACAGAGGCAGGTGAATCCAAACAGTTTGTGTTGGTGTTTGTTCTTCACATATATAATTCCAATAAAATGGCACTTTTTCACATTTCTACATTCCATGGGTTTATAACATGCTGCTTTTTTTCTCCCTGCTCTCTGCCTAAAACACCTTAATTTATTCTCATATACATATTCTCTTGTTCTGGACCTCACTTACTGGGAAACGTTTAGAGTGTCAACTTAGTGGCAAATGTAGAGTCATATGTGTTTGGGTTCATGTCTACTTAAGGGCTTCAGTACAAAAATCAAGTTGACACTCCCGCGCTGTACTAAGTATTGCACTGCCAGAGGTGCTATCTCTCAGATAAGAAATTAACCTGAGCTCCCATCTGCCTACTTGGATGGATATAAAGTCTCGAATGGCATTATTTCAATCAAGGATATTGCCATCTCATTGACATTGTCTCCTGTAAACTAGACAGATTGATAAATTTAATAAAGAGCTCTTTCCTGCCACAAAAGTGTTGAAAATGATCAGCGATAATATCACTGGACTAATAAAATGGTGGTCCAGGCTACTTCTTTGGGGATAAAGTTTCAAATCCCATGGCAGCTGACGAAATTTAAATTTAATCAGCAAAACCTGAATTGATTTTATAATGGTGACCATGAAAAGATAATTAACTGCCATAAAAGCTCATCTGGCTCACAAATATTCTTGTGGAAGGAAATCTGTCATCCTTAGCCAATCTGGCCGGTTGACCCTAAACTGCTTCAGAAATATCCTAACAAACAATAGCATTCAATGTCAATTAGAATTGGTAACAAATATTGCCAGTGCCTACATCTCATCAAAGAAAATTATATCGCAACAATACATGCTTTTTTGAAACTTAACTTGTTAGCTGTTAAAGTTGAAAGGAAATCTTTATCCTCAAAGTGAATGCAAAATCATATGGGGTGACTTGTCTGTGAGGTCATGATGTTCTACATGCATATGATCTTCTAACTAAGTTGCTGTGCCATTCTAAGACGGCTGATTGAAAGGGAATTATAGATAACAAGGTGTAGAGCTGGATGAACACTGCAGGCCAAGCAGCATCAGAGGAGCTGGCCTGCTGTGTTCATCCAGCTCTACACCTTGTTATCTCAGGTTCTCCAGCATCTGCAGTTCCTGCTATCTCTGAAAGGGAGTTATAACCAGGATTCAGTACTTGCTACGGCTACTCATTTAGGCAAATCCCCAGAGCTTTCCGATTGAACAAGACTTGTTGATCTTCAATCTAACACTGTAGATAGGAGGACCTCTGCCTCTTATCATCATTGTCAGTTAAAAGGAACAATGTAATTCCAGAGCATGAGTAACATAGAGGATTGCTGCTCCCCTTTTCTGTAATTGAATAAATGTGCCCAGGAGATTTACTCCTCAGCTGGGCTGAATGCTTTAGTTCTAGGTGCGCCAGGCCTGGAGGCAAAAAGGCAACTTAATTTAGTTGTGGCAGTGATTGTTGTATGTCTGTGGAACCAACTAGCAGCTCATGATTGTGTGTAGAGTGTTGCCACTAACCCTCCATTGTAGATATTTTCTAAACAACCTGCACAGCCGTGTTATTAAACACATCTGGAGCTAGTGGGACTTGAACCAAGGCTGCCTCCTGTTCCTGATGTGGGGAAATTACCAATGAACCACAAGGGCATTCCCCCCCCACTGCATCTAGTATTCCCAAGCAGTCTCCCACCCAAGTACTAAATCACCTACACTCACCTTTACTGGCTACTAACCTCATCCCGCCCCCTTGAACTGTCCGTCCTCCCTGGACTGACCTATCCCCTCCCTAACTCCCCACCTACACTCACCTTTATTGGCTCCATCTCCGCCTCTTTGACCTGTCTGTCTCCTCTCCACCTATCTTCTCCTCTATCCATCTTCTATCCGCTGCCCCGTGTCTCCCTATTTATTTCAGAATCCCCTTCCCCTCCCCCATTTCTGAGGAAGGGTCTAGGCCCGAAAAGTCAGCTTTCCTGCTCCTCTGCTGCTGCTTGGCCTGCTGTGTTCATCCAGCTCTAAACCTTGTTATCTCTGAGTCTGCTTAGTTTTTGAGATTAGACCGGATCAGGCATTTTCAGGCATATGTGATGTTCTGGGTCTGAAGAGCTGAATAGTTAACAGTAATACAGGATGAACCATCTTGGGGTCTTGATAAGAAGAGGCACTTGTCTCAACAGCAAAATATAATTTATTGCATATACAAATAGGAACAGGTTACATTGGTTAGACAGACATAAATACAAAGACTACCAGGAGCCAGAGATGACACATCTGACTCTATCAGAATCTAGAATTCACCTATTTGTTCACCACCCAAGATTGCGTGTAATCAAGTTGCATGCAGCATAAAGCAGCCTCCAACTTTAACTGTTTCAGAACCAGAAGTCACACAACACCAAGTTATAGTCCAACAAGTTTATTTGAAATCACAAGCTTTCAGAGTGTAGCTCCTTCGTCAGGTGATACTGAATACAATTGTGGCACACAGTTCACCACCTCCACCTGAATAAATTCTTGGTGCGTAGGCCAATGTCCTGGTTTCCCACACAGCCACAAATTGAAGCCACCTCTACACCACTGAAGGGCTTGTTCTGACCTCAATACAATTTCCTCAGTTCCAGGTGGGGCATAGGAAAAAAAAGTTGCCTTACCCAACTGGTAAACCAATGCATTCTGGGGACGTGGGCTTCCTTAATCTACACCGATTTTTTCACCATGGAGGAAGTAAGCATTGGGCAGGTGCAGGACCAATTGAAAAATGTTCTTGCCTTTATTCCTGAAACACTTGGGCTCCCTAATACCAGAAACCTTGTCCTATCACCTTGGCCTTCATAATCATGGTCACCTTTGCAGCAATTGTCACAGTTTTCTCCATGGCACCTTTGAGTGTGAGAGCTGATGCCTTCTGAATGACCGTTGGCACATGCTGTGAAGAAATTCTGCCCCGGTCATCTTGATTTTAGAGGAAGCACTTGTCTGTCTACTAAACTGCTAATGGAAGAAGTGATGGCAGACCTTTGTCTGAAAAGTCAACCCAGGTGTCTTACCAACTTTTGAGAAATGGCACGCCAAATGCATCAGATATGGAAGATTCTACCCAATGGATGCAGCTAGTCAAAAAGGCAGATTTTTCACTTTAGTGGCAGGAAGTAGGTACTGGGAATGTTCCTGGGCCCCAAATCATCCCCCAGATCACCACCTGGGGGAACCAATCACTGACTAGGGATTTTCACCTCGACAGGCACCTCAAAAAGTTTCAGAGGGACAGATTTTCTGCTCAACTAGGAGTGACAGGTGGACTCTTAAAATCAGAAGCCGATCAGCGGCCTTTGAGCATGACAGCAATGGTACATTTCAGTAAAGGATAAGTAACTGAGATGGCAGTTCAACATGGAAGCTCTGCCTCATCACTTTCTTTTGAAAATTTTGACTAAATCTGGAAATATAGTCAAGTGGTAGGGGCAGTGAGTGAGAAGACATGGTGGGAAAAAAAACCCTCACCTGAAAAACCTTTATCTGGACCTGCATAAAGGCTCCTGTCTGGAGCCTTGACATGATGGACTGCTGGTAGGTGTTCAGCTCCAGGCAGCTGAACTTCTCTACTTCTCTGAAGTCTAAGTCAGGCCCCTGTCATTGCTCTTAATAATGTTCTTAAAGAACCAAATTGGCTGCCTGCCTTGTGAGATTGTGCAGCTATGCCAGGCCTAGAATCCACCTTCCCAAAAATGGCTGGCACTAGGAATGGGTTGAAGGAAGAGGCACACTGGCTAGAATAAATATTTCTGGGCCCTGTTTATCTCCAGTGATGCTCAAAGTGTGTATTTTGACTGTGATGTTCAATATTTCCTAAATAAACCTGTGAATTATTTCTGATTCCACCATCTTTCAGGTTATAATGATGGAAGATCAATGAGTTTGCCAATTTTCCCAGATATCATACACAAGTCTGACAGAGTATTTGAAGTACGGTGGTAGTGCTCCTACTCTGGACTAGGAGACCAAGGTTCAAGTCCCATCTGCTCCAGAGATGTGTAAAAACACCTCTGAACAGATTGATTAGATAATATCTACCCAAGCCTGACCTTCTGGTTTTTGTCCAAGCCCCTGGAAAACTCCATCTGGACCTCAAAGTTTAGTGCTCACCCCTCCCTTAAATCTGTTACTGTTCCTGAATTTTTAATTTATTGTTTATCTCCCTCCACTTTTATCCTCCAATCAACAAACAATCACTTGTTTTTGGCCTCTACCATAATTCATTTTATAGCGCTGTTCCCAATGGAGCCTTGTGTTTCAAATATGTTATAGAAAGTAATTTATTATATTCTAGCTTGTCATCCCTCATTTTCCTCGATATATGCAGTTATTGTTGCTTCCGCCACCACTGCCAGCCCTCTTATCTCTTGACAGGGTCACTGCGAGTCTTTTAAATACCTCAGTCTTCTGGATGTCTCAGAACATCTCCAATTCTAATTTGCATCCTGAGAATCTAAACTCAAACAGTTGTAGTTGGTCAACTTTCCACAGGTATATTTTCTAAGCTAACAGCTACTCCTTGAAATGTTTACATCCGGCAGATCTGCCTTTTCATGTTCTGGCATGCTCAACAATACATTAATTAATTTTTATAACTGCGCTTATATCCTTCTTTACTTAATTTCAAATAAACTACTCAGTTTCTTTTATTCCCATTTGCTCCAAATTTTCACTTGGCAAATTCTAGTCAGGGAAGATTGTTCTCACTCTGTTCCCATCTCACTTTATTATTAGTTAATTGCATGCTTTTTTTTTTCTCTCTGTTCAAATTCATCAAGTGTTGCTGCTGGTTTATTCACATGATTATTCATAATTCAAGTTTCAATCTGGAGCACATACAAGGACTACGTGAGTGGAAAATTGCAGGCAAGTGAACCTTAAAGGAACGGCAACACTTAAATAAGAATATCATAATGGAAATTCCAACATTTTTTGAAAGCCCTCAAAAATTTTCAATCCGTTGCACATCCTTAAGGAGTTTTGAGTGACTAGACATTAAAAAGTGGATAGTGCAATTCTGCATCTGGTCAACGATAAACAAGAACCAGTAATTTGCACATAACCTGATAAGAGTAGATGTGATTCTAGCCTGTTACTTTCCAAATTCTTTTCCCATTACTGTCCCTAGTTTTGCAGTGAGAACGTCCGCAAGATTTTAAATGGCCTTAATCATTTTTCTATGGCTGACCCCTTTGGGAATTTGTACATTCACAGAATAACCCAGAAATCCAGCAGTTACTATCAATGTTAATGTTTCATTGAGCGTTAACTCTGATTTTTTCTTCACAGATGCTGCCAGACCTGCTTAGCTTTTTCAGCAACTTCTGTTCTGTTTTTGTTCCTGATTTACAGCATCCGCAGTTCTTTTGATTTTTTTGTAGTTACTATCAGTGATTCAATGCTTCACTGTCAGGTACACTAGTGAGAGTCCCATCTTATGCAATCCTTAAGCAATTAGGAAATTTGCAACAACTTCCGCTTTGTAAAAACACTTGATACAGATAAATCTTGTCAAAAGTAGTACATTAAGGTTTTCAATGGCATACTAACCTCAAAGTTGCTGCTGCACATCTTCATTGGCATTATGAAGTTAATTTTATTTGTGGAAGATTCAATCTCCCCATAATGTTCCTCTTTCATGTACTTCAGCCTGCACCTTGGCTTGTAAATAACTATACAACAGAACCGATCAGCAACAATTGATTTGATGTCTTGATGATTTTGTGCCAAATCCCCAGTTTGTAAGCTATCACATTTCTTTTGATGTAATCAGAACGATGTATTTCAAAATCTGATGCATAAAATAAAAGTGAATGATAAAACCCTCCAAACTTCCTGCTTTGATCTCTGTTAGACACTTCATCTGCGTATAGAGGTGCAGATTAAATGTCACATTATAGTTTATAACAGGACCTTGAATGTCACGCATTGTTTTCTCTTTCGCGTTTTATAGGTTCCTTTTCAGAGTAACTTTTTAAAATATTATGTACAAAATACATTACAGATCACTGATCAGATTGATTTACAACCTTGTATCAAAAACATTAAGGCATTGCAAGTAGAATCTTCCATTGCTTCAGAAATTTGGCATAGCTTCTGATAAGTGTTTTGAATGCTGAGAGTTCCACAATGTAGCATACTGGGAATGGAGGTGACAATGAGATAGTGATGTGTAACTTGATGTTACAGTTATATCAGCAATCTTGTCCAAGGGGCTATCAAGAAAGAATCCAGTAGTTGATACTGAGATAAAAGGTACTGACTGGTGAGATATGTATTTACAGAGAATAGTGTTATGCACAATAGTGTAAGGTACTCTGTAAGTGTCCAACGCCAAACACTCTATGCAAGAAGAAGCCATTTATCACCCACATAAGAAAGATAAGTATAGCTCTCTATCCAAAGTGCAAAATTAGAACTCAGAGCCAAAAGCTTCATAGTAGCACTGTACAAGCAATTGGAGTTCACACGCACCACATGAAGCATCTTTACTGGAAGGTTGTTTTGGAAATAAATGTTCATATTGGGTTCCTGGCCTAGTTTGCTGTAATCTCACCATGTTTTCCCCAACATTTTTGAATCTCTTCTCTGAAGCTACTGAAGATGAACAGTAAACATCATTCCCTCCCAGAGATAACAAGGTGTAGAGCTGGATGAACACATCAGGCCAAGCAGCATCAGAGGAGCAGGAAAGCTGACGTTTCAGGTCTGGACCCTTCTTCAGAAATCATTCCCTCCCAATCTGTTTACTGTGGAAAGCTCATCTCTCTCAATATCAGTAAAATTTTATTTAGAAAGTCTTCAAAATTATATATTACTGCTGATTTTTATCTGAAGTAAACCCAGTGTTTTTAGAATACAAGTTAATGTATTTGCTGGATCCTTCATTTACTTGGACCATGTACATTACTATTTTGCGCTGCGTTCATGAATAAATTGTAAACATTGTGACCTGAGGGCCATTTTTAACAGTTTAATATTTTCTTCTGATTATTAGACGTAGGGCTGAATTATACACTGAGGGAAAGATCCCCATATACTAGCATAAATTTTGGGTGTGAGTCTGTTTTCATTTGGCTGGCTCATTTTAATGCTTCAGGTGACAGCCTTTTAATAGCATGCGGTGGGACTTCTCTCCATTTCCAGGAGGAAGTCCCACCTCGTAGAGTTCCAATTGTACACCAACAGCTCTGTTCCACACCAGGATCTGTGGTCACTGCCAGTATTGTATGAGGACCTGGAGGAAGAAAAGTCATGGATGCCCAAAATCCAGGTAAGTCCAGGATTTTACTAGGGTAGGATTGGTCAGCTCTTGCCAATTGATGGCGGTATGATGGACAGGGAGGATAGACTATGGGACAGGGGTAGCTCCATTGACACAAGTGGCCTGAGAAGAGGGCAAGCCTCATTGTGCCTAAATAATGGGGACAATGGGTGTAGACTAATTGAGTACAGCCCTCTTCGATTATTCGAGTAAACAGGTTTCCAGTGGGATGAGGCATTTAGTTGGTATTACTGAACAACTCAAATCTTTAGGTAATCCATTGGCAGGTAGCCCACCCATTGCCTCCATCACTACCCGTAAAAATGTGGTCCTGTGAGACAGGATATGTTCACCACCAACAACACAGCACCTTGATTTAAGGGTCCACCTATTTTTCCATCCCCAAGTGACTTGTAACTTCAGTCCATAAGGTGTGATTCTACTATTCCAGTGGGATGTTCAAACTCACGGGTAGCATAAATCAGGGGTTCAAATCTTCATTAAGTATGGCTAGTCTCGTCGCTTTGAGATAAATATTATCCTTTCATGTTAAGCGTGGGGTTAGAAATTGATCAATTTGCTAAGAACATAAGGAGCAGCAGAAGAAATAGGCCTATGCTTTCTCAATCCTGTTCCAACATTCAATAGAAAAATAGCTGATCTATTTCTAATTTCTAATCCTAACACAGTGAATGATGTGTGAACTTGCTGCTTCTTTTCACGAGATTTTGCACTATTTCAGTCTGAAAAGGAATGGAAAAATGCGAACATTGTCTCTTAATTTTTGTTTTTGCTCATTGTTTGTAATTTTATTTTGAGCAGGATGCATTGAAGCCCAGGATCAAACTGAGTGACATCACGATAAACTGTTCTCTGTGGGCAGGATCATGACTCCCAAAGGTTATGTTGCCTGCTTGGTGCCCAGGTTCAGGATATCTCTTCTGGGCTGCAGAGGAAATTGGAGAGGGAGGGAAAAGATCCAGTTGTCATGATGCACATTGGTACCAATGGTATTGGTAGTAAGATGAAAGGGACTGCTGAGGGAATATGAGCAGCAAGGGGCTAAATTTAAAAGAAGAACTGACAAGGTAATGGTCTCTTAATGACTACCTGAGCTACAGGAAAATTGGCACAAGATCAACAAGATTAAAGAGTTAAATGCATGGCTTAAAGATTGGTAGGGACATGTGTTTGAATTCATGAGACCTTGGTATCAGTACTGAAGCAGGAGGGAGCTGTTCCGATGGGACAGGCTCCACCTGAGTGATGCTGGCACTAGGGTCCTGATGAATTGCATAAGTAGGGCTAGGGATAGTGCATTAATCTAAAAGATTTTTTTGGGGGGGAGGACAGAGTGTAGTGTGGGTTCAGTTACATGGAAAATCATGGAAAGAGTTAAGCTTGGGGGTGGGGGTGGTGGGTCGGGGGAGTGGGGGGTGGTGGTGGTGGGTTGCTCAGCAGACGTTATTAAAGTTTCCAGAACAAGTAAGACAAAAGACAACATGGAAGTTGTCAGGAATCTGACTTCAGGCAGCGCAGACAAGTAGATACCTATGAGAGGAGGAGCAATTGATTTAAATGCATACCGTGTCAGGGCTGAAAATGAAATATCCAGGAATACAGAGATAGTAGGAACTGCAGATGCTGGAGAATCTGAGATAACAAGGTGTAGAGCTGGATGAACACAGCAGGCCAAGCAGCATCAGAGGAGCAGGAAGGCTGACGTTCTGGACCTAGACCCTTCTTCAGAAATGGGAGAGGGAAAGGGTGTTCTGAAACAAATAAAGAGAGACGGGGAGGCAGATAGAAGATGGATAGAGGAGAAGATGGGTGGAGAGGAGACAGACAAGTCAAAGGGGCGGGGATGGAGCCAGTAAAGGTGAGTGTAGGCCGGGAGTTAGGGAGGAGATTGGTCAGTCCAGGGAGGACGGACAGGTCAAGGTGGCGGGATGAGGTTAGTAGGTAGGAGATGGGGGTGGGGTTTGAGGTGGGAGGAGGTGATAGTTGGGAGGAAGGACAGGTTAGGGAGGCAGGGACAAACTGGGCTGGTTTTGGTATGCGGTAGTGGGAGGGGAGATTTTGAAGCTTGTGAAATTCACATTGATACCATTGGGCTGCAGGGTTCCCAAGCGGAATATGAGGCGCTGTTCCTGCAACCTTCGGGTGGCGTTGTTGTGGCATTGCAGGAGGCCCAGGATAGACATGTTGTCTGAGGAATGGGATGGGGGTTTGAAATGGTTCGCGACTGGAAGGTGCTGCTGTTTATTGTGAATCGAGCGTAGGTGTTCTGCAAAGTGGTCCCCAAGCCTCCGCTTGGTTTCCCCAATGTAGAAGAGTCCACAACGGGAACAGCAGATACAGTATACCACATTGGCAGATGTGCAGGTGAACATCTGCTTTTTGTGGAAAGTCTTCTTGGGGCCTGTGATGGGGGTGAGGGGGGAGGTGTAGGGGCAGGTGTAGCACTTCCTGCGGTTGCAGGGAAAAGTGCCAGGTGTGGTGGGGCTGGAGGGGAGTGTGGACCGGACAAGGGAGTCCCGGAGAGAGTGGTCCCTCCAGAAAGCAGGTAAGGGTGGGGAGGGAAAAATGCCTTTGATGGTGTCAGATTGCAGATGGCGGAAGTGTCAGAGGATGATGTGTCGGATTTGGAGATGGTACGTGAGGATGAGGGGGATTTTGTTTTGGTTATTATTGCGGGGAGGGTGTGTGAGGGATGAGTTGGGGGAAATGCAGCAGTCATAGCTGAGGGCGTTCTCAACCACTGAGGGGTGGAATTTGTGGTCCTTGAAAAACGAGGACATCTGAGAGGTACGGGAGTTGAATGCCTCATCCTGGGAGCAGATGCGGTGGAGGTGAAGGAATTGGGAATAGGGGATGGCATTTTTGCAGGACGGTGGGTGGTAGGAGGTGTATTCTAGGTAGTTGTGGGAGTCGGTGGGCTTGAAATGGATATCGGTTTCCAGGTGGTTGCCAGAGATGGAAACAGAAAGGTCCAGGAAGGAGAGAGAGGTATCAGAGATGGTCATGGTGAACTTAAGGTTGGGGTGGAAGGTGTTGGTGAAGTGGGTGAACTTTTCGAGCTCCTCATGGGAGCACGGGGCGGCGCCGATACGGTCATCAATGTCACGGAGGAAGAGGTGGGGTTTCGGGCCAGTGTAGCTACAGAAGAGGGAATGTTCCACGTAACCTACAAAGAGGCAGGCATAGCTTGGGCCCATGCGGGTACCCATGGCCACCCCCTTTGTCTGCAGGAAGTGGGAGGAATTGAAAGAGAAGTTGTTGAGGGTGAGAACGAGTTCGGCATCCTTTTGAAAGGAGAAACAGGTGGGCAGAGTGAGCAGGGTTACCTCGTTAGGGAGGAATGAAAATAAATTGATAGATCAAAGTGATATAGAGTCAGAAGGCATAAAATCTATGTGGGTAGGGTTGAGGGACTGCGAAAGTAAAATAAAGGGTTTGTCATTTCAGAAGCAGCTGAGGACTCTGCGTCAGCGTTCAATGGAGTTTAGAAGGATGAGGGAGAATAGCTGATCAAAACTTATGGAATACTGAGGTATATTTTTTGAGATATCAGGCCCAAATTAAGAATAAGAACACAATACATCTATTAAAAATAAAACATTTGTAATCAAACAGATCAAACACAGAACTCTAACAACTCTGGTTACACTCCCTCCAGGACCAAGAAGGCAACTCACCACCTTCTTCTCAAGGGCAACTAGGGACAGGCAATAACTGCTGGCCAGCCAGCAATGCCCACATCCCACAAAATGAATTTAAACAAAAAGTTCTTTATATCCTGATGGACAGAGTTTCTATTGTCAGTTAACACTTTCAAGCATTTGCTGCCTTATGTGGCACATGAGAGCTAGTGCTTTCATGTGAAGATCATGCATGGACAGATCATACTGTTCTTGCAAATAGATCAAGGTGTTATTGAAAAAAAATTCTATGAGCTCCAGCAGCATTACTTCAGGAAAATAGAATTGGACACATTACACATGAAAACACATAATTCTTCTAAATTCAAGTGGAAACAGACCAAATTATCACCTGCACACAGTATTGTGGGTGAGGTCTTAGTAAAGCACCATGAAATTGTATCAAGACATTACTCCTGCACTCCAGTTCCTTTGGAATCAAGGGCAACATGCCAATTGCCTTTCCAGTCACTTGCTGTACTTGCATGCTAATTTTCTGCATTCCTAGTATGAGTACAACCAAGTTTCTCCAAGTAAACTTCTGAGGAAGGGTCACCGGACCCGAAACGCTAACTCTGTTTTTTCCTTCACAGATGCTGCCCAACCTGCTGAGCTTTTCCAGCAACTTTGTTTTTGGTCCAAGTCTCTCCAAAAATTAACATGTACAAGGTCCTTGCCTTTTGAAATACTCATTCAGCTTTTTGAACAAAGACAATAACCTTACATTTGTTGCATTGTACTCCAGCTGTCCACTCATTTAACCTGTCCATATATTGCTGCAATCTCTTTATGTCGTCCTGACAGCTTGCATTTCCATCTAAATTTGTATCCTTCTCAAAGTTAGATATGTTACTCTGTCTCTTTTGATTGATGTTATTAATACAAACTGTAAATAGTTGAAGCGCCAGCGTTAATCCTTAAGAATAACCACTAATCATTGCCTGCCAACTCAAAAAATTCCTTGTTCCAAAAATTCCTTCTTGTCCGATTCCTCTCTGTTAACCATTCAACAAAAACATTGCTTCAAGAAGCATGCAATTGTCAGCACTGAAATTGTGTTTAAAATGGCTGACAAATAACAACTGGTGACAGCAGAGGTGAGATCATTATCATTGTCGGGCCAAAAGCTATTAAAAGTTAATTTGTAAGGAAGGAAAAAGCAATACTGTGAACACCGGGTCAGAAATCAATTCCCAAAGTGCAAAAAACAGGAAGCCAAGGAAGATGAATAGAACAAAGGAAGGAATAGTGTTCTCATACAAGCTGAAGAGGAAGATGTGCATGCATCAGGACTTAACCCATTGGACTATAACCTGGTGTCATTTGATTTCTGCTTAAATTGGGATCAGAAAAGTAGCCGGAAGCTGAAGATAACAAGAGTACATCAGATGTTGAAATAAAGGAGGGAGGAGAAGCAATAACAACATAAACCTGTTCTGGCAGTATTAGCAATGACGCCTGGTTTTTAAGACATAAGGAATAAAGTAAGACAAGTTTGTGAATGGCTTTTGCATTGCCAGAAAAACATCACAGGTCAAATAATAATAATAATGTATTCATGATCATTTGGTCACACAGACATTGAGGATTAATGATAAAATAACATCACATCAAAGTGTCTTCTTGAACTCATCAAGACGATTACAGATGGATATGTCCTTTAATTGTCAAGCTTTGTTTAAATTTTAAACAAGGCAGTTGACACTGATTCGGCAAGGCATGCCCTGACAAATGAACTACAGAATGACTGATTCCTACTTTGTTGAGTTGAAACAGACACTGTGTTTTTACAGGGTGAATATATTCTTTTCATCTGCAAAGAACAGAACCCTTTATTATAAATTGTGTAGCTTCCAGTACTTGCAAATGTGTTGTATAAAGTTTGGCAGTGAGCCATTGAACTGATGCATTCTCATTGGCAATCATGATCTACCAATCAGAATCAGTTTGCCAACTCATTAGCAATCTCCTCTGAGACAGAGTAAATGTTTTTTTTTCTTTACATATGTTAATTCTTACCAACTACCCTGATGAGGACAAGATAAAAACATTTGATAAAACATTTTTATTGAGAAAGGACAAGTAAAGGATCTGGTGTCCACATTTAAGTATTTCCAGAAAAAAAAAGCCAAATAAGATTTGTGAACAGAACAATATTTGCTCATTGAACCCATAACTGAAACAAAGAATTGAAAAACATGCCAACTCTAAATTTGCTGCATTTATCTCTGGAATGGGGCTCAAAAGCACACTTTCTCACTCAAAGTTAACGGTGCTATGAATAAACCTAAGGGTTTCTCTCCTTATATCCTCTAATAAGCACTGTGTACTATGGACAAAATGCACTCAGAAATTCACCATCCCTTAGACAGCACTTTTCAAAGCCACAGCCACTACCATCTTGAAAGATAAAGGCTGACAATAGAAGGAACACTGCCACTTTCATATTCCTTTTCAAAACACTTAACATCCCAACTTGGAATTAGTTCCTTCCTTCACTGCTGCTTTGTCAAAATCCTGAAATTCCCTCCCTCATAATATTGTGCATGTACTTGTAACAAATGGGCTGCAGCTGTTCAAGAAGGCATACCACCATGACCTTCTCAAGGGCAATTAGGGATGGGCAATAAATCTAGGTCAATCAGTGAAGCCACATTCCCCTGAATGAATTAGAAAAAGGCCACAACATTGACTACAACCATGGAGGAAGATCTGTTGTGATCATAGACCAGCTGAACATGGAGGTGTGGAAGCATTTCCTGTTGAAGGATCTCGCTGCTGCCGTGAAGATCATATCAGCACAAACCAACTTGAAATTCAGCGATGGAAAGGAGCACAATTCCCTTTGTCCCTGCAAGCTAGGCCCATCAATGATCAACCGTGATGTCTGGCTTGAAAATTATTCAACTCTTGCTTCATTGGGACATGGACTGGTTCAATATACGAGGAGGCACAAAATTTGTTGAACATTGCACAATCATCAGCAAACATACCTACTCCTAACAATATGATGGAGGGAAAGTCATTGAAAAAGCAGCTGAGGATAATTGGTCCCAGGGCATTACCCGAACGAACTCCTGCAGACCTGTTCAGAAGCTGAGATGACTGACTTTCAACAACCTCAACCATCTTCCTATGTGCCAGATATTACTCCAATGGCGCAGAAATACAGAGAAAATTTAGTCTGGTATCTCTGGGTGAGGTGGTAATGCACAAAAATGCAAAGCAAGACAATGCAAGACAGGGTTGCTGCAAACATCCAGGTTCAATCAGAGTGAGTGAGTACAATGATGCAACATTAGCACAATAGCTGCTGTGCAGACAGATATGCAGCATTGAAATTCAGAATCACCCTGTTAGTGCGTCAGACATGCGCTATAAGTGTTCATAGAAGGTGGTACTTAAGACCAGAAGAAATAGGAACAGGGGCAGTCTGTGTGGTACCTTGAGCAGCCCCATCATTGAATAGGATCAGGGTTGATTTGACATTCCTCACATTCACCTTCCTACCCTATCCCTGTAATCCTTGATTCCCTCTCTGACCATCAACACAGTGTCACTTAACTTTTCATCTTGCAACCTAGCAACAGATATTCCCCCTTGTGGGACAGTCTGAAACAAGAGGTCATAGATACAGAGTGAGAGGAGGTAGACTAAGATAAGGAGAAACAATTTCTCTCAGAGGGTTGTGAATCTGAGCAACTCAATGCCCGAGTGCAGAATTAATCAACACATTCAAGAAGAAATAGATATGAAGATAAGACCTGGATTACATCAGCAATGATCATGTTAAATGGTGGAACAGATTTGAAAGGCTGAATGGCCTACTCCTGCTCCTAGTTCCTATGTCCCTGGCACCCTAACCACTTGACACCCTACCCCCTTCAAATCTTGGCATCCTACCCACCTGGCACCCAATCCTATATCCAGCTGGTACTGTAATCATCTGGCATCTTACACCTAGTGCCGAATCCCTTACTTATTTTGCAACTTACCCCTTGCACTCTACTTCCTCCACAGTTGGCATCCTTCATGTCTGACATCATGGTATTCTACATTTTGCACACTGCCCCTCCCTAGCTGGTATGCTTTTAAGAGGCACCCTAATTACCAAACGTCCTATCCCCAATACCTATCTGGCAACCAACCCTCCCAGACCTCCATTTTCCTTACCTCAAGTCCTATTGTTTGACATCAGCTGTCAAAGTGGCTATCAGGATCTGAGAGTGAGTATTGGAAAGGAACTTTTTTATAGATTTCCCTGACTTAGTGGTATTTTTTTGAAAACATGAATTATGAATAAATGATTTTACTTTCAGACAATAATAATTTTTGTTTGCTTCCATAATAAACTCTACTCATCTGAGTCAGAAGTTAGTAGATGGACAGACATTTGCATAATTCCAGCATGAATTAAAGGTCTTTGTTCAGCTTCATTATTTGGAATTTGAGCTGCAATGTCGAAATGAGCTGAACTTTGAGCTTTTCAATGCAAATTGATCAACTACTCTTACTGCTGTTAGGTAGAAAGCCAGATAATGTCCCAATTCCACTGGAAACTGGGTTATTGGAGATGGGATAGAAGTTGGGAAATGTGTGTCAGGACCCGATGGATTCCATGTTCCACAAGCAGACCCCTTGGAAGTGTAAACTGTAGCTGACTTCTGCTGCTCAGGATCCTGAGCTCAGGCTGTAGACTTAGTGCTGATGCATTGAATGTATTGGTATATTTATCCTAGTAACATTTTTAATAGCTGGTCTAAGTCGGTGACTATATAACAAAACTTAACTGTCTAGGACAACCAATCCCCCAACTGCCCCTCACCGCGATCAAACATGACTCCTCCTGACTATCTACTTCACCCATTCACCAACTCAATTGCCCACTCATTGATTCACTAATTCATTCACGGGCTGAAGGATTTGTATAGGTCATCTACTGTAGTGAAAAGGATGTGTAACCTCCCTTTTTCTATTTCTTCTCGCATCTTTCCATTTTCTCCATGAATGGCTGTTCTAACTCTTTGGTGTTTCTGAGAGATCAGAAGATATGACTAAAAATATGTGAGATGGCTTGGGTGTGTAAATCTTCACAAGTGGTGTCAACAGGCACAGTGTCAATTCTGACCAGAAGATTTGGGCCATAATATTTTTTGAAAATATGTTAATAATTTATATTGTAGATGCAATTCAAAATATAAGGCTGTCTGCTTAAGGTCAGAAACAAAATAGTTTTAAGTAGATTCTGGTTTAGAATTTAATTACTCTTCATGACCCTGGTTTATTTTCACTGTCCAGTCATGATATTTAATGCACCAGCTAGAAACATGAACTGTTCTCGAAAAACAGACACTTTAAAAAAGACTGTAAGGATGACTTATGATCACAGTCAAGGATGTCTACTGCAGTCTGCATCACTTTGCACCTCACATTCTAATCCATTGACAATTTTGTGGGGAATGCAGAGTATCTATATCTTCTCTCCCATTCACTAGGCATTAAAGCAATCTCCTAATGTATTCAAATGTTGGTGATGAACCATTAAGATTAATCACTTCAATAACAGAACATAAGCCCAGGTCCGGGATACTAAATAGCCAATCGTGGCACATTTCGAATACACAAACAATGACCTTATTTGGATCCTCAGCCAAGTTGAAATTTGTAGGACACATGAAAACTCATCTTTTAGTTGGTTTTCAGCACCTGTTTTCTCAGTAGATCTGAAAACAAACGGCTCAGTTGCTAAGAGAGAGGACCCGCATCTGTGTCCTCCTATGTCCTCCTCTCTTCAACTCACTGGCAAACATCCATCCCTGCTTGGCTTACTGTGCTCATAAGATACAATTTTGCTGCAGATAGACATTCCTTAAGAGAAACCAACAAGCAGGATATTTCTAAAAGAACAGCTGGTGCAATCATCTGCGCTTTAAATTAGAAGCATCAAGATTGCCAAATTCAGCCTCAAGTCAATCCAGTCACCAATGCCACATATTACTTTGAACTTCTCAGGCTCTAATTTTGCTAAACCATCCTTCCCAATATTGTTAACTGTATTTGTGTTTGAGAAAATCATTCCATTCGTTATGATTTTAATTACAATAAGGCTAACCAATATGCGTCAAAAACATGTTTATTGCTTTATGACCAAAGTCTGTAAACAATTAAATACTCTTCAAATTAGCAAGTACATTCATCTCACAACAAACTAACACAAAAAATGTGTAGCGATTAAACAGTCATTCAACCCTCTTCATCTGCCTGTAACTCTCCTCTGGAAAGTTTAATTGGTAAGCTCACAAAGCATTTCTACTTGTCTGCAAATAACAGCCTTTGATTTTCCACATGGAAATGTGTCAAGGTTACAACATGGAACATGCTTCTTGGTCAACAAATCGATGCTGGTATTTACCTGCTGTGTGAACAATTTATAGATCATAGATCATAGATCATAGAATCCCTACAGCGTGGAAACAGGCCATTCAGCCCAACAACGCCACATAACCCCTCTGAAGAGCATCTCACCCAGACCCATTCCCCTAACTTCCCATGTCTAACTCACCTAACCTAAACATCTCCGGGCACTATGGGCAATTTAGCATGGCCAATCCACCAAGCGTGCACATTTTTGGACTGTGGGAGGAAACTGGAGCACCTAGTGGAAACCCATGCAGACACGGGGAGAATGTGCAAACTCTGCACAGACAGTCACCCAAGGCTGGAATTGAACCTGGATCCCTGGGACTGTGAGCTGCAGTGCTGACCACTGAGGCACCGTGCCACCCTAATAAAAATTTTACTTCGGCTCCAAAATTAACAACCAATACGCTACAAGGCAGGAGGTACCAAACCCATGATCTTTGATTTACAAGACCAACATCTTCCCACTTGGCCACTGCCCCAATATGAAGGATCACTACCCAATCCATCCCTACATGTTTTAAATGACTTTTAATTTTCACCTGGGCAGAGTCTGAAAGGAGTCTGAATGACTTGGGCTATGGCAATATCTGAGGCAGAATTAGATGAGAAGGCCAATGAGTTCAATCTCAAAACGTGGAGCATTTTGCTCCACCTCCGGACAAGCAGAACAATGTGGCCAGTTCTTTTTCTAGGCAGCAGCAAATTGGCAACTAAGGGGAATTATTGCTTGTTAAATGTCATGTTAGTGGCTTTAATTGCCTCATTAATACCCATTTTCCTATCTTACCAAATGCGCCAAACAAGCTAGACATTGAGAGGACTTGATGATAAAAGTTCAGAATGGATGCCTGGCAACAACCTGCTTGCTCTGAAGGATGCACACATGTGTACACACACACACACACACACACACACATACACACACACACACACACACACACACACACACACACACACTTACCTTAAGAGTCCTCACGGCACATCTCCATTCCACTTACAGGTGTCTACTACAGCTAGCACACTGTAAACCCAGGGACAGGATCAGGTCGCATCACTGTCATGGTGGTCACTTACTCTAAGCCGACATAGATGCTCAGCAGCATCCCTGCCTCATACTGCTATGCTTTTTTTTGGACCTTGCCCTTGCAGCATGTTACTTCTGCTTTGCTTCATCGTCTCGCACAGACACAAAGGCAGGAAGCTTATCAAGGCTGTCAGCAGTCCTCATTCAAGTCAAAGCAGATGGCTTTAAGCCAGGAGAAACCAGCACAATATCGAGCGCAGCCTCCAAGCCAGTCCCAGAGATTGTGCATAGTTAGTCAGCCAGCTAATCCAATCAATCAGAGTTAGGATCCTGTCTTCAGAAGGATGAGAAGCTGAACATGGTCAGATATCCACCCATCTTGGCTCTTTCTGCCCTATCCGGAGCTTTGTTTTGTTCTTGGAATGAGTAAGAAGCAGGCATTAAGGTGTGGGCGAGGGGCGGTGAACACAGTTAATACATTGGTGTAGGGGGGGATGTGTCCCAAACAAATGAGTAGGTAGAGCAGAGAACACACACGGCTAATGGGTGCCAAGGGATGGGTTGGGGTGACAGTAAGCAAGGGAAAATGTTGCAGGCAGTGAGAATGGTACAGCATGAGCCTTGATGGGAAGTGAACACAGCAGCAGAAACTGAGTGAGTGAGTGAGAGATATCAGAGTGAAAGTAGTGGTGCTTATACAGATAGAGTGGAAAAGTAATTGATTTTCTTCCTACAGTGCCGAGCATTCCTCCAGATGGTTAAGTGGACCTTGGATCAGACTGGGATGGTCTGGTGTCATGGTTTCCTGTGGTGGGCCTGGGGAAAGAAGACATCCTGTCTCGACACCAACCTGTCGAGCAGCACCTCTAGGTTGATACCTGCAAAGCAAGGTGACAACTTCTGTTTTCTGCCATGTCTGGGGCAAATGTCAGGAACCATGTATGGCAGCTCCGAACTTTCATTGTTTGCCCAGGTACAAAGTTAGCAATTAAAAATTGTAAGAACACAAGGAATGCTGGTTAATTCTGGCATGGCCTGGCTTTGGCAAGTAGCTCTGGCAACCATGCATGGTAAGGATTGATTCTAGCCTCGGTTGACTGAGTTCACACAAACTCCCCATGCCTGCTCAGCTTTCCACCAGAACTTCAGTTTCCTCCCACAGTCTAAAGATGTGCACATGACGTCTATTGGCCATAATAACATTGCCCTGTAGCGCCCAGGGATGCGCTAGGTGGTCTAGCCATGGTAAATGCAGAGTTATGGAAATAGGTGAGGGACAAGGCTGTTCTTTGGAGGGTTGCTGCTGTCTCAATGGACCAAATGGCCTCTTTCAGACTGTAGGGATTCTATGGTTCTATTATACAATTATGTTTTCTCATTTTCTTTTTCTTTTTATGTCTGGTCACTTGTCCTTACCAAGTTATTTGTACACTTTGCAATTCTTTGAACCATTCATTTTGATTATAAGGTTGTTAAGCGCACAACCTGAAACTCTGCCCCCAATTTTTAGATTGCATGTGCTTTTGTATTTGCATCTTAAGTAAATATGTTTATATTGTTCCTGCTCATCACTGGAATCATTAAATCATTTTGATTTAAATATTCATTTTGATTTTATGGTTTTCTAGAAAGGTAGCCATTAAAGCAGTGTTTTAATGCACAAAATCAGTCTGTACCTTCAATGAAAAGTGTCTAATTGAGTTTTGGCTCGCATCAATCATTTGTTTAAAATCCTGCAGGGTGAAATATTAGCAGGGGCTCAAAGTTTATCACCTAATTAAATGTCTTGTTCTGCAGATAAAGATAATTGATGTCTGAATCTTATTATCTCAAGCTCATTTTTGGCTAGTTCCTGATAGTTTTGGTTATAATGCAATTAAATAAATTGTGTGCAATTGAGTATTCTTTGTTGAAGAAAAGATCTTTCACTATTCTCTATTCCCTTCTTATCCAACATTCTGGAATCATGTTTTGTCTGTTTGGTCTCAAAGTGTAAGGAGAACAGAATGACACCAGAAATATATTTAAAAATAATCAGTGTGATAACGCTCCTTGAGATTATAATGAACAGAATAACATCAGGGTGCAGCGCAAATTGTTTCACCACTTTAGCTTTTTGAATAGCTGAAAAGTTTATAAGCTGCTTTCCAAAAAATATTCACAAAGTGAAAAGTATATTTGACAGCATTCCTACTTCCCAACTTATTCACTGACAACTCTATCACATTGGTGCCATGTACACAGTGATGCTGCCAATTTTGCAGATCCTGGGAAGTTAAATATTATCCTTCCACCCAGGAAAATTTCACGTCAATCCCAAAACATTGAGTGTGACCAGATTACTGACATATCATAAATATATGGCTCAATGAAAAATCTAGTCTTGACTGAGTAGCATGCTTTTGGCCTCATAATATTTGTTTCAACAATGAAGTACTTTGCACCATTTTTGAGTTTGTTTGCAAATCCATGCATTTGGGAACAAAAATATACTGCTAAATATTGTTGTGTAAGGCACAATAATTTAGGATTAGGCAGATAGCAGAAATAAATAGCTTTCTTTTAAACAAAAGTACAAATCTAAAGATGGTAAAGTTAAATTATGTGATTAGATGGGATGTGTAATTATTCCAGTGTTTAGATTGGAAGGCAGAATTAAATGTAGAACCCTTGCTTCTCCTTATTTCTGAGTGAGATTTAAATTGTAATATGATTTACAAATTAATCTACTGAAGAATATTTATGGCATCATAGCACTCTTTGCTTCAGTACTATTGGACTAATTGGTCCAGTGAGTAATTCTCTACATTCAGTATACCTACTTGGTGCAACGAGAGAGAAATGTGTCCCTTTGTTCCCAAATGGTCTCTGAAGCTTGTGGGCTGCTTGTAAAAAATTGGTTCAAGCTTTAGCTTTGAAAATCACTGCATTCAATGTTTCTAAAGCACCTTATATCCCACCAACAATTTAAAAAGACTAATAATTATCCCTGGTGCATGTTTTTAATCACACCTTTCTTTCCCAAAAGTATCAACCAATCACCTCAGCTATGAAAATTTAAGATCTGTTTAATTACTGAATTATTTCACAAAATTTTGTGCAACATCTATGCACACTAAGCCAAGTTTTACTCTTGCAATGTAAACAGTAACCCAATAATTTTAATGGGCTATTATCAACATACAATTAAGAAACTGAAATCAATTTCTTTGCAACATAGTTCTGAATTTAATAAGTAAATTAGTGAAATGATCATGTGATGGACTCTAACTTTCACTATGAGGATATAATGATTTTGAGGAAAGTCAAGAGGTAGTCAATAAAGATGCATACCTGTGGCTTCCAGTCTAATTTTTTGGTAAATTCTATCCACTATGTGAAAAATAACTCCAACCTGTGAGGGTGGTTTATAATTAAGGTTTTGAGATTGTAGCGCTGTTCTTTCCTGCCCTGATGCCAACTAGGTGGGTGTAGTGCAAAGGGAAAATAGCTATTCCCATTTTTCACAGCATTGTACAGCACTTAAAATTTATCGGTAGCTTTTCTGGTACTTGCTCTCAAAAACCTGAAATCTATTTATTTTCTTACAGGCAAACTGAAAGTTTTATGATAGATCCACATTTGTTCACTTTATGGCCTTTGTAGCTTACTGTTACTATTTTATGCTTTGTGATAGATGCCTTGTCCCAAACTGCATCATGTGTCACTCCTTTCAACAATATAGCTTACTTGGAAACGTTATGAGTTGATGTAACCCAAATTCCCCTTGAATGTTGTGGATTTCATTCAGTTGTACCTCTTCTAACTCATTAACAAAGATTCCACAATGATGGTTAAGGATTCCCCACTCTCTTTCCTAATCACCTCAAATAAAGAGATGTTTACAGTCAAACCAACACCCTCCTCCTGCCCAGTAATGCCACTTCCACGTTCAGGCTTACTTCTCTAATGCACTATTGACTGATGGGCAATAACTTCTATGTTTCACTATCCGTGAATTATCAATAATAGAGCTGCCCAAATACTTGCAACTTCCAAGGCACAATGTAGAAATACATTGGTTGCTTGAAGTAGATTGCCATCACCCTTGCACAGCAACAACTCTTCATGGGCACAAATTACACGAACCACTCAGCACATGTCATCTGAAGGTATGTAGAAAGAAAGCCTGGCTCTCTTCCTAAAAAATAATTGAGTGCTCCCAAGAGATTTTAATCATGATTGCCCCGTAATGATGATGTTATACTTGTGACTGAATTTTAATCTTATCTTCCTGTTTTTATAAATAAGACAGTTCTTCCAACAATGCGCAAGATCTTCCAGTATTAATGAAAATGTCAGGATGTCACAGCCCATCAGTTGTTCCCAAGATGTAATCAAATCTGCTACATTTCAGCTCTGAGAGGAGAAAATAAGGTCTTATTTAGAATTACATTTTCATTTTTTTATACAAATCAGACAGAGTTTATCAAGGATTGATGCTCTTCCCGTCAATGCGTGTACCATGCTTTGCAAAGTTGTTGCCCTACTTTTGTTAATTATGGTAATAGTATGCATTTTGTGGAAGTACAATGGTCTTACCCAATCTTTATATTTTAATTACACAGACATTCTGTCTAATTTGGATACTTCAGATCATTTCTGTTGTATTTTTGCCATCAGATTTTTGAACAAATGGTATTAAAATATTTAGGCACATCATACTGGAATATTAATGTTAGACTACTATCTTGGTGTTATCTTCTCCCACTATTAGATTCATCACTGAATGTTTGACTCTAAATTCAGATAAATCATTAGAATGTTGTAAATGTTCTCACATTTTAAGTGATGAACAGTGACAGTGGACTGATAAGGTTTGTAAATTATATTTTGTCACAGAGCAGTGAATAAAATTCCATGATAACTTATCAGTTTGAGTAGCTTTTTATAATGCATTTGTTCATCCTCTGATGGATTGCCTCAAATCTGTTTGAATGTGTGCTTCCACTCAAATCAATTTGTAAAAATGGTAAAACTGCAGTGTTGAGACAGCACAGCACAGACTGATATTTTATACCATGATAGGCATCTCTAATTAAAATATTCAACAGTCTCAAATTGATTGTAACGGCTGTAACTTTCCGTTTCATTTAAATTTAAAACTGAATACATGTCCACATAAACATGTTTATATTATTTAACAGAGCTCATTGATGCAACTTGAGAAATCCAGCAATGAAAGCACCTTGTAGCTTAAAGCAAAACTCTCACGCTCAGATGCTTCAATTCTGGCAAAGAATTAAATATTGACCTTTTTATAAATCACATTAAAATATTCAGAAAGATATGATCTTTGATTTTTGTATTAATTAGTATGAAGAGAGAATAAATGATTATTTATTTGGCGTTTGATAAGGTTCCCCATTGTAAACTAATGGAGAAAGTGAAGTCACATGGTGTGCAGGGTGTTCTAGCTAGGTGGATAAAGAACTGGTTGAGCAACAGGAGACAGAGAGTAGTAGTTGAAGGGAGTTTCTCGAAATGGAGAAAGGTGACCAGTGGTGTTCCACAGGGATCAGTGCTGGGGCCACTGTTGTTTGTGATATACATAAATGATCTGGAAGAGGGCATAAGTGGTCTGATCAGTAAGTTTGCAGATGACACAAAGATTGGGGGAGTAGCAGAAAGCATAGGGGATTGTCAAAGAATACAGGAGAATATAGATAGACTGGAGAGTTGGGCGGAGAAGTGGCAGGTGGAGTTCAATCCAGGCAAGTGTGAGGTGATGCATTTTGGGAGGTCTAATTCTAGAGCAAACTATACTGTAAACGGAAGACCCTTGGGAAAAGTTGATGAGCAGAGAGATCTGGGAGTTCAGGTCCATTGTACCCTGAAGGTGGCTGCACAGGTGGATAGAGTGGTCAAGAAGGCATATGGTATGCTTCCCTTCATCGGACGGGGTATTGAGTATAAGAGCTGGCAGGTCATGTTAAAATTGTACAAGACTTTGGTTCGGCCGCATTTGGAATACTGTGTACAGTTCTGGTCGCCACATTACCAAAAGGATGTGGAAGCTTTGGAGAGGGTACAGAGAAGGTTTACGAGGATGTTGCCTGGTATGGAAGGTGCTAGCTATGAAGAGAGGTTGAGTAGGCTAGGATTGTTTTCATTAGAAAAAAGGAGATTGAGGGGGGACCTGATTGAGGTCTTCAAAATCATGAAGGGTGTAGACAGGGTTGATAGAGATAAGCTTTTTCCCAGGGTGAGGGATTCAATAACGAGGGGTCACACGTTCAAAGTGAGAGGAGAAAAGTTTAAAGGGGATACACGCGGAAAGTACTTTACACAGAGGGTGGTAGGTGCCTGGAACGCGTTGCCAGCGGAGGTAGTAGAGGCAGGCACGGTAGATTCATTTAAGGTGCGTCTGGACAGATGCATGAGTAGGTGGGGAGCAGAGGGATACAGATCCTTAGGAATTGGGCGATGGGTTTAGACAGTGGATTTGGATCGGTGCAGGCTTGGAGGGCCGAAGGGCCTGTTCCTGGGCTGTAAGTTTTCTTTGTTCTTTGTTCTTTGTTCTATTTCTTGTAAAAGTTTATTATTGCCCTTTTTCAGACACAATGGATAACAACAATGCAGTAAAACCTAAACTAGAAGACCTAACAGAAACTGCCATTGTTATTGTCTGGGCAGATTGCCATTTGTCCAAATACATACCAAATTTCTGGGTGGAAAACAGATGCAAGAATGTTGATTCACCCCCTAGGTACCATGACACAGATTCTTCCAAGCACTTCACTGTGGAGCAAACTCCGTACACTAATCATCACAATGTTCTAGTCTTGTTAGTTGAGTAGAGACTCCGTCACCTGGCACCATCCAT
Source organism: Ginglymostoma cirratum (assembly GCA_024137785.1). NCBI lineage: Eukaryota > Metazoa > Chordata > Chondrichthyes > Orectolobiformes > Ginglymostomatidae > Ginglymostoma > Ginglymostoma cirratum. The sequence continues at coordinate 70,731,575 of JAHRHZ010000144.1, forward strand.
GTTCTGCTTTCAAGTTGATGTTATTGGTTCATGCAAACTAAGGCACATTTGTAAAAATAAAATTGCCTCAAGTCATCAAATAACTATATTAAAGATGTATCCTCACTATTTCCATAATTGCATTGCAGAGTGAGCAATACTATTAAACTAGTGGAATGCGTTATTAAAATTGTATTGCTGAATAGAAGCTGCTCTAAATATCATAGCAATAATGATATTTATGAATAATGTAGGGCTTGACATCGGAGCATCAGTGCACCCTGCAAATTTCAGGCTTTCACATAATGCATTTGATAGGGACTACTTGGAGGGATTATTAACAAGGCAGGCTGTCTCTAAATGTGTAAAGACTTTGACAGTTTCAGATCTTTTAAAATGCTCAATCTTTTCCTGTGGTTTAAAGCCATTTTAAAAGTAAATTATAGCAGATAGTGTGCAGAACTATTATGCCCTTATATAAGTATGAAGCATATTTATACGCTTCTGAGATCAGAAGTTTAATGTGAAGCGTGACTAAAAGTAAACAATAAATTAAAATTATACACACTCATCCTTGAAAAAAAAATTTTACTTAAGCATTCTCATCAAAATGATAATAATTTTGAACTACCCAAAACTGTGAAATACAAATAGTGTGTTAATATGGTAAAGGATGCAGTACAGGGTAAAAATATATTCACTTATTAACTTACAAAGGAAGGTTGACATTCTGTTGTGAAGTTGGGGAGAGTATTTGTGAATTGGAAGGCAGGATATTTGAATTTGTACATAAAAATGACAGGGGATAGAGTGTGAGGCCCCTTGAAGAGATGATGTGCTTTTCTAGGTGTGGCGATAAGAAAAACTGCAAACAGCTGCAGATGCATGGCAGTTCTGAAATTGCAACTTATGTATCAATTGACTGTATGGTTGGCAACCTAGGCTGGTTTTGATATTAGGGCGACCAGCTTGAATACCAGCCAATAACTTAAACCAGGCACGTAGAGACTGAAAGCCAATTGAATTTAAATCTGATGGTGTTGACAACCAATGGCCAATCCAAAATTGATAGGACATGAAGGGTGTTCTGAGGAAGGGTCACCAGATCTCAAACATTAACTCTGATTTTTTTCTTCACAGACGCTTCAGGACATGCTGAGCATTTCCAGCAACTTTTGCTTTTGTATGTAAGAAGAATGTTTTTGAAAATCAGTGTGAGAGTGAACTGCCATTGCAAGAGTAAAACTCTGGCTCTCACAGAAATAGTTCAGCTCCTTGATTAAGCACCATCTAAAAGGTACCATGGCACTCTTAGCTAATATTCCTGACACAAGCATTTGAAGAAGAAAGAATTCCTGACTAAAGAACACCAGAAAAGGCATGGAACATTCTGGAAGACGTAATCTGATTGTAATTTTAAGAGTCTAAGTTTTAATTTATTTTTTCTTATTACTTTGGCTTATTAAAATGGTCCTGTATTGATTGGAACAGCATACCATTCGAATGTTGTTTTATTTGTGAATAGTTAATAGTTAGGGGGGAATTGTTCGGTTTGTTAGCAGTTCTGTTAATTTGATCCCTGTTAGAGTTAAATAAATAAGTTATTACTTGTTGATTGTCAAGTGGCTGTCAGGAGTTCATTGTATTTCATCTTTCCTCTATAGCATATTGGGAGGTGAGAGGCGCAGTATACCACTTTTCAAATTTCCTTTAACAGATTACGAAGCGAGGCAAGCTTCTCTGGGTGTTTTGGTTTTAATTATCAGAGATGTTCCACCTCCTCTCTGTAACAGTTCCGTAGTTACATTTACGTAAATACTGACAGAAGAGTGAACATAATTTAATAATGCAGCACCTTCGATGTAACTCTGAGGAGAATAGTCTTAGAAATTCTTGTTTCAGGCAAGCAATTAGGTCAAGTTCACTTTACAGTATCAGCTTGTTCTCCTTTATAATTAATCTGAAGATGAGATTGAGACAGAAGATTCAGCAGCTTTGGGGAAAAGTGATCAAAGAATTAAATTAGTCCATTTCTGAGAAAGGTACACAATTAAATGATCGTTGTACATCTCCAAAAAAAAAAATAAGAGCAGCTTATTTTAAATGGTCCTTTCTGAAAATTGGGGTCAATGAAGGGAGGACATTCACAGGCAAATGGAGGCATATTTGACATCAGCCTACTTCTCTCAAATTTCAATTACATAGTTTACAAATCAAAAGGGAGATTGCAGATGGCACAGTGTTACATTCATAGAAAGTGTTACATATTAAAAACATCATGAAATAATGATTTAACCAAGGATTCTGCCATGTCACTGGGACAAGTATCCATCAATGCATATCTTCTTCAGTGAAATTGATCAGCTGAAAGGGGTTTGCTTATTGAAACTGAAAAGTTGCAGTCATGACCAAGTGGATAAGCTGCTGCTCACAGGACTCTTTCAGAGAATGGGCATTCACTGATTGGCAAATGGTTGACAGCTTCCTGGAAATCACCTTACCTGTCTTGCGCCTCATCCATTTTCAACTGCACCACCTCATTGTCAGCATTCTGCACGACAGTTTTTTTTCCCCTTTTTACACATTGCTCTACCTTAAACCTCTGATGCAGAGCAAGATGGGAAAGACCAACGAGCCCAAAAGCAGCAGCAACTGCAAGAGCATCACCAGTGCAGCTGCCTTCTTCTTGATCACATGCTACTGGAGGGGATGGGCATAGACATCATACACAATGGGGGCCAGACTACCTCCAATACAATATTGACAGACAGAGGATCTGCTCTGCCAAAATGTCTAAAATCCATTGTCTCATGAGACTTCAGTTTTCAAGGCCAATTGCTGCTGGCATCTGCAGTCCCGGGAACAAAGTTTTATTCAAGGAAAGATATTATTTCATTGGAGGCAGTTCCAAAAGGCTTCACCTGGATGATGATGGGAATGGACAGGTTGTCTTTTGAGCAAAGTTTAAACAGGCTGGGACTCAATCCAGTGGAGTTTAGATGAATGAGAGGTGATCTCATTGGAATGTACAGGATTCTTCAGGGTTTGACAGGGTAAATGCCGAGAGGATGTTTCTCCTCATGTGAAATTCGAGGGCCAGATGGGAGACTCCCAGGATAAAGGAGCGCCAAATTAAGGCTGAAATGAAGAAGAATTCCTTCTCTCAGAAGACTGAGAGTCTTTGGAACACTTTTTGACAGAGAGTTGTGGAAACAGAGTCCTTGCGTATGTTTAAGACTGATAGAGATAGAGTATTGATTAGTAGGTGAATAAAATGTTGTGGGAAAAGTACAGGAAAGTGGACATGAGGGATCAACCATGATCCTATAGAATGGCATTTCTATTTCTTATGGTCTCATTTCCCATTAGGTAGAATGGGCACTCGTCAGTGGGCATTACGGTGTATGCCAACAGAAGGTCACTCTTGGTTCTCTGGCTAAGCAAAATATTGTGGGCTGTCTTCTGCTACAAAAGCAGAAGTCAGATGAATATTCGTGTTAGTAGTGGTGAGGAGAGAAAGTCAACATTTATAAAGAGCAATTGTGAGTCATGGGTGTGAGAAGGTAAAAGGATGATGGTGAATGTGAGTGCTGCTTGTTAAGATGGGGATGAAAGTTGCCAGCAGAGAAAGGAATGTGTACACCTTTTAAGTAAGGGGTTCAACATTGATCGTAGCATTCCATATGTGATTGTAGTAGAGTTTGATACAACTATAGCAAAACATCCTTATATATTCCATGCCCCTTGCAACAAACAACAAGTTTCCGTATGCTTTCCAACTCATTTGTTGTATCTGCATTGTAACTTTATTTGATTTATATAACTGCACATGCAGGTCCCCTGTACTTCAAAATTCTGCAATGCCTGTCGATGTGGGGAGTGACAGACACTTCATGCGATATGTCGAAAGAGAATATCACCAGTTGCGGATGCAGTTAGGTGTCGATATTTGAACTCTGGGTCTTGGATTTGACTGGAGACTGGAGCCACTTTGGTGCATGGATAGCACATAAAGAGTAAGGGAAAAATTAAAATTCTCTGAATGAGGATGATGCGGTATGTAAGTTAATGCATTTTGTGCAGTAAATAAGTTTGGAAGAATTACAGGCACAGAATGCCATCTGGAATTACATGTTCCAATAATGACAGACATCCTGATTTCAAGATGTCCAGGAAAGAAAGCATGTAAAGAAATGGGCAGGGAGGGTGTGGCCATTAAATACAGAAGCAGAATGAGGCCATTCTATCCATCAAGTCTGCTCTGCCATTTGATCATGGCTGACATGTTTCTCAACCCCATTCTCCTTCCTTCTCCCTGCAACCTTTGATCCCCTTACCAATGAAGAACCCATCTATCTCTGTCTTAAATATTTCAATGATTTGACCTCCATAAGCTTCAGTGACAAGTTCCACAGATTCACCATCTAATGGCTGAAGAAATTCCTCCTCATCTAAAGGGTTGCGCCTTCACTCTGAGGCTTTTCCCTCAGTTCCTACTCTCTCCTACTAATTGAAACATCTTCTCCATATCCACTCCATCCAGGCATCTCAGTATTCCATGAGTTTCAATGAGAGGTCCTAACATCTTTCTAAACTCTATTGATCACAGACCCAGAGTCCTCAACCACTCCTCATATGAAAAGCCTTCATCCCCGTGATCATTCTTATAAACTTCCTCTGTACCCCCTCCAAGCTCAGCACATCCTTCTTTCGAAGGAGGGCCTGAATCTGCTTACAATATTCCAAATGCAGCCTGACCAGAGCATTATACAGTCTCAGCAGTACATCTCTTGCTCTTCCAAAATGATTGAGAACCTGCATATTAAGCTTAAAAGAATCCTGAACGAGAATTCCTAAATCCCTTTATGCTTCAGTTTTCCAAACATTTCCTCAATAAGAAAATAATCTATGCCTCTATTCTTCCCAACAAAGTGCATAACTTCACATTTTCCCTTAGCTGGAATCAACCCCTCTAGCTTTTGGAGTTTGTGGCATGTGGCATGACAAGATTTTTATCATGTCGTGGTGATGGAGATTAACACTTGATAAGGTCCTTGTTGACGGTCCAGCTCAACTTATTCAAAAGACTCTAATTTTGTCAAACTCTCCCAGCAAACACTGGGAACACTGGACGTGGAAATCAGAGTGGGTACCCAGCAGATGCAGCTTGCCGCTAGCTCCAAACCACGTCCATTTTGAAAACCGGGCACCAACATCTCTGAGGAAGGGTCACCGGACCCGAAACGTTAACTCTGTGTTTTCCTTTACGAGCTAGAGGGAGATGATTCCAGCTAAGGGAAAATGTGAGGTTATGCACTTTGGTGGGAAGAATAGAGGCATAGACTATTTTCTCAATGAGGAAATGTTTGGAAAACTGAAGCACAAAGGGACTTAGGAATCCTCTGTGCTTTTCCAGCAACTTTGTTTTTGTTCCTGATTTACAGCATCCGCAGTTCTTACAGTTTTATACCAACATTTCAAGGTCTGTTTCAATGGTCATCAGCCATATGCACCCCAGATCCACAATCATTGGCAGTTAATCTGTGCCAATGTCCGAGAACTTTCATCATTGACCCAGTTACAGGACATTTCTACACTTCAATACTGCGTCTTGGACTGCACCAGCAAGTATTACTGTAATGGTGCTGCGAGGACACATTGCACTCAGGGACATGCACCCAGCTCATGGACTATACCAGGGTGCATCTCTCAGCTCTTTACTTGCTCTAACAGCGCTTGCTCAGTCTGGGCCTACCTGGATGCTTACAGCACCCCTGCCTGGAAATTCACATGACTTGGGTTTTTGCACTTTTCCCTCTCCACCACAGATGTCAGGCTGAGGGTCCCTCGATCTGAAACATTCAGTCTGATTTCACTCCACAGATGCTGCCAGACCTGCTGAGCTTTTCTAGCAATTTCTGTTTTTATTTCTGTTTTCAGCATCCGTAGTTCTTTCGGTTTTTATTTCATATTATCACTCTCTTGTCATGCCATTTAGTGCAGTCACAAAGCCAGAAAGATTGTCAAACTTGTCAACAGGCCTCAGTCAAGGACAGTAACCTCTGCTCAGTGATTCTCAGCACAGAAGGTCAAGGGCAGCCTCTGATACCAGTCCAGGCCCTCAGCGTCAGAATCCTCTCACAATAAGGTGTCAGAAGCTTAAGGGTAGGCAACACACTACCTGTCTTCAGTCTTTTGTTTCCCTCTTGTGAATTTGTTCCCTCCAAGAAAGAGAGAGAGGCAGGTATTGTGGAAATGAAAATGGGTTGTACAGATATTACAGTTGATGCAGGGTTAGGGGGAGGTGAGGGGGCGGGGTGTAAGAGTGTCCTCAGCTAGCGAGCAGATAGGGCAAAGGGCATGCAGGCTCAGTGGTGTTTCAGATTGGGGTGAGTGACAAGAAGTGGGGAAGATGTTGTAGGTAATATTGAGAGGGGTAGAGCATGAACCTTGCTGGGAGGTGTGTACACAAATAGAGATAAGCTGAGTAATAGCAGTGGAAAATGGATATTTTTCAGGCTGTAGTGGGATTCTCCAAGGGGCAGTATTAAGACTTTTGCTTTTCCTGATCTCCATCTTTGAGAACACAGGACAATTTCAAAATTTGCAGACCATGCAGAAAGTTGACAGCATTGTCAATTGTGCTTTACAGAAGTACAGTGTGGACATTCAAAAGGACATTGTCAACTTGTGAAATGGGCAGAAATGTGCCAGATGAAGTTCAATCCACCTGTGTGACATGATATATGTTGACAGAGAGAGCATGGAGAAATAGTAAGAAATAATGAATCCTACTCTAAAGGGTGTACGCGATTAGGTAGACTTGTGTGCATGTGTGCATTAGTCATTAAAGATGGTAGGGCAATAGAGAGAGCAGCTAATAAAGGCTACAATATCCAAAGATTTATAAATAGTGGCCAGGGTTACAAGAGCAGAGAGGTTATGATGAATCTGTATAAGAAACTTGCATATAGTTTTTCATGTGTATGGAGTTTAAGTGTGGAATGTATATCTTGAAGTGTGGTGGATGTAGGTTTGTTGAAGTATTCAATTGGGCATCAAATGATTATTTAAATAGAAATAACGTGCAATGTTCTAAGAATAGGATGGAAGATTGCTGCCAAGTCACGATGCCAGTGCAGACAAGATGGACCAAATGCTCTATAGGAATTCTGTGATTCTATCTGTGCTAATGTGCTTCTCCCTGTATCTTATTTTGCACAACATCTTTAATGTGACACCTTGTCAAATGCCTCCTGGAAACACAAGTGTATCACATCCATTGGGGTTTCCTGTGGTACAATGGTAGAGTCCTTACCTCTGGACCAGAAAGTCCCAGGTCAAGTTTGACCTGCTCCAGAGGTGTGCCATAGCATGTTTGAACAGGTTGATTAAAATATCTAGTGCATCCACTGGATCCTGTTTATTTATGTTACTTGCTACTTCCTCAAAGAGCTCTAAGAAATTAGTTAAATGCATTATCCCTTTCACAAAATATTGTTGAATCTTCCTGATAGCATTGTGATTTTCTAAATGCCCTGCTATAGTTGCCTTAAGTGAAAATTTATGAACTTTCTCTATGATAGATCTTTAGCTAACTGGTGCACAGTTTCACGTTTTCTGTCTCCGTTCTTCTTAAATAGAAAGTCACGCTTACTATTTTGCATTCGAACAGGGTCTTTCCAGAATCCAAGGTGTTTTAAAAAAAAAACATATCTACTATTCTGTGCCTACCTCTATTAAAATCATGGGATGTAAACAATCAGGACCAGGGAGCTTGCCACAGATTTAAGCTCCAATAATTTTCTCATTGCCATTTCCCTGGCGATTATAATTGTACTATTAGGTTCTTCGCTCTCTTTCACAATATAATTCAAAATTATTTCTGGGATGTTATTTGTCCCTTTTTAGCCCTGTTATCTACAGTTAGGACCAACTACCAAGTCTTTCTTCTCCAAAACTTTCCCATATAAATATTTTCTAAGTGCTCTACAGCCTGGGAATCAGTGTTTGTGACATTAGTCAGTGAATGATTAATGTGTTTATGTAACTTTGTGTTGCTAATTTAGTATCAGTCTGAAACATTTATAATAATGGAACTATTCACTTACTACCTCATCTCATATGATGAGATATTTTAGATGGTAATGATAAAATACATTAATCAATCGCATGGTGTCACAAGAAGAGCTTGTTTTGGTGATTTTTGCTGATACAGTGCTGAGGAGTTACACATTCCTTACATTAATACATATTACCGTCAGTACCGTGACATGGAAAGGATGAACATAAAAATGCAATGAGCTATAACAGAGCCTGATAGTCTCAAACTCTGTTCCTTTAAAACAGCCAATTGTCTCCAGACAATTTAAATTTAGTGCCTTAATGTGTATCACTTATTTCCATGGAATAATTTTAAAAGGACTGCTTCTTATGTGGAAGGGGCTTCTTTTTTTCCCAAAGCATACTACATATTCTTGAACAATTCTGTAATTTAAGGATGGCCTAATGGTTAAATTGAATTGTAATAAATAAAATTAAACCTTTTTGGAATTACAACATGAAAATTCCACCAAAACCATAATGTGGATGATTACTCATTCACAGGATAGGGGCATAGTAACTGCCAAGAGGGCAGTTAAGAGTCAACCACATTGTGGTTCTGGAGTTGCATGCAAGCTAGACCAAGAAAAGATGGCAGTTTCCTTTCGCAAAGCGATATTAGCAAGCCAGATGGGCTTTTTTCTGACAATTGACAACAGTTTTATGGTCATCTTAATTCACTCTTAACTCCTGTTTTTTTCTAACTGAAATGAAATTCCACCTTCTGTCATGGCGGGATTCAAACCCAGGACCCTAGAAGATTACCTGGGTGTCTGGACTAATAGTCTAACAACAATACTACTAGGCCTTTGATGATCCGTCCCTTCAAAATTATATAACACAATGCACGCATGATCTGGCTGTACATATAAATTATCAATAAATGGCAATCATGTTTGTGCCCCCACATTTTTGCCTCTTGTATAGTTTGTTGATTTCATTCCTATGCTGTGTATCTTTGATTCAGTTAGTTACGCTGTCCATCAAATTCCCTTGTTTGGATACTTCACCCAAAAACATCTTTCCTTCATTGCTGGATTTCAATTTTGACTGATTACACTTTTGTAAAGTGCCTCAAGATGCTTTCTTATGTCAAGGATGCTACATAAATTCAAACATTTGTTGTTGCTGGTATTCATCTACAAGAGTTCTTTAACCGAATAGATTATTGGGCATTCAAATTTATAAAGGTCTGGAAAACATCTTTTGTTTTCAAACATATCTTATAAACAACTTTAATTTGAATGCTGAAATCTGTTGAAAGGGCAAGGAGATCTGAATTTGCCTTGATTTGTTTGAACGTTTCAAAGTTAAATCACATTCAACCAAATAAACCAAAAAATAATGAAAGTATCTGAGATCTGAGCATATACATGACGTTCAATGATTTTTTGAAAGCCAGGCTAGTTAGCTAATACAGTGCAAATTGCATATGTTTGTAAAATAACAGAAATGTGGCTTCTTAATCCGTTCTAAACATGAACTAGGCAGTAATAAAATCGTAGTTGTCAATCACTAAACTACCTCTGTATACCATTAACCTTATGAAAATTACTAAACACTGGATACAGCATAAATTCAGTGCACATGTAGAACTTTCCATTTCTTTGGAGATGAGACCATGTGCAACTGTAAGAAAATCATGACATAACATTGAAGAGATCATCCATTTGTTCCTTGAACATTTCAGAGAGCATAATTACTCTCGTAGAAGTCAGTAAATTCTCTCACATTGCTTTGTTATGATTCTCCCTCTGGTCTATCTCTTTAGCTTCCTGAATTCTGAACTATACTACTGCATCATTACTGTGGGATATCCTGAGATCATAAAAGGGCTACAAAAATGTAAATTATTCTTTTAGTTTTTTCAATGGAAAGCACCAGTTTTTTGTTTAACCAGAATTTCTGAAAATGAGTGGGGCACTAAGACTCAAAAGCTATCAGGGTGCTGCAAAAGAGTTTGGGTGAAGGTTTGGTGAAAAAAAAATTAACATACTCACTTTCAAGGTCAGTGAAGAAGGCTTCCACCTACGTAACATTTCACAACTGAATTGTTGAACAATGTGACTCACATTTAGTAGATCAGCCTAGATCCATATAGCAGCAGTAACTGGGGAGTCTGAATAATAGATTTAATTACAGAAACTATACAACGTTAAATTGGCATTCTCCAAGTGGACCATGGGGCTAGTCTCTCACAAGACAGAGATGACTGGTGATGGTTTAAGCTGAGGGTCACTGCGCCTCAGACAAAGAGAAAGGTTGAGTAGGAGACAGTAAGGACTGCAGATGCGGAAAGCCAGAGTCAACAAATGTAGACCTTGAAAAACATAACAAGTCAGACAGCATCTGAGGAGCAGGGAAGTCAACATTTCGGGTTAAAACCCTTTGTCAGGACTGGGGAGGCAGAGGGAAAACCAGAAATAAATAGAGGGAGGAGAGTGGGGCTGGGGGAAGGGCAAGTAGATGGAGATAGGTGATTGAAGGTAGGGAGTTATTGTGGTTGGTCAGTGGGAAGGGTCAGAAGATGGATAGGTTCACGGAGGGAAGATTTTGAAACTAGTGAAGTCAATGTTCAGTCAATTGGGCTGTAAGCTCCCAATGCGAAATATGAGGTATTGTTCCTCCAATTTACATTTGGCCTCACTCTGACAGTGGAGGAGGCCAAGGATGGACATGTCACCAGGGGAGTGGGAGGGGGAATTAAAGTAGATGGCAACTGGAAGGTTGGGTTTGTTGATGCATGCAGAGAACAGATGCTCCACAAACCAGTCCCCGAGTCTGAGTTTGGTCTCCCTGATATAGAGAGGACCATACTGGGAGCAACAGTTACAGCAGATGAGGTGAGATGAAGTGCAGGTGAATCTCTGCTGGATATGGAAGGATTGTTTGGGGCCTTGGACGGAGCTGAGAGGGGAGGTGTAGTGGCAGGTGTAGCACCTCCTGTGGTTGCAGGGAAAGGTATTGAGTGTGGTGGAGGGCTTGGTGGGGAGTGTGGAGCTGTCGAGGAACTGTGGAGTGAAAGATCTCTGTAGAAAATAGACAGGGGTTGGGAGGGAATTATCTTATTCATTGTGGGTTCTCATTGTAGGTGGCAGAAATGTCAGAGGATGAGGTTGGTGGGATGTTATGTGAGGACAAAGGGAACTCTATCTTTATTGTTTTTGGGGGGAGAGGGTTCGAAGACAGAAGTGCGGGAAGTAGGGAAGATGTGGTGCAGGTCATCCCTAACATCAGAGGACGGAAAACTACAGTCTATGAAGAAAGAGGATATCTGGGAAGTCCTAGAGTAGTGGGAGGAGAAGTGGTGGATTTGGAGGAATTGTGAGTATGGAATACAATTTTTACAAGAGAGTGGATGAGAGGAGGTGTAGTCGACGTAAATGCAGGAGTCAGTGGGTTTGGAATAGATGTCTGTGGTGAGTCGCTTACTGGAGATGGAGATGGAGAGGTCCAGGAAGGGGAAAGAGATGTCAGAAACGGTCCAGGTGAATTTGAGGGCAAGGTGGAAGGTGTTAGTGAAGTTGATGAACTGTTTGAGCTCCTCGTGAGAGAGGCAGCACCAATATAATCATCAATATAGCGGAGAAAGAAGTGAGGGATTGTGCCAGCGTAGTTACTGAAGAGGGGCTGTTCCAGGAATCCTACAAAGAGACAGGCATCGCTTGGTCCCATACAAGGCCAAACATAAACTGGAGGAACAACACCTCATATTTTGCCTTGGGATCTTCCAGCCCAATGGCCTGAACATTGACTTCACCAGCTTCAAAATCTTCCCTCCCCCAACCTGTCCATCTTCTCACTCACTTATCCACACTTCCCACTGACCACCCACAATAATCCCCTATCTGCATCCACTCATCTTCATCTGTCTACCCTACCCCCAGCCCCAAACCCCTCCCTCTATTTATTTCCGGGCTTCCTTCTCCCTCCCCTGTCCTGATGAGGAGTTTCAGCCTGATGTGTTGGTTTTCCTGCTCCTCGGTTAGGTAAGAGGGTCCTTTGTGGAAACCTCAGCTGATGCTGGAATCAAACTCATGTATCACTTCAATTCGTTAAGCAGCCATCCAGCTTACAGACCCCTGACCTCGAACATATAAACTACTGCTAAAACGAAAACATACTCAGAATGTACTGAAAAGTTGAATTATACTTTTTTTGGTATTGCATGATTTTGCAAGTCATAAAAGAATACAATCATTTTTCAGGGCCAATTTCAAATTCCCTAACTCTTTCATACGGCCCTAAATTTCCAAATATTGTATTGTATTAAGCTAAAAATGAAACACACCACCAAAAAAAACCTTATTTGTTCATTTTTATAGACTGAAAAATATATATGACAAAACACTTAATTTTCTGTACGTTGTAAAATGTGCTTGCAATATAAATGAACACGTAAGTATATTGTACTTCAACAGAGTCATCGAGTTGTACAGCACAGAAACAGACCCTTCAGTCCAACTCATCCGTGTTGATCAGATATCCTGAATAAATCTATTTGCCAGCACATCGTCCACATCCCTCTAAGCCCTTCCCATTCATATACTCATCCAGATGCCTTTTAAATGTTGTAATTGTACTTGCCTCCACCACTTTCTCCGGTAGATCATTTCATACATGCAACGCCCTCTGCATGAAAAAGTATCCCGCTAGGTCCCTTTTAAATCTTTCCCCTCTCACCTAAAACCTATGCCCGCTAGTTCTGCACTCCCCTACCCTAGGGAAAAGACCTTGAGTATTCACCCTATCCATGGACCTGATGATTTTATCAACTTCCATAAGGGCACCTCTCAGCCTCCAATGCTCCAGGGAAATAGCCCCAGTCTATTCAGCCTCTCCCTATAGTCCAAACCCTGTACCCCTGGCAACATCATAGTAAATCTTTTTTGAACCTTTCCAAGTTTCACAACATCCTTCCTATAGCAGGGATATGAGAATGGAACACAGTATTCTAAAAGTGGCCTAACCAATGTTCCGCACAGCTGCAATATGTCCTCCCAACTCCTATACTCATTACACTGACAAATAAAGACAAGCGTGCCAAATATTTAAAGCTTGTGACATTCTGTTGTTCACAATTTTTGTTTCTGATATTTAAAATTTGGGAGATTGTCCAAATTTATAGCAAGAAGTGTGCTAGAATTCTAGTCTTTTTTCTTACAAAACAAAAGTGCAAGCTAATACTTAAACTGTTGTCTAAACATCAACCTATATTTGGTAGTCACTGATTTGCGTGTCATTCTTGCGCAGGGGCCATTTGGTAGTCACTGCTTGTGTATTGTGTATGTGTAAGCCTATTACAGAGAACAATAGTCTCTTGGGGAAGTTATGTAAAATTAGACAGCTTTAAATTCATAAAGTTAAAATCAAGTTATCCAAAAAATGAAAAATGATCAAACTTTATTACACGGTCATACTCTGGCCTTTCAAACATTAACAAAAATATTAAGATGCTACATTCCAGAGTATATTGCATTTCCTTAGTTGTGTTCAAAAGGATTGCATGTTGGAGGTAAGGCAATGTCAATTCTTTAGAAAGGGTAGCATTATGGCTATGCTATGGAACAGCAATCCTGAGCTTTGAGCTTTCTACAGACATGGGTTCCTTGTGGCAGCAGGGAATTTAAATTCAGTTAATTAAACACATCTGGTACAAAAAGAAATCAGTAATTGTGACCATGACGCTACTAGATTGTTATAAACACTCAATAATGTCCTTTGGGGAAACCAATCTGCTGCTCTTATTCCTGATCTGGCCTTTACATTAGTCCAGTCACACAACCATGTGGTTGATCCTTAATTTCCCTCTCAACTAATTAGAAAACCGTGCACTTACAAAGAAGATGGCTCATTGCCAACTGTTCAAGGGGATGAGCAATAAATTTTGCTTTCGTCAGCAATGCTCACATCATATGCATGAGTAAAAATCATTCTCGCCTGGCTCTAGATCAGTAAATATACCCAAACAATTACCACCAAAACATGAAAATCCAGTCCAATTGCAGGCATTTCAAACCGCCGCAAATTGCTTTTATTAAGCCCTTAGACATGCCAGAGATGAATATCAGGGCAGGAGGGTGCCATTTGGAGTTTTGCCCTTTTGCAAAACATTCGCTGGAGCTGTTCTGGACAAGTTTGCTGAGAAAGATGCAGCAGTGTCCTTGGAGAGCGTGAACAGTAAACTTAACAATGTATCTGAATTTCAAATGTTAAATGCACAAATTAGGGTTACATTTCATGGAAGTGAGAAAGGTAAGGAACATTTAAGTAAAATTTTCAAGGTACTACGGGAAGCAAATAGGTGGATGGACCTGAAAATATTTACAGTGGTTGGAAAGCTTTGTAAAAGCGAGCTTTGTCTTTTTAAGCATGATTGAAATTCAGGAACACATCTAAATACAAAGATTAGTATTTTTAGAAAAATGCATAGCTTTAATATAAATTTATATTTTGTATTTGGTACATGAAGAAGGTCTTAATTTTTTAAAGCTGTTTTTATTTCTGGACTTAGTGATGGTGAGTCTGCAGGCTCGTTACTTTGCATGCATTTATAGTGATACTTTACAACCCTCGTAATAAAGAATTGAAGGTTAGCTATTCATGCTGTAAAAACAATTCAAAACTGTGTTCCTGCCTGAAGACAGGGATTTTAGGTGCAAAGAAGAAGATAAATCTGGAAGGCAAACAGTTTATATGTGAAATGGAGAATGCTTGAATCATAGAATCCCTACAGTGTAGAAAGAGGCCATTTGGCCCATTGGGACTGTAATGACCCTATGAAGTGCATCTATTCCAGGCCCAGCCCCCTACTCTATTCCTGTAACCCTGCATTTATCATGGGATAGTCCAGCTAACGCGCACATTCCTGGACACTACGGGGTATTTTAGCATGACCAATCCACATGTACTGCACATCTTTGGACTGTGGGAAGAATCTGGAGGAAATCCACACAGACATGGGGAAAAAAATGTAAACTCCGCACAGGCAGTCATCCAAGGCTGGAATTGAAGCCAGGTTCCTGGCGCTGTGAGGCAACAGTGCTAACCACTGAGGTACTGTACTAGAACCTAAGTTTAGAGAGCTCACGTGTTTGCTCTGAAGTTAAAAATAAGAGTCAGATTTGTTGGCAGTTTATTTTTGCTATCTCAGGGACAGGTAACAGCTGAAGTGAAAAGCATTTTGTGAATGTGCAGAACATCGCTGAAAAGAAATTGAATATGGCATTGCCAGACCACGCAAGAAACCTTGATATGAAAATCGTGGTAACGCTTTGTTGGGGTTTTAGTATTTGTACCAATATGACTAGGATAAAAGAAGTAGTGTGAATATGAATCTGTTTCTGATGCCTGGAATGAAATGCTTTCAACGTTTTTTTTTGTCTGGTATAGTATAGGTCATATTTTATTTTTGTTTAATAAACATTTGCCCTGTGTGTTAAAAGTACACTGCCAGGCTGTTATAAATTGTCCAGTAACTGACCTCCACTTTAAAAGAAAACAAATTTAGGGTCTAATAAATCAGATTTCATTCAGACGTTAGACTTGTCCAATATTAACATCAGCTGGGATCATAACACTATTTTAAAATTCTCTTCTGTAAACAGTTAGATCAATTCTTAATTTTAAATCTGAGATGGATAATGCATTTGTTTAAGAAGAACAACTAAGGATTATAGAGCAAAAGCAGGCATACAGAGTTAGGTCACAGATTCGACACAATTGATTGAATGGCGCAGATTAGGGTGAAGGAGCTAAATGACTTCCTCCAGTTACAAAGATTGTAAGATCCAAAATAAAACTAATCTCATTACCCTGCTCTTTCTGCATAATTCAAATATTCATCTATTTTGTTTTAAAAGATATAATGGTCTCTGAGTCAACCACCATATCATGAGGCATCCTAAATTCCAACAATTTACAGCATAACAATATTTTTCATAATTTCTGTGTGTATTTAGAGCCAACTCTACATTGAGGACGCCTGTTACCTATTCTCAACCACAGAAGATAATATTTCTTCATGGAAAATCAATCCAACCTCCGAGAGCCATTTGGATAAATACATTTCTTCTCATCTCCAGTATAACTATACCTAAAGGCTATGAAATGGATGATTCTTGATATTTACCCCCAACCTCAAAGTCTTTCTATTTTCACTCGATCATTCAATAATTATAGGTTCCCAACACTAACATTATCTTGGTGAACTTATACTATACACTGTCCTTGGCTTTCAAGATTTATTTTAAACGATGGGGAACCAAAACAACAGATAGTGCTAAAGACCCAACTAACATTTTGGACAACAGTGCCTTTCTTTTTAACTCACAAATTTTATACCATCATATTAAAGACACGCATTTTAACAGTCCTCTTTGTCAAGGATTTCTATTTTTGAACATTCAGGTCTACATTATTAGCCATCACCTTCAGCACCTGTCCTTTGAATACACATGTTTCAAGTTCTTGCTTTTCCTCCCAAGATATACTGTGTCATTTTATCTGCATTGAAATGTACCTTCTATGTATTTTTCCATTCTGTTCCCTTACCAGTGTTGTAGAAGAACCATTTTACATCACTAAGGGAAGTAGAATAGTTTCACCATCTAATACTATTCCCTAAATCTTCCTGTTTCCCAAAATTAAAACCTGGAGACAGCCATATCAACAAAATTGGGTCAAAATGGAAGGGAATGAAACAAGCAGGAAAGGATAGTCAAGGTGAAAGAATGATGAAAGATATGATGTGTAACATCAGAAATTTCAGCTGTGTGGTGGCAGCTAATATCCAGGGACATATGCAAGGCACTGATAGACAGATTGAAGAAAATGGGAATTTGAAGCAATTGGGTATGGAAAGAGTCAGAAACATTAAAAAGGAATGGGTGACAGGGGAAAACAATTAATCAATAGCAGTATCAATTGCATTTCTTTTCATTTAAATTCAATCTTAGAATTCAACTGTTGTCTTCTATTTCCTTGCATCCAGACCCAATGACATTACAGCCTTTAATTAGGTGGAGCTGTAACAGGCAGCCAATTTTAATTCTTCAGATTCAATGTCATGGGACAAATCACAAGGGACCATTCAGCAATTTAGACATGTAAAACTTATTGATGACTTGTCTCAACAGCATATGTTCAATTTATTTACTGGCAGGCCCTACCAAACAAACAAAAAAAAAAGTTGGGAATTTAGCTTACTTTTATCCACAAAAGGCAATGCAGCTGCTTGTCTTAGTACAGACAAATGTACTCTTTTGGTAACAAAATAATGAATAAGTTATTAACAATATTGCACAAGTTGAGCTGATTTATCCAAAGCTCCAGTCAACAAATATTGTTATTTATTTACAAATCCAAGTAGATCGAACCTCAGAGATCATGATATTTGTCATTGTGAATGAAAAGCACAATTTCTACTCCCATCATTTATAAAAAGCAAGTCCCAGATCTTTGCTACACAGTTCATACCTACGTCTATATGCACTTCATGAACTGTTCATTATTGGATTTATCAAACAGACTCCAATCCAAATATTGTATTTCTTTTTGAGGAGATAGAATGAGTTTACAAATCTGCTTAATTTTGATGTGTTATTTGTAATTTTATGTTATAATTTTATGCCATCAGGATCTCCCGAAGCACTTTACACACTTCCCAGCCTGGCATGGAGATGTCCCGGCCTGGAGTGGCAGCATCCTGGCTTGGCGGGGAAAACTCCCAGCTTAGCATGGTATCCTCCCAGCCTGGTGTGGCAGCCTCCCAGTCAAGCATGGCAACCTCCCGGCTCATTGAGGAAGACTCTCGGCCCAATGCAACGGGCTGTCGGCCTAGCGCGACAGACTCTCAGATCAGTGTGGCAGACTCTCGGCCCAGCGAGGTGGACTCTCGGCCCCGCGAGGTGAACTCTCGGCCCAGCGTGGGGGACTCTCGTCCCAGCATGGCGGACTCTCGGCCCAGGGTGACAGACTCTCAGTCCAGCATGATGGACTCTCGGCCCAGCATGACGGATTTTTGGCCCAGCGTGACAGACTCTCAGCCCAGTGTGGCCTCAGCGTACGCTTCCATTTCATGGTGAGTCCTCAAAGTGCGTTCCTACCATGGCGAAGCACTTAAGAAAGACTATAATGTTTGAACTTTCAGTTCTATTTCTTTAGTTTCTACTTAAAACTAAGAAGGTGTCACTGTACTATAATCGCTGCAATGTTTAACTTTTGACTTTGTTTTTCCTTTCTACTTTGTTCTTAAGATTCTGTCCCGAGGAACTTGTACCGAAGACAACACTTTGCATGGCAACATTATACATTTTTCACTGTACCCCTATACATTTGCAGTTGAGTACACGTGACAATTAAATCAAAATTGAAATCATAGACAGTGAAGCAGTTTATGAATAAAAGTCAAATATTTATACTGGAAATCTAAAACACAACCCAAGTACTGAAAATACTCAGAAGGTAAGGGAGCATCTGCAGTGAAAGAAATAGAATCAATTTGAGTCAGATACGAATTCACTTCAAAAATCCCATTTTGAGTATTTTAAACACTTTTCTTTTGTAGAAATTATTTGTACTTTTCTGCAATAAGGCCCAGAAATTCCTGAAATGCTTTGATATAGCTGAAGCACACCAGCAAATTTTCACAATTGTTTACACCACTTCAGAGATAGCATCTGTTAAAAGCTTTTATCATTCATTTGCCCAGCTCTATCCATGCAATAGTAATTAATACGAGTATCCCAACTTTATGCAAGATGTGGAGGTGCCAATGTTAGACTACAGCAGACAAAGTTAAAAGTCACATGATACCAGGTTATAGTCCAACAGGTTTAGTTGAAATCACAAGCTTTCGAAGTGCTGCCCCTTTGTCACATGAAGTCCACTGATGCAGCAGCAGCGCTCTGAAAGCTTGCAATTTCAAATAAACCTATTGGACTATAACCTGGCATCATGTGACCTCTAACTTTATACAAAGACTAAGCTTGAACGTACTTAAGGCACAGTAAGAATGCAGGTCATCTGGTATTGATGTGACAAATATTTCTGGTTACCTTCTTCCTGATGGAGATCAGCATTGTAATTCCCGAAAGTGCTGTCAGTGTCATGCACCAAAGGCTTTTGACATTCTCTCCCCCCTCAACACCCAATTTAGTAGAACAAAGAAGTTTCAACAGCCTTCACGATGGATAAATAACTGCTCTACTCAAGGAAGGAAGAAGAGCAGTGAAAACAAGAGTTTTTGAGTGTTTAATGCCGCAGTAGAAGACAGCATCACACTTGATAATACTCCATTTGTTAATTTTGATTTTGCAATAATTTTACTGAATATTTACCTGACATTATATGCAATGAGCTATTGCACAAAATTCCAAAGCAGCTTCTATGCAGAAACTGTTATGAATTACAGTGCAATGTTTGAGTAAATATACTGAAAGTATCTGAAAGGCTAATGTTTTCCCATAATTTTATCTTAAAAAGCAACTCAGACAACAATGGCTGAAATGCAGGTAAGTACTGCAGCTGATTTCCTAAAATGTGTAAAAAGAAAAAAACATTCATTTTCTCTCAGCAGGTTGAGAGTCGGTGACATTCTCTTCTCCTGAAAAGTGTAGGCTGTGTTCTTGAATTTATTAATGGCTGACTTAAATAGATTTTTGATAGTCAAGGCAGTCTCGAGTTATTCTGGTGGGAGTGGAATGCAAACAGGAAGATTAAGTTGAGATCAGAACCAGGTAAGCATAGCCTTATTGAAAGGCAGAGCAGACTGGAGTGCCAACTCCTGCTTGTAAGCCTGATGTCCCTATTGGGGAGTTTGGGATTCAAAGGTGTTGAAATGGTGGTTGTCTGACATAGCCACTCTCTATCAGGTTTGTGCACAGGATTTAAAATCAGAGACAGAAACATTCACAGTCAGGCTTTTAAACACCAAGCCACAAAGGCAAGCTTTCCAGAATCATTTGATGATGCAGACACTATCAGTCAGAATAGATTTCCTTGTCTCTTGAGAAAATATATTCCTTTGGTGCAGGCAAGTTTAGTATATTCATTGTTTTGTAACATTACATGAAAAGTATCTTATACTGGTGAAATGAAATAAAACTTATAACTCTCACTCTATTTGTTAATTAAAACTAAAGCAAAGGACCATGATGCTTCATAGTTGATCTTTCCTTACCAAGTGATTGGGTCATTTACAAAACACTGTTTGTACTAATAGTTGATAAGTCATTAGGGCTGAATAGAAAGCATTGGTGGATGTTAAGAAAAGACAAAAGTTGTGGAAGTACTTGTCACAATAGTCCAAATTCTTAGCAGTTTCAAAGGAGGTGCCAGAGGGCTGGAGAATTGCAAACGTTATTTAGTTCAAAACTAGGGTGTAAAAATAAACCTGGCAAGTACAGACCAGTCAGTTTTATCTCAGTGTGAGAAACAAACAGTAAGTGGACAAATGTAAATTAATTTTAAATATAAATCATGTGTAAATAGGGATTTTTGATGAGTGAAATGGCTAAAATGACAATGCAAACAAACAGGAGTCTGGAGGAAAGAAGAAGTCAATGTTTTGGGTATTACCTTTCTTCAGGATTCAAGAGGTCTTGAAGAAGGGTAATACCTGAAACATTGACATTTCCTTTCCTCCAGATGCTGCCTGGCTTGCTGTGTTCTTCCAAACTTCTGTTTGTCGACCTTGGATTCCAGCATCTGCAGTTTTTTTGTCTCTAAAATGACAATGTAATTGATCCATTTTTGGTTGCATTTAATGAGTATAATTATGTCGGTTATGTGTGTGGCACCAATGAGATTAACTCAGATTTTCAATTGTTGAATTTGCTAGATTGATTGCTTTGGTTACGTGAGTAAAAATAATAATTCACAATTCATCTGTGCGAGCAAGCATGCATTCTTAAAGCAGAAAATAATTAATGAAATGATGAAGATGCATGTAATTATAAGGGTTGTACAACATGTCACAATACCTATGATTACCCAAAACAATAACAGGAAGATTTCAATATGATCAGGGGAGTGTGAAGCAAGGTGAAATATATACCTGTTTGATGCTGAACACCATATGGATTTTTTGGGGGCCCTTGTGAGTGAGGCATTTTGAAACAATTTATAACGATGTAGTTTGTCCATGGGAGACTTGATGCAGAGAGCAACAAATCCTTGAATGCCTCATATTCTGAACATATGTGTTTGAACATGTAAAAAGATGTATTTTTACCTTGTTCCTTATTCTACAGACAGACATAGGCCAACATGTTGTAAGTTACATCTTTTTCTGTGGGTGCCAGATGAATGATCCAGCTGTGAACAATGCCTAAAAAGAATGAATGGGGCTGGGTCCATGTATTATTTAAGAAATGTGTTCGCTTGTAGACTGTTGGGTAAGTGAAAGCAGAGAGCTCGAGGGAAGTTTTTTTTTGTTAGTATTTTGAAATAAAATGAGTAAGGGACAAGGATAAACATTGTGGGTACCATTCAGCCAAATGGATGTTAACCTTTGGTTTAAGGTAAAACTGGAAAATAATAGATGAAAAGGGTCAGTGGTCCTGGATTTAAAAAGGTGGAACTAGATCAGAAGAATTGAGCTTTGTGAATTATTTATAAAATGAAGGCGCAAATTAATTGAAAGAAATCCATTTGTAAATTTATTCTTTCACTCATGGATCCAACATAATGTTATTTGCCTATTCACCAGCTATTAATATGTTAAGCATATCCTTGTGATATTTAAACCTAGTTCAATAAGATTAGCTCTAAAATTATATGATGCAATACTTTGCCAATGTAATAACTTATTCGATGCAAGTCTGAACCCTCGCAAAGTTCCAGCATTACATGAAGTAACAACAGAGATTTGGCTGGATTTTGGTGAAGGAGATGTAATCATAGGTTGTGAAAGTTTCTGAATCTACAAATTGATTTCCATTAAGGAGGTCACCACCCAACACATTTTCATTCTGTGGAGGTGAGTGTAGGATGGACTTGGGTCTCATTGGCTCCAGAAGTAGATCTAAGGCAGCAAGAAAAACAGGTGAATGGAGGGTGAAATAACTGCACAGAGGCTGGTATCCCATCCCCAAGTCACCCTTTATTTACTTGTACACATTATACAGGCTGCAGCCAGGCAGCTTGGAGTCAGCCTCTTGACTTGAGGAGATTCCAAATCTCCTGATTCTTTTGATCAGCCAGGACTTTCCTGGTTGGCCTGGGTTAACAACCCTAATCAAGGATCTCATAGTCAACAAGATTCAGCTGGTTCCAATCGTGATATCCCTCCTCTCATCCCCCGACAAATCCATGGATGTACTCTTGGTCTTTCCCTTATAGATTTTCTGGTGACGTTTTCGCCTGTGTCCGGTTCCTCTGACTTGGATTCTGACATGATGGCATGTACCAGTCTGTATCCTGTTTCTTGTATCCAGAGCATCTCAGGAGAATTTCCTCTTCTTTTTCCGGCAGTCACAGTATCGAGGCTGCATCTATCTCAGACTTTGAGGTTTCCTCAACATGAGGCGGATGGGGAGATCCTACGGTTTCTGACAGGCCTTCTGGCTGTTCTGAGGGGCCAGGCATGTTTTGCTTCTGCCCCATTTGCGAGGTAACAGCTTTCAGGTGATCCACATGTTTGTTCAGGACTGTATTACATCCGAACTAAGTCACTGGACCTGACCTCACATTAACCTCACCTCATACCTGTACAGGGCCATTTCCGTGGTTTTGGCACCAAACTTCACCCCCTGAATTAAACCATCTCTCTTGCTTAGAGGAGGCATATGGCCAACATTGGTGTTTCTCCTGCCGTTTCACCCTCCCTCACCCTCAGGTCCGGCAATATCAAGTTTAACCTGGTGCGGAGTCTTGTCCCCATCAGCAGCTCTGCTAGAGCTATCCCTGTTGTTGCAGGAGGGGTGGTCCTATAATCTAACAGGAACCAGAACAGGTTGGTATCAACTGATGCTGTTAGCTGCTTCTTTAAACCTGCCTTCAATGTTTGGACCGCTCTTTCCGCTAGACTATTGGATGATGGATGGTACGGATCTGTCCTTATATACTGAATGCCATTTGACTTTAGGAAATATTCAAGTTCCCTGCTGGTAAGTGATGTCCCATTGTCCATGACCAATGCTTCCAGGAGACTGTGTATTGTGAAAGATTCCTGTCATTTCTCAATCGTTATTCCTGAGTTTGCTGAACGAACTTTACGCACGTCCAATCTCTTTCAATCGGCATCCACAATGACCAGGAACATCGAGCCCACAAAGGACCGGCTTAGTCTACATGCAACCAAGTCCAGGATTTACCCGGCCACTCTCCAGAATGTAGGGGAGTTGGTGGTGGCATTTTTTTGTCCTTGTTGGCACTCTGGACACTGCCTCACCAAAGCAGCTATATCAGCATCCAGACCCGGCCACTAGACATAGCTTCTTGCCAGCATCTTCATTTTGGAAACTCCTGGATGACCCTGGTGGAGTTTGGCTGGTATCTGGTGGTAACCTTTACTCGGGACAATCACTCTTGCTCCCCTCAATAATATGCCATCCTTCACGGTGATCTAGTCTCGCCAGGCCCAGAAAGATTTCATTCTGGTTTGGGATGGCCTTTCTTGTTTCCCCCATTACCACCAGCTGTTTTAGTTTTGCTAGGACTAGATCTTTTTGTGTCCACAATCGGATATTGTGAGCATTGATTGGACGGGTGTCCGAGAAGTATGAAACTGATACGGATTCTTCCAGGGGAGGCACTACCGATGGAGTACCTGCAAGTGGGAGGCAGCTCAAGGCATCTGCATTCACCACTTGGTTTCTTGGATGTGTTCTAACTTGTACACGCTGAGTACAAGGGCCCAAAACTGAATTCTACTGGAAGAGAGATAAAATTGTATCAGAGATAAAAGGGTTTAGGCCTGAAACGTCAAGTTTTCCTGCTCCTATGATGCTGCTTGACCTGCTGTGTTTATCCAGCCCCATGCTTCTTATCTTTTACTGGAAGATATGGGCGGCACCACCTTGTCTTCCTTCAGTAGCCCGAGCAGGGGTTTGTGACCTGTTACTATGACAAATTCCAATCCATATAAGTACTGGTGGAACTTCCTTACACCAAAATGACCGCTAAACCCTCTTTCTCTATCGGGGCATATTTGCATTCGGCATCAGCCAAAGACCGGGAAGCATACGCTTTTTGGGCGTTCCTCTCCATTGGGCCCCCGATGAGCCAACACTACATCAATACTGTACGGAGAGGCATTTCACATCAGTACTACCTCTCGTTTCGGATAGTAGTGGGTCAACACCTTAGAAGACGATAGCTGCTTCTTCATTTCTGTGAAGGCAACTTCTTGGCTAAGCAACCATTTCCAAGGCTGGCACTTTTTCAATAGCATGTGTAAGGGTGTCAACATGGAATCCAGATTACATATGAATTTACCGTAATAATTCACTAACATGAAGAAAAACCTAAGCTCTGGTACCAACATTGGAGCCAGGGCTCCTTTGATCACCCTTACTTTCTCTTCCAATGGGTGCAACCCGGTTTTCTTCATTCTGTAACCCAAGTAAGTCACTTGGGGTGCCTGGAACACATATTTTTCCCTTTTAAGGCATATGCCCATCTAAGAGAAATGTTTAGTACTGTATCCAAGTTCTGTAAGTGCTCTTTATTGTTCTTTCCTTTTATTAGTGTATCCTGCAAATAAAATGGCAACCTGGGGTAGCCCTTGTAAAATGTTCTCCAAGGTCCGCTGGAAAAGGGTGCATGTTGATGCTAAGCCAAATGGCAGTCTGTATATTGATATAAACCCTTATAAGTATTAATTGTAGTGTACTTCTAGGATTCCTCATCCAGTCGCAACTGCAGGTAGGCACGAGTCATGTCCAGCTTCATAAAGGATATACTTACACTAACTTTGCGTACAAGTCCACAATGAGAAGGATTGGGTAGTTATCCAGTTGTGAGAAGAAGTTTACCATTTGCTTGCAATCCCCACAAAGGCGAACTGAGCCATTAGGTGTCACAATGGTGCGACCGGTGCCGCCCATTCTGCACACGACATTGGTTTCATGATTCATTCTCTCTCTACCTTCCTGATTTTTGCCTCTACTTTTTCCCATAAGGCAAATGGCAGTGGGTGGGCCTTGCAAAATCTCGGAATTGTTTCCTGGTCAACATGTAAATGGTTTTGGCCCCTTTGATAGTCCCAAGCTCTTTCTGAAATACTCTTGGGTATTTCACAAGGACTTCACTGAGGCAGCAATGTTCTAATTGAAAAATGTTGAGCCAATCAAATTGAACCTTTCTCAACCCATTTTACCCCAACAGGATTGGGTCCGGCCTCTTACTACCATCAGTGGCAATTGCACCAAATGCTTCCCATAGGAGACCAGAACTAAAGTCATACCCTTAATCTGTAATGGTTCCCCAGCATATGCTGCCAGTCTGGCTAAGGTGTTGTGCAAACTTACGAGTTGGAGTCCTTAGCGAATGTTATTAATGGCAGATTCTGCAACCACAGGTACAGCTGCACCAGTATCGACGTCCATAAGAACTGGGTTACTACTTAACCAAACACCAATTTTAATTGGCTCCAATTTGGATGTTACTAAGCAATGTAATTGTTCCAACCCACATTAGGAGAATTTCCAGGGTGTGCACTCTCCTCGGTACCAGCCTACAAGTTTTCTTACTCAAGTCAGACCTTGTAGGACTCCTTTGTTGTCTTGAGTCCACATTGGCAGCAAACTACAATGGCTTGCTGACCCAGATCCTGAAGAACTTTTTATGTACTTAGCCAAGGCTCGGCTTTGTGTGGCATTCTGCTGTGGACTGGCCTAGGGCCCCTCTGCTCAGGGTTTGCCCTGTGTGAGGCTCTGTGTTTACCTACACTCAAGTGATGTTCCCCAAGCTCAGTTGGAGAAGTGAGGGAGTCCACTTCCATTGGGATGCCCTGTGGTTCCCATGCTCCACTTGCTGCATTTTCTAATGATTATGCAATTGCAGTGCCTGTTTGAAGATCTGTTGGGCTTCAGCTCGCAGGGGTTTCTGCATGGTTATGTCATTAATCCCACACACCAGTCTCTCAGCATCTCATTCAGGGTTAACCCAAAATCGTATACCTCTGCCAGTTGTCTCAATCTCTTCGAAAGTCCTGATACCGATTCCCCTGGTTCTCTAACAACTGATAAAACTGATAGCCTCTCAGAATTAGAGAGATTTGGAGTCTTAATATTCCTTAACCAACTCCCTCAACTCTTGGAAGGCTTTAGTGTCTGGTACCTCTGGGAAAGTTAAGCCCCTCATAACTGAAATGCTGCAGATCTGCAAACAGTCAGAAGGATTACCCATTGGTTTTTATCTCTCAGTCTGGCTAAGATTTTGTGCAAATTTAAGGCTGGAGTCCTGGGCGAATCTTGTTAACAACAGGTTCTGCAACCACAGGTACAGTTGCACCAGTATTGACCTCCATAGGAGCTAGGTGACCACTTAACCAAAGACTAGTTTTAATCAGTTCCAATTTGGATGTCACTAAGCAATGTAATTGTTCTAACCCACATTAGGGGACTTCCCAGGGTGTGGAAATATTGCATTCTTTCCTCATACTGGGCCCAGTCTTCGACAGCAGGGTCAAAAAACTTAATCTTCCCAAACAAAGGCATGATGCCACAAATGCTTACCCCAACTCCAAGATGATTGCTGCAAGAGAATGTTCTTCAAGCGCATACTGTTTTCTCCTATTTGACATTGAAATAACTGCACAGAAGCTGATATCCCATCACCAAGCCAGCCTTTATTTACTTGTGCACAGTACACTGGGTATGGCCAGCCAGCTCTGAGTCAGGCCCTTGAATTGAGGAAATTCTTAATCTTTTGGTTACCTTGGTCAGCCAGGGCTTTCCTGATTGGCCCAGGTCAGTAACCCCAATCAAGGATCTCGTAGTCAACAAAATCTAGCTGGTTCCAGTCATAACAGAGGGCCAACAGTCTAGGATGCTCACTCTATTTACTGGGATGCCAGATCAGCAGAAAGGAAGGAGGTCAGGCCCCAAAATCCAAAATTCCAAGCACTACTACTAGCCACACCAATACTCTAGTAGTTTTCAGTACACTTGGCAGTTTTATTTGGTCTGGTCACAGTCCATTCAAATTTATTTATTTCCATTGTTAAAACTTTCTATTATCTTCATAAGCCAACTCCCCATTGTCTTCTCTATGATGTTAATATGTTCCATAGCTCCCATAGATCCAATCCCCTGATACCATCCATAACATTTACATGTCCCCGTATTTTCCATGTCCTATCAATGCCCTCGTCACTTTCATCTCCCGAGTGTCACCTATAATCCACTCTCCTCATGTCTATTATGCATAGAACCAGCAAGCCTTTCAAGTCTTAGAAATAATCCCAAATATTAGTTAGTAGAATAGAGATTTACTGTGGAAGGCAGCCACACTGCTTGGCATTTCAGATGTGTCTCCATGCTATAAATTAACTGAAAACCTCATTTTGCCCTAAATACCAAAGTAACAGCTGAAGTCAAGGAAGGCATGTTTGATGTCACTGCCATATTTTTATGGCTTAATTTTATTCGCCTGAGATCAATATGAGGTCAATATCTGTATGTGGATATGTCGATCTGAGTGATTTTAATGATTCAGAAGCACCCTCTTGTGTATTTCAAAATGGAGAAGGTTATTGTATTTCTCACATATTTATTATGAAAGTTAATGAAAATCCAACATCCTACTTGCTTGAATCTCACACTAGCATGCACTCGAAACATTATATGAAATTATGTTGAAGTGGTAATTATAAGAATGAAATGTAAATCAGTCACTGTTTTGGAGCAGATTTGATGTTTCTTAGTTAAGTTTATATATTGGTTGGAGAGAAGGTCTTGAAAAGTCACAAATTTTCCAGCAGCTATGATGGGTCTTCTAGTTTTTTCTCCTTCTTGTGATTTAGCATGGATCTGTCTCAGGCTGGATTTTGAGGTGAATATTAAGCTGGAACAATTAGCAATGAGAACATTCCCTTCTCTCAACATGTAGCCAATAGAAACTTTGGCTGCTTAGCTAACTGTTGCAGTCTGATGACTTTACTTAAAAGATGTTCTCTCTGATGAAGTTCTGGTATGATTTATGCTAACATTTCTTTTTTAGCATGAAGCAAGAATATCTGCCTTATTATGAGATTTCCCATGAACTGTTGATTCACTGGCCAAATAAAGTGCTGTGCTAATTTAATAAACCATCTGAATTGTGGCTTCCCACCCCTCTGGTTTCAGTCAGTGTTTGAAAGGCAAACCAATGTATTGCACTTTGGTCCTGTTCCACAAAGAGCTACATCAGAAATAATGTCTTCTTTATTCTCGCTTGAGATAAGATAATTTCTTCATCCACAAAGGGTGGCTGATGACCCTCAGAAATTACCTTGACTTTCAGCCTTTTAAAACATAGCTTTTAGAATTAAACATTAAAGAACTACAGTATTGTAAAGTCAGTATTTGATGTGACGCTGAGCATTCATGCTTGCACTTGAATCAAGAACATTCACCATTGTGTTAATGAAACTTGTATGATAGTCTACAACACGTAAATTACTTGCAGATATGTCTGCTGTCCTTTATAAAAGCATCATGAATTGCCTAGTAAGTCTCAGGTATTCATTAATAAACTGTTTAATTTCTAACCTCGTCATCTGTACTTTATTGAAAGCAGTAGGGAATGTCGCATTAATCAGAAAAGCTAAGATTTTAACCTAATACAAAGGACACAGATTGCAAAACAATTTGTATGGGTAGAGATAACACGTTGTGGAGCTGGATGAACACAGCAAGCCAAGCAGCATCAGAGGAGCAGGAAAGCTGATGTTTCAGGTCGAGACCCTT
>JAHRHZ010000144.1:70760653-70807653 GCA_024137785.1 Ginglymostoma cirratum
CAGCTCCACAACGTGTTATCTCAGATTCTCCAGCATCGGCAGGTCCTACTATCTTTGTATGGGTGGAACTGGACTTCTTTTTTTAGAGTAACATGAAAAAGATTGACTAAACCAAAGAGTTTGAGTTTGAACTTGGTCAGTTCAAGCAAGATCATGAATCATCAGAGATAACAAGGTGTAGAGCCAGATGAACACAACAGAACAAGCAGCATCAGAGGAGCAGGAAAGCTGACATTTTGGATCTGGACCCTTCTTCAGAAAGATTTTCCGATATCTCAGATTCTCCAGCATCGGCAGTTCCCACTATCTCATGAATCATCAGTGTTGTTTTACATGCCATGGATTTTATTTCCATTGAAGTCTATGGTAAATGAAATAGCGTTGAATGCAAAACATGTTATGTAATCACCATTAACTGCTGTGTGCTATTGTCTCAAACACAACTTTGCTCCGAATGTCACCCCAAATGAGCTTTCTCTTGACAGATTGATAGTGGAACGTACACTCTTTAAAATGTTTAGAAATTATAGATGAAGCTGAATGATGGCTAAAAAGGTAAGCATTTTAATTTATAGTTGTAGAGTCAGAAAGCAAGGAAATAGACCTTTCATTTAAACTTGCTCATGCTAACTAAGTTTCTCAAACAAGACTAGTCCCATTTGGCTGCATTTGGCCTATATCCCTCTAAACATTTCCTATTCATGTACCTATCCAAACTTCTTTTAAATGTTATAACTTTACCTGCATCTACCACTATTCTCCACATTTTAATTTTTATATCTTTAACTTCTGGTGATAGATCTTTCCCTCTGTAGAAAGCAGAAGGCATATGGAAAACATATGTTATTCTGACATCAGACAAAGTTTCTCAGTGCATAGTATGGAGTTGACAACTGTTGATTCACTTTCAGACAGATTGAGAGTCATTCTTTTATTCATCATCTATCATTTGTGAGTTTCTTACAGAAAGTGCTTATTTTGAACGTAAATGTAAGTTGTTTTCATGAGAAATACAAATATTTCTCTGAAGTAGCAAATAGGGTCCAAACATGCAAATGAGATACAAGTCTCGATCCCTGCAAACTACTTAATTCCAAAAAGTGACAAAGTGAAAGTCAAAACAGAGAAATCTATTCATTATTGATATGCTTCAGTGTAGATAGTGGCAAAATAGTAAAAAAAAACCTCAGCAGTATTTTACAAGAATCATTATTAACAGCAGCAATATTTTCAACAAGTTTAAAAGTAAATGCTGTTTTCCCCTGAAGAATTAAACTGTCAGATAAAATACTGTGACCATTAATCATAACATTGCTGGTCAAAATGCCCAATACCATTATGTGAATTCTGGCCATTATAGCTGCAAATGTAACTACACCTATACCATTTGATCATTGACTACTCCCCACAATTTTGTAAACTGTTCAAATTAGATTCTTTTAAAAACTACCAGAAACGATGAAAGGTACATTTTGAACAATTCTTTGTTCTACTAAATATTTTCAGCTTTCTGGCCCTGAAATTTAATTAAAGTGGAAAATGAGAAATAACATTATTTTAGGAATGTGAATTATTTGATCAACACCAACAGGGGATAAATTGTTGTTACATGTTGCAAATATTGTGCTTAGGGAAACGCAGGTCAAAGAATCAATGCCACTGTATTTTGAGCTCAATCCCTAGATGTAGCGCCCTTTGGGTGTGAGGGACCCTTGAATTTACCCTGCAGTGAAGGTTTCAAAAGTTTCTCTTGGTTATACACCTTTGACTAATTGGATAATTGCATCAAAAGCCTTTTTTTTTACCTTTCATTCATTCCTATTGATAAGCAAATATCTATTTTTAAATCAGCTGAGTAATATGTATGAAATGCAAATGAAACACTATATAGTTATAGAGTTCATAAAACATGAAAATACAAGAGGACTGATCTCTGGGCACCGATCCTTTGTACATACGTAGAGTTATAATGAATAGTCAATGATGGCAAATTGCTAACAGGTGGTTGGAATGTTTAAGCAAACGTACTATGGGAAAAATTATTGAATATGCACGTTAAAACAAATGTACAGCAATAAATACTTCTAATCTCCCATTGAGATGAAAGACAAGGACTTGTTTGAACCTCCATCTGAAACCAATCAGCAAAAAGTAAAAGATAGATAGCAACATAACAAGGAACGGCAGGAGATAGAGAATAAGTTGCTTTTCGGACTGGATGCCTGTGAGCAGCAGTGTTCCACACAGACCAGTTCTGGGTCCTCTTTGGCTTGCCATTTATATGAACAATTTGGATGAGAATGTAGAAGGCATGGTTAGTAAGTTTGTGGATGACACCAAAATTGATGGCATTATAGACAGAGAAGAAGGTTTTATAAGCTTACAAAGGGAGCTTGATCAAATGGGTCAATGGGCTGAAAAATAGCCGACGGAGTTCAATCTGAATAAATGCAAGGCATTGGATTTTGGTACAACAAACAAGGGTAGGGCTTATACAAATAATGGTAGGGCCTTGGGTAGTATTGAAGAACAGAGGGATCTTGGGGTGCAGGTATATAACTCTTTAAAGTTTGTGGCACATACAGACAGGTTGGTTAAAAAGGTGTTTGGCATACTTGTGTTTACTGAATATAGGTGTTGGGAAATCATGTTGAGGTCATACAGAACATTGGTGAAGCCTCATCTGGCGTACTGTGTCCAGTTCCAGTCACCCAGTTATAGGAAGGGTATTATAAAGCTGAAGAAGGTTAGAAGAGATTTACCTGGCTGTGAGATAGTAGGAACTGCTGATGCTGGAGTCTGAGATAACAAGGTCCCCACCCCTGATCTCATCCCAAAACCAGCACCCCCCTCATCATCGCCTCCTTGACCTGTCAGTCTTCCCTTCCAACTATCCGTCCCTTCCTCCTCATTGACCGACCCCCATCCCAACTTCCTACCTACACTCTCTTTTACTAGCTTCATCCCTGCCTCCTTGACCTGTCCGCCTTCTCTCCCATCTATCTGCTCCGCTAACCACCTTCTATCACCGCGCCCCTCTCTCTATTTATTTCAGAGCCCGCTTCCCCTCCCCCACTTCTGAAGAAGGGTCCGGACCTGAAATGTCAGCTTTCCTGCTCCTCTGATGCTGCCTGGCCTGTTGTGTTCCTCCAGCTCCGCACCCTGTTTACCAGGCTGTTGCTCAGTATGGAAGGTTCGAGTTATAAAGAAAGGCTGGATAGGCTGGGACTTTTTCCGTTGGAGCAGAGGCGGTTGAGAAGTGACCCGATAGAAGTTTATAAAATAATGAGAAGTATAGATATAGTTAATGGTAGCTTTTTCCCTGAGATGGGGAATTTCAAGACTAGAGGGCACATTTTTAAAATGAGAGGAGAGAGAATTAAAAAAGACATAAGAGGCAAATATTTCTTTTTACACAGAGGGTGGCTCATGTGTAGGATGAACTTCCTGAGGAAATGGTGGATGCAGTACAACTACAACATTTAAACCAAGGGAGGGTTTGGAGGGATATGGGCCAGGAGCAGGCAGGTAGGACTAGTTTAGTTTGGGATTATACTCGGCAGGACAGATTGGACCGAAGGGTCTGTTTCCAGTCCTGTATGACTCTATGAGTCCATAAATATAGAGTAACCTTCCTTTTTTTATACCTTATGAATATCTGAAATACATGACTCGATAATTATTAATTGCTTCAGTGTATCTCAACTTCTTAAAGCATTTACCTAAATTCAATATCACCATATTTTAATTTAAAACAGCAAGCTTCCAAGGTGAAAGCTGCAACCACTTCTGAAACTGACTGGTGTAGGAAGCAGCAGCTAAGTATTACAGAAATTACACAAAAGTACGAAACTGCTGAGTGAGGTGTCCCATGATTGATTTATCATAAATTTAACAATTTATTGTTATTTCTTATTTACAATAACAGATTAGATTCAGAGGCTGAATATAAACTCATTAAATAGACAGCTGGCACCAACACAGAATCTGAAGTGGCCGATTGAATAAAACAAAATGTGGAAGTGAGTCAAAAAGTAGCACATCATATAGACACATTTTGACAGACTTTAAATGTGATGAAAATATGATGGACATCAGTACTTTACAAATATATATATAATATGGCAACTGAAGAGAATTATTGGTCTTTAGAGTTTTGGTTCTAAACATGTCCAGCAGAATTAGGAAATATTATCCAAAAAAGCAAAATACAATTCACAGAAAGTAATATTCCAGTCAGACATCAGATTAAATATTGTGCCCAATTCAACTCACTGATGCATAAAAGATAAATCAAGCTTTTGGGGTAGATCAGGTAATAAATATGATCCTTAAAATCATTATCTTGGGAGGTTTAACTGCATTAAAAGTGCTAAACAAATGTGAGCAGTTGTTGTTGATTCAGTGACATTGGAGAAAACAGGTCTGGAAGCTAGGAACACAAATTAACCTTCAGGCATGATTTTTAATGACCCACACTGGCCAGTGGCCAAGATTTACACCCAGGTACAGCAGCAAAGCCAGATGGCAGCTATGTTGTCTTGCTGACAGCCCCTTGAAAAGCTTTGTTGATGGAACTGAGTAGAGTGCTTTCTTGGAAAACAAAATAAGAACTGGTGCTGATGCTGGCACCAGGTGGCTACCTTGATTTGTCTCAAAACTCCTGCCAAAGAAATTTGCTTGGGCCATGTGACAAACACAAAGGTGCATAGTGATGTGTTGAAGAATGTTCAGGCTCACCCAGGAAAAAAACTTGGTAACTACTTTCGATTTTAGACAATTCCCAATAGTAATAGTCTAAAGGAGCTTAAAGAATTGTTCATGGATGGCAAGGTTCCTCCCAAACTCCACCCCCCCCACCCCCCCCAGAAAACCACACTACCTAGCCTCATTCTTTGAAAACTTAAAACTATGCTGGAGTCTTTTGGATTGTGAGATGCCAACCAAGACGGTAATTTCAAAATCTCACTCACATGGATCTTGACCCAGAGACCTTTGAAAATCTCAGCCCTGGGATTTCAGTCTTAAAGAGTAATGTCAAAGTTCTAAATGATGGCAAATGAAAACAAAGTAAGTCACAGCTAAAGATCTAAAAAGACTCATTTAGAAGATAACCATATATTCCATGACAGTGGGACAAATTGCAAGAATAAGTTAGAGAAAAAACCATTTGAGACCCATAATCGACATCAGCTGATGTACCGTATTCAGTTCTGGATGTCACAGGAGGGAAGTGAATGCTTTAGAAATAGCATAGAAGCAGCTTACAAGAATGGCTTCGGGGATGAGAACTTCAGTCTTTAGGAGAGACTGGCCCTGCCCTCCTTGGAGGGAAGAAGGCTAAAAGGAGACTCAACAGAGGTTTTCAAAATCATGTGCAGGCTGGGTAATGTAGATCGGGATAAACCATTCTTGCTGGAACCAGAGAACAAGAATGCATAGATTTAATGCGATCTGCAAAAGTAGCAAGAACGAAGTGAGGATAATCTTTTTCACTTAGCAAGTAGTAAGAATATGAGATGCAACTGCATTGGACGATGCTTTTGAAAAAAAATAATGTGCACAGGATTGGGGAAAATAAAGAGGAAATTGGCACTAGGTAATGGTGCTCATTTGACAAGCAAGTGCCGACACAACAGGCTGTATGGCTTCCTTCTATGCCATAACATCTCTGTAATTCTGTGATGTTGTGGAGTTTTTCAGAAAGATTTTTGTCACTTTGCATCCTATTTTATAGGATGAACAATTTAAGGGTAGGCAATTTCTTAAAAAAAATGAACATGTGGTTTAAGAACCACTCTGCTCAATTTTTGAGCTGATGTTGAAAAAAATAGGCACTACCGGTGTCAAATGCATTTGAAGTTAGATTCCTAAGATCCTGGGACCTCAATGAAATTTTGGTCATCCAAAAACCACTGGATTTGCACTCAAAATAACATATAACATGGTTGGGAGATTTTACCAAGTTTTGTGTTCGCATATCATCTTAATAATTATGCTCAGTCTAGTGTCACTGCTGAATAAATTTTGACTGGCAGCATGTCACCCCAGAGAATTGAGAAACTAACATTTTTTTCTCTCTCTAGACTGAATGCTGTGAACCACCAAACCAGTTATGCTTGAACAGCTGTCGTAGGCCACTCCAAAATAAAACTAAAAAAAACTCTGCTAATTACTTTAGAAGACCAGAACTGTCCTAATTTAACAAAAAAAAACTTTTCTATCGATCCCTTCCTACCTTGCTCCCTTCTAGTAATATAACTTCTCATAGACCCTCACCTCTCCACACTCAAGTTTGAAGTGAGCATTTCTGGCTCAGCTCCACAGAGGAAACATTTGATTTTTGAATCACTAGAGTGAGAAGCTGCCTATCATTGCTCATTCAGCAAGTCAGCAATGAAACTACATTGAGCATAATAGAAAGTTACCCAAGCTCAAAAATTGCAAGAACTCCCACCAATGTTGTCAATCATGTAGAATAGACATCCTGCCCATTGCATCAAGCTTAGACACATCAATCATCACCAATTGTCTATTGAAGCAGATATTTGATAGTCACATGATTACTAAAGCCATAGAATAATTTCTGTAAGAGTTAGAACTTGTTTTGTTCACTGGTGTGAGACGTGGTGATGAATAGAAACACAAAGCCTGGATGATTCAGCAAATGCACCAATGTGGGCTTTACTTCCAACAGGATGTTTTTATTTGTTATCATGTCATTCTTCATATCATTGAGGTGGATAACATGATTTCAAAAGATGCAACAGGCATTTATTACCAGTGGCTATTCGATACAATTGTTACATTCACAGGCACATAAGAATCTGGACTAGTGTTAGGTTACTGAGTTACATCAAGTAAGATACTCCAAGTGATCAGAGTTGGGGTGAAATCTGAGATCATTACACCCTCAGATCATAACACCCTCAGATCATATGCTATGACACAGTGAAATGATACTATGTTATCAATCCCATGTTTTTTAAAGTAACATCAATTTATTGTGTCTCTTAAAGAAGTATTGATTGAGATATTGATTGAAAGATTGATTGAGAGACAAACACGATCGCACACCCCCACCCCCCAACCATTTTCCAAAGATGAATAACAAGAGTTTGGAGAGATGTGGGCCAGGAGCAGGCAGGGACTTGTTCAGTTTGGGATTATGTTCAGCATGAACAAGTTGGACCCCAAGGGTTTATTTCCATGCTGTATGACTCCATGACTCTATGTTGTACATGCACACATTTGGCACATTCAATAGCTATGCAACTGCTGATACAGAGTTTAAAAGATTAGCAATTCAAACGTCAATGTAATATTTTGAAGATTTGTCAACTTGGTGTTCATATATCCATCTGGAGAGGTATGCATTACACTCTGCAGTATTTGCTTGGCAACTTCATTGTCTTGTTATCGACTGCTGTCAAAACAGCACCATTCAGTCATCATCTCTTTCTGCAGATGAGTGGGTAGTACGCTTGTTTCATATGCACAAGCTCCCTGGTTTGAAACATTAAAAGGGTCTTATAGCGCAGTGGTAGTGTCCTTATCTCTGAGCAAGGAGGCCCAGTTTTACCTCCCACCGACTCTAGCAGTGCATCATAACAATCTCTGAACAGCTTGATTAGGAAATATTTCAATCGTCATCATTGCAGGTTTTGTCCTCACTTTCCATGCATGATTCGTGTGCTATACATACATCTAAGCTGGCTTCATCTCCTTCACAATTTAATTAAAGACCCAGTTAGACCCCTGCCCCATGCACAATCATGTTAGTCTTATACCTGGTCACTCATTATTCATCTTTTTGATTCTCCTTTGCATATGAACAAAAATGTCCTGTGCATCAGAATGGCTCGACAATTAGTTGCTGGGCATTACCTTTTCAACATAAGTTGTGCTGGGAACAGTAATCCTTTCTCCACTGGTGTTGTGTGAATGTGCTGCAATGCACTGTGAAAATCCTGCTTTGTTGCTTCGAATTGAATTATCATCGATTTGATCATTTTTATTGTACGTTCAGCTGCACTGTTTGAGTGTGGATAGTAGAATACAATGTGATATGCATCACTCGTCCTGATATTTTCTGCCAGTGAATGCAGTCTGTTACCAGACATCACTCATACCAGGACATCAAATAAACAGGAACCATTGAGTTGGTTAAGTTACCAAACAATGGGTAATTTAGAGAAGTAGTCCATCACAAGGATATAGTTTTCCACATGCATTGTGAACAGGTCTATTGCTACTTTCATCCAAGGAGTGGATGGAAAATTATGTGGTTGTGGATGCTCCCTCTGTTTCTAGTGTTATTACATTTGACATCATCACGCATTTTCTTGTATTATTGGCTTTCCTGATTCATCCTGGCCGGTACACTGCTTCATCTGAAATGTGCAGTTCTTGTGCATTTAGAGTTATTGAGCCATAGAGATATACAGCATGGAAACTGACACTTTGGCCCAGCTTGTCCATGCCGACCGGATATTTGAAATAAATGTAGTCTCATTTGCCAGCACTTCGTCCGTATCCCTCTAAACCCTTCCTATTCACATAAGCATCGGGATGCCTTTTAAATGTTGTAATTGTACCAGCCTCCACCACATCCTCTGTCAGCTCATTCCATATATGCACTACTCTCTGCGTGAAAAAAATAATATTTTTAAATCTTTTCCTGTCAACTTAAATCTATGCCCTCGAGTTTTAGATACCCGCACCCCAGGAAAAAAACCTGGTCTATTTACGCTATCCACAATACCCCTGTTTCCTGGTAAAACAAGTGCATGGTAATACAGCAGGCCAAGCAGCATCATAGGAGCAGGAAAGCTTGACGTTTTGACCCTTCTGGTGAAGGGTCTAGGCCCGAAATGTCAAGCTTTCCTGCTCCGATGATGCTGCTTGGCCTGCTGTGTTCATCCAGCTCCACACCTTGTTATCTCAGATTCTCCAGCATCTGCAGTACCTATGATCTCTGCATAGGAATGCTTCTGGTATTAGAACTTGTTTGCCCTTGTAAATGACTTGTCACAATATACCAAGTTTGTCTCTGTACAGCAATAATGAAAAAATCTTCTCTGGAACTGACTCACTACTGTCTTGCTCTCTCTGGATAATGAACTACTGCAAGTCTTGCAGTCAGTCATTTTCAGCTGTTGCTGATTACAGTTGTTCACACGAACTCAATACTGTGGACTGCCACGTGCTGAAGTACATAACTTGCAGGAAGCATAGTAGCAATAGTTGGAGCTAGCTCCGGCATCAATTTTAGCTTTTAATTATGTAGGCCTGACTCGTCATATGATGGTAACAGTTCGAAAAACATCGTATCACCTTACACCATTGACGTTGTGAGTGAAGTTAATAACAGAGAAAGAGATAACAAGGTGCAGAGCTGGATGAACACAGCAGGCCAAGCAGCATCATAGGAGCAGGAAAGCTTGACGTTTCGGGCCCAGACCCTTCAACAGAAATGGGGGAGGGGAAGAGGGTTCTGAAATAAATAGGGAGAGAGGGGGAGGCGGATAGAGGATGGATAGAGGAGAGGATAGGTGGAGAGGAGGCAGACAAGTCGAAGAGGCGGGGATGGAGCCAATAAAGGTGAGTGTAGGTGGGGGGGTAGGGAGGAGATAGGTCAGTCCAGGGAGGACGGACAGGTCAAGGGGGCGGGATGAGGTTAGTAAATAGGAGATGGGGGTGGGGCTTGAGGTGGGAGGAGGGGATAGGTGAGAGAAAAAACAGGTTAGGGAGAGGGAGATGAGCTGGGCTGGTTTTGGGATGCGGTTGGGGGAGGGGAGATTTTGAAGCTTGTGAAATCCACATTGATACCATTGGGCTGCAGGGTTCCCAGGCTGAATATGATTTGCTGTTCCTGCAGCCTTCGGGTGGCATCACTGTGGCATTGCAGGAGGCCCAGGATGGACATGTCGTCTGAGGTATGGGAGGGTGAGTTGAAATGGTTCGCGACTGGGAGATGCAGTTGTTTGTTGCGAACTGAGCACAGGTGTTCTGCAAAGCAGTCCCTAAGCCTACGCTTGGTTTCCCTGATGTAGAGGAAGCCACAACGGGTACAGCGGATGCAGTATACCACATTGGCAGATGTGCAGGTAAACATCTGCCTGATGTGGAAAGTCTTCTTGGGGCCTGGGATTGGGAGGACGGAGGAGGTGTGGGGGCAGGTGTAGCACTTCCTGCAGTTGCAGCGAAAAGTGCTGGGTGTGGTGGGGCTGGAGGGGAGTGTGGAGCGGACAAGGGAGTCACGGAGGGAGTGGTCCCTCTGGAAAGCAGATGAGGGTGGGGAGGGAAAAATGTCTTTGATGGTGGGGTCGGATTGCAGATAGCAGAAGTGTCGAAGGATGATGCGTTGGATCCGGAGGTTGGTGGTGTGGTACGTGAGGACGAGGGGGATTCTTTTTTGGTTATTAGTGCGGGGACGGGGTGTGAGGGATGAGTTGTGGGAAATGCGGGAGACACGGTCGAGGGGGTTCTCGACCACTGCGGGTGGGGATGTTGCGGTCCTTGAGGAGCTCAAACAGTTTATCCACTTCACCAACACCTTCCACCCCAACCTGAAGTTCACCTGGACCATCTCCAACACTTCTCTCTCCTTCCTGGACCTCTCTGTCTCCATCTCGGGTAACCACCTAGAAACCGATGTCTGTTTCAAGCCCACTGACTCCCACAGCTACCTGGGATACACCTCCTCCCACCCACCTTCCTGCAAAAATGCCATCCCCTATTCCCAATTCCTTCGTTTCCGCCGCTTCTGCTCCCAGGATGAGGCATTCCACTCCTGTACATCTCAGATGTCCTCATTCTTCAACGACCGCAACACCTCCTCCCTCACCCCAATCCCAGGCCCCAAGAAGACTTTCCACATCAGGCAGATGTTTACCTGCACATCTGCCAATGTGGTATACTGCATCCACTGTACCCATTGTGGCCTCCTCTACATCGGGGAAACCGAGCGGAGGCTTAGGGTAACAAGCATGGTGCTGGATGAATGCACCGCTTTGCAGAACACCTGCGCTCAGTTCGCAACAAACAACTGCACCTCCCAGTCGCGAACCATTTCAACTCCCCCTCCCATTCCTCAGACGACATGTCCATCCTGGGCCTCCTGCAATGCCACAGTGATGCCACCCGAAGGCTGCAGGAACAGCAAATCATATTCAGCCTGGGAACCCTGCAGCCCAATGGTATCAATGTGGATTTCACAAGCTTCAAAATCTCCCCTCCCCCAACCGCATCCCAAAACCAGCCCAGCTCATCTCCGCCTCCCTAACCTGTCCTTCCTCTTACCTATCCCCTCCTCCCACCTCAAGCCCCACCCCCATCTCCTATCTACTAACCTCATCCCACCCCCTTGACCTGTCCGTCCTCCCTGGACTGAGCTATCTCCTTCCTCCACCCCCACCTGCACTCACCTTTACTGGCTCCATCTCCGCCTCTTCGACTTGTCTGCCTCCTCTCCACCTATCTTCTCCTCTATCCATCCTCTATCCGCCTCCCCCTCTCTCCCTATTTATTTCAGAACCCTCTTCCCCTCCCCCATTTCTGTTGAAGGGTCTGGGCCCGAAACGTCAAGCTTTCCTGCTCCTATGATGCTGCTTGACCTGCTGTGTTCATCCAGCTCCACACCTTGTTATCTCGGATTCTCCAGCATCTGCAGTACCTATTATCTCTTAATAATATAGAAATCTTGGTCATCTTCTGAAATTTGCCTTCTGTCTGGTTGGCTCTGAAATTCATCGATGATTTTTGAAGAAATCATTTTGGATTCAAAACATCAACTCTATTTTCTCTCCACAGATGCTGCCATAGGTCTGTTGTTACTTCTGAATATTGAATTTCTCCAGAATTTTGTGTGCTCCTTTCAAATGTTCCAGTATTTTGCTTTTATTGATGTGGTTGCATCTGCGTACTTTCTTGACCGTTTCCTTGCTGCCAGTGTTGTGCCATCTTATTAATCACTAATGTTTTGGACCCGTGATATTCTGAAGAAGGGTCTAGGCCCGAAACGTCCGCTTTCCTGATCCTCTGATGCTGCTTGGCCTGCTGTGTTCATCCAGCCCCACACCGTGTTATCTCTGCTTTGGCTTGGTGTTTGGAAGCAGATTTCCTGCACATGTTTGTCTAGTGTCCCTGGTGCCACCTGCTTTTCACATGCGAAGAAAATCTGATGTGGACAGACATTAGGTAAGTGTGATAAATGGCATCTGTTCCTTTTATTTTCTTGAGGTATATTTTGCTGACTACTTTAATAGTGTTGGCAGTACTCAACTGTTGTTGACCTGCCGATGGTTCCATACTTGAATCAATCCTCAAGTGAAATGTTGTTGATATGGCTTTCATTTCTTACCCAGAAGATCCTTCATGAAGGCTTGAATTGTTGCAGAAGTGATGACTTTAACTCAATGACCCTCTCTGAGATTCCTCTTCAGAAAAGTAATTTGAGCTAAGATGGAGTCTGATATCTTTATACCCTCAGGTCACAAGCCATGAAACCGTGATGATGCCATAAGTATGTCTCTTAAAAGTATACTAATATACTATGTCTCTTAAACGTATTCTGATATACTGACTGATGGACATGAGACAAGGCACTTCCTCATAACAACTAAGATGTTATAAACCTGAAATTACTGCGAGCCTCATTTTTCCTAGAAAATCAAAGTATTTTTAAAGCAAATCTCCATATTTATATGGTTGCATTTTAATTTAGTAATCATCATTGAATTAACAACCTTTCAAGGCCTGTGAAATATTTAACATTCATTAGACTTTGTCAAAGGCGTTCAATGGAGTGATTCAAAATGCATTGCAATAGGTTGATTGCAAATTTAAAACATAATTTAACTATGAATGTTTAAGTATTTCTAGATGCTGAAAATACTCACTGTGGAGGCTGTGTGAAATATTGATGACTCTCTCTTCAGTAAACCCATTCAGCGGTGTCAACTTGGCACATTTCAGTTCAGCATGAGTAGACATTTCTTCAGCTATTATCCAGCAGACCAGGTCTTCATCATAAATAAAGTCCAGAGCGATGATTCCATTAGCAGTGACAGAATTCTGAGCAGGAACACTTGATCCATTCAGACTGGTCACCACAATACTTTTAACATTGGCAATCAAAAGTACAGGTTGTCGATCAAAGGGTTCTGGAAAAGATTAAATTAATCACGAGTTTTATTTAGAAACTAACTTCTTTATAATGACCTTAAAATAACAAAATTTTGATTAACCCAAAACTTGAAAAACAAAGTAGAACATATACATTTGTAGCACAAAATGGGAATTATCTAACTTATTATGATAACCTGGCTTAAAATGGTGCACCGAGAAGTAAAACTGATATTTACCTTATGTCAAAATAAATGCACATTTGTTACCAACCAAGTTATCACTGGAAACTGTATAGGTATAGACCTTAACTTGGATAAGTACCTAAAAAAACATGAGACCAAATTCCCTGTTTCTGAAAGTCGGCAGCAAGAAAGCCTTCCCTGTTCCCAGACTTTCAAAGGGGAGAACAGCAAAATGCACTTATCTGAGTACTTCTCTACAAGATTTTCAGGCTGCCTCATGGAGATATTAAGTCAAGGTCTTCAGATAGTCATCTACTGAGGTGCCAATGATACACGTTCAGGATATTTAGATGTGAGGCTGGGAAATATGAGGCCCTTATTTGAAGTACCACAGCTAGCCTGAACCGTCTTGCAGTGCTCATGTGTCCAAGGTGTGGATCTTTGGAAACTAATGTACTTTTCTAAAAAGAATAATTTAAACAAATGATTAATGTTTTAAGAAATCATAATATTGATTTGGTATTCCACGTCAAGAATGATCAGTTCAGTGACTCCAAATATCATGATATCATATTGTCGTTGAGTTCAACAACACTGAATCAATAAATCAGTCACTGCACAACACCAAAGATACCAGTCATGAGAGAAAGAAAACTCAACAACATTGCCAAATTTCTTTTAAATTAGATTTTCTCTTGAACAATCACACAGGCTTTTGGTCATACCCAGGCACAGAATGCAGGTGGAGGGGCCTGAGTGTGATGAGGCAATCCAGTGAACCAAATTCCCAATGTTGACCATTTTGCCTGACATGGGTCTGGAGCCCTTCAATACTGACAACCTCCATTAAACTGGTAGGCACTTAAGCTCATTAAGATGTTTACTATCTAACGATAATGGAGGTAGACTGCCCACAGTGGTGTCCAGCGTCAGGCTGAGCCAGCATCAGGCAGAACAACAGACACAAAAACTGAAGCTGCTGGAAAAGCTCAGCAGGTCTGGCAACATCCGTGAAGAAAAAAAATCAGAGTTAATGCTTCAGGTCCAGTGACCCTTCCTTAGAACTGATGTTAACTGGGAAAATGTCAGTTTATATGCAGAAAATAGGGAGTGGGATGAGGGAGGGAGTAAACGATAGGATGGAGCCTGAAAAGAGAGAAGAGCATTTGGATAGACAAAGGAGTTGATAACAATCTGGCTGGGAAGGTGAATAGTTGTTAATGGGGACTGTTAGTGACTAATAACAGGTAGTGCGCAATGGCAGGCTATATGGTATCAAGGCCTGGTGTGTGGCGTAGGGGGCTAGGACATGGGATAGTTTAGGCCTGAAAGTTATTGAGCTCAACATTGAGTCCAGAGGGCTGTAGGGTCCCCAAGTGGAAAATAAGGTGTTGTTATTCCACCTTGTGATTAGCTTTGCTGGAACACTGCAACAAGCCAGAGACAGAGACGTTGGCCAGGGAACAGGTGGTGTGTTAAAGTGACAGGCAACAGGTAGCTCAGGGTCTTTTTTGT
The DNA here is from genome assembly GCA_024137785.1 of Ginglymostoma cirratum. Classification (NCBI taxonomy): domain Eukaryota; kingdom Metazoa; phylum Chordata; class Chondrichthyes; order Orectolobiformes; family Ginglymostomatidae; genus Ginglymostoma; species Ginglymostoma cirratum. The sequence goes on from JAHRHZ010000144.1 coordinate 70,775,482, forward strand.
GAAGCGGTCACCCAATCTACAACAGATGACTACCTTGTAAAGGGTACTTTGTAGAATAATTGTCTGTACCCCCACTTCCCAACTCCCACCAGCGACTGTTTTCCTCTGCAATCAAATTAGGTCCCAGAATTTTTTGAAGAAGTGACAAAGAAGATTGATGAAGGCAGAGTGGTAGACGTTGTCTATATGAACATCAGCACTACATTCAACAAGTTTCTTTATTCATTCACAGAATGAGAGCGGCCATCCCTAATTGCCCAGAGGGCAGTTTAAAGTCAACCACATTGCTGTAGGTCCAGAGTCACTGTGGTTCTGGAGTCACATGTAGGCCAGACCAGGTAAGGATGGCAGTTTCCTTCCCTAAAGGACATTAGTAAACCAGATGGGTTTTTTTCCGGACAATCAACAATGGGTTTATGGTCATCATCAGGTTCTTAATTCAAGACATATTTATTGAATTCAAATTCTACCATCTTCCATAGCAGGATCTGAACCAAGGTCCCCAGAACATTACCTGCATTTCTGGATTAACAGTCCAGTGATAATACCACTAGGCCATTGCCTCCCACTAAAGTTTCCAAATGGTAGACTGGTTAGCAAAGTTCGATCACGTAGAATCCAGGGACAGCAAGCCATTTGAATGCAAAATTGACTTCGAGATACGAGGCAGAGGCTGATGGTGGAGGGGTTTTTTTTGGACTAGAGGCCTAAGTCTAGCAGTATACCTCAAGGATTGGTGCTGGGTCCACTGCTTTTTGTCATTTATGTAAATGATTTGGATGTGAATACACGAGGAATAATTAGTAAATTTACAGATGGCTCCAAAATTGGTGATGTAGTGAACAGTGAAGAAAGTTATCTCAGAGTATAACGGGACCTTGATCAGACAGGCCGATGGGCCGAAGAGTGGCAGATGGAGTTTCATTTAGATAAATGTGAGGTGTTGCACTTTGGTCAGGTAAATCAGAGGAGGATTTATACACTGAATGGTAGGGTCCTGGGGAGTGTTGCCACAGGAGATTTTGGGTGCAGGTTCATAGTTCCTTGAAAGTAGAGTCACGGTTAGACAGGGTAGCAAGAAGGTATTGGTACACTAGCCTTTATTGGTTAATGCATCGAGTGTAGGAGTTGGTATGTCATGTAGCAGCTGTACAGGACGTTGCTTAGGCCACTTTGGAATATTGCATTCAGTTCTGGTCTCCTTGTAATAGAAAAGATGTTTTAAATTTGAGAAGTTGCAGAAAAGATTTACAACGATGTTGCTAGGATTTGAGTTATAGGGAGAGGTTGAATAGGCCAAGACATTTTTCCCTGGAGCTTCGGGAGCTGAGGGGTGATCTTATAGAGGTTAATAGAATCATGAGAGACAGGGATAGGATGAACAGCCAAGGTCTTTTGCCAAGGGTAGGGGAATCCAAAGTAGGAGACGTAGGTCTAGGATGAGAAGGGAAAGATTTAAAAGGGACCTGAGGGGCAACATTTTCAAACAAAAGGGTGGTGCATGTATGGAATGAGCTGCCAGAGGAAGTGGTGGAGGTTCGTATAATTACAACATTTAAAAGGCATCTGGATGGATACATGAATAGGAAGAGTTTAGAGGGATATAGCAAATAGAACTCGATCAATTTAGCATATCTGCTCAGTATGGACAAGAACCGAAGGGTCTGCTTCTGTGTTGTATAACTCTACAACTCTAAACAGTTCTGGCTCCTGTTTCTCACCTGTCACAATTTATCAGGGAACAATGTGCTGATAATCATGCTCCCTCCCTTTCAAAGCAGTCATAAAATGTGCAAATGCATATGAAACCAAATGAGACCAACTAGATGACTGGTATTCCTGCATGACTACTACCCAGGTTAAAAGCAAACCACACCAAGCTATTTCCACAAAAGTAAAAATGAACCCTTTTCACTGTAACACTTAATTTTAGCAAGGACAGTGCAAAGGCAGGCTTCCTGAAGGTCCAAACATCCACTCACACACATTGTCATTAAATTACAATTCAGACAGACAAAAGACAAAACATTTAGCACATAAGCTATGTTTGGAAAACAATATAAACAGGGTAAATTGTGAAGATCACAAGTTGGAAAGTTCTTATGTTTCTCAGATTTTGCAATCACGAGATGCTGTTGTCTGTGCGGCAATAGTTGCTATTCAATTTTCAGTTGTTCCAGTGAATTCAGATCTTATATAATTTTTTTTAAGCTTTCTGGAATGCGTCTCCGGCTCCACATGAAGTCAGAGACAGAGAGACGGAAGCTGCCTGCAGGCTGGATGTTTTCACTCTCTCTGCTAATCACTTTTCGCATTTAATACTCTGCAGCTCAACAAATCAGAGAGCTGCTGTTAGGCAGAATTTCTTGAACACAAAAAATTCTTGACATCTCCCTCTTGGACTTCCAAAATCATCTTTGTAGTGCACAGCTCAACAAATGCAACACTTGTTTTTTCAAGTTGCAAAACTCTTCAGTTTTTGTTGCTTGTCAAATGAATCCAACTTGCATTTCAGCGCATATTCGAGAATAAGGACAAATGAAAAATATATGCTTTCTGACATACCACTGCAGCTAAAATTCAGTCCCAGAGACATTAATGGTCCTTGTTTTTTTTTTTTAAATTATCTGAAGTTCTTTGTATCACCTCTGAATTGTTTAGAAATATTGGCCAAAAATCTACCAGAACTCTAGTCTTGCATGGATACAAATACTTGACATGTGATTTAAACCCTAACAATGTGGTGGTAATTAAGCAAACAAATGAAATTCAGCTGGAATTGTTGCAATATTTACTCTTTGACCAACAAAAGCTGAATATGCTGGAGAAACTTGCAGAAAGAAACAAAGTTAACCATGAGTCTGAGAGGACACCTCTTCAGAATTCATCAACTTCTCCAGCATTTTCTGTTTTATTTCAGATTTCCAGGATCTGTAGTATTTTCTTTTTATTCTCCCTTTCAAGCTGGTGCAATGCTGGATACCATTTAACAAGAAGGATTCTTTGGCCTTTGCAGTTTGAGCTGAGAATACAAAGATAAACACCGAAGTTTGTGCTCATCTGGAGATTTTTCACAGATAGAGAATTTATGATCTTTCATGCACATTTGTGCTACTGGGTCTCATTATGCTTAGAGAACATAAAAGATGAATACACCTTTTGTTTGTGCTGAGCCATCACATACCCCCCAAGGGATCCTATAACATCCATTGTTTTTATCAAGGGATTTGTTAGGTCTACTACTGGCATCATGAAATATGTGGTGCAGTACCTTTTATCTCTGGTGCAACTTTTATATTTTGTTTGATTGCAGAAACAATTGGTAGAGATATATTTCCTTTAAACCACAATTGGCAAAGCTTGATTTGTTAACACCTTTGATTAGCTGGTGCTTCTGCATTAAGTAGCTTGACAGATTAATTTCACAACTTTAATAAGGACTGATGTCTCACAAGTTAGGCTCAGTTGGCTGTCTTGACAATGTTGTCTTTTTCTGAAACGACCACTCCTGATGCTTTTGTGGTATTTGCCAGCTGCACTAGTATATAGTATTGGGAGAGGATTGTTTGAGGGAGTTTGTTCTCACCAACCCTCCTTTGTCTTTGCTTTGTTTTGTATTTAGGGATTAGAAGCAGAGGATACAGCACTTTAGAGGACCAACAGAAGAGGCACTGTTCTTAGATAACAAGAATGTAAAAAAAATCTATCACAGGAGTGCAATGATAATACAGGATAGCAATAAGTACAACTACAGTTGGTTAGACATACCTGCGAGGACCTGAGGAAGCTGGTACAAATACTGCTGATTGCTCTGAAAGCTGGACTAGAACTCCTCATCTCCAATCACAGATTGTGTGAGACATCAGATGAATTTGTGAAGCCAATGTAACACCATGAGTATTAGTCCCTTCAGAAACGTTATCTGATGCAACTTCTTCCCTTTTTGATATTTGCACCATTTTTCATAAAGTTTTTCCCTAATGGATCTTTAATTTCACCTCCTGGCGCCTTCAGTTCCAACTTGCAGATCCTTCTTAACTGAGGCCTCTGCATTTTCTAAGTTTCTGTTATTTCCCAGGCCACTTTTACTCAAGCGGCCCTTACTTGTTTCTGAATGCAGATATGCTTTTGGAGGGCTAGGTTTGAGTTTTTGTACCCTCCACTACTGCTGTCTCTCAGTTTTGGTGATTGCTTTCCAGCTACTTAATGGCTGTCTTCTTTAAGTCATATAGCTCTTCAAGAGTTAAATTCCCTTGCTGTTATTTCTCTTTTCTTCCTAATCTTTTCACCATTTGGTAGGATTAGATCCACACTGCTGCAATCATGTGGCATTTTATGTCTCCTCCTGGCACCTTGTGTTAGTTACTATCTCCACTGGAATGTGGTAGTGCGAAGAGGATATTTAGAGTAGCATGTTGCCAGCAATCTCCTTAGTCTTTGTTTTGTCTTGGGCCTATCTAGTCATTCGTGGTACAGAATAAACCAGTATAGACAATCTGCTAAAAGAAAGCCTGTTCTTAGATAGCAAGATATCTATTGCATGATAAAAGTAAATACAATCACATTTGGCCAATATCTAGCTGAACCTAAGGGAGCTGGTACAGTTGGATCTTCTCAATCCAAAAACATGAATAAAATGCTGTCTCCACCCACAAACTGTGTGAAACACATGGAGAAAGTGTGAAGTCATTGAAACATGAACATCAACTCCTTCAGAGCCATTACCTTCCACAACAGACAATAATATAAAAATAGAGACAAATCCTAAGGTGTGCCACTCCCCACATATTACTTGCAATTACATGATAACCTTAACACAAAAAAGGCCATAATGTCTTTCACAGGAGTGTAATGATAAAATATCACATGGAACTACCTACGAAATATTATCCCAAGGGAACAAAGCTTAATGAAGGAGGTGTTTTAATGAACGCCTTAAAGAAAGAGGTGGAGAGAGTTCGGAAAGGAATTCCAAAGTTTAGGATTTGGGCACAGAGACTTAGATTTCAATGCTAAATACATAAGCTTCAAAAATCCCACTTCAAAACTCAAGGTTAATTTGCTGCAGTTGAGGATTGAGTTTGAAACAGTACTGTTTGTTCACTATTTGAGATTTTTATAGTAATGTAGGGGAAACCATAAGTAAGCTTTCAATTTATTTTGTGCTGAAATAAAAACCAGTTTAACTGCAAGGATTCAGGTACTTAAACATGTCTTCCTGCTCATTTACTTGGTACAACATTGAGTTAAACTGATCCCAGAGTTAACTTGCCATGCTAAAACAAGAATTCTAATCATCTCAATCTATTTTCAGGCCTAGGTCTAAGAATGAACCTTGGTCTATTGCTTTTCCTGCGATTTTCAATTATACTGTTCTGGATTGCAATAATATGTCTTTTCTCATCAATGCCACTGAAGAAAACAAATTTAAGAGAGGCTTATCAATTTTATGTCAAAATGGAAAGTGTTTTGATTAAAAGAGGTCTTGTTAGACTTATCTTTCAAACAGCATTTTGTCAGCTATTGTAAGAATCACACCTTCTATTTATATCAGGACCTTACACAGAAACCCTTCCAGGATGTTGCATAGGAGAGTTACAAAGCAAAACATGACACTAAGCCACATTGGGAGATATGAAAGGAGAAAATCAAAAAGAAAGTTCAAAGATTATTTGTTCATAGGACGTGGGCATTTCTAGCTGTACCAGCATTTATTGCTCATTCCTACTGGTCTCAAAGGAATAGTGAGAAACTGCCTTCCTGAAGTATCGCAGTCCATGGGAATAGGTACACCCACAGTGTTGTTAGGAAGACGATTCCAGGAAATTGGTCAATACAGTGTGGAGCTGGAGGTACACAACAGGTGTTTTGGTCTACTTTTCTGAGGAAGGATGGTCTTCCTCTCAAGGGAGTGCAGCAAGGTTTACAGGCTAATTCCGGGGATGGTGAGTCTGATGTATGAGAAGAGATTGACTAGGTTGGGATTGTTTTCACTAGAGTTCAAATGAATGAGGGGGGAGTCTCATAGAGACTTATAAAATTCTAACAGGACTGGACAGGGTAGATGTAAGGAGGATGTTCCTGATGGTGGGTATGTCCAGAACCAGGAGTCACAGAATGAGGATTTGGGATAGACCATTCAGGACAGAGCTGAAGAGACATTTTTTCACCCGAAGAGTGGTGAGCCTGTGGAATTTAATACCACAGGAAGTAGTTGATACCAAAATATTGAATTATTCAAGAGGCAACTAAATATGGCACTTGGGATGAATGGGATCAAAGGTCATGGGGAGAAAGTAGGATTAGGCTATTGGGCTGGATGATCAGCCATGATTGTGAAGAATGGCAGAGCAGGCTCGAAGGGCCAAATGGCCTCCTCCTGCTTCTATCTTCTATGTTTCTATGAGGCAGCAACAGAGGAGTAGGAGAGGTGATGTTTTGGGCCTAGACCTTTCATCAGTCCTGACGAAGGGTGTAGGCCCGAAATGTCAACTTTCCTGCTCTTCTGATGCTGCCTGACCTGCTGGGCTCCTCCAGCTCCACACTGTATTGACTCCAGCATCTGCAGTTCTTGCTAATTCCAGAATCTTGATTAGTGACATTGAAGGAATAGCAAATTAGATCAAAGTCTGGATAGTATGCAGCCTCAAGGAGAAATTGTAGGCACTGGTGCTCCTATGCATTAGTTGCTTTTGTCCTTCTAGTTGGTAGAGGTCACAGGTTTGGAAAATGCTTTATCAGGAGCCTTGGTGAGTTATCGCAGCACATGTTGAAGATAGTATATACTGCTGCCATTGTGCATTGCTGGTGGAGGAAGTGAATGTTGAAGGTGATGCATGTGGGCTGCTTTGTCATGGATGGTGTGAAGCTTGTTATTGGAGCTGTATTCATACAATGATAATATTCCATCACATTCCAAAATTATGCTTTGTAGACAGTAGACAGGATTCAAGGATTCAGGTAGTGAGTTATTAAGCGCATAATTCCTAGTCTCCAACCTGCTCATTGCCGTGCTATTTATATTCCTGGCCCAGTTCAATTTCCCATCAGTAGTGTGAGATTCAGTAATGGTAACACCAAATACTCTCTTCTTGGAGACAGTCATTGTTTAAAACTCATATGGTATGAACGTTCCTTGTTACTTATCAGCATAAGCCTGCATATTGTCCAGGTCTTGCTGGAAATAGAAACAGACTGTTTCAGTATCAGAGAAATATGCAAAAGGTGCTATTATTGTGAAATCATCAGCAGACATTCCCACTCTTGACATTATGATGGAAGGAAGGTCATTGTTGAAGATCTTGTAAATGTTTTGGTTTAGATTACATGATGATTCTCTGTTGTGATACCTTTAATTAAGTGATTGACCTCCAACAATGACTGCTATAGTCCTTTGCACGAGTAATGATTACACTGAGCAGCAAGTGTTCCTTAAATTCTCCTTGAATTGGGTATGAGTTATTCATTTTAAAAGAAACAAGAAATCTGGATGCTATAAATCAGATACACAAACAGAAATTGCTGGGGAAAAAAAAGTTCTGAAAAAGACATCACTGGACAAGAAATATAAACTCTATTTTCTCTACAAGGAGACCTGCTCAGTTTTTCCAGCAATTTCTGTTTGTGGTCATGAGTTATTACTTGCGTAAATGCTACCTTGAAGTCAAGGTAAGTCTCACCACTGGCCTTTTTCATCATTAATTGCCAGAGAAAGGACACAAAACTCTCAGCTGGTAATAGTAATCACTGGTCCTGCAGCTTTTCTTATTAAGTCCTGATGGAATTTGGAGCTTTTAATGGTCCTAATTCACTGTATTCAGAGACAGAGTGCAGTACCCTCTCCTTGTCTACTCAATGTGATTTAGTGTTACTCTTAGATAAGCATTCCCATCTTAAGATTGCAAATTTTCACTCAATCACTGTAGCTAGGAATCCTTAAATCCATATTAAATTTCTACTAGATAATCACATTAATCAACTTGGATACAAATATTTTTGAATCTCAGTACAGCTTTAATCATTAATCTCATTCCCTACAATTGTAGGTAAAATCAACTTAAATATACAGAATAAGATATCCGTTTAGGAGGAATTTTGTGCATGAACAGAGATCAACCTGAATTGATGGGCAAAAAAGTTCACCCTCATGACTCTACAGAAACATTCATGTGGCAAGACTATTTCTAAATCGGTTGATTACACTGATGATAGAATTTATACTGGAGATCAGTCTTTCCCTCCATGTTTGGAACAAGGCTGTAATGAGGTTAGCTGTTGACAGATATTTGCAGAATGCAAATTTAACAGCATTGCACAAGTTATTGCTGGGCATGTACTGCTTGATAGCTGTGATGACAGCACCTTCCTTCACTGTGTGGCGATTGAGAATGATCTGATCCAGTGGCCATTGACTAAGTTTGATCTATCCTACTTTTGTGCACAGGATACATCTGGGCAATTTTCCTCATTGCCTAGTCAATGCTTATGCCGTAGTCGTACTGGAATAGCTTGGCACAAAGGACAGCTAATTATGGATCATAAGTTTTAACACTAGTGCGGGAATGTTGTCAGGATTCATATGACCCTTGCAGTGTCCAGTGTCTTCAGCAATTCCTCGATATCATGTGAAGAGAATCAAATTGGATGAACAATGAGGTCTGGTGAAATGAAGAGAAAACAAGATGGATCATTCACTCAACATTTCTGGCTGAAGACGGTAATAAGCGCTCCAGCCTAGATTTCTGTGCTGATGCACGAGGCTCACCCGTCATTAAGAATGGGGATATTTATGGACCATCCTCCTTCTGACAGTTGTCTAATTATCCACCACCCTTCATGACTGGATGCGGCAAGACTGTACACTCAGATCTGGTCCAATTGCTTAATTTTGGCTATCATACTGCTTCTATTTTCTTGCAGAAGGTCGTGAGTCTTCAGAGCTGTTTTTCTCCAGAGAGCAGCAGAGGCAACATCATTCCACGTTTTTAAAGCAGAAACATATTAATTCTTGACTAACAAGGTAATCAAAGTGTATCGGAAATAGGTAGGAAAGCGGACTTAAAGCCACAACCTATTCAGTCATAATCTTATCAAATCATGGAGCAAGCTTTCAGGAGTGAATGGCCTACTCCTACTCTTAATTCATCATCTTTGTTTGTTTTTACATGCAAAAATGTGAGCAGGCAAATGAAAAGGCACAAAAAAAATGACAGAAGGAATTAAATTAATTTTGAATTTTCAACTGAAAATGTTCTATCTTATACATTTGGGTGACGTTAGATTCACCATATTTTTCTATTATCAGAATGTTTTTCTGTTGAATTCAATTAATATTGCTTGTCATGGAAAATACCTTCTAACACGATGAAATAAATGTTTAAAAAGATTGTGTTAATTGCAAGCACTTCCCATTATCTTTATTGTGCTTATCCTGCCATCTAAAGACAGTGGGAGATTATGCCACCTGTTCTATGATAAACAACTTGTCTGAGTAGATTTTTGAAATTCACATCACATGGGGAGCTAAGTAAGTTAACACAATTACCTCCAATTGTGATCAAATTCTTAGGATGTGTCTCAAATGTTGATCAAATTTAAAATTTTTAAGTGTGGGAGTATTGTTGGCCTTAGAATATTGCTGGTATAGAGAGATTTATTTTCACAACTGACTCATAATTATCAAACTCATTAGAAATAAAAGGTATTTTTGTTAAGATGATTTAAATTTCATACTGTGCAAAACAAATTGAAGTGTCGACATGCAAATGGTGTTATTTTCATCTACACCAAACTTTACCAAGATTTAATTACTGAATGACTCGCATTGCTGCTTGTATCTATCCCAAAGGATATACCGAACACTTGGTATGAAAAAGTAACCAACTTCCTTTATTTTCTGTTATTTTTGAGTTCACCCAGAAGATAAAATCAATGCTCTAGCTATCTGTGGTAGCCTATAAAAGCAAACAAAAGAAGCTCATAGAAATTTCAAATTCAGAGGTATTCTAAACTATGAATTACATGTAAGAATTTTCCACTTGACAGTTGAAAACCTATTCTATCATTGGCATTAGTTGCTCCACATACTGGCATGGCTTCAGGTGATTGTAAAGAAGTGGACAGTCCCTTGGACACAGTAAGAACTGCAGATACGGGAAGCTAGAGTGAATAAATGTGGAGCTGGAAAAGCACAGCAGGCCAGACAGCATCTAAGGCGCAGAAAAGTCAATGTTTGGGACCAAAAACCTTTGTCAGGACTGGAAGGTGGGGGTGGAGGGAAGGGAGAGTCCAGAAATAAATAAACAGAGAGAGGAGGGTGGAGCTGCAGGAATGGTAGCTGAGATGGAGATAGGTAGATGCAATAGGGGGTTATTGTGTGGTTGGTTAGTGGGAAGGGTGTAGAGGATAGCTGAGTTGGAAGATGGACAGGTTAGGGAAGGAAAGATTTTGAAGCTGGTGAAGTCAATATTCAGTCCATTGGGCTGTAAGCTCCCAAGGTGAAATATAAGGTGTTGTTCCTCCATTTATGTTTGGCCTCACTCTGACAGTGGACGAGGCCAAGGATGGACACGTCACCAAGGGAGTGGGACAGGGTGTTAAAGTGGATGGCGGCTGGAAGGTCAGTTGGATTGGTGTGTGCAGAACGCAGATGCTCTGCAAACTGGTCCCTGAGTCTGCGTTTCATCTTCCTGTTATGGAGGAGACCACAGTGGGAACAACGGCTACTATAGATGAGGTTATATGGGGTGCGGGTGACTCGCTGTCAGATTTGGCAGAATTGTTTGGGGCCTTGGATAGAGATGAGAGGGGAGGTGTAGGGCCAGGTGGACTACCTCTTGCGTTTGCAAGGAAAGGTAACGGGTGTGTTGGAGGGGTCGCTGTGGAGAGTGAAGCTGGTGAGGGAGTTGCAGAGTGAACGGTCCCTGTGGACAGGGTGGGGAGGGGAATATCTTTTTGACAGTGAGGTCTGATTGTAGGTGGCGGAAATGTCGGAGGATGATACGTTTCATTTGAAGGTTTGTGGGGCAGTACGTGATGACCAAGGGGACTCTATCTTTATTGTTGTTGGGGGAGGGGGTTTGAGGGTAGAAGTGAGGAAAATGGGGGAGATGTGTTGACAGCAGCGCCGTAATACGACAGTCACTGAAGTAGGAGGATACCTGAGAAGTCCTATAGTAGAATGCCTCATCGTGGGAGTACATGCGGTGGAGGAGGAGGAATTGTGAGTATGTGATAAAATTTTGGAGGGTGTTGGGTAAGAGGAAGTGTAGTCGAGGTAATTCTGGGAGTCAAGGGGATTGAAATAGATGTCAGTGGTGAATCGGTTTTCTGGAGATGGAGATGGAGAGGTTCAGGAAGGGGAGAGAGGTGTCAGAGATGGTCCAGATGAATTTGGGTGCGGGCTGGAAGATATTGGCAAAGTTGATGAACTGTTCAAGCTCTTCGGGGAGCACAAGACAGCACTGATACAGTAATCAATATAGCGGAGAAAGAGGTAAGGGAGGGTGCCTGTGTAGCTCCACAAAAGAGACTGTTCCACCAATCCTACAACGAGGGAGGCATAGCTCAGGCTCATGCAGGTGCCCATGGCCTCCCCTTTGGTTTGTAGGAAGTGGGAAATATCAAGGGAAAAATTGTTGAGGGTGAGGACCAGTTCCACCAAGCGAATGAGTGTGTCGATGGAGGGGGTCTGGGTGGGCCTATAGGAGATGAAGAAGCAGAGGGCTTTTAGGCCATCCTTGAGGGGGATACAGGTGTACAGGGACTGAAGTCCATGGTGATGTTGAGGTGTCGGGAGATGGGAATTGAAAGTTTTGGAAAAAATGGAAGGTATGGATTGTGTCCTGAATGTAGTTGGACAGTTCCTGGACCAAAGAGGAAAGAACGGAATTGATGTGAGAGGAGATGAACTCAGTGGGGCAGGAGCAGGCAGAGACAATGGGTCGACCAGAGCAGTTGGGTTTATGGTTCTTGGGTAAGGGATAGAAATCGGTGGTGCAGGGTTAGGAAACTATCAAGTTGGAGGCTGTGAACGGGAGATATCCCGAGCTGATGAGTTTGATGATGGTCTGCAAACAATGGCTTGGTGATCAAAGGTAGGGTCATGATCAAGGAGACAGTAGGAGGAGGTGTCAGAGAGTTGGCTAGTGACATAGAGGTCAGTTCACCACACTACCGCTCCAGCAGCCCCTTTGTCAGTGGGTTTAATGGTGAGGTTGGGGTTGGCGCAAAGGGAGAAGAGTGCTGCACCTTCGATGAAGAGAGGTTGGAGTAAGTTGAGAGGGGTGGAGAGATCCAAGCGATTGATGTTGCGGCAGCAGTTGGAGATGAAGAGCTCGAGGGAGGGCAGGAGGCTGGGAGGGGGTGTCCAAGAGGTTGGAGTTTTCTGGAGGCAGGAGAAGGGTGGGTTGGATTCCCATTCAAAGAAATAGGCACTGAGGAGGAGGTGGCGGAAAAGAAGATCGACATTGAGGCGTGCGTGGAATTCATTCACGTATAGGCACAGGGGAATAAATGTGAGCCCTTTGCCGAGGACTGACCATTCAGTTTTGGAGGGGGAGATCTTCTGTGGGGGTGTGGGGATGGTGAATGCCCTGCGAGACTTGGGTCTGGGACTAGGTGTTGAGCTTGAGCGAGGAGCAGAAGTGGATACTGCAGCTGGAGGAGTGGGTGTGTGTACAGGAGCAGTCATGCGGTCAGTGGTGCCAGCAAAAGTGGACACCACGTGATCAGAAGACAGTCCCAAACTATTATTCCCCTCCATCATTTTGACAGATTCCATCCTGTTTCAACTTGATCCTTGAGTGGAAAGAAACTTACCGGCCCTTGGAGACCTGGGATAATTTCCTTGCTGACTAAATTATACAAACATTTCTCTTGTTACCTTATCCAAAACCTTTTCTGCCTGTATCCTCGACTGCACTAATTATCACAGACAAGACACAAAACTCAGCAGGTAACAGCAATCAGCGCTCCTGCAGCTTTTCTTTTTAAAACCTGATTAACTTTACAGCTTTTTGCTGATCCTGACTCGATGTGTTCAGAAACAGAGTGCAGTACACTCTCTTCGCCTATTCAATGTCATTTAATGTCACTCTTAGAAAAGCAATCCCATCTGTAAGATTGCAAATTTTCACTCGATCACTGAAGCTAGGAATTGGAGATTAAAACCATATTAAGGTTCTAATAGGAAGCCACATTGATCACTGGGGTCCAAATATCTGTGAATCTTAGTATAGCCTTACTCACCGATTGCATTCTCTACAATTGCAGTTAAGGTTAATGCTAAATATGCAGAATAAAATATTTGTTTGGTCTGAATTTTATGCATTAGCAGAGATTAGCTTAAATTGGCAGGTAGAGAAATTGCATCCTCATGATTCTACAGAAACAATGCAGAATAAAATCTGCCAAGACTATCTCTAATCAGATGATTACACCAATGAATGAATTTATATTGAATGTTCTTCAACAATATGGAGTAGTAAATGGCACAATTTAATGATTGCTCGCTCAGATTCATCACTTTATTTTTTTTCTGTGCCAAAAGACACCTGAAATTCATTTCTGTTGCTGATTTTGCATTTGCAAATTGTGTGCTGTTTTCTTCACAATAAAAACCCTTTATATACGGGCAACAGATTAGTCTCACTCACAACTCGACATCAGGCGGAATAGGTAGATTGGATTGCAAATGTTTTGACTGCACTTCCACCTGATGGAAGTGTCCCTATGAATACAATTCCAGTATTCAGATGTTGAAGTTCCTTTTGATGTCCCACTCAGTGACTCTGTCTGAAGTGATATTTTATCTTCTACCATTGTCTCAGGTGTAAGAATATTTTAGGTGAGCAAAGAAATTTATGGATTCAACATTCAAATACATATATAAAAATGTGTGAATTGAATAAGAAATGTCATTTCAATAACAAAACGTTGTTATATTCAGATTAGGAGCACCTCTATTCATATTATTTTTTAAAACTGTCTTCGCAAGGCATTTTAAAGTGCATTATAAATAGGTTGCATGCCTGAAATGGGCAGAAAGCTGGCTCTGAATGCTGGTCTTAAGACCAATCACTTTTGCCTCTGTCCTTCAGTTCGATGTCAGTAGTGAGTAACATGTGTGAAACAGAGTCACTCTTGCAATGTGTAAATCAGGGAAGGCAAGTAACAAATGGTTCTTGCACTGAATCAATTTAATTTGAGTGGAAATAGTTAGGGATTCAAGAGTGAGCCTCAAATATATCAACTATAAATGTAGACTTCTTTGTGGATCTAAAACCTTTCCAGGGTCTTAATGCCTGATCCAGTGGCAATTTCAGTGTGGCTAGTATGTCACAAAATAATTAGCAGAACGACATGGAGCATGTATGATGCAATTCTTTCCCAATGCTACCTAAAATCTATACTGGCGCAGGATATTTAGGGCTTTTAAGGATCTATTTCAGTTGGATAGTTGTAAGTTCTCTCAGAAAAAAACATGGTATCTAATATGCTTTGAGCACACAAAACAGGATGAGAAACATTACTTGAACAAAGAACAAAGAAAATTACATTACAGGAACAGGCCCTTCGGCACTCTAAGCCTGCTCTGACATGCTGCCTGTCACAACCAAAATCCCCTCTCCTTCTGGGGACCGTATCCATCTATTCCCATCCTATTCATGTGTTTGTCAAGACGTCCTTTAAAAGTCACTATCATATCTGCTTCCACTACCTCCCCTGGCAGCAAGTTCCAGGCACCCACCACCCTCTGTGTGAAAAATCTGTCTCATACATCACCTTTAAACCTTGCCCCTCGCACCTTAAACCTATGCCTCCGAGTAACTGACTCTTCTGACCTGGGCAAAAGCTTCTGACTGTCCGCTCTGTCCATACCTTTCATAATCTGCTGCTTCAATCCAGGCACCTTCCTGACTTGGAACTATTCCTCTGGTCCTTCACTGTCACTGAGTCAAAATCCTGGAACACCCTCCATGACAACGCTGTGAATGTGCATACAGACAGTGACTACAGTGTTTGAAGAACCACCTGTTCAAGGACAATTATGGATGGGCTTTGCAAGCAATGATCACATTCCATGAAGTATCGAAACAACTACCGACCCGATAGCAGTTAAAGTTGTGATTGTGCTAGATGAGATATTTGTGAAAGGTTCTCAGGGGAACTCTACTGTGCCAACTCCAACACTCAGTTAAATGTTGGGAGGAATTGTTAATATTGCCAGCAAGTGACGTCTACTTATGAAGAGCCTACCCACAACCTCTCAGTACATTTGAACCACCCAACTCCCATTATCAGATTCATCATTACCTTCCTCATATCATTAGGTAAATTGGGCGACACAGCAGCTCAGTGGTTAGTGCTGCTGCCTCATAGTGTCAAGGACCTGGGTTCAATTCCAGCCTTGGGTGACTGTCTTTGTGGAGTTTGCACGTTCTCCCTGTGTCTGTGTGGGTTTCCTCCAGGCGCTCCGGTTTCCTCCCACAGTCCAAAGATTTGTGGGGTAGGTGGATTGGCCATGCTAAATTGCCCATAGTGCCCAGGGATGTTTAGGTTAGGTGGGTTAGACACTGGAAATTAGGGGAATGAGTCTGGGTGGGATGACCTTCAGTGGGACAATGTGGACTTGTTGGGCCAAATGGCCTGTTTCCAGACTGTAGGAATTCTAGGTGGGGCTATTTGCTGACAATGTCAGCTCAAGTTATCACTATTTACGAGTCATTCAATAAGGATGCAGCCAAAGTGAGCATACAGCAGACTTGGATAATGTCCAAGCTAGCCAATAGTTTCCAATATTCATGCTGCATCCATTCTAGACAATGACTGTCTCTGGTAAGAAGAACGGCCCCATACCCTCTGACCAGCAAAGGCCCTATCACTAAGTTCACTCTCATTATCTTGGAACTCACATGAACCAGGAACTTAAAGGATTACCAATATCAACAATGTGGTATCAGGAACAGGACAGATGTGGCCTCCTCTGCAAGTGTTTTACGGTGCACACTTACACTTTCAAGATCCAATTATCTGTGAACATTAGCCCAGCTCAACTAACACTAATTCTTGGTTATGTTAATACTTCAAATACACATACTTATTTGTCAGTTGTGAATTGTGTCATTCATTGTAGAAAATCAATTGCCCATGCTCCTTCTCTTTCATATCACTTTCATCACCATTGAAAATGACCTCTGACTTCACCATTGCTGAGTTGATTTCCATAAGGCAATCAATTTCAGATTGTACGATGATAATGAAAGAACATACTACTTAGTAATGAGCTTTAAAAATGCCATCTGCTAATGTTGCAACTTTATACACATGTTATCGTGACTAATAAGACGGACTTGTTTTCTGATAGATTTTTTTGGTATCGAGGAGCTAAACAAATTTCAGTGGAGTAGAATTAGTGAATCATCAAATGTAAGGAAATTTTAGCCAAGCTTCAGAAACTTTTATAGCACTGCTGAGATTATGAAATTCATAATCACCTTCTGCTGCTAGGTTTCTATTATTCAATAACTTAGGTAGAAATTGGCTTATTACATTCTGCTCTAAGGCTGGTTGCCATAACAAATAGTTCTGTAAAATTTGTAGGACCATATTTTGTGTATACAAGAAAGATATACAGATGATTCTTATTGAAGGCACTAATTCATATAAAAGAATTATCAAAACTACAGGGATTTTGTGCATTCTGTGATAGTTTTCTTTCACTTGAATATATTTTCTTATTCAGAAACAATTGCTTGTCTATTGATTAACAGAGGAATATCTGTATAGAGAAGTGTGTATAATTGCAATGATTCCAATGTATTCTTGTGACTAGCATCAAACTGCTATGTTACATATTAGTCTTACTTAAATACATGGAGTTACAGAAAGCTATGGATAATTTTCTGTTTTTTGTCAAAGCCTGTAACATGAAATGGATTGTTGGTAAACATATGAGATTGCCAGCTCCTGGAACATCAATACACCAGGCATAACCATGGTGGAGCAGAGGTTTTCAATTTTAGAGGAGGCTGCAACACCAAGGTCACAGAATCTTAAATGATGTTTACAAAACAAAACTACATGTCCAATGAGCAGTGAGTCAGATACTTCAGGGAAAGCAGAAATATTTAAGAAAGGACAGAGCAAGTGTCCAACTTTCCCAATTTACAGTAGTAGGAAAAACCAATACGAGAAAATGGAAATGTAACATGGAAGTGCTTGTGTTACTAGCACAAATTTGAGAATGGAGTTCTCAAAAGTCAACAAATAGACATCCATATCCAGCAACAAGGGCTTTAGGAAAGCATGTTACTGAGGCTGCAAGTGGAGCTCTTAGTGTTGGACAAAGTTAATAATCTCAACAGGCCAGAAGAGGATAATAGTGTTTTCATCTAAATTATTGGGCAAATAACTGAATGACACAGAAGCACGTATGTGTTAATTTCTTCTAATACAGTTATCAAGCATTGCAGCTTTAGGTAATACTTAATATTCTTTGTTCCAAAATCATTATCACTATGTAATGCTCAAGTATCACAGGTGCTACATTGCATGCAAGCACTTTGATGTTTAACCTTAGTGACCACTGTCCAGTTATGCAAATAATCGTGAACAGGACAAGATTTTCTGGTTCATCCAGCTGTCCCATGTAATTATTATATTTAGTGTTGCACTACTGAAGCATTCTGTAACGATGGATAGATGGGCCTCTGACATAGGCTGTGATATGTATTACTTTAGTAGTCAGGTGCTAGTTGGGAGTTTTGAAATTATATCGGTCAGAACGTGTTGTTTTGAAGCCTAACATAGTCTATAGATTAACAATTAACACTGTTTCAAAGTAATCCAGAAATATTGACAGACTGTATGAAGAACTAAGGAACTCAAAGCAAAATGCACTCTGCACCCCACATTATGGAAAACTGGAAAATAATGAAACAACATGTGAGGATCAAAGTTTATGGGGAGAAATAGCTGGAAAAATTCTCTGTGACCCTTCTATCAAAATGAATCCAAGAAATTAATCTTTCCTTGATGATTCTATAAAGTATGTACTATTTTTATAGAAGGTTAACTGTGTCCTGCCAAGGAACATTTGCAATTTAGACTGGAAAGAATTCAATGAAATCTGTTGAGGAGCAAGATTTTGTGGTAACCTTTGACATATGGAAGAATGGATATTTTTTATCTCTTTTTCCATAAAATAACTTAAAACATTTACTAAATGAGAAAAATTAATAAAGCCCCAAGGCATACAACGCCAGATTTATTTGAAATCACAAGCTTTCAGAAGGAGTAGTGCTCCAAAAGCTCATGATTTCAAATAAACCTGTTGGGCTATAACCTGGTGTCATGTTACTTCTGAATTTGTCTACTCGAGTCCAACACCAGCAACTCCACACCATGGGAAAATGGATGACCTCACATTTACCAACATTGTATTCCATCTGCCAAACCCTCTCCTATTCACTTAAACTATCTCTATCCCTCTGCAGACTGTCGGTGTCCTCTGCACAGTTTGAAATGCCACGCATCCTAGTGTTATCTGTGAACTCTGACACACTACACTTGGTCCCCAACTCCAAATCATCAATGCAAATTGTAAACAATTGAAGTTCCGACACCGATTCCTGAGGCACACCACTAGCCACTGATTGCCAACCAGAAAAACACCCACTTATTCCCATTCTTTGCTTTCTGTTAGTTAAGCAATCCTCTATCCATGCTAATAAATTACCCATAACATTGTGCACCTTTATCTTAAGCAATAGTTTTTTGTGCAGCACCTTGTCGAATTCCTTCTGGAAATCCAGAAACACGACATCTACTGGTTCTCCATTTTCCACTGTGCTCATAATGTCCTTAAAGAATTCTAGTAAATTATTTAAACATGACGTGACTTTCATGAATCTATGCTGTATCTGCCTGATTGGATAATTTCTATCCAGATGCCTTACTATTTCTTCCAAGCATTTTCTCCACTACAGAAATTATGTTAATGGACCTATTGTTACCTGCCTCTTGTCTACTTCCTTTTTTAAACAGTGGCGTCACATTTGCTGTTTTCTAATCTGCTGGAACTGCCCCAGGGTCCAGCGAATTTTGGTAAATTACCATGAGCACATTTGCTATTTCCCCTGCCATCAATTTTGTACCCCGGGATACATTCCATCAGGGCCAGGAGACTTATCTACCTTTAGCTGCCATTAGCTTGCCCAACACTACCTCTTAAGTGATAATGGTAGTTTCTAGTCTTCATCTGCCATTGCCTCCTTGTCATCAATTATTGGCGTTATTTGTGTTTTCCATTGTGAATGCTAACACAAAATATATGTTCAGCACCTTGGTCATTTCCTCATCTCCTATTATTAAATCCTCAATCTCATCCTCTAAACAGCCAATGTTTACCTTAGCCACTATTTTTTTATTTTATAGATTTGTAGAAATTTCTGCTATCTGTTTTTATATTCTAAGCTAATTTACTCTTATTATCTTACCTTTTTATATAGCTTTTTTAGTGGCTCTCTGTTGACCTTTAAAGAGTTCCCAACCGTTTAGTTTTCCACTAATCTTTGCCACTTTTGTTTTAGCTTTCAATTTGATATCCTTTATTTCCTTAGTTATCCATGGCTGATTAACACTTTTCCTACAGTCCTTTTCACTGGTATATACTTTTGCTTAGCATTGTGAAAAATCATTTTGAAAATCCTCTAACTGTTCCTCAATTGCCCTACCATATAATCTTTGCTCCCAGATTACCTTAGCCAAGTTTTCCCTCATCCCATTGCAGTCTCCTTTGTTTAAGCAAAATGTTACATCATTATCAGTGATGATCAGGATTGGTTGCATGTTCTAGAAAACTTTGCGAGTATCTAAGTATTTGTATTTGAATTGCTAACTTGCACTGTCCACCTAGTATATTGTTTTGATCTATGTGCTCACTCCTCATATAGCTTGTTCATATTCCTCTAACTTTGAAGAGTGCCCTGTATCTCAGAATGGTTTAATAATTAATCGCCGATCATCATGATCATCAAACAACAATGATAATCATATGATAATTAATAATTGAAAATCCTGATTCATCCCTGACAAGGTCATAGATTAATGCGCTAGATGTTTTGTGTGATCAAAACCCAAAATCCATGATGAGACATCGTCATATCTTGGTGTAATACTTTTGGAATTGAATGTATTTATCATTTTAATTAATTGTAAGAAACACTGTTATTTTCTGTATGGTCAAATTTAATGGATGTTCTCCAGTACTTCTTTGACGCTGTCAGGCCATCCTTGGATAGAGCTTTTTCAAACTTTTCTTTTTGCTCACCTTTGGCTGTTTCTGATTGCAACTGTTCACACTGGCTCTGGCCAAAATGTTACAGATCAACCTTGAGAATGTCATCAACTTCAATTAATCAGTTGTGTCATGAAAGGTCTGTTCCACCACGTTGGTTATCATTTGAATTGCATGAATTGCAAATATATTGAGATCTGTGCATAATGATAGTCATACCTTACCATATGTATCCCCCAGGTAGATGATTTCAGGGAGTGACGATGAGCTTGCATATTGGGACTGCTGTGTAATTCTGCCAAAGCATGGAGTTGGTGATTTGTTATAGGCTGTGGAATGGTCTCTCGTAGATTGTGACATGGGGTGACACTTGCTGAGTGCATGAATTGCAGGGTGCATGGTTGTAGTACATTGGCACTGGCCCTGTGCCAATTTTAGTTTTTATTAACTGTAATCTTCTGAAATTTATCAATCTTATCACCCTTAAACTTGCCCTAAAGATCCTTTCTGAAGACATTGGTTGGTATTGCAGTAATTATTAATTCAATAAGCCTCTCAGAGCTCTGCTTCAGGAAATCACATTCATGCCTTTTGTGGCAGCATCTTCTATTAAACTGGTCAATAGATTCTTGTGATTTCTGTCTGTATGACATTACTTACAGACAATTAACCCTGAAGTTAATTCTGAGCTTGTGTTGATTTGTGAGAACTTTGCTGTCTTTCTGATTTTCATGTAAAGACCAGGCACTAAAGATCAATTCTATGAAGCACTTCCTTGACATGGCAAGCAAGACTTTCATAGCTCTCTTCTTCGGATCATCTATCATTTGATCTGTAAAGTAAAACTGCTTGAGTTGTTTGAAATCTTTTAATGCAAGAAAGGGATCTTTGGACATGCAATACATAATTAAGAGTTTGCCTTCCATTTCTCTTTGTAAGTCTATGTTCTTTTCTAGAAGTAGAGTACAGTGTTGTTTACTTCTTCTGCTTTGCTCTCAGCTTATTTTTCCGTCTTTTGCTTCTGTTTTCAATTATTTTTCTGGCCTAGGATCCCTTCAGAGTGTTGGTTTAAGATATGTAGAGATTGTTCTACTTCAAGCACAGACCATTAAGGATAGGTTTAGAAAATGTGGCAACTACCTGAAAGATCCAAGCATCGAAATGAAATACAGTGAGTGAACAGAGAAGTTAACTTTCATGTTGCATTGAACTCCACCCATTCCTATGATGTCATGCAGAGTCTTTGGTGAGATGACAGATCCTTTGAAGGAAGCAGATGAATTCTCTCCAGCTCCTGAGGGTCCCAGTTATTATACCTGATAAGCAATGTGGTTGTACTTACTGCTATCATGCAAGGAATATCTGGTTAACTTAGAACGGTACCAAATCTCTTTGGTGGCATAACCGCCACCTCTTCTCACTAGGTAGGCCTAGCCAAAAGGAGTGGGGGCAGAGATATATCTTAAACAACCACAAACTGAACCACAAATTGACAGAGATGGCCGATCCCATGCAGTGCCAACAGTGATAATCAGGTGATAACCAGACCATTGGGGAACCCATTCTTGTGCCTTAATAGCTGCTTGTTTTTGTAGTAGAATCTTAGAGGTTCTCTCCATGAGTCAACTGTAAAAGCTTTTATCTTTGCAAGACTAAGATGAAAAAGAGCCGATAGCTAACTCAGAGAATGCTGAAGAAATTCATCAGGTCTGGCAGCATCAGTGGAAGGAAAAACAGAGTTAACGTTTTGAGTCCAGATGTAACTCTATCACAAGCTGTTCCCTTATCACCCCTGAACATGAGGATCCTGTGAGAAAGACCACCTCCATTTCAACTTGTGCGCAGTATTTTATAGCAGCCATCTACATCTCAGGTCCAGTGCCGGCAAATGACACACTGATCAAAAGTTACAATAGGGTTCACTAAAACCTTGCATAGTCCCAAGGAATGGGCACCAATACAGAAGTAAATGATATTTTCTTAAATAGTTGCAATCATCACTGGGATATTTGATGTAAAAGTGGGTCGTGCTCAGATCTTTTGCATGTCAAAGAGACCAGCTGATATTCAGGTTGAAAATTAGCATGCAATGGCTGGTGCTGAGTAGCATAGATTTCACAGTATCTGCAGACAGTTGGTGAGAGGAGCAGATATTTAATGAGCTGAGACATCCAAATCTTCTTGAGCTATTCATCTGTGAAGATCTGCCAAATTAATCTGTCTCTCAGCTGTCGAGCAAACATCATCACAGCGCATGCTTTCAGTTCTTCTGTGGGTTAGGTACAAATCATCAGCAGCATTACCTTCAGGCTTCTGGCATCCTCCAAGACATCTACTGTCAGTCTATGGTTGAATAATCGTGAAATCTACAACATACTATCGCAATTTATGAAGTGGCACTATACTTATGCTCAATGGCTCTGCCAGACTGATCCAGGCACTGGAGAATTTCGTTCAAGATTCCAACAGCTTGCCCAGTTTTTGTTCCTGATTTCTATGTCCATGTTCCTCTGCAGTATTGATAATCCTGTGAAAAGATGTTTCTGGTTATCATGCAAATAACCTAGTCTAAGCCTCTGCTTTTAAAATAGTACTGTGATGCTGGAATGGTGAGTATAAATGCATCCTGACAGTTCACAGCATATCATGAATTGACATGCAAGAAACAATGCCTGTCATTGTGAATAATCCACACAGTTAGGGAATGGATGCCTCTGTGGCTCATATAAACATGTGAGTTCACATTTGGGGCACACCATGCCATTAAAGCAGCAATAAATAACCCTGAAAACTTCAAAGAATCCATTAATTCTGGAAATTACATTGGCCCTCTCATTTATGTAGAAGAACTGTCAAATTGGATAAATTGTCCTATTTTGGCAAAGAGAGCTTTAGTGACGTCTTAAAAAAAGGAGCGCACACAAAGTGAGTGGATCTGCCATAAGTCTTCCGAGGGTCAAAGTACTGAGCCCGTAAATAAAAATTGAGTGTTGTGGCTGCTTTCTGTGTCTCAGTATGACTGACCCTTCTCATGGTCCTTTACTGCAATTTTGATTGCTATAGGAAACAAAAATTGCTGTGTGGCTTCATGATGTTGATAATAAACCACGAGAATGAAAAACAATGTGAAGCTTCA
Source organism: Ginglymostoma cirratum (assembly GCA_024137785.1). Classification (NCBI taxonomy): domain Eukaryota; kingdom Metazoa; phylum Chordata; class Chondrichthyes; order Orectolobiformes; family Ginglymostomatidae; genus Ginglymostoma; species Ginglymostoma cirratum. Next base: position 70,798,917 of record JAHRHZ010000144.1, read on the forward strand.
GACCATTCTTACAAGTAAACTGTTCATTATTTTGACTCAGACAATCAAGGCTATTCCACATTAAGTTAAAACTGGCTGAGAAGGAGATTGTTGCATTGAAATTGACCAGTTTTGGATTGTCTAGACAAACTTAAAATACTTTACTCTAAAGACATTTAAATAACTTAGTGTGAATGCTTAACCTGCCTGTCATAAAATCACCTGAAATTCTAACAGATTACTGTTAAATACTGGTAAATACAAAATACCAATGATCAGAAATATCCCAAAGTTTCATAACCAATCTCTATATATTCTGAGCTTGCAAAGTATGAAGTACATCAAGGAAGAGGGAAAGTAGGAAATTGGAGAAGAATCCCTTTAATCGCTTTTGCAGCTTTAAACTTTAGTTTTCCATGACTTCACACTTGTAGACCTGCAATTATAATACCGGTATTGAACTTTAATGCGTGATAATGTATAACTTGAAAGTTCCTCCAGATGCTGCCTGGCTTGCTGTGTTCTCCTAGCCTCCTGACTGTCCACCTTGGATTCCGGCATCTGTTGTTATTTTGTCTCTAATCTTGAAAGTTACTAATGTGTATTACTGAGAATTAAATATGGATTAGAAAAGTTTGGTGAAAAATTATCCACCTGCTCTGAAGTAAACAGCTCCTTCTGGAGAAATGGTCTAAATGCAATGTACCATTGGGACCAAGTGGCAATGGGGTAGCTGCAAAATGAGCTAACTAGCCATGTGAACAGGTGCATTTGCACAGACGACATCAGAATTGGATCACACCTTAGTTTGGCTGAAAAATAGAAGCTCCTTTTGGAGCCCACCTGTTTTGATGCTGAACACCAGAGCTCCTGAAGTATGAAGTATAAGCTATTCTAAAAGAGACAGATGGACTAAAGAAACCAATTCAGCCAGCACTGCAGATTATTTTTTGAACAGTTTTGCATAAATCAGAATGTGGATTTAAGATGCCAACCAACTTGAAGCCAGCTAATATGTGAAAAGGCTCCAAATAAAAAAACAGGGTCCATGAAGACATCTGCTAAGAATTCACAATTCACTTAATGCCACCTGTCCTAAACACACTTACGAGCATATGCTATGCCATTTCAGTAAGTGAAGAAGCATGCATGTTGACCATGCTGGCAATACTGCAACATGGCAGAAACATAAGCAACCATTAAAAGTGAGAAATTATAAAGGGGGTTCACATAGAGTGTGCTTGTAAAACAACCTATCTGCATGATTCACATTCGCATTGTCAGACAACTTGGAAAGCTGCACGGAGAACTGTGTGAGATTGAACGTGTCTGCTAGAATATAGACTGTTTTCTATTTTTGGAACAAATTGAAACATTATACACAGAGAAACACTGAGTGTCCCAGAAGTTCATAAACATCCTTGGACATTAAAGCATGGTCAGGGACAATGAATCTGAAGATTTCCTTGGCCTCTGCATTTCCTCTCTCGTGCCCAAGATACTATTTCAATAGGTTTTCATCTCATCCAAAAACTGGGAAATTTTTCCACAACTGAAAAAAATGTTTGGACCTTCCAAGTGCAAATTCTGATCATGGATCTGATGTTGAAGATTGGACTTGTTAGGGATCAGCCTTTATTTCAGTTTTCATCCAACCCCATCATACAAATAGCCTTGGATATGTTTTTTCTTTCTTTGGGATTTGCCAATATGGCTACAATTTGCTGAATCATGTGAAAAGGATGGTTAAGTTATGCTTGAGTGGAGTCAGCTGATGGCCAGCTGCTTTCCTGAACTGTGCAAGACTCAGTCCATGTCCCATTCTCTTTCACATGAAACAAAATAAAGGCAGTGTGTAGTGCGTGTGATGGGATGGCTGGACTTGTCATGTCCAAACACCTCTCCCACATTCGTTGCTTCACCAATTTGGAGAGATTCTCTGGTGTGGTGATAATTTGGGCCTGTATTTGTATTTGTGAAACAATGGCTTTGTTCTTTGCAATCTACGTTGGAGTTTGTAAAAAAACATAGATGGCTACGATTCTCAGGCAGAGATTCAGACAGGTTGAATATTTCTGTACAATTCATGACAGCTTAGATGAAGAAGTTGGTTGATCTAAAGAATGGTACCAAGAGAAGACTTCAAAAGCAATATGTGTATTAAGACATCAGCTAAGTAAACAAACTCAGTTGATATCATCTATTTTAATGATATGCGACATTAGAGAGGTTTTTTGTGCTAGTTAATGTTAGTGTTTTATTGGAAAGTTTTTGAATTGAGTGCACTTAATGATTCCAACGCAAATTGTACCTAAAATTACAACTGTTTTGAAAAGTACTCATACTCCACCATAAGTTCTTGCTCAAATTTATTTGTACAACAATAAGTGCGTTGTATCAAATTTGATTCTACAATTAGTTGGCATGTCACAATATAGTTTGTCTTTAAGAAGAGCTTGTGGAAAGAATATTCCTTGACATATTTGATTGATTAAAAAAACACATTTCAAACCATAGGACTTTACTATCACAAAAATAATTTGACTTTGAATTAATAAATGTAACTTAGAAAAAAAGAAGTATTTCCAAGGGATAATAAGGACTGCCGATGCTGGAGTCAGAGATAACACAGTGTGTAGCTGGAGAAACACAGCGGGCCAGGCAACAGGGGAGGAGCAGGAAAGTTGACGTTTCGGGTCAAGACCTTTCTTCAGAAACTTCTGAGAAGGTTCCCAACCCGAAACGTCAATTTTCCTGTTCTTCTGATTCTATCTGGCCCGCTGTGCTCCTCCAGCTACACACTGTGTTATCTCAGAAGTATTTCCAAGTTTGATTTTGGTATAACAGATTTCCTTTTCAAATCTTTCAAAGTAATCCTAAGAGTTCTTCTGACCAAATTTCCAGTAAATTATTAGAGCCTCTAGGCGCATGAATTAGCTTTCAGCAGAAACCTGCAATGGGTATTGATGGAATCAAGCCTAGATTTGTCAATGAAGCTTGCTTCCAGCAAAATGTTTTTCAAACTAGCACAAATTAGAACTGCACAAACAATGCGCACTTAGAATTCTATAATGTTTGTTGCTTAAGCTAATTTAAGATAGACATAAAAAACATTGCCTTTAAAGAAAACTCCAGGGTTTTCAATACACATCACTTTCTTCTGACTTTGTATATTGCACTGGAGAGCATAATGTTATAGAATTTAACATCAGAGGCTTCTGTCATTTGGTCCAAAATAGTCTGCATGAGTCTTCAAGTCAAAAAATTCCAGTTTGCTCAGTTTCAACATTCCTTCTTCAAGCAACTAAAATAATTATAAATATTTTAAAATAATTTAAGGCATTGTGATAGACTATCACAGAGAACTCCACACTCTTACCACCTGTGTAAAAAAACATTTCTCTATTCTCTTTAATTTTTCTTGCACTGATTTTAAATCTGTGTCTTCTCGTTAACATCTTGCTGATCAATCTATAACTTTTCATAATCCTGAAGAAATTTAATCAGTTTATTTTTAATCACATGAAAAGTGTCTTAACTGTCATTTATAATGTACATATGACCTCCTCAGCCCAGGTAATATCAAAATGAATCTACACTGCACCATCCATTCAAAAAGGCTTCTGAGACAGCTCTATCTAAATCCAGAAGTATAAGGGCAGCAGATACATGGGAACCCCATCATCTGCAAGTTCCCTTCCAAAAACACACCATCCTGACTTGGATTTATTTTTTGTTTTTTTTTTAAGTTTCCTTATTCCTGCTTCCCATGTGCAGAAATGCAATTTGCATCTTTAGCAAATCTCAGTTCTTTAGTCCTGAACATAAAAATAGACACCAAAAAAAAACCATCAAAGAATCACCAGACCTCACACATTTCCATTCAAATAAATGCCCTTCTATGCATCCAATATTATTTCTATCCATTTGTTTTATATGCCATTGACTTCATCAATGGTCTTTAATTTTGCACCTTGCCAAGTCCATAGGAAAACCTTTATTAACGACCTCCTCATTTTATTATTCCATCAGAAGAATCTGTAAGATTGATGAAGTTTTATTTGCCCTTGAGACATACAATTCTTTGCTGCCAGCAAAAATGCTGCACATATGGGGATTGCAAGCCAGCAAAAATCAAGCCAGTAGTGTTTCATTCCATTCTTTGACCTGAGCTCTATTTACTAGTGGCTTCACCACTAACTTATGCGATCTCAAATGAACCGCATTTTCTCAAAATATGTCAATTACTTAGCAGAAATTAAGAATATGCTCATTTCTTACCATTTTTGGCCTTGCAAATTTTGTTGTCTGGCTGCATCAAGTAACCTTCGACACAACCACATGTGTAGGATCCATTGTTGTTCGTGCATATCTGACTACAAGTTCCATAAACACTGCATTCATCAAAATCTGAAAGAGGCAAGCAAGTAGTTGCTTAAATTCACAATGGTGCTTCATGTCATGTCATTCAAGCATATAGAGAACAAATTATATTGTATGCCAGACCTGCATGCAAATTGAAACATAGAAACATAGAAGAAAGGAGCAGGAGGAGGCCATTCAGCCCTTTGAGCCTGCTCCTCCATTCATTGAGATCATGGCTGATCATCCAACTCAATAGCCTAATCCTGCTTCCTCCCCATAACCTTTGATCCCATTTGCCTCGAGTGTTATGTCTAGCTGCCTCTTGAATACATTCAATGTTTTGGCATCGACTACTTCCTGTGGTAATGAATTCCACCAGCTCACCATTCTTTGGATGAAGAAATATCTCCTCATGTCTGTCCTAAATGGTCTACACCGAATCCTCATACTGTGACTCCTGGTTCTGGACACACCCACCATCAGGAACATCCTCCCTGTATCTACCCTGTGTAGTCCTGTTAGAATTTTATAAGATCTCTTTTGAGTTCTTTAATAATTTCATAAAACTAACAGAAACAACAAAATGGCTGATTAGAAAGCGGTAGAACTATTTTGCTGTCCAGAAATCTTGAAATCAGCACTGCCCCAAGAGAACCTGTGACTAATAATCCAGGACACAGGTTTGTAAATTGGAATAACCATAGTGCAATAATTGTTTTCTACCTATAATTCGCCAAAACTCCAGCTACTATGCCCCAGCTGGTTTGAAACTTATTAAGTATTACCCTGAAAAATATGAATCTGCCACTCACTTTATGCAACAATACACAACAGACAGGCAGTTTTTACTAGACCTCCCCAGAATCATGCACAAAAAAAGGACCTCGGGACAGGCAGTCAGAGAGAAGTAATATTATTGGAGCTGATTGGAATTGGCTCTTGCTGTATTACAAACAAAAGAGTTTGCTGTTTGGCAATTGACTGCTAAGTGGTTAAGACCAGTTTTACATTTAATTTCAATAAAGTATACAAATTTGTAATTCACAAGTTCATAAATTGTATAAAATCCAGCATAAGTGAACAATATAATTAAATGATTGATTAAAACTCAATAAGGACATCAGAAAGTTTGAGCAGATTCGGCCCAGATTTTATAAGCTGGGAGCTGAACTGCCATACATCAAGGAGGGAAAAAGTTACCCGAATACTTTGTACCTCGAAACAATCACACCATTAAAGGAAAAGTGAGGAAAATAGTACCATGGCAAACCTGGATCACAGAATGACAGAAAGTGGCAGAGAGAAAATTAAAAGAAAAACTAGAAATACATAACAAATCATGACTAGGTGTTACAAAATTATCAAAAAAAGCAAAATAAAAGCTTTGTATCTTAATGTGCATCAAAATTGTACTAAATTAACTCAGTTTTAACTAACTTATCAAACATAATATTAACTCAGCTAATGTCCTGGGGAAGTGGGTTCAAATCCTGCAATGGCAGATAGTGGAATTTCAGTTCAATACAGAATCTGGAATTAAGGGTTTAATGATGGCCAAATTGTCAATTGTAGATAAACCCATATGGTTCACTGATGTGCTTTAGGGAAGGAGATCTGACTTTCTTTCCTGGTCTGACCTCCTGTGACTCCAGACCCACCGCAACATGATTGACTCTTGACTACTCTCTGGGCAATTAGGATGGGCAATAAATGTTGGCTTAGCCAGAGATGCCCTCATCCTGTGAATGAATTTTTAAAAAAAACAAACAAATTCATAGTGAATTGGAGATGGGGACTAAGTGTGGTGTGTCAAAATTTGCAGATGACACGAAGGTGAGTGGTAGAGCAAAGTGTGCAGAAGACACTGAAAGTCTGCAGAGGGATATAGATAGTCTAAGTGAGTGGGCAAAGGTCTGGCAGATGGAGTACAATGTTGATAAGTGTGAGGTCATCCATTTTAGTAGGAATAACAGCAAAATGGACCATGTTTTAAATGGTAAAAAATTGCAGCACGCTGCTGTGCAAAGGGACTTGGGTGTCCTTGTGCATGAATCGCTGAAGGTGGCATTGCAGGTGCAGCAGGTGATTAAAAAGGTAAATGGAATTTTGTCTGCCATTGCCCAAGGGATGTAGTTTAAAAACAGGGAGGCTATGCTGCAGCTGTATAGAGTCCTGGTGAGGCCACACCTGGAGTACTGTGTGCAGTTTTGGTCTCCTTGCTTGAGAAGAGATATACTAGAACTGGAGGGGGTGCAGAGGAGATTCACTCGATTGATTCCAGAGTTGAGAGGGTTGGATTATGAGGAGAGACTGAGTAGACTGGGGTTATACTCATTGGAATTCAGAAGAATGAGGGGAAATCTTATAGAAACATATAAGATTATGAAGGGAATAGATAAGGTGGAGGCAGGGAGGTTGTTTCCGCTAGCAGGTGAAACTAGGACGAGAGGGCATTGCCTCAAAATAAAGGGAAGCAGATGTAGGACTGAGGTCAGGAGGAACTTCTTCACCCAAAGGGTTGTGAATCTGTGGAATTCCCTGCCCAGTGAAATGGTTGAAGCTACCTCGCTGAATGTTTTTAAGGCAAGGCTAGATAAATTTTTGAACAGTAAAGGAATTAAGGGTTATGGTGAGTGGGCAGGTAAGTGGAGGTGAGTCTCAAAGATCAGCCATGATCTTATTAAATGGCGGGGCAGGCTCAAGGGGCCAGATGCCTACTCCTGCTCCTAGTTCTTATGTTCTTATGAATATTAAGCTAAGTAAATATGATCTGATAACAATTACAGAAACATGGCTTCATGATGACAAAGATCGGGTCCAGAATATTGAGGGATATAAAAAATTCAAGAAGAATAGGAACCTACATAAAGGTGGCAGGATAGCACTGTTAATCAAGGATGGCATTTATGCAATTTGGAGATAATCTTGGTTCAGGGGTTCAGGATGTGAAATCAATTTGCATGGAGATGATAAATAGTCAGGAAAGAAATCACTGGTGGGAATGGTTGCAGGGCTACAGTAACCACAATGTGGGACAAGGCAAACAAGCAAAAATACTGGGTGATTGCTGTAAAGAGACAGCAATAACCATGTTTCTTTAATCTACAAATAAACAGGAAAAATAAAATTGGCAGTGATATCTGGATGAATAATTCATGAAATCTTTTCAATAATTTCTAAGAGCAGCATGTTCTGGGACTGACCAGAGAACTGATTAAATTAAACTTGGGATTGTGTAATAAGGCAGGGTTAATTAAAAAATCTCTGAGTTAAAGCACCCGTAGGTAGCAGCAATCAATGTTTGAATTTTACATCCAGTTTGAAACGAAGAAGGCTGAGTCTAGAACTCATCCTTAAAGGCAACTCTATGGGTATGAAAGCTGAGTTGGCTGATATGTACTGTCATACTTAGCGAGTGGATAGATTGTTGGAGACATAATGGTCGGCCTTTAAGGTTATAAATCAGAATATTAAAAAAAGTACATTCCTACTGTAAAAAAAATTTCATTGGGCAATACCCCATTGTGATTAATTAAAGGATTTAGAATAAAAAATGTTAAACTTAAGGAGAAAGTAAAACTGCATGAAGGTAAGTGGCCAGTCAGATGATTGATCAGAATGCAATGACTGACAGAATGGCTAGAAGCCTAATCAGGAATATGATGACAGTATGAGAGGAAACTAGCTAAGAATATAAGAACTTATACAATAAGTCTCTGCAGGCATCTAAGATGGAAAAGAATAATTAAAGTCAGTGTTGGTTCTCAAGAAAGTAAGACTGGGGAGTTAATAAAGGATAATAAAGAAATGGTGGATAAAATAAACAAGTATTTTGCTTCTGTCTTCATTAAAGACAATACAAAAGTAATATCCAGCAGTTATTGTATAAAAGCAAGGATAAATGGAGAGTGAAACTTAATGAAATTAAAATGATGAGGGAAATAGTACGAAACAAACTGATGGAGCTGTGGGCTGACAAGTCTCCATGTCGAGATGGATTTTACCTTAAGAAAGTTTGCTAATGAGGTACTAGATTGGTGGCGTCAATTTACATCCCCTAATTCAGGACTCAATCGATCAGACTGGAAACTATTCAAGCAGGGACGGAGAGAGATAGCAAGAATCAATAGCCAACAAGTTTAATATCTGTATTGGAGGAGGTTTTCACATTGATCATTAAAGAGACCATAGCTGGGCACTTATAAATTACCAAGGTAACAGGGAAGAGTCAGCGATAATAGGTACTGCAGATGCTGGAGAATCCGAGATAACAAGGTGTCCTCACATACCACCCCACCAACCTCGAGATCCAACGCATCATCCTCCGACACTTCCGCCATCTGCAATCTGACCCCACCACCAAAGACATTTTTCCCTCCCCACCCTTATCTGC
>JAHRHZ010000144.1:70808053-70841876 GCA_024137785.1 Ginglymostoma cirratum
ACTTGTCTGCCTCCTCTCCACCTATCCTCTCCTCTATCCATCCTCTATCGGCCTCCCCCTCTCTCCCTATTTATTTCAGAACCCTCTTCCCCTCCCCCATTTCTGACGAAGGGTTTAGGCCCGAAACGTCAAGTTTTCCTGCTCCTATGATGCTGCTTGACCTGCTGTGTTCATCCAGCCCCATGCTTGTTATCTCGGATTGTCCAGCATCTGCAGTACCTTTTATCCCCAGTAGGATGATATGTTTCACTTATGCAAGGCATTGGTTTGATCACATCTCAAATACAATGTGCAATTTCGCTCTGGTGGTTCAGAGGGGGTTCATTAGATTGATATCTGGAATGGGAGTTGTGTAATGAGGGTAGATTGTACAGATTGGTCATGCTTTCACTGGAGTTTAGAAGAGAGAGGAGTGACTCAATTGAAGTGTATACGATCCAAATATTTTTGACAAAAAGTGGATGCAGAAAGGATGCTACCTCTTATTGGTCAGTCTGTAACTAGGGGACACTTTCAGAATTCAGGGTCATCATTTCTGGACAGAGATGGGGAGAATGTTTGTCTGCCAAAGTTTTTTACAACTTTGGAAATCACTTCTCAGAGGATAGCAGGGTTGAGGTTATTAAATATTTTAAAACAGAGGTGGATAGATTCTTGTCAAGCAAAATAAAAATGTTATTAGTTTACATAGCAATGTAGAATTTGAAATAAAAATAGATGAGCTATCATCATAAAGGAGTACGCTCATGGGTTCAAGTTGTCTAATTCTGCTCCTAATTCCTATGTCTGTATATTCCCCAAAGGTAACCTAAAAGGAACATGTAGCATAACATAGAAATGCCAATGTTTTCATAACAGACTTAGGAAACACATATCAATCTTTGGACGAGTCTGAGCTTTGGATTTAAACAAGTGGCAGGGCTTGATTATACTCACTCTGGTGAAAAAAAAAGCCAATAAACACAAGTCTCTTCAAACATTCTTACACCTGGAGACTAAGGATTTTGGGAACTACTGAAAGTATTATACCCATTAAGGTGCCTTTTATATGTCAACACTCTGCCATGCTCCTTCTTATTTAAGTCGTCCAATGTGATTTGAATCACTAAAGGGGGTCCCTATCCTTTCAACTTAGTGTCTTGTTTCATGCAGCCAATCAATCATCTGTGATACAGGATGATTTCAGTAATTGGGCCCAAAAATGTATGTAGGACAGCATGTACAATGAGGGAATGCTTAGCTAACAAAATCTCCTAAAGAAAGGAAAATATCCATGAAGAAGTCATGAACAGGTCTGCATTAATAATATTTTTCCAGCAGTCTGGGAGACTTTCTGACTGATGCACTTACTTAGTTTCAATAAAGAATATAATCTTAGTTGAACCTCTGATCATGAAAACCAGTGTGGGACCAGGTTATTATAACTTATTAAAAGCAATAATGCAGGCCAACAGCGAGATATGTAATTTTACAAGTGAAATTCCATCTCGTATAATCAGTCATCTGGTGATTTAAATTTACACACAACAGTATAATTTTGCAAGTCCAATCCATTATCTGTGAGATCTACAACAGAGGTGAAATTTTAATAAATGCACTTGCATGTAATTTTTGACTGTGCCAACACCAACACTGAACAAAATTTTCCCCAAGGGTATTTTAGGCCTTTAAAAGCCCATATTCTTTACTTGATGAGATATCCATGCTGCTGGGCGAAACTTCACGTCAGCATGTAGAAGCATGCTTTTCATATTGACAGTTGAATTTTCAATTTGTTTTTGCCTCTAGACAAACACAAACAAAATAACTTGGGCAAGCAAATAGAAAAAAATGGTTTCTCCAATACAAACTACAACTCTCTATTTTTGGCTAAAATATTAATGTATGCAATATAATGACACTACACCTCTGTTGCAGTAATGAATTCTCAATGAGCAATTACTTTGTGCAACATTTGATAAATATTATTGTGGTATGTAATACATTTTACACAAAAGAAACATAATTTTTGAGACAGCAAACCTTCACAACTTTTCCCATCTTGTGCTACTTTAAAACCATCGCTGCAGTAACAAGTTGGGCCAGTTCTTGTGACTGCACATCGATACTGACAATTGGCTTGGTTACATGTCGGTGAAAATTCTGAAAAAGAGAAAATACAAATTTGTTACATATAATGTAAATATAATGTAAATTCAAATTCTTTCATTGTAGATTTAAAGGTTTGTGATCGCCTAAAGAAGCATTAATTTGAACATTTGTATCCTCGTTGTTTTGTGACTGTGTAATTGACAAATGTTTTGTATCCTGTTACTGTTAGTTAAATCATCAGTAACAGAGAAAGTTAGAAATCCATACTAATAATGCGTAGCAGAAAGCAACATGAAAGTACAGCCATATTCCTTCCTTACAAGAAATCAGTGAAATTATCCCCATTGTAATTGAATCAATAGCTATTGTGATTACAGAAGGCAAATGCAGAGTGGTAATAATTACCGAAAACATGTTTCATCTCAGGCACATTTTTTTTTGTAGATCTCTGGCAGAAATTTGGCGTGATTCAAGGGGATACACAGTTTCTTTTCCTTACATAAAAGCATAAAATGCTGAAGAAACTGAGCTGGTCTGGCAGCAGCTTTGAAGAGAGAAACGTCAGCCTTCCTGCTCCTCTGATGCTGCTTGGCCTGCTGTGTTCATCCAGCTCTACACCTTGTTGTCTCTTATTGTTTTGAATTTTTTTATGGAACAGTACATTACTGTTCTCTATTCTGATGGGTCATTAGACTTAAAATATTCATCCTGTTTCTCTGTCCACAGATGCTGCTCGATCTGTTCAGTTTCTTCAAATTTTTCTGTTTTTATTTCAGATTTCCAGCATTCACAGTATTTTGCCTCTTTTCCTTGCGTGATTATGGAAACAATAAAATATTCAGAATTTGGCCCAATGGTCCTTGAATTGCCATGTGGCATACATCATTCCTGAAAAATTAGCCATAGCCTATGGCATTGTGTAAAGGTGTGATTTATCCAAGAGCTTGTGTTCAAATAAGACCACAAACAGGGTTTCCATCCTATTTAATTCCTGAGTTTTTTGTGTCAATTCAATTATTCTAATGCAAATAGAAATTACAGGTAATTTTATTCCAGTTTTTGGTTGAACCATTTAAGGCTTTTGTTATGGTGTAAAATTTATTTTATTTTTGCTTTGAAACAATGCTGTGGCATCATGAGACTTGCAGACAAATAAGAAAACTTACTTAATTGTGACTTTAGAACTACAAAAGTCATTTGACTTCTGAGTAACATACAGAGTCTTAGTTCCTAAAGAGGAAAATCTTTTTTGTTTCTTCAGAAATCACATAAATTTAAGACAAACATCTTTAATCTTTTGAACTTGATTACAGCCATCCCATTCTATTCAAGGGAGTGAAGCACAGAAACTATTACTGAAATAATCATATGCTGAAAAGAGCTAAAAGTAAAAAGTAAATTTGCTGCACATTTCTCAATATTTGCTTAAATAACTTCAGTTTGCACCTAGGAAGTGCAATATATTATTTTCGTGTACAATTGTATTCACTTCCCAGGTTTCCATAAGTTTGTGAGAACAATTTATGTTGCATTTATGACAAAATCATTTTTTCTGAACTTTTTTTTGTCATGTCTGATTTCCTTTCTGTTTGCTTTGTACTACCAAGATCAATTATTACTAGGCCGACTGTGATTATGAATGCCACAATAATAAATTGGACAAATTTAAAAGCTTAATTCAGTTACCTTCAGGGAAACTACAATGTCCTGCGTACATTTGAGATGGCACAATGTAGTTGTCCAGCTATCAAAGTTCAATTTAGGAACACAGGACATTGAAGGAACACACACTCATAATGATCATTGGTAATATTGCACAAGATAACTGAAGATATCATCCCAAGTTATCCAGTTTCTAACTGTCAGAAGCTAGACCGATGACTGAACATCAGCATTTTAGAGAACTCCTGATGTGTTGGAATTTTTATACAATACTGTAAAAGAGTAAATGTGAAAGACTGCCTCCTGCCCCACAGACTATGGTGATAGCCTTTGGCTTTGCGGGGAGGACAGTTTAGGATCTCTAAGATTTTCAATCTGGATCTAATTACTGTATTTTTAACAAAAGGGCTGGATCTTCTGATGTCAAATAACTTTTTTTTTGCAATGTGAATGAGATTTGCAGCTCAGGAACTGCAGAATCCCTGATGAGGCAGACTCGAAAGGAATTGTCACAAAGCTGAAGATTCAATTCCCATGCAACTGGAACCCTCTAAAAGGATCCATTTAAATCCGAAAATGAGGAGGGTCCCTCTGCTTACTCAGGAAAAGTTAGATACTTAACTAACTAGTCTAACTCCTGAGTAACTATTAAAGTTAGCCCCCAACTTACCACACAAACACCTACTGCACCACCCTGATTTTTACAACCCCTAATGACCACCCAGCACCGCCATCACTTGTGACCCAAATTGTCTCACTGCCAAACTAAATTTTTTCACTTCCTTCCAGAACTCAACAGCAGCACCCCCACACCAGACACCTACCTGACTTTTAGGAATCAGAGCACCCCTTCACAACAATCCCCCAACTCCCTTTCCTTAGGACCTAACACCACATTTGGACACCCAACTTCCTCCAAAGACTCGGCACCCAACTTCTCCTTTCCATTTTACCTTCAACTCTCTGTTGCTGGGCATGACACTCCCTTCTCCCTGCTGGCCTATACTGATCTGCCCTAAATACTCGATCACTTACCTTCATTTTACCGCCCTCTTCTCTGCCACCCCATCAACCTTGCATTCTAGTACTATATCCACATGGCATCCTACCCACCTGGAACCTTGGCACCCTACCCACCTGGCATCCTTCTTATCTGGTAAACTGGTAATCTATTTACAGTTTATCAAACTGGAATCCTACACATCTGGCACCCATTTACTTGGCACACTAACCCTACCCACTTGGCATCCTAACTTCATACTTATCTTACTTATCAACTCTTTCTCAAGAGCTTTCAAAGTAGCTGTTCATGCAGCTGAACATTTAAATCACAGAAAATAGCAACTACTGCTGTGAAAAAGAGATGTGATTTTCCTTCCCCTAATGTTGGGCATGACACAATTAAATTGAATGTAGCCCTGCACTTCTGCAGAATGCCTGATTGAAATCTTCTGCAAGGAATGTGAAGATCTTTTCTACAAACATAAAAAAAAGTTAGAAGCAAATTGGCAATCTGGTTATCATTACCCTCTGCAGAAAATACCGCCCAATATCAATCGCTCCATTGTAACCCATATGTAGTTACTACCAGGCAATAAGGTACAGCTTTTTTTTTCAGACAGGCATCTCTTTTAATTAGTATCCCAAATGGTTATCCTCTGCCACACACTTCGGTCAAGTAACTGCTGTAGATCCCTATCCTAAACAAGGATGGTAAGTGCAAATTCACTTTGTGGTGAGTAATCACACGAGGTATGTGGTACAGAATGCTCATACAACTAGAATTTCCCAGAAGTTTCAAAATTCAACAGTAATTTTTTTTTGATGTCTGGAAATCCAGTGTGAATATCTCTGACAGTGACATTTTGGTGGAGGCTTGGGCCAGATCTATTCAACTTACCCTAATATTAACTAAGAAACGCGGGCAGTTTAAAACCTGACTGTTATTAACTTTAGAATCCATCCTCCTCAAATCAACCTCTGAATGCCTGAATACCCCTCTGATCATATTGACCCTGTCATCCCAACCACTCAACTACATGCCTGACCCTATCTGATGAACTTCACTGACCCTGTCTAACTAACGCCACTGACCTCACTCCACCACCCTGAAAGGACCTAACTAACGTCATTAGATGTCACAAAAACAAAGTTGCTGGAAAAGCTCAGCAGGTCTGGCAGCATCTGTGAAGGAAAAAAACAGATTTAATATTTTGTGTCCCGTGACCCTTCCTCAGAACTGGGAGGAACTAAGTAGTGTTCAGTTAGTTTTCTGCTCTGTGTCGGCTCTGAGTTTGTTATCCATGCTGCAAAGAACAAAGAACAAAGAAAATAACAGCACAGGAACAGGCCCTTTGTCCCTCCAAGCCTGCACTGATCCAGATCCTCTATCTAAACCTGTAGCCTATTTTCCAAGGATCTGTATCCCTCTGCTCCCTGCCCATTCATGTATCTGTCTGGATGCATCTTAAATGATCCTATCGTGCCCGCCTCTACCACCTCTGCTGGCAACGCATTCCAGGCACCCACCACCCTCTGCGTAAAGAACTTTCCACGCATATCTCCCTTAAACTTTTCCCCTCTCACCTTGAAATTGTGACCCCTAGTAATTGAGTCCCCCACTGTGGGAAAAAGCTTCTTGCTATCCACCCTGTCTATACCTCTCATGATTTTGTAGACCTCAATCAGGTCCCCTCTCAACCTCCGTCTTTCTAATGTAAATAATCTGAATCTACTCAACCTCTCTTCATAGCTAGCGCGCTCCATACCAGGCAACATCCTGGTGAACCTTTTCTGCACCCTCTCCAAAGCATCCACATCCTTTTGCTAATGTGGTGATCAGAACTCTACGTAGTATTCCAAACGTGGTCGAACCAAAGTCCTATACAACTGTAACATGACCTGCCAACTCTTGTACTCAATACCCCGTCCGATGACTGAAAGCATGCCATATGCCTTCTTGACTATTGTATCAACCTGCATTGTCACCTTCAGGGTACAATGGACCTGAACACCCAGATCTCTCTGTGCGTCAATTTTCCCCAGGGCTTTTCCATTTACCGTCTAGTTCGCTCTTGAACTGGATCTTCCAAAATGCATCACCTCGCATTTGCCTGGATTGAACTCCATCTGCTATTTCTTCGCCCAACTCTCCAATCTATCTATATTCTGTTGCATGAGAATCTTTTAGTAATAGCCATGTGGACTTACTCTTATGTTGAGCATGAGACCATCATGTTTCATAGGTGAAATGTAATGAGCTTTAACCTAATATATAACATAGCTGATTTAGCTCAGATCCAGCTTTCTTCTCCAATGACTTTGCAAGAGTGTCCTTCCTCACATGGTTATCAGTAGCCAAGGCCAACATTGGCAAGAAGAATTGGTGGCAGCAAATCTATGCAAGATATGACAATTTTTTTCAGGTGGATGACGATGACAATATATGAACACCCCTATCCCCAGCCAGGGCCCCAAATTTTATTTTCATATGGTAGATGCCATACTGTCCATATTTAAGTCAGCTTGAATCAGAAGATCCCAGAAAAAAGAAGAGCAGTAGCAACAGCTTGGAAAATTCTTCATAGTTGGCAGTAATGTTAATTTGAGCCAATAAGTTGTTGCATTCATGTTTCGTCTATTTTAAGCACTAAACTACAAGCCCATCACAGGCTAATTTATTTTTGAGGTGCCAAAATGAAATGGCAGGTACGCATGTTTAAACACTTCAGTCAAACATCATTGTACAGAACAGTATTCGGGAGAAATACAAGTCAACAAATCGATATAATTCCTTAGGTAGCTTTGCTTGCTTGTTTTTGTAATGAATATCTGGTTATTGCTGGTATGGGATAGATGTATAAATCCCATTAGAACAGTGACAAATCAAACAGTAGACATTCTGATTTATTTACTTATCAGACAGTAATACCACATTTAACAATATCAATCTGCAGCAATCATTGCTTAAATAGCCAGTTGATATGGTTTTATTACCCATGGTCAAGAATACATATGTATTTGGCATTTTCTCATTGCAATTTAAAGTAAACAATAAAAGTCTCAATAATAATTTGCTTACCCATAAAAATGTTATAAACTGATACATTCTTAGAATAAATGTGCTTGAAAAATGAAGTCAAAATGGAAATGCTAATATCTTGCAAATAAATTCATTTCTAGCCTTGTCACCAGAATCAAATTGGCAGAGCTAATCATATAAACACTTGGTAATGTTTCATAGTCAAACATCTTGAGTCCTCTTTATTAAAAAAGAATGTGTATTGGATTAAAAGATAGCAAGTGGAAAATTATATCAGAGATAAAAGGTACTGCAGATGCTGGAGAATCCGAGATAACAAGCATGGGGCTGGATGAACACAGCAGGTCAAGCAGCATCATAGGAGCAGGAAAACTTGACGTTTCGGGCCTAAACCCTTCATCTGATGAAAATTATCGTGGAAAATTATATTGTCACCAAATCTTCAACGATCACTATGAATGAAGTATAGGGATTTCTCAAATGCTTGTCATGTACAAATATCCCTCAGTTTTTGTAAAAACAGAAATCCGTTATTTGTGGCCAAAATTCACCCATACAAATGCATAACTTTGGAATTCTAATAATGAGACAAATAATCAATTGCTTGTAAAGAACTTGAGTATTTCTAAAAAGTGACTACTTAATCAAAGGTTTCACCTTGTACTCATCTGGATATTTTGCAAGAATGCAAATTCAAGGGGAGAAACATATTGCATGAGAACAGAGTGTTGATTATTTGGGAAGTGGATTGTGATTGGTAGAGGTCTGCCATAGGGAATGCACCGTTCAATACAGATTGACAGTTAATAATCAGGCTTCGTTTAACTTCAAACCGAGTTAATCATCTCTGTATGGTAAGGGTATTGACCTGAGAAATGAAACTGCAGATTTCTATTACTCATTTTGTCTAGATGAAACAAGTATTGTGTGGGTATATGTTCTTCCTATCTAGAAAGAAAAGGACCTTGTATATTAAGTACTTTTTTTCCAGTGCATACAATGGCATCAAGTTGCAAGCTTGACTGACAGTCCTAAATTGGTTAATGGTATAATTCCTCATACATCGAAGGTTATCCAGCAAATATAGTTCAATTTCAGAACCTTATATTAGACACCATTTTGCAGATTTTGCAATCGTACCTTTACTGAAAAATTGCGCTTTTTGATATGATCTACCAGTCCTTGGAATACATACCTTGCATCCCTAGCATTCACACAGGCATTGAAATTCATATACTACATTTTGTGGCTGGCAGAACGTCTTTTTAGCTTAATAGCAGCATCCTGTTAGCAGCAACACCACTTGTATTGCTGCTGCATAGTAGCAGCTTGAAACAGCTCGCCTCACCTGTTACTCAAAGCCTTTGAGATACCTTATTTTCCAGTGGCAAACTGATACTTTTCCACATTGACAGTGATCACCTTAGGTCCTTTCGTGAATTTGCATGACATGCAGCGAGAAATGATATGATCAGGGTAGTACTATACTGCAGGATAATTTTGATGTGCCCTATTTCAGCATCAAGTTTGCACAATGAACAAATGGCTCAGATCCCATTTATATTGTACTTGATGAGGTCAATGTTAAGGGTCGTGGAACTATAGGAATTCCAATATGTCAACCAGTCAGTGAAGGTAGGTTTACAATAATCATTAGTAACGGCATGACTAATTTCTCAACTTGGATATCATGGAAAGGGAACTCATTTGACAGTTCCGTTTCAAACATGAAGCCATAACACAAAGAAATTCTTTTATACATTGTGTATTCAAATATACCAAATGTAACATCAACATATATTAAAAAATGTAAAGAATAGAAAGTTAGATGTCATTCTACTGAAGACACATTTCTTATGGAACTCAAAGAAATTTGTAAGCTCTGAATCTATTGGGGATCCCATTGCAGTGCTATCTATTTGAGGACATATGGTGTCATTGAAATTGAACTCAACTGTGTGAGTTGTTGAGTTCATTAGCTCAACAAATACTGGTACACATAACGTTGGAGGGTCAAATTGCCTCTCCTGGCATGCAGTTTAAGTGTTGCTTTTTCCCTTGGACTTGTATTCTTGTCAAATGTCCTGATGATTGAGGAATGAAATGTTTCAATAAAATGTATCGTTTCAACAGTCGTGAAATGCCTCGGTATGTAAACTGCATAGCTCAATTTCACACATACACTTGTGTGCATTTGCTTTACCTTCCAGAAGATATTTTTTCTATCTACTGAGGCTTATCACTTAATTGCCTCATTGGTTTTGAACAGATATTGGAGTATGTCAGTTATGGTGCATCAGGAGGTGACTATGATGTTCTGTAAGTGATATTCTGATAAAGAGCTGAAACAATGGGGTGGGCCTATGTCAAATAGGCTCTTAATAAGCAACTTGACAACATTGTCCCTCAGACCATTGCATCTTAATTCTGGCTGAAGCATTTAATGGGACTCATACAGAGTCCCTAATTATCTCAAAAAGTCATCCAGCAAACTGGGTGTACTGGAGCAGTGTGAGATAGTAAGAACTGCCGATGCTGGAGTCAGAAATAACACAGTGTGGAGCTGGAGGAACACAGCAGGCCAAGCAGCATCAGAGGAGCAGGACAGCTGGTGTTTCAGCTCGGGCGTTTCTGAAGAAGGGTCACGACCCAAAACGTCACCTTTCCTGCTTTTTGACACTGCTTGGCCTGCTGTGTTCCTCCAGCTCCCCACTGTATATTGGAGCAGCGTCCCTCATTTGGAGATACTCAATGCCTGATCCAGTACTTGCAGGCACTTTCTCATGTGGTACATGGATATTTTCCATGACTCCAGTCATTCACTTCAAGGGAGAAAATCCAAGCTGTTAGCAGTAATTCTTGGTCTAATAATTATGTAAACTTAATAAAGAGAGTGGCAGTAGTAACCTGGATGAATGGTTCATAGAATGCTTTTGAGAAACTTTCTGAGAACAGCATGTTTTGGAACCAACCAAACAGCATGTTATGTTAATTGATGCTGACCAGGTCTGCTTAGCATTTCCAAAATTTTCTGCCTTCTTTTCTAATTTCCAGCATCTAGTGTTTTATTTTTGTTATTCACTTGAAGTACCTTGGGAAATGTTATCTCCAACCATGTATTTTAGTATGTCTGCATTAGCACCCAAAATTTATCCTTCCTATTCTGCCTTGCATTTTTCACTAGTTCATTTCACATATTTGGGATAATGATACAGTGGCAAAGAGAGAATAAGTGAGAAAACAAAGATAGTGCCAGATGGAAATGGAATACGGTACTATTACGGTTCGGTATGCTGGGAGAGACTGATTGTGGGGAGACATCTCTGTGACACAAATGTAGAAAACAATTTCAGGCAGAAAAGAAGTGGTCATCAAAAAGCTCAGTGAGAATGGCATTGAATAGGAGACACAAAGAAAGAACATCATGATAGAAAGAAATTTCTGGAGAGAATGATACAAAGACAGGATTCCAGGAAAGAAAATTCAGGGAATATTGACATGACACACACAGCAGGAGACACAATGTTAAAATTCCATATTTCCTAAGACACTGTTCTCTAAGTGTCGAGGATGATAGCATTTATTTTGAGAGCTTGGTATTTCCAGCCCCAGAAGTGCTCACGGCACAATCCCTTCTCTCAGTATTTCATTAGTTGTTCAGCTCCATTCCAAAATCTTTAACTCTGCTGCTGTACATATTTCCCAGTTCTCTAGACTGCATCATTCTCTTGCTCAAGTTTGCTTGAAAAGAAATCAGTTTATTTAACACTGTCCAATCAGATCCAGCACTATTCCATTAAAGATTCCCCACGTGTCTGATCGTTCTCCCTTCTTGCAATATTTTGTCTTCCATGACTCTGCATTCTACCGACTTTTTAACCATATACTGATCCTCCCTTTCTCACCTCATCTACAAAGTATAAGCACTGTCAACATTCCTTTTACTTTCCAGTCCACTTGCAGGAAAATGACATGACAGAAATTAAAACTGAATGAAATAAATTGATGGGTCAATGCATCCTTCACCACACACCTATCTTATAATGTGCCTTATCCCCAGCATGAACATCCTACATCCCTCTGTAGTTGCTATTAGCATGAAACTGCAGAATAACAGCAACAAAAACATGCTTGGATATTCATTCTCTCTTTCTCCATTATTAGATAATCATTTTTTTTGTATTTTATGCCAAAGATTATATCTGTTTATTACGCTGGTAACAAACTTTTTATTCAATGGTATCACCAATATGTGAATGTATGCATTCATTCATGCCTAGTGCTATATTAAGTTTTCTGGTCCCACTGCTCCATCAGTTTATTAATTTACTATTGACTGCTGCTATGACAATTAACTTCTCCAATGGGGGTCAATACCCTCCATCTATATATATTTTGTTTTCAAATGTTCATCCATTATTGTTTTGCTTCAAAGTAAGTTGGTATCCATTTAGTTTCAATTGCTATAATATCAGTTTTCTTGGCATGGTTACATAACTGTCCTACAAAAGCATTAACATGCTGTGATTTAGCTTCTCCAATTTACTCTCCTTATTTTTCATCCTATTTATAGGTTGCCATATTTCCTAGCTTACTGTTATCAAGTCATTTGGTAAGACTGAAATACAACTTTTCTCAAAAGGCTTGCACTACGGCACTGATGATTAATAATTGCTGTTTCTCCAATACGTAATGCATATGCACAATTGGATCCTATCATTAATAGTTACTCACTTGTTTGAATTTTGAAATATGACTTTACTTAATACTTTAAGACTTGAAGCTGTGGTACTCTATTTCCTGAGCCCTGTGTCTTGCATGCCGGTATTCTGGAGATGAAAGGACTGGTATGCAGAGAAAAGTTTAATAAAGTTTTTACAACTGGATGAATGCACTTGCATCAAAAATTTACCTCAGGAATAATGTTGGATTGCTCAAATCAGATTTATCTCTGATAGAATTTCCAAGAGTTTTTGTTGTCAGAAGTTGCATTTGGTTAGTAATTAGGGAAATGGTAGATTTTGTTTGCACCACTCAACTGCAATTTAAATGTGAAATGGACATCAGACTGGTGAGTTTCATCGAATACAGTGATTGAACTTTCCTAGGGTTATACAAAATTTTCCAATACATCTCGTGTGTCAAGACCATCAAACTGTATCCAGTGATTATGGACGTAGAGTGGCCTAACCTACTATCATTAACAGAAAACCAAGATAGCACATCGGCACAAGTCAGATAAGTCTTCTGAAATGCATTTATTCATTCATGAGATGTGGACATCACTGACCATCTCAGCATTTATTGCCCATTCCCTAAATGCCCTTCAGAGGTGGTGTGAGCTTCCTTCTTAAAGTGCTGCAGTCCATGGAGTGTACGGATACCTACAATATTGTATGGAACTGAGTTCAAGATTTTGATCCCTTCACAATGAAGAAACAGGAATAGAGTTCCAGGTCAGGATGATGCATGACTTGGAGAGGGCAATGCAGTTGGTGGCATTTCCACTCATCTGCTACTCTTGCCCTTCTAAAAGGTAAAGGTCAGAGATTTGGAAGGATCCTTGATGAGTTGTTGCAGTGCATTATGTAAGTTACAAAATCATTGAATTATTACAACAAACAAGGTAGCCAGTTGGATGATTGTGTCTGCACCATTTTAACTTAGTGCCAATTTCCTGTCTTTCCTAATAACCTTACACAATAGAAAAATGCTCAGTGGTGGCATTAGATGATTATTAAAACATAAATAATGTTTCAGATAGTGGATGGGTTAACAGTCCAGCTTATTGTTTTGTCTTGATTGTATTAAGCTTCTTGATTGTTGTTGGAACTGCACTCATTCAATCAAATGGGGGGTATTCCATCACACTCCTGATTTGTGCCTTGCAGATGCTGGACAGGATTTGGGAATTATGGAGATAAGATATTCATGACTACTTGCTCTTGTAGTTACACAGTTATGTGACTAGTCCAGTTCAGTCTCTCGACAATGGTAACTGCATGGATGTTGATAGTGTGGGAATCAGCGATGGTAATGTCATTGAACATTAACAGGGGATAGTTGTGTCTGGTCTTGCCTGGCGCATGTGCAGCAGGAAAATTTATCAGCCCAAGACTTGGATATTTTTTAGGTCTTGCTGCGTATTAACACTGATTCTTTCAGAACTATGGCCATATAAAATAATACTCATGTTTAACTGAGTTCTACGTAATTTGATGATATCATACAGTCTTTGGGTGGAGTCAGTTGACTTCTACACTCACCTTCATAGAGAGGTGAAGAAAGATTGGGGGCATCAAAATACCTCAACAATCCATAATGCCAGAGGTGGCAGATGCCAAGAGATGCCAGTATTGTTAGTCAGGGTAATAGTTCACAGTAACATCAGTGAGGATTTGAATTCAATGCAGAGACCATCACAAGGAGAAACTTCTAGAAGAACCAGAAAAAATAACTTTTTTTAAGGAAACTTGACTTTACTACTTTAGGAATATGACAGCAGAGCTAAATCCAGAGGCAGAGCTCCAGGTGTGACATCATGACTCAAAAAATGATATAAGATTGGCTGCTCAGATACCAGGTCTAGCAGCTGAGTAAGTAGTGTCTGGAGGGAAATATAGTGCAAGATTCCTATTTTTGTGATTTGGCGTTTTGTTAGAAATAGAGAATGAAAGTGGGAAATCTGGTTTTGGTGAGTATCGGGAAAGGTTGTGTAATTGTTTCTGAGAATACTGTCTGTAGTTGCCATGGGTTACAATAGCAGGAGAACTTAGCCCCGTGGAACGCTCCACTTGCAATATTTGGGAAAGCAGGGACACTTCCCTGATTGCACCTAAAACCATAAAACCATAAGATACAGGAGCTGAAATAGGTCATTCAGCTCATTGAGTCGACTCCACCATTTGATCATGGCTGATATGTTTCTCAACTTCATTGTCCTGCCTTTGCCCCAGAACCCTTGATCCTCTTATCAATTAAGGACCTATCTATCCCTATTTTAAATATACTCAATAACTTGTTCTCTGTGCTAATTAGTTCCACAAATTAATCACCCTCCAGCTGAGGAAATTCTCCTCGTCTCAGATCTAAAGAGTCGTCCCTTCACTTTGAGGCTGTAGCCTCGGGTCCTAGTCCCTCGTACTAGTGGAAATATCTGCTCTATGTTTACTTTTTCCAAACCTCTCTGAATATGCTGTAAGTTTCAATCAGATACCGCCCCCCACTCACCTTTTTAAACTCCATCGAGTACAGACCCAGAGTTCTTGACCTCTCCTCGTATGACAAGTCCTTCATCCCTGAGATCATTCTTGTAAACTTCCTCTGGATCCCCTCAAGTACCAGCACATCCTTCCTTTTGTTAGGTCACAATTGGAGTAATATGTTCAATTCTGGTCACTACACTATAGAAAGGATGTGGAAGCTTTGAAGATGATGCAAAAGAGGTTGATCAGGATGTTGCCTGGATTGGAGTGTATTAGCTATGAGGAAAGATTGGACAAACTTGGCTTGTCTTTGCGAGAGCATCGGATGCTGAGGAGTGAAGTACATAAAATTATAAGAGGCACAGACAGGGTTGATAGTGGGAGTCTTTTTCCTAGGGAGGAAATGTTAGTTACTAGGGGCATAGGTTTAAGGCAAGAGCAGGAAGGTTTAAAGGAGATGCGCGATGCAAGTGTTTTTTTATACAGATGATGGTAGGTGCCTGGAACGTGTGAAGCAGTAGGAGCGGATATGTTAGCAATGTCTAAAAGGCATTTTGATAGAAACGCGAACAGACAGAAATTAGAGGGACCATGTGCAGGCAGATGAGATTAGTTTAGAATGGCATCATGGTCGGCACAGATGTGGCCTGTTCCTGTGCTGTACTGTTCTACTGACTGCTTTAAGACTGTCCATATAGTCAGTAACTGAAACATGATTAACAATAAAGACAGACATGCATGATAGCAGCAACAGGACAAGCTAAGAAGGAAAGTATATTCTGAAGATGACATAACAAGGTTACAGACCAATATAGATTGGTTAAGTGAGATGGGAAAACACTGGAAGATGGAGTATAATGTGACAAAAATGTGAATTTAAGGAGCAAACTACTCAGATTTACAAAAATGCAAGGGAAATCCAAGTCTTCTGGTGCATGAAGCATGAGAAGTTAATATGCAGGGACAGCAATTAAGTTCAAGCTAATGAAATGAATTATTATGAGAGGAGTTGAATATAAAAGCAAAAAAGTCATGCATCAGTTATATCAGCCATTGCTGAGATCGTATCAAATGCTGTGCGGAGTTTAGGGCTCATTTTTTAAAAAAGTAGTGATGTACATATGATAGAGATCGCTGTTTGCATGTTTACTGAATTGAAATCTGGAATGAGCAGATTGTTTTGTGATGAAAGACTGGATAGAATGGGGTTTACACTGAAGTTTAGAGGAATTAGGGGGATTTGATTTGATTAAAGTGTATAGGATCCTAAATGAGCTTAACAAAGTTAACACGGAAAGGATATTCCTCTTGTTGATGACAGGAACACAGCTTTAAAATAGATTTGAACTGATAGGATTGGAGGTTTAGCCAGAGGTGGTTCTCCATGCAGGTCATACTCCTGAGAGTGAGTTCTAAGGCTGTCCCGACCCGAAACATCAGTTTTCCTGCTCCTCAAATGCTGCCTGGCCTTCTGTGTTCCTCCAGCTCCACACTGTGTTATCTCAGACTCCAGCAGCGGCAGTTCTTACTATCTCTGTCTGAAAGTCAATGTGCCACAGCCCAAACCCCTATCATGTGTTGTTTGTACTGTTATCCATGTCATTTCTGTTAACTTTCAAGCTCCCCATGTTCCCATCCAATTCTTCAACAATTAATATCCCAAAGCTTTCCCCTCAGCCCTTGGCTTACTGCATTGCCACGCTTACTGTCACTACTCAATGCTCAACCATTGAAAACAGATTGGTGAAAAGTCCTTGTTGAAGTGGTAATGCACGAAAATGCAAGTTAAGCCAGAAATGCCGTGAGCATCCACGTAAGTACAAAATGAGCACGACAAAAGCAAGCTGAGGACCATAAAATGCATCCTATGCTGATATTTGAGATGGATGTGCATCAGTGTGCACACAGCAACCTGGAAGTAAAATTGCAATTCAAGTTGTGATGATGTGCAAAGTGCAGTTGCGAAGTGCTTAAGTGTGTTATGAGTCAGTCTGAAATCCACCATGATAATGTGTCAAGGCTGCTTTTTGCCATTGCTAACTTCCATGGACGAAGGTTGGACATGGCCTCTTTCACGGAGTGTGTAATGAGATATAGATAAATGGGCTTTACGATGGAGATGCAGAGAAGCAACTGGCAAGCTGCATCCACTCGATAATAGCTCTGATTTTCAGATCAGGAATTGGCACAATCTAGTTTCTCATCAGTGAATAGGGGAATTGAAAACAGCATATAAATGAGGTGAAATTATCCAACAAGGTGCTGCAATGTACTGAAATAAGGTGGTCGCCACTTAGAAGCAAGACTCATAACTTGCCCTTTAAAATTTTAAGGGGATAATTGGACAATTTCTCTCAGTGCTAAGAACCAGGTTGTTTCAGCCAACTGTATTTTCCCAAATTGCTCATTGTTTTACATGCTGCTCAAGGGCAGAGAAAATAATGGAATCTATTAGTAGCTAGTTGTATTATACCGTACTGTGAATGTTTTGCTTGCCTTTGGATGAATCCATTGACGTGAACCATGTAACTGAATTGGTTGCCCCGATAAACCATGCATGTAAAAGCAAACAATTAAAGATGATCTTATTATCATTTTGTACCTGAAAGGGAGATCAAGATTTGAAGATAGATAATGCATTCAAAAGGTACAAACTTGAGAAAAACATTCCAATTCAAAAACTGTTTTCTTTCACAACTGACGATGTACCAACTATGCTTGATGAAAATGCGGGCTTTGTTATATTTTGCAGAAATGCTCCAAATTTCTCCACTTTTGTCGGTTATTCCCGGATACTCCACCAGCAAGCATTAGTGAGTAACATTATGGACTTCTCTCTTGTCATGAATGTTGCTGTTAAGACTGTCAACTTGATTTGAGCAGCGGTCATTTAGAACTGCTTGGTTAAATCCTTACTCAACAAACTCTATGCTGCATAAAGTGAATTCATCCTTCATAGTCATGTAAGGTTGTTAAGTTGAGAGAAGATGTTGCAAAAGTTTTTTGATCTGATACTGCACCTCCCAGTCGTGAGCCATTTCAACTCCCCCTCCCATTCCTCAGACGACATGTCCATCCTGGGCCTTCTGCAGTGCCACAACGATGCCACCCGAAGGTTGCAAGAGCAGCACCTCATATTTCGCTTGGGAACCCTGCAGCACAATGGTATTAATGTGGACTTCACAAGCTTCAAAATCTCCCCTCCCCCCACCACATCCCAAAACCAGCCCAGCTTGTCCCCGCCTCCCTAACCTGTCCTTCCTCCCACCTCTCCCCTCCTCCCACCTCAAGCCCCACCCCCATCTCCTATCTACTAACCTCATCCCGCCCCCTTGACCTGTCCATCCTCCCTGGACTGACCTATCCCCTCCCTAACTCCCCACCTACACACACCTTTACTGGGTCCACCCCCACCTCTTTGACCTGTCTGTCTCCTCTCCACCTAGCTTCTCCTTTATCCATCTTCCATCCGCCTCCCTCTCTCTCTATTTATTTCAGAATCCTCTTTCCCTCCCCCATTTCTGAAGAAGGGCCTAGCCCCGAAACATCAGCTTTCCTGCTCCTCTGATGCTGTTCATCCAGCTCTACACCTTGTTATCTCTATTTTTAGGTCTGATGTCTGATTTCATCATTTTTCTTAAATAAAGGAATCAAATGTTCAGTGAGCTTTTTTTTTGTCCCAGTTGGCAGTATCCTAGGCCCAACCATCTTCAGCTGTTTCATCTATGACCTTTCCTTCATTGTAAGGTCAGAAGTGGGAATGTTTGCTGCTGATTGCACAATGTTCAACATCATTCACAACTCCTCAGATACTGAGGCAGTACATGTTCAAATGTAACAACCTCTGGCCATTATACAGGCATGGCAAATGGCAAGTAATATTTGCATCACACAAATGCCAAGCAATGACCATCACCAGCAAGAAATAATCTAACTACTTCCCGCTGACATTCAATGGTGTTACCATCACTGAATCCCTCACTATCAACATCCTGGGGATTACCATAGACTAAAAACTCAACTGGACTTGTCACATAAACACAGTAACTCCAATAGCAGGTCAGAGCCTAGGAATACTGTAACAAGTAACTTGCCTCCTGACTCACCAAAGTCTGTCCACCATCTACAAGGCAAAAGCAAGGGGTGTGATGGAATACTTCAAACTTGCCTGGATGGGAGTGACTCCAAAAACACTCAAGAAGCTTGATACCATTCAGGACAAATCAGCCTATTTGATTGGCATCACATCCACAAACATCCACTCCCTTCACTCCTGTCAGTAGCAACAGTGTGTACTATCGACAAAATGCACTGTAGAAATTCACTAGCGATCCTCAGACAGAACCTTCCAAACCAAATGACCACTTCCATCTCGAAAGACAAGACCAGCAGATACATAGGAATACCACCAGCTGCAAGTTCCCTTGCAAGCTACTGAACATTCTGATTTGAAAATATATTATTTTACCTTCACTGTCACTGGGTCAAAATCCTAGAATTCCCTCCCTAATGGCATTGTGGGTCAACCAGCAGCAGGAGGACTGCAGCAGTTCAAGAAGGCAGCTCACTACCATCTTCTCAAGGGCAATATGGACAGGTAATGAATGTTGATCAGTCGGCAGCGCATGGAGTCCACAAATGAATTTAAAAAAAAGGGAGGTAGGGCCAGGTCCAATGCTTCTCCAGGTCCAACAAAAACTCACACTGCGAGTGCCCCATCATCTTGGAACTTCTCTGAAATTACCACTGTCACATATCAGTTCAAACTGGATGGCTCAGTCATTTTCACTCATTCAGTGAGACACCCCAAATGCCCAGGCAGCTCACCTTACACATGATAATAAAATTCAATCATCAAAATGGTTCAGACCCCTGACTATTTTCCATGAGATGGCCTATGATCCTACCACACCCACTTTCCAATGTCACCTGAGCCCCTCCCTTGATATATGGGGTACATCAGAGTCAATCCTGTAGTGTTTATGGAGTTTGTGGGTTATCATTTCCACAAATATTTTCGTCCCTTGATCTTTGAAGCAATATGTCCCTATCAGCTTACACAAAAATGAAAAATGATTACAATGTTCTTGGGCTAGGCACTGAAGTTGTTTCCCCCAACGACTCCAAACAAAAGCAATTCATTAACTTGTCTTAGAATGCAATAACATCATATACCCATTGTGTTGGGAGGTCCCTGGCTTCAGGCAATTGACAAATGTCGTCTGACATGAGCCATCTCCTTGGGTCGTAAATGCAGGAGGATTTTAAAAAAACAGAGTGAGATGCTCATTAATAATAAGCTTTCAACAAAGATAGCAGAAGGCAGCAAATTTTCACCATTTTAGTCTGGTTCTAATACAGAAACAAAGAAATAAGTCTTTTTATCGAAAGCAAGCAAAATGATGTAAAGTTTGTTTTGTTTTAAAGTTTTGAAATATGAATCAAAGGCAATTTGTGTTGATTCAACTAATTTGCTAACCCCAGTGGTTATAATAGCATGGCAAATAGTGGACAGGTACCAGATGTAAAAACACATCTATGAAAGCTTCACAATAATGATACAAGCATGAACATTAAAGATCTTTTGGCAGTATTTCAGGAAATAACTGCAAAGTTGTCCTTAGAGTTATGGTCAATATTTACCTATCAACATTAATAAAATATAGATTTTAACTAGTTATCACATTGCTGTTTGTGGGCCAACTTTGCTCTGTACAAATTGGCTGCTGCATTTCCTAAATTACAGTATTGACTACACTTCAAAAAGTGTTTCCATGGATGTAATATGATTTGCGAACTGATTATAAAAATATACACTAATATTTAGTATGTACTCATGGTCTGGGCTCATATAGGCAAGGCAAAATTTCAAAGCTCCAAGATAATCCAAAATGCAGAAGTGTGTTAAAGAAAGGACAGGGCAGCAGCAGACTTCTGAAGAACATTGAGAGATTAGTGAAGTGGGTCGATAAAATTTAGAGCAGAGGAAAGTGAAGTGACAAACTTCATGTCGAAAAAAGAGAACTGGCAGCATGAATAAATTAACATTTGAAAGTGCGTGCAGAAATAGGGTTTAGGCCCGAAACGTCAAGTTTTCCTGCTCCTGTGATGCTGCTTGACCTGCTGTGTTCATCCAGCCCCATGCTTGTTATCTCGGATTCTCCAGCATCTGCAGTACCTTTTATCTCTGCAGAAATAAAGAGATCTGTTATCTTTGAAGATAACAGAATGATTTCAGAAGACTTCAAAAGCCGATGGAATCCTTGGTTTAGTAATAGGAGGTCAGAATACAAAAGCAAGGATATTAGACAAAATCTTCATAAAATGCTGGTTAAGCTCCAGAACATTCAGTTCTATGCATTACACTTCAAGAAGGACTTCAAGACCTGAATGTGAGTCCAGAAGCGATTAACCAGATGTGAGTGATTTCAATTAAACAAATTACTTCAATTACTGAAGAAACTGGAGTTATTTTCCCTACAACAGTTTAGGAGAGATATGGGAAAAGAATAGAAAGATTGAATGATTTTGGAGATTTTTTTAATCATTTGTTGGATTTGGGACACACTGACAGGGTCAGCATTAATTGCCAGTCTCTAGTTGCCCTCAGGATGTTGGTGAGCTGCAATATTGAAATGCTGCAGTCAATTTGATGTGTGCACAGAGGGAGGGAATTCGAGAGACAATTCCAGGATTTTGACCCAGTAACACTCAAGGATATATATTTATAAGGCAAAATATTTCCAAGTCAGGATGGCGAATGACTTAGGTGGGAACTTGCAAATGGTGGCATTCCCATGTATGTGCTGTCCATCTTGTTCAAGAAGTGATTGTGATCATGAGTTTGGAAAGCACTGTCCAAGGTATCTTGGTAAATGTCTGCAGTGCATTATACCGGTGTTGCACACAGCCGCTACTGTGCATAGACGGTGGAGGAAATGAATGCTTGTGGATGTTAATTAAATGGGCTGTTTTGCATGGATGGTGTCAAGTTTCTTGAGTGTTGTGAGAGTTGCACTCACTCAAGAAATTGGGGCATATTTTATCACAATCCTGACTGATGCTCGCTAGATGGCAGTCAAGTTTTGGGGAGACAGGAGATGAGCCAACCACTCTAGGATTCCTTTCCTCTGACTTGTTATCATGGACATAGTATTTATATGGCTAGTCTAGTTCAATGCCTGGTCAATGCTAACAGCAAGGATGTTGATAGTGGGGATATTCAGTGATATTAATGCCATTCAATGTCAAGGGGTGGCAGTTGGATTGCCTCTTTTTGGGGATGGTCATTTCCTGGTGCTTGCGTGGTGTGATGGTACTTGCCACTTGTCAGCCCAAGCCTAGATATTGCCCAAGTCTTGCTGCATTTAGACAATTTGTCGGTATCTAAAGCATCACGAATGGTGCTGAGCATTTTGCAACAGTGAACATTCCCATTTTGGACCACATGATGGAAGGAAAATTGTTAACAGAGCAGAGCAGGAGATTGTTGTGCTGTCAACACCACTCTGAGGGCTTCTGCAGTGATGTCCTAGAGCTGACATAACTGGCCTCCAAAACTACTTTGGAGTTAACTAGGACTGCAATATTAGACTTTCTCGTCAATCTCCATTGACTCTAGATTTGTTCAGGCTTCGTGATAGCAGACTTGGTGAAATGTGGCTTTTATGTCAAGGGCAGTCACTCTCACCTTCCCTAAGGCATTCATTTCCATGTTTGAATCAAGGCTGTAGTGAGGTTAGGAGCTGAGTGGCTTTGGTGTAACCCAAACTTGGGGTCACTGAGCAGGATATTACTGTACAAATGCTGCTTGATAGCAAAGCTGATGACTTCTTCCATCACTTTTCTGATGATTGAGAGTAAACTGATGGGGTGGCAATCAATCAGGTAGAATTCATCCTGCATACCTAGGCAATTCTCCATATTGTCGAGTGGATGCCAAGGATGAACCTGTAATGGAACAATTTGGCCAAGGGAGCAGCAAGTTCTGGAAAACCAGTCTTTCGTACTATTGCAGGAATTTTGTCAAGGCTGTAAACTTTGTAAGATTCAATGCCTCCAACTGTTTCTTGCTATCACATGAAACAAATCAAATTAGCTAAAGGCTGTCATGAGTGATGCTGGGATCACTGTAGGAAACCAAGATGGATCTGCCTCTCAGCACTTTGGACTGAAAATTAGTTGCAACTGTTTCAGCTATATCTTTGGTACTGGAGTCATTGGGATCCTAGAGACCAAGCCATCTTAAACTGTGTGCTGTGTAATGAGAAGGGAATCATTGCCAATCTCGCGGTGTGAGACTCCTTGGGGAAGAGCGATCATAACATGATGAAATTTTTTATCAAGATGGAGAGTGAGGTTGTTGATTCAGAGACTAGGGTGCGGAACCTTAATAAAGGAAACTACAGTGATACGAGGTAAGAGTTGGCCTTGATAGATCGGGGAGAGTTACTGAAAGGAATGACAGTGATAGGCAATGGCAAACATTCAAGGAAAGCATGGGGGAGCTGCAACAACTGTTTAATCTGTGACTGTTTTAAGGCAAAATGAATAAGAGGGCCAATCCATGGCTTACAAACAAAATAAGAAATAATATCCAATTGAGGGAAGAAACATACAGATTGGCCAAGGAAAATAATAAATCTGAGGATTGGGGACAGTTTAGAATTCAGTAAAGAAGGACCAAGGGATTGATTAGGAAGAGGAAAAAATAGAGTACGAAAGTAAGTTTGCAGGGAACATAAAGACTGACACTAAAGAGCTTCTGTAGGTATGTGAAGAGAATGAGACTGGTAAAGACAAATGTAGGTCCTCGACAGACAGATATGGGGGAATGTATAATACGGGACAAAGAAAGGGCTGAGAAACTGAGTACATATTATGGTAACAAGCGTGGGGCTGGATGAACACAGCAGGTCAAGCAGCATCATAGGAGCAGGAAAACTAGACGTTTCGGGCCTAGACCCTTCATCAGAAATGGTGGAGGGGAAGAAGGTTCTGAAATAAATAGGGAGAGAGGGGGAGGCGGTTAGAGGATAGATAGAGGAGAGGATAGGTGGAGAGAAGGCAGACAAGTCAAAGAGGCGGGGATGGAGCCAGTAAAGGTGAGTGTAGGTAGGGGGGTAGGGAGGAGATAGGTCAGTTCAGGGAGGACGGACAGGTCAAGGGGGCGGGATGATGTTAGTAGATAGGAGATGGGGGTGGGGCTTGAGGTGGGAGGAGGGGATAAGTGAGAGGAAAAACAGGTTAGGGAGGTGGAGATGAGCTGGGCTGGTTTTGAAATGCGGTTGGGGGAGGGGAGATTTTGAAGCTTGTGAAATCCACATTGATACCATTGGGCTGCAGGGTTCCCAGGCTGAATATGATTTGCTGTTCCTGCAGCCTTCGGGTGGCATCACTGTGGCATTGTAGGAGGCCCAGGATGGACATGTCGTCTGAGGAATGGGAGGGGGAGTTGAAATCTCTTCGGCCTTGAAACCTATCTCCTCCCTACCCCCCTACCTACACTCACCTTTACTGGCTCCATCCCTGCCTCTTTGACTTGTCTGCCTCCTCTCCACCTATCCTCTCCTCTATCCATCCTCTATCCGCCTCCCCCTCTCTCCCTATTTATTTCAGAACCCTCTTCCCGTCCCCCATTTCTGATGAAGGGTCTAGGCCCGAAACGTCAAGTTTTCCTGCTCCTATGATGCTGCTTGACCTGCTGTGTTCATCCAGCCCCACGCTTGTTATCTCGGATTCTCCAGCATCTGCAGTACCTTTTATCTCTGATACATATTATGGTTCTGTCTTCACAGAAGTGGACACAAATCAGATATCAGAATTGTTGGAGAATGCAAGGTTTAGTGAATATCAATATTCAATATTAGTAGAGAAGTAGTGCTGGGAAAATTGTTGGCATTGAAGGCCGATAAATCCCCAGGGCCTGATAATCTATATCCCAGAATGCTTAAGGAAGTAGCTCTAGAAATAGTGGATGCATTGGTGATCATCTTCCAGAATTATTTAGACTCTGGAACAGTCCCTGCAGATTGGACGGTAGCTAATGTCACTCCAACATTCAAAAAGGGAGGTAGAGAGAACACAGGGAATTATAGACTGGTGAGTATAACATCGGTAGTGGGGAAAATTCACAAATCCATTGTCAAGGATTTTGCAGCAGAACATTTAGAAAGCAATGGCAGGATCAGATAGAGTCAGCATGGATTAATGAAAGGGAAATCATGCTTAACAAATCTATCAGAATTCTATGAAGATGTAACTAATAGAGTTAAGGGGGGGTGCAGTCAATGTAGTCTATTTGGACTTTGAGAAAGAGATTGACAAAGTCCTACATTAGAGATTAATGTGCAAGATTAAAGTGCATGGGATTAGGGGAAGTGTATTGTGATGGATTGAAAACTGGTTGGCATAGAGGAAACGAAGAGTCGGAACTAATGGGTCCTTTTCAAGTTGGCAGGCAGTAACTGGTGGGGTGACAAGGATCAGTGCTGGGACCCCAGCGATTCACAATATATGTTAATGATTTGGATGAGGGAACAAAATGGAACATCTCCAAGTTTGCTGATTTTACCAAGTTGGGTGGAAAGGTGAACTGTGACGAGGAAGCAGAGACCCTCCAGCATGATCTCAACAGGTTGGGTGAGTGGGCAAATCAATGGCAGATGCAGAATAATTTGGATAAATGTGAGATTATTCACCTTGGAAGCAAAAACAAGAAGACAGATTACTACCTGATTTGCCGTAAATTGGGAGAGAGGAGAGTGCAGTGGGACCTGGATGTCCTTGCGCACCAGTTACTGAAGGTAAGCATGCAGGTGCAGCAGGCGGTAAAGAAGGCAAATGGTATGTTGGCCTTCATTGCAAGAGGTTTTGAGTAGAGGAGCAGGAATGTTTGGTTAAAGTTGTACAGGGCCTTAGTGAGACCACGTTGGGAATATTGTGTGCAATTCTGACATCCGTTTCTGAGGAAGGATGCTCTTATTCTCGAGGGAGTGCAACAGAGGTTTTCCAGGCTGATTCTGGGGTGGCGGGTCTGACATATGAGGGGAGATTGATTAGGTTGAGATAACAAGGTGTAGAACTGGATGAACACAGCAGGCCAAGCTGTACCAGAGGAGCAGGAAAGCTGATCTTTCTTGTCTAGACTCTTCCTGCTCCTCTGATGTTGCTTGGCTTGATGTGTTCAAACAGCTCTACACCTTGTTATCTCAGATTCTCCAGCATCGGCAGTTCCTACTATCTCTTGATTAGGTTGAGATGGTTTTCGATAGAGTTCAGATGAATGAGGGGAGATCTCATAAAGACTTGTAAAATTCTAATAGGACTGGACAGGGTAGATGCAGGGAGGATGCTCCTGATGGTGAGTGTGTCCAGAACCAGGGGTCACAGTCTGAGGATTCGGAGTAGATGAGGAGACATTTCTTCACTCAAAGAGTCGTGAGCCTGTGGAATTCATTACCACAGGAAGTAGTTGATGCCAAAGCATTCAATGTGTTCAAGAAGCGGCCAGATATAGAACTTGGGACAAATGGGATCAAAGGTTATAGCGAGAAAGCTGGATTAGGCTATTGAGTTGGATGATCGGCCATGATCATGAAGAACAGTGAAGCAGCCTGGAAGGTCCAAATGGCCTCCTCCTACTCCTATCTTCTATGTTTCTATGTCTCTGTTTCTATCCTCCATCACTGTGGATGGTAAGATTTGTGGAGTCTCCTGTGCCAATCAGCTGTCCAATTGTTCACTACCATTCACGACTGGATGTGGCAGGATTACCGAGCTTAAATCTGATCCACTGGTTCTAAAATCACTTAGCTCTGTTTATCACTTGCTCCTTATGTCATTTGGCATGCAATTTTTCTTGTGTTATAGCTTCATTGCATTGACACCACATTTTTATTAATATGCCAGTTGTTGCTCCTCGCATGCCTTCCACACCCATTATTGAAGTGGGCATGATGAAAATTGTTAAGTCAGATAAATACTTGGCAATAAGGTTGCAGATTGTGTCGAATTACAATTTTTCTGCTGCTGCATGTCTACAGACATTCAGCCTTTAGTCGTTAGATATGAAAAAAATCTATCTCATTTGGCACGATGGTAGTGCCATACAACATGATGAAGAATATCTTCATGGCAGGGGCAAAGGCAGTAAGAACATTGGTGAAGATGACATCAAGAATGTTTTTCCCCCTTGTTCGTTCCTTCATCACCTGTCGGTAGCACAGGACATATTCAGGTATTAATACTGGAATAACAAGGTGTGGATCCTTCATCAGATGAAGGGTCTAGGCCCGAAACGTCAAGCTTTCCTGTTCCTATGATGCTGCTTGGCCTATTATGTTCATCCAGCTCCACACCTTGTTATCTTGGATTGTCCAGCATCTGCAGTACCTATTATCATTGATACTGGAACATGGACATTAGGGTACAATTCAATGTGTATAATTATGTCAGGCTGGTGCTTGAGTTACCTGTAAGACTGCATGACCACTTGTGGCTCTAGCCTCCTGATGTTTTTAAGGAGGAGTTTGCAGAATGCACGAGGCAGAGTTTGCCGCTGTTAGGGTGCCGAGGTCAATGCTAGGTCGTCCATTCAAATCATTCCTGTTTGACATTTTTAATGGTGTGGTGCTGGGTCATTTCAGACAGCAGTAACATTCAATCACATTGCTGTTTATCTGGAGTAACATTTGACCAGAGCATTAAAGATGGAAGTTTCCTTCTTTAAAACATTAGTAAACTAAATGTGTTTTTATAACAAACAGCAATAATTTTATAGCTACCATAAGAGTGTAGTTTTAAACTTACTCCTTCTGCCACGGTAAAATTTGAACCAATATCCTCAAAATATTACCTGTATTCCTGGATTGTTATGCTAACAACAAATCTACTTTGCCATCGCAATCAGACCCTCTCCTCAAAAAAGTAAGTAAATGAGAAATAATTTCTGGTAACAGACGATCAGTAATCAGTTGACACAGACCTAAGATAATTTGCAGAAACAGAAGCGACATGAATAAGCATCTATATTCACACAGCCAGGAGCAGTAAACTAGAATGCACTGCCTAAAAGTGTTGTGGAAGCAGATAAGATTCAAGAGAAAATTTAATAAAGACTTGAAAAGAAGAAGAAAAATACACAGCTAAGAAGAAAGCTCACTAAAGGATTTATTTAAAACAGCATGAAAGAGCCAGCACAGAAAAAATGGACCAAATCATTCTCTCCTGATCTGTATTATTGTGACGTTTTTTCCTTCTCATCTTTTGGCGAAGGCCTGCCTCACTTACCCAATCAGATTTACAGGTGACTCTAATTCAATAGTGCGCGACTGAATCTTAATGAACTTAGGGTGACAACATTGGATTAAAACAAACTGCCTTTTTTTTGTCTGGCCCAAGAACAAATCTAAATAAAACATTGTTGCTTTTGATATTCAACTGCTGTGGAATAAACAAGTTTAAAACACACTTATTTCACCCAAACTTAACAAGAATTTTGTAATTACTCCTTCAAGAGGAATGTTGCATGCATAGAGGGAGGGCATGTGTGACCATTGAGAGTATTGGTTCGCAAGTGGTTCCTTTTTTCACAAACCTATGTTGCACTATTGTGTAGTTATATTTTGGGTAGTATGACACTCCCTTAATAAACTCAATGCTAATAAAAGGACCTAGACCAGAGGGGCTCTTAAGGCCTTAAAAATATAAAGTTTTGTATAATTAACCTGTCAACTTATGTCTCAGATAATGGTGTGTAAAGCTCCAAGAATCTGGAACGGCAGTAGGGGGTGAAAATAAATAACATTTCAAGTTATTCATTGAAAGTCAAGAAAACAGAAAGGTATTTAATTATTTAAAGTTAATTAATTTAGTGGCATAATTTGCACCGGGGGCTTTATCTTGTTATGAATATAAACAGACTTGCGATAGAGACCTGATGGATCAGTAGTGAACCATTAGATTTTACCATCAGTATGGGAAATTGGAGCTAAAGTACAGTTCGCACTCTAGTCTATGATTCAGTGCTCAGACACTGAATTTTGGCTTCACCATGTGATTTCCCATACAACTAGAAACCTTGCTGGCTACAAAACTCATCATTGTTGCTGCAATGCAGCTTAGGGTGATGCATTATCCTTAAATCATTCTTAAATGTCTTTGTGATCTATTGGAAATATCTTATAACCCAGTTATTCTCTCATGAATGCAAAATTAAAGTTTAAAAATGAATGCCCTTGAGTTAAATAGACTCAATTTGAATGTCTTCTTTAATATTAATTAAATTCTTCACGCTTTCATTCATTACAAAACACAGCTTTCTCAGCGTTAATCAAAATTAAAAGGCTATAATTTGATTACTTAAGCAAATGTGCTCCATTTAAGTAGATATCAAATTTTCAGATTTTTGAAATCATTTTGTATAAAAAATTGAAAATTAGCTAGTTTTAATTGTTTTGAGCAAAAATTATCTGGTAATTATAACAATAATGCAGTTCAAATAATAAGTATATTTCTTTAGCTTTCAAATAAGGTGCAATTTGTTAGTTTGCCCTTTTGCAAAATAAATTTTCAGCTCTTATGTTGGAAAGTCATTTGATCTACCTGTGAAGAGACCAATCAAAAGAATGGTGTTGAGACATAAATGGATGGAGAGGCAAGTAAAATTACAAGGCAATTCAGTTCCTGAGGAGAGAGTTGCGAAAGCTTTAGGTAAGGTTATAATATCATAAGTGTTGAAGGAACAACTCATGATGTGGAGGTGCCAACGTTGAACTGGGGTGGGCAAAATCAGAAGTCACACGACACCAGGTTATAGTCCAACAGGTTCATTTGAAATCACAAGCTTTTGGAGCATAGTGCCTTTGTCAGGTGAAGTCAGAGGGGAAGCACACTGACACAGAATTTGTAGGCAGAGAGATCAAAAAATTATACAAATGGTGTGAGTGGAGTGTTGAATAATAAGCCTCTGCACTCTCAAAAGTGTCAGATGGTGTGAGTAAAATGTCAACAGCTGAATTACGAGCGAAGGGATGACCTATAATCCAATTAAATGAGGCAGAGTGTTAATTACAAAAAAAAATGTGATGCGAGAGACAAACTAAATGACTGGAATAACATGATAGGTACAAGAGTTGCAATCCGAGGATCTGACCAAAATAATAAGTAATCCAAAACTACACAAATTAATTCAAGTAGAGAGATCATGACAATTTATCAAGGTGATGGTGTCAAAACAGACCAGTAAGGTAGATTTTACAAGTATAGAACAGTATGGTGGGCCAATATAGTGCGATATGAACCCAAGATCATGGTTGAAGCCATCTTCATGGGTATGCAACTTGTCTATCAGTTTCTGTTCAGCAATATTGTGTTGTTGCGTATCTCAAAGGCCACCTTGGAGGATGCTCACCTGAAGATTGGAGGTTGAATATCCTTGATTGCTAAAGTGTTCCCAAATGGGCAGAACATTCCTGTTCGGCAGTTGTTGCACAGTGTCCATTCAATCATTGTCGTAGCGTTTGCATGGTCTCACTAACATACCATGCCTCGGGGTATGGCTTGAAGCACATGAAAAAGACAACATTTGCCGAGTCACATGAGTATCTGCCATTTACGTGGTGGGTGGTGTTCCACCTGTGATGGTAGTGTCCATGTAGATGATCTACTATGTCTTGCAGAGGTTGCTATGACAGGGTTCTGTGGTGTTGTAGACAATATTGTTCTGAAGGCTGGTTGGTTAGCTGCAAATGATGGTCTATTTAAGGTTTGGCCGCTGGTTGAAGGTGAGAAGTGAAGGTGTAGGGATGATCTTGGTGAGATGCTCGTCATTATCGATGACACATTGAAAGCTGCGAAGAACTGCAACAACGTCCTCAGAAGATAGGCACAGGATATGACCGATAGAATACCTTTCATCGTCCAGTACTTCCCCGGGTGGAGAGGCTACACCATGTTCTTTGCAGCAAACAACCCAGCCTTCAGGACAACATCAACCACAACACCACACAACCCTGTCATGACAACCTCTGCAAGACATAGTAAATCATTGACATGGATACTACCATCACACTTCACAACACCACCTACCAAGTGCACAGCAGATATTCATGTGACTCGGCCAGTGTTGTCTATCTCATATGCTGCAGGCAAGGATATCCCAATGTATGGTATGTTGGTGAGACCATGCAGATAGTATGGCAACAGATGAATAGACACCACGCAACAATTGCGAGACAAGAATGTTCCCTCAGAGAACATTTCAGCAGTCAAGGACATTCAGCCTCCAAACTTCAAATAAGTGTCCTCCAAAGTGACTTTCGAGATACACAACAATGCAGAATCACCGAGCAGAGACTGACAGCTAAGTTTCGTACCCATGTAGACAGCTTCAACTGTGATCTTGGGTTCATGCCGTGCTACATGTGACCTCACCACACTGCTCTGTATCTGTAAAATCTTCCTTATTATCCTAGTTTGACACCATCACCTTGATAAATTGTTATGATCTCACTACCTTATTAGTTTGTACAGTTTTAGATGACTTATTAAAAACCAAAATAACTGCAGATGCTGTAAATCAAGGACAAAGACAAAGTTGCTGGAAAAGCTCAGTAGGTATTGCAGCATCTGTGAAGGAAAAAACAGAGTCAAAGTTTTGGATTCGGTGTCAGAAAGGTTCTGAGGAAGGGTCACTGGGCCCGAAATGTTCACTCCATTAGCATTTCAACCTGCTGTTAAACATGCTGCCCACTCTAGTCATCACATCCATGCAAGGCTAATGGAAAGACAGTAAGGGCCTCTTAAGTAAGTATCTTTCCTTAGTGGGGCTGAGAGAAGCAAGAGAGTTTACCTCTGGTCTACAAGAAGGATCTAAGCTCTTGCTGGTCTGGGCTGTCTAACTCCATAACAATGTGATACTTGCATTCCCTTCCTCACACATGTAAATTGAAGCTCGCAGCTTGATACTGAGCACACAATCTCCTTCCCTGCTGCCAAAATCAAAGAACCGTGGATTCAGAATTTCATTCTGAAGGAGGCTTACTGGACCTGAAACATTAACTTTACTTTGTCTGTGTGGATGCAGCCAGACCTGCTGAGTCTTTTTCCACCACTATCTACTTTTGTTTCTCATCCCCTGCTGCTTAGCTCCCACTTTCCTCATGAACTAAGTGAGCAACAGTTTGACAGATTTCATGACATTCATGTGAGAATGCCTTTGTCTACCACTGACTTTTTACAGGATTTAAAATTGAACTTTTTGCTTAAGTCGCATATTGTTGGGAAGCATGGTACCTTCTTTTATTTTATATCATTGTGTTTAAATGAATTGTATTTATTGGATTAATGTGAATTACATTTTTATAAGTCTTACACTGTTGTTAGCACTGGAAAAAGAATCTAAACAATTCTATCATCCTCATCTCACCAAGTTCAATCCATCGCTGAATAAACTAAAAGAATAGT
Organism: Ginglymostoma cirratum; assembly: GCA_024137785.1. Lineage (NCBI taxonomy): Eukaryota > Metazoa > Chordata > Chondrichthyes > Orectolobiformes > Ginglymostomatidae > Ginglymostoma > Ginglymostoma cirratum. The sequence continues at coordinate 70,840,520 of JAHRHZ010000144.1, forward strand.
CGTGTGGAAGATGCTATTCTTCACACGAGTGACATTGTTATGTCTCTGCATACTTAAATAAGATCACAACCTATACGAAGGTTGTTGTGAATTGAAAGGATTCACAAAAGATTTATGATGGTGTTGCCAGGATTGGAGGGTTTGAGCTACAGGAGCAGGCTGAATAGGCTGGGGCTATTTTCCCTGCGGCATTGGAGGCTGAGGGGTGACCTTCTAGTGGTTTATAAAATCATGAGGAGCATGGATAGGGTAAATAGGGGTAGGGGTACCCCTTTTCTCTGGGGTAGGAGAGTCCAAAACTAGAGGCTATTGTTTTAAGGTGAGATGGGAAAGATATAAAAGGGACTTAAGGGTCAACTTTTTCACACAAAGGGTAGTGCATGTATGAAATGAGCTGCTAAAGGAAATAATGGAGGCTAGTATGATTACAACATTTAAAAGGCATCAGGATGGGTATATGAATAGGAAGGGATTAGAGTGATATGGGCCAAATGCTGGTAAATGGGACTAGATTAATTTAGGATATCTGGTTGGCATGGATGAGTTCGACTGAATGGTCAGTTTCCGTGCTACATATCTCTATGACTCTATAACTAAAGGTCAAGGTAAACCGACAAAATATCTATGTGGATTGACTGACACCACTGTGCCCAACAAGTTGTCTGTGCAAGACCCAAAGGTGTTAAAATGTAGGCCTAAAGTACTGCAAATTGACATTGTGTTTTTTTGAGAATGGGATCCAGACCGAGCTCTTTGAATAATAGTCTAAGGACTACTCTCCAGTCATTCAATTTAACAAGCGACCATTTTTAATGATCCCATTTTGTACAATTACTGTAAGAAAGCTTGATGGATCTCTACACCTCTCACGCAAAAATATATCTCAGTCTTTGGATATCTGAAGGTATTTGTGGGAAATAGACAGAGCAAAGGAAAACCAATGGGCTTATTTTAAAAACAATTAAAAAGAAACATTCTCTTCAAACTGGTTATATTTGCAACTTACAGTTAAGTTAATATTCTGTACAAGCTTTTTTTTGTGCAATTTACATTTAAATTGAGAAAGTAACTTTTAACATGCCATACTTAAAATGATTGGAAAAGAGATTTTCTAAAGTTCAAGGTAAAATGTTACCCAAGGACAAATCACAGGATATGGTGACATGAGTTTTGTCCTACATTGCAGCTTTTTGTGAGTTGACACTGCTGACATACTTGTCCCAAACACATTCCAGGAAGATATAGTCATTGTTTCAGAGATAGTAGGAACTGCAGATGCTGGAGAATTTGAGGTAACAAGGTGTAGAGCTGGATGAACACAGCAGGCCAAGCAGCATCAGAGGAGCAGGAAGGCTGA
>JAHRHZ010000144.1:70842276-70912139 GCA_024137785.1 Ginglymostoma cirratum
AAAAAAAAAACAGGAGATATTGGAGTAAGAGAAAATGAGCAAAAATATAAAAATAGACAATAAAAAGATTTAGAAGCAGTTGAAAAGGATATGTAGTAACAATGGGCATTGATCCCTTGCAGATTGAAACTGGATAACAAACAATAGGAAACAGATATATGACTAAGCTTTTGTAAGATGACTTTTGTATCTATCTGCACAATACGAGACATAAAACGCAACCCAATAATAATCCAAAAGCTGGTGCAATTGGCTGAAAGAGACCTAAAACAACCCTCACTACGCAAAAACTTGGGAAAATATAAGAAAGAAAAACTGACAAGTCCCCTGCATCCGATGATCTGCATTCTTGGATCTTAAAACTGGTGGCTACAGAGACAGTGAATACATTGTTTGTAATCTTCCAAAATTCACTAGATTGTGAATAAATTTTAAATGTTTAGAAAGCAAAAGATGCATTGTTCCTCATCAAGAACTCAGGCGGCAGAAAGAAGGAAATATAGGCCAACTAATCCAACTCGTGCCTTTGGGAAAATGCTGAAATCCACAACTGAAAAGGTGGTAGAAAGACATTTAGAAAATAATAACAATCAGGCAGAGTAAACATAATTTAATGAAAAGGGAATCATGTTTAATAAATTTAGTAGAGTTATTTGAGGATGAAACAAGGAAGGATGATAAAAGAGTACCTGTAAATGCAGTGTATTTGTATTTCCAGAAGCATGTGATAAACTCCCATTTAAAAGGTTATGGTTTAGGATGATATTTTCGCATGGATGGAGAATTAACCATCTAATAGTTGGGATAAATTGGTCATTTTCAGTTTAGCAAGCCCCCAGTGTTAAGGTCTAAACAATTTAGGGTCTACAGCAACAACTTGGAACAAAGAACCAATTATACTGTAGTCAAACCTGATGACATAAAGATGGTCGAAAAGCAAGTTGTGAGGTTGATAGAAGGAATATGCAAACAAATATAGACAGCTTATGTGAATGGACAAAAAATTGACAGATGAATTATAATGTGAAAAATGTAAAGTTCCTCACTCAGACAGGAAAAACAAAGGCAAAATATTATTTACAGGGATAGAGACTGCTGAATTCTGAATCCTTTGTATACAGATTACAAAAAACTAACATGCAGGTACACATAATAATAAGAAAGGCAAATTTATTGAAAGGGTCTTCATTACAAGAGGATTAGAGTATAATTGTAGGGAAGTTAGCCACAAACATGTGACACACACGTGCAGCTGCACCTACAGTAATGTATAAAGTTTTGTTTGGCTTTTCTGAAGAAGGTGATGTTTGTTTTGGAATCAGTCTAGAGAATGTTTATTCTGATTTGACCAATGAGGAAAGATAGTGTAGGCTGAGCCTATACTTATTAGAGTTGGAAGAACAAGAGCTGATCTGATTCTCAGGAGGCTTTACAGGGTAGATTCTGGGAGGATGTTACCTCTCATGGAAGAATTTCAAACTTGCGGTCACAATTTAAAAATAAGGGTTCTCCCATTTAAGACAGAGATGAGGAAGACTTTTTTCTCTCAAATGGCTGTTAGTGTTTGGAATTTTCTTCCACAGAGACCTGTGAAGGCTGGATCACTGAATATATTCAAAGTTGAATTAGACAGACGTTTGATTGACAGGAGGCAATAGTTATCTGGGAAAAGCAGAAAAGTAGACTTAAGGTCACTATCAGATCAGCCAAGATCACATTGAAAGATTGAACAAGTTAACCTTTTCCTCTCTTATTTCTCATGATCTTATTACTGTTCACACCAAAAATAAATCTAATATTGGTTTGCTTCGCTGTGATCCAAATGTTAATTTGAAGAATCTGACAAAGTAAAATTTATACGTACTTGAATATTGCTGTGATGTCGAATTGCTGTTGTCAAAAATAGCAGATTTCAATAGGTTATTACAGCTTTCCAGATTGACCATCAGAAATAAACTAAGGTAAAGATTTGTTAAGTGTTTACTGCAACAGCCCTGGAAGCTTTTTTTACTGCAAGGTGTTTGAATGTTAAACCCAAGGAAGGGGATTTCTTTATTTAGCAATTTAAGATTCAAATTTATTGATATTTTCCTCTTCATTGAAACCCACAATATGATTTTTTAAAATAGGTTGGTTAAACAATAAGATTTGAAAATATTTACAAAAATGAAAATTGACACCATGTGTATTTGGACAATTGTACTTGATATGTACATGAAACATTCTGTACAACAACTTGCTCTAGGTGAAATAGCAAGGTACACTTTTGGTCTGCATCGTGTCTCAGAAAGCCCTTACAAGCATGTGCTTAGAAAACTGGGTGTATAAAATGTACGAAGCTATAGGGAAAAATAATGTTGGTGTGAATATTACCACTTATAATACAAATAGTGTTTTGGCACACTATAATCCAGATATTTATTTAAAAATTATGATGACGTGAAAATAATTTTTTTTGGAGTAGATTTGCTATTATTAATCTGGCAGAGATCAGGCCATTGATTCTTGATAGTCCACCTGAAAGAACGAAGGAAAATAATCTGTCATTAAGATAACTTCACAACATGGGGACTGAACTTTGGTGGCACCCAACACCCACCCTGTTTGACAGGAGCCATAACACTCAGGCTGAGTAATTCACATTTGACGTGGGATAAATGTGTCTCAACATTGACAGCCTCAGGAAGAATGGCCTATTCTAATAATGCCCCTCTTCCATTTCTCACACAAGATTTCCAGAATGAATGTATTGTTGGTTTATTTATGAGCAGCTTTATCCTGTGTCACGATATATATATATATCAAATCACATATTCGAGAAGACCCAAATTTTGCAAAATCAATAATCCAGGTTAAAATAAAATCCTGGTATAAGAGATGCAAAGAATATTCAAAGTAATTGGGTCGGAGACAGGGGACCATCCAACAATAGTTTATGAAGAGAAGAAACCTATGCAAATGACATAGCAGCTTGGAAGTGACATTAGGTGCACCATGAAGATCCACACTGCACTTACAAGAAAATTTTTGGGTGTGATTGGCATGCTTCTTTTCACTTCTCTCCATCTTTCAGAGTATAGCATGTAAATACAATACTGCTACAACTGGAGAATCATGACAAGCAACTTTTGGGATTTTTAACTAAAATTTAAAGAAAATAAACAATTTCCCATAGTTTATCAATAAAATTAATGCAATCTCTGCTTCTAAATCACTGTTACACAAAGGTACTTAGCATAGTGCAAGATATTTGGCCTTGCTATAACTTAATAAAATGTTAGACACAATGACCATCTTATTATTTTCAAGATGTTCATTGTCTCAGGAACTGTAAGACCAAATACCAAATTTACCAAAGAAGAAATTACAGACATGATTTCAATTTTTGTAATATTTATTTTAGCATGATTCAGAATCCATTTCAAAATGATACGAATTACCTGCTGAATTATCCTGCAAATAATTAGGTAAAACTATGAGTTATCAATACAAAAATAGGTCTTACATAACCACAACTTAGCAAATCATTCTCCAAACAAATGTTGCACTATGTAGCTAAACAGTTCCCCAACATGCTGTTCTTTATTCAGGTTAGATGATCAATGCGATAATTATCATCAAATTCAAATTTCATGAGTACAATTATTATCAACAAGGAAAGTTTGAACAACGTTCTCTTTGGCTACACGATGGTGGTTAAGAAGAAACTCTTCAAATCAACAATCAGCCAATAGTACTTAAGTTTCCAGTTCAGCCACTTTTAGAAAACACCCAACTCTTTTCGAAAATGTCTCTGAGCTAATCATACAAATTTCCAGATTTTATACACTTGTCACCGGCTCACAAATTAAATAAGAACTATGATCGCCTTTTCCTCCAAATAGATAAACTAACCTATTTCTGAGATTTGCATTTTTTAATTCATTCATGGGACATGGCTGGCTCAGCCAGCATTTATTGCCCATCCCTAATTGCTCAGAGGACATTTAAGAGTTAATCAAATTGCTGTAGTTCTGGAGTCACATGTAGGCCAGATCAAGTAAGGACAGCAGTTTCCAACCCGAGAGGACATTAGTGAATCTGATGCGTTTTTCCAACAATCGATTCATATTCATCGTTAGACTTTTAATTTTGGATTTTTATTGGATTCAATTCCACCATCTGCTATGGTGAATTTCCAACCTGGGTCCCCAGAACATTGCTTGGGTCTCTGGATTAATAGTCCAGCAATAATACCACTAAGCTGTTACCTCCCACTTCTCCTCAAGATATTTGTGTATCCCTCATTTTGTTTTTGGCTACTTTTCTTTGTTCCTGCATCTGTGTGATCCACCTCAACCAACAGATCTCTTGTTTTCACCTCTCCTTTGTGTCTGCCAGGCAGAAAGCTTAATGTTTTAACATGCAATTCTCTTGTTGGCACAGACTCCAGGCCAAGAGTCATCATGCCACATGGACCAAAATTTCTCATCATTTCGGAAAAATTCAATTGATTTTTTTACAGTTGATTCAAATTCTGAAGTATCTGCCCAATTTACTTAAAAACTATCATAAATTTCAGAGAAATTTTAAACAAGTTACAAACTTTACTTACTTACAGTTTCTGGGTCAAAGGTTGCCATAGCACACTATCAAATGGCAATTTCTGAAAAGATATAGCATCCTTCTACACTGATTATGATAACTAAGTTTGGATGAATAAACATACCACTGATACATTTCAAAGACTTGTAGATCTATTTTGCCATGTTAAATTACATTCAAATGCAATGTTACTTGGTTTCCATGTAAATAATTTTATTCGTTCATGATAAAACTTCAGCAAAAAGGGAAAAACAGGTGTTGGTTTGATATGATGCACATATACCTTTAAGGGAAGCATATTTTAAAGTAAATTACTCACTGCACATCTCTACTGGATACGACTACTGTCTAAGCTGGTCATAGTTTACACCTTGACAGCGATGGTGGCACTGTTTAGTTCTTTCTGTTATACCCAGCTTAAGCTCTAAACTCTACCCGCAAATCAATATTTTAGCTGGGAAAATGGTTGCATAATAGACAGAGTAAAAACCATCTATGACTTTATTTTTGTCTCTTATGCAGTGTTCTTCCAACTGTTTGGAACACTTACAGGATAGATTCTTGTTTCTAACTCAATCCGCATGATTTAATGTGAAAGAGTAATTCATATTCAACATTTTGTGGTGGTTCTACTTGGAGTGAGATTCCCTGGAATCTGTTATTTAATTTCTGCCCCAATACAATCTTCATAGCTGATAGACTTTTACCAATTAAGCTCACCTAGGTTTGAAAAATCTTAACAGGAGATGGCAACTTTTGGCTAGGGTGAGGTGCAAACGTGATATAAAGTTACGGTGTGTGTACAATTCCTACAAAATTGCAGATTTCTTACATATAATGAGTTTTGCACGTTGTTTCAACTTTCACACTAAATCTTCTTCTTTGTTGTAAAGGTATGCCGATTTGTCATTTGTTCAGTCAAATCTTCAGAAACATGTTGCCACCCTGCCATATTATAGATGATATATTTGGGAAGTCAAAAATCATATGAAAATCACAAATTGCTTTCTTGTTACACTCTCTTTCGTTTCAAGACCAACATACGAATCACACTTAAGAATTGGAGAAGCAATGAAACGGGTTTTGTTTTGTGAAGACAAGACTGCATACAGATAAGCTTCACAAGGCACAATTCTGACTGCTGTCTAAAGACTGCCAGTCAAGTCATGGGATTAATATGCCATACACTATTGAGGTGGGTAATGATTGACAGTCTTTTAAGATAAGTTCCCCTGAAGGTTAATCCACATCAACAAAGAAGTAGACTGATATAGGGAAACTGCTATCATTGCTGGCCAGAAAGGAAACCTTTGTCTAATCCCACCTTCAATAGTGCTGGAGACCGCACTGCTATATGCAACGGTAAGGTTATAATAACATAAGTAAGAGGAACAAGAGTAGGCCATTTGGGTATTTGCTTTTGCTCTACCATTCAAATAGGATGACAGTTGATGCAGATTCCTCACATCCACTTTCCTGCTCTTCCCCATAACCCTTGATTTCCCCTCCTGATTGAGAATCTACCTATCTCAGCTTTAAATGTACTGTACTCCCTGTACACCTATGACTGTGTTGCCAAGTTCCAAAATAACACAATCCACCAATTCTAACAATGATGAGTCAAAATACAAAAGGGAGATAGAGGACTTGATGACGTTGTGCAACAAAAACAATCTGTCTTTTAATGTCAAGGTAACTAAAGAATGATCATCAACTTCATAAAGAAAGGAGATCACACCCCCATCTACATCAATGGAACTGAGATTGAGAGAGTGAAGACCATCAAGTTCCTCAGAGTGATGATAACCAACGACCTTTCCTGGACTTCCCACATAAATGCGATGGTCAAGAAGGCATAACATTGCCTCTTCTTCCTCAGGCAGCTCAGGAAACATGGCATGTCCATAAGGTCCCTCACCAACTTCTACAGATGCACCATTGAAAGCATACAGCCCGGGTACATAACGGCCTGGTATGGCAACTGCTCTGCACAGGACCATAAGAAACTGCAGAAGGCAGTGTGCGCAACCCAGACCATCACGGAAGCCAACCTTCCATCCATGGACTCTATTTACATGACATGCTGCCAAGGAAAGGCGGCCAAAATCATCAATGACCCATTGCACCCCGGTAGTGATCTCCTACAACCTCTTCCATCAGGCAGAATGTATAGAAGCATGAGCACATGCACGAGCAGGTTCAGGAACGGCTTCTTTCCAGCCATTATCAGACTGTTGAATGGACTCTAGCATCAATAAAGAAACCTGCTATGTAACTTATGTACCTCTAAGTCTTTTTGATCTGTACATCCTTTGCTTGCTTTGATCTGCCTTTACCGCTCATAAACAAAACTTTTCATTATATTTCAGTACAGATGACAATAAATCAATCAAATCAAATCAAAACGTACACAAGGACTCTGCCCCCTCAGCTGTCTGTTTCAAACAGTTCCAAAGAATCTCACCTATTTGAGAGAAGAAATTCTTCCTTGCTCTTAAATTGGTACCCCTCTATTCTGAGACTATGCCCTCTGGCCCTAGACTCTCCCATGAGGGGAAACATCCTCTCAGCATCTACCCTGTGAGTTCCTTAAGAACCCTATATGTTTCAATGAGCTCACCTCTCATTCTTCTCAATTCCAATGAGTACAAGACCAACCTGTTTCATGCACCTTTTCTGAATTGCCTCCAATGAAATAATTTCTTTCCTTAAGTAAGGGGACCAAAACTTCTCTCTGTACTCCAGAAGTGATCTTGCTAGTACTTTATATAGCTGCAATAAAACTTCCCTACTTTTAGAATCCAAACCCCTTGAAATACTGCCAGTGTTCCACCACATGTTGTACTTATTGTGCTAGCTTTCTGTGTTTCATGCACTGGTAACCCAAGTTCCTTTGTGTTGTAGCTTTCTGCAGTTTTGCTCCATTTAAATGACCCTCTGTTCTTTTGCTCTCCCAACTTCACATTTTCCCAAATTATACTCCTTTTGCAAACCTCTTGTCCACTTATTTAAACTTTCAATATCTTTTTGTTAACAGTTTGTATCCCTCTTGCAACTTATCTTGCCACCTATTTTCTGCTGTCTGCTAATTTGACTATAACAGCTTTACATCCTATTGTGATATTTCAGATGTTATTAATTGGATTAAACTCCATCATCTACTGAGGTGGGATTAGAACCCATGACCACAGAGCAGTAGATAACACAGTGTGGAGCTGGAGGAACACACCATGCCAGGCAGCACCAGAGGAACAGGAAAGTTGATGTTTCGGTTCAGGACCCCTTTCTGAAGAAGTGTCCTGACCTGAAACGTCAAATTTCCTGCTCTTCTGATGCTGCCTAGCCTGCTGTGTTCCTCTAGCTCCATGCTGTGTTATCTCTGATTCCAGCATCTGCAGTTCTAACTATCCACAAAGCATTAGCCTGGAGTAGCAGCCCAATAATTATGCCTTCACCACCGCACCACCACCACCACCAGTGCCCTAACCCTGATAGTGGTCTATGAAAAGCAAAGAATTTCTATTATATAAATTTCCATCACTCTACATTTTGTTGGAGATATCAGAAAAAAATTGCTGAAGGTTTGCTAATTAATTCAGCTTGTTACGCTCTTAAAACAAATTCTAAATTGTGTGCTTTGTTGCTTGCTGAGTAAACAAACATTGCTTGTTACAAGTACCCCTGTAAACCTTGCCTTGCCTCCAATAATTGGCAGTCACAAGGTGTTAATAGGCACTCAGTAAGAATTATTTATTTGTTCAAACATTGTGAACTATACCTGAGAGAATTAGAGACTGGTGTCATACAATTAAAACAAAAGTCTTAGATAATCTTAATCTTCCTGGCCTGCCTAAGCCTTCCAGCTGGGAAACTGCAGTATGCCCAAGGCCCAAGCCAAGATGCACCCAGTCTGCTTGGTTCAGGCCCTTTCCATGATCTCAGGATGGTATTAAACACTCACTTGCTGCTTCAGCTGGCAGTAATCTAGACTCTCCAGGGCCGCATGAATGCTCTGGCTAGAAATAACCCACCACATTTCAAGCAAAACTGATAGATGCCCAGCAAACATAAAAGGGAAAACACTCATTTCAAAAGATCTATGCATTTTTTTTTCCGTAACGTTAATGGTCAGGGATGATGCATTCCTATGGGACAAACATTAGGGAAATCAGTCTCACTGATCTTCAGTACTTATGAGTCAGGGAAGGTACACAAAGGGTGAATTCCCAAATGCTATATTCTGTAAAGAAGAATAAGCACCACAATAACTTTATGTGACTTTCAATTAGGCTGAACTATAGAATTCTCATGAGAGGATTGACACTTCCAGATATGCTTGCAGTTGATTTAATGTCCATTCTGAAGGATGCCTGGGGAAGTTAGAAAGAACTGACGCAATAACTGCATTACAATGTTACGCAAGGACTGCAAAACAACAGGAAAAGTGTTAAGTGTGATGCAAAACTTCTGTGAACATTATTTAATACAGTCATTAACCAAGTTGAACCAAAGAAATACATTACTGTTTCTTCTAACAGACAGTGAAATGATTCTGTTAATAATATGAAATTACTGTATTGATCTGATGTTGATAAATGTGCCTGAAACTGATCGCCTGAGCAGCTTGGCTTCAACAGCACATTTGATATTATTCAAAGTATCCACTACGATATTAGAAACACTGTTAACAGCAGGCAGGTACATTAAAGTACTTTTTCTTTGCTAGAAGAATCTAATACTCATTCAATATCACAAACCCAAATAATTGGTTCTGGTTAAGATCCTTTAAAGCTTGACATCCATGATAATTTTACGGAATTAAATCCGGGTTGTTTAAATATGAAAATGTAATTGAACAAGACACAGTGCATATCACTTTTACTTATAACCCCTGAGGGCAAAGCACAGGATGGTTCTTCAAAGCAACTAACATTACGTACAGGTGACAGTAATTCATGTGCTGATATTAATGACAACTCAACATTTCAGGACCGGCAACAAGTTCACATCCCAATTTGTTGAGTACAAGTTTGTTGACAAATGCTCACTTTCCTTCAAATTCTACAATGCAGAAGATTTGCATGCAAGGAAGACAGGGAAATAAATAATGTTCAGAAAAGATTATCAGAGACTGTAAATCGTTTCCTCGTCACTGACAATGCAGCCAATATTTCAGTTCTTTCGCAACAGTTTTAGGGATCAAACCAGAATTGAAAGGCAGATCATCCATTCATGCAATCAGAAGCCAACCCAACAGCGATGTAAATCATTTTTATTTCACCTTAAGACTGTATATTTGAAAGCCAACAGAATGTTATTTTAAGCTTACAATGCTGTTAAAATTTAAACAGGACATGGTAATTGCGAGGTGGAATGGGAAAAAGGTCCACCTTGTTCATCTTTTACTCTGCTATCAGTCATATGCTACAGTGATAAGATGGCTGTTGAGAGCTCATCATAATCATCGCATCAATTAATCAACTACAGGGCCAAACCTGAGATGAGGAAATTGTCACTGATAAAAAGCTTTGTAAACCATGGTCAAAATTTTCTGATGCACTCTTGCATGCTACATTTGTATGTTGCCTCAAAGTAATCAAATAGAGTCAAAGTCATGCAGCATGGAAACAGATCCTTCAGTCCAACCAGTCCATGCTGAACATAATTCAAACTAAACTGATCCTACTTGCCCGGTCCTGGCCCATATCCCTCAAAACCTTTCCTATTCATGTATCCATCCAAATGTCTTTTAAACATTGTAATTGTACCCGCATCCACCACTTCCTCAGGATGTTCATTCCATACACAAACCACCCTCTGTGTAAAAAAAATTGTCTTTTTAAAATATCTCTCCTCTCACCTTAAAAATGTGTCCCCTAGTCTTGAAATTCCCCATCTGAGGGAAAAGACAACTACCATCAACTCTCCTCTACCCCTTATTATTTCATAACTTCCATCAGGTCACCTCTCAACCTCCTAAGTACATTAAATCTTTCAAAAGGCTGAACTGGCACACAATTATCCAAATAGACGAGGCTTGATGCATTGATATTGCAGTAAAGTCTAATGCAGTATTAGCAAAACATGTTGAAGTACTGGCAAATTATCAATCCAGAATTGCTGTTTGTGGCATTCAAACAATACAGGGTGGCAAAGACGCCATAACTAGGAGGAGGCAATGGCTTAGTGATATTACCACTGGACTAGCAATCCAGAGACCCATGTGACAGTCCATAGTGGATGATGGAACTCAATTACAATTTCAAAAATTCTGGAATTGAAAATTTAATGATGAACATCAAGCCTTTGTTGTTAAACCCATCTGGTTCACTAACGTCCTCTAGGGAAAGAATCTACCATGCTTACCTGGTCAGGCCTACGAGTGAATCCGGATATATAACAACATAGTGGTTTACTCTTAACTGCCCTCTGAAATGGTTTAGCAAGCTACAAAGACAGCTTAGAATGGGCAACCAATACAGGTGCAGCCAATGACACCCACATCCCACGAATGAACAGAAACAACAAGCTTCCCTAAAAAAATACACCAACATATTGTTGGGAGTATCGTTAGGTAGATTTTGATTTAGTCAAAAACAAGTGGAATTCTAATAAATATATCATCATGTAATGGTCAGTTAATGAAGTCACCATAGTCTTACCAGACATAGGCTGCTCTCTCATTAAATTGAGATGACTGGTTGTGGTTTAACCTGAGGGTCATCACACCTCATGGGAGGGGAGAAGCTGAGAAGACAGTCCTTCATGGTCACCATAGGCAGTGTGGAAACTGAATTGAATATGAAGCAAGCTAGGTATATACTATGAGAAATAAGTATGGAGTATCCAAAGCTAGAGTACCCTGGGTGACTGATGATATTGATGAGAAAATAAGGCAGAAAAAGGAGACGTATGATGCATGCCTGGATAATAACAGCATTATCAGACAGGAAGAGTATCTCAAATGCAGGAAAGAGGCTAAGACTGGCATCAAGAAGGCTGAGAGGAAACATGAATGAAGGATGGCAGGCTGCACTAAAACAAACAGTAAATCTTCTTCAAATATATTAATTGTAAGATTGATGAAGGATAGGATGGGGCCCATAAGGAATAAGCAAGATAACCTCTTCACTGAAGCAAAGGGTATGGTAGAGGTACTAAATGAATAATTTGTTTCTGTCTTAGAATTAGAAGATGGTGGTAAATTGAAAATGTGAGTGTTGAGCAACTGAGCAGTATAGTCATTGATAAAGAAGAGATGTTATAAAGGCTGGCAATACTCCAGGTAGAGAAGTTGTTAGGCCTAGATGGGATGCATCCTGGATTACTGAAAGAGGTAAGGGAGCAAATTCCAGAGCCATTGACAGAAATTTTCCAAGCCTTACTGAACATAGGATTGGTCCCAGGGGTCTGGAGGATTGCCAATGTGATGCCATTGCTTAAGAAAGGGGCAAAAGATTAGCCAGGAAACTCTTGACCTCTTAGCTTGACATCCAATTGTGGGAAAACTGATGGAAGCCTTAATTTGTTTTTTTATTCATTCATGGGATAAGTATGCCACTGACAAGGCCAACATCCCAGAAGGCTGTTAAGAGTCAACCACACTGCAGTGGATCTGGAGTCACGCACAGTCCAGGCCAGGTAAGGATGGCAGCTTCCTTTGCAGAAAAACATTGGTGAACCAAATGGATTTTTCTAACAATTGACAATGGAAACATGGTCACCATTAACTCTTAATCTCAGATTTTTATTGTATTAAAATTACACCATCTGCCATGGTGGGATTTCAGGTCCCCAGAACATTAACTGGGTTGCTATATTTAGTGTCCAGCGATAAAACCACTAGGCCATCTCCTCCCTATAATATAGGTTAGGTATACACTCAGGCAGTGGATGAGGGTAGTGCTGTGAACGTTGCAGATTTGGACCTTCAGAAAGCACTTGATACAATGCCACATGGCAAGCTGGTTAGCAAATTAGAAATTGTTGGGATTTCTGGGTTCTTGGCAGCATGAATTAAAAGTTGGCTGAAAGATAAGACTTTTCTTCACTGATGCTGCCAGACCTGCTGAGCCTTTCCAGCAACTTCTGTTTTAGTTTCTGAATTACAGCATCTGCTGTTCTTTCAGTTTTTATCAAAGGATTCAGTTTCCACCAGTTGGTATGTCAGTTTCTCAGATTAGAGATGAGTTGAAATTGGTGTTCTCCAGGGATAGGTGTTGGGACCCTTGCTTTTTCTGATTTATGTAAACCATTTGGAGGTGTGTGTTCAGAGCAAAATCTCTAAGTTGCAGATGATACTAAGTCTATTTGGAACTGGATGTTTAAGACAAAATCTTTAAATTGCACATGTTACAAAATTTGAGAGAACAGTCAATTGTGAGGATGACATGAGGTCACTTCAGAAAGATTTTGAAAATTTGGGCAAATGAATTGCAGATGGATTGCAATGCAGAGAAATATGAGATAATTCATTTTAGCAGAAAAAAAAACATGTAGCGACAATACAGGTTCAATGGAACAAATTTGCGGAGTGGACAAGAAGATTGGAACCTTGGGGTTCAAGTGCATAATTCTCTGAAGGTGGCTAAGCAAGTTGAAACAGTTGTAAAGAAGGCTTTCAGGATGCTTGGCTTTATAAATAAGGACAGAGTAAAAATGAATAAAGAGATACAACAACTCTACAAATCATTGGTCAGACCACATTCAGCGTATTGTTTTTAGATTGGGGCACCTTTTTGAAGGAGAGGTGTAAAAGCCCTGGAGAATTCAAAGGAGATTTACTAGAATGATGCAAGTAGTGAGAGATATTAGATACAATGAAAGATTAGAGAAATTGTGCCAATTCTCAACTGAGTTATAGAAACCGACAGCACAGAAAAAAGGCCCTTCATATTATTGAGTCTGCATTAGTTAAAAGCAAGCTCCTAACTATTCTAATCCCTTTTTCCAGCACTTGCCTTCTGGTGAAAAAGTTCTGAGGAAGCGTCGCCGGACCCAAAATGTTAACTCTGATTTTTGTTCATGGATACTGCCAGACCTGCTGAGCCTTTCCAGCAACTTCTGTTTTTGTTCCTGAATTACTGCATCCGCTATCCTTTTGGTTTTTATTAAAGATGGATTCTGTTTCCACTAGTTGGTATGTCAGTAACTAGGGCCACAACTTCAAGACAGTCAGCAAGAGAGCTAGGAGTTAGATGAAGAGAAACATCTTCATTCAGGAGTTGTTAGAATGTGGCATGCACTGCTGGGAGAGTGTTGGAGGTGGATTCCAGAAGATGTTTCAAAAGAAAGTTGGATATGTATTTGAAAGTGATGAATTCAAAAGGCTACAGAGATAGGGTTGGAGAATGGGATGAGCTGGGTAGCTCTTTCGGGAACCAGTACAGACACAATGGGCTGAATGGCCTCCTGCTGTACTGTAACATTCTATGATTCTGCACTGTTGACATCACTCTGCATCAAAAGCCAACCATCCAGCCATCTGAGCTAACCAACCCCCAATGGCCAAAAAACATTGCTAAAACACTCATTACTGTATAAGAGCTATTGTCCGAATTAACTCAAAGCAACAAAATCAACCTGCAGTGTTTCAAGTAAGGTTGCAACCATTGCACTGTTATATATAGAATGACTTGTGGCATTCATTTCAAATACTGCTCGGGTTGACAAACATTTCACTGACAGTTTTTCTTAAACCCAACAAGGTCTCAAACCCAGATAGGTTTCCTTATTACCCCATTATCATGAAGATATGGCTCCTGCTAATTCAGAAGTACGACTCAGAGTGAATGACAGGAAATGGAGATAGTGGATGAAGTTTTAGTCATCCTTCAAAATCCTATTGATATGGGAATGGCTCCTGCAGAAACAAAACACAACCCCACATCAAAATGCAGGGAAAAAAGAAAAACAGGGAACCACAGACCCGTTAGCCTGACATCAGCAGTGGAGAATGCTAGAATCTATTGTAAAGCATGTGATAATTGAACATTTTAGAAACTGATGGCAGGATTGGACCAAGTCAACATGGGATTATGAAAAGGAAATCATGTTGACGTTTTTGAGGGTGTAACGAGCAGGATACGTACAAGGAAACCAGCGGATGTGGTGCATTTGTATTTTCAGAAGACTTTAACCTAGATACCACACAAGTTTTGGCGTATGTTGAAAAGAGAGAGACTTTTATGTGACAAATTCTGGAAATTCCCAGAAATTTCAAAACCAATAAAGCCAGAAGCATTATCTTCCAAAGGAATTTAAGTTTGTAATGTAGCAAGACCTCTTTCTGCTACTTATGAGTCAAATTCTCTCAGAAGAAGGAAAGGAATGGATTGGTGTGTGGACTGATGAAGGGTACTGAGAACATCGAAGACAGAGAGAAAGCAGTAAACAAATGGTAAAACTTGGAACTGAATTCCCTGGATGCACTGAAGTTCCATTTTCAGATTTACAAGACAAGTCGAACAGTTTGTATCATTTCCAATATTTACTGTTTTTCCTTGGTGTTCTCAAAACATTTGCTGAAATCATTTTAAAAAAAGGCTTGTGTATTTACATTGCACAGGTACTGCCTGGCATGTTTAGCCTTTCCAGCATTTCTTGCTTTTGCTTCAGATGTCAAATTTTGTAGGATTTGCCTGTTGTATTTACATGCAGGTCACCTGTAGCATCAATTTAGAATTGGTCAGTTTGACTGAAAGTGCACACCTGGAAGTGAGCAGTAGTTGTGATCTAGAAAGGAAAAGTAAGATGGGGTTATCAGCGTGTGCAAGTGTCCGAGTGCAAGCTGTTGTAGGACAATAGTCCAGAATTTGCAGTTAGCAGAGAATGAAAGTCTCCAATGTGCAATTTACTTGCATTCATCCACAGACTTTTTTTTTCTTTGCATTAGAACTTGAAGTGATAAGAAATTTATTTTAGCATGACACTTTCTACATAGATCTATGTGAACAAGGAAAATAGCTGTGTATGTTTCCACAGTGAAGAATTCTGACCAACTCATCTGGGCCATGAAAGTGAATCAAACCTGAAACAGGCACAGGTATTGCAATGTATAATAAACCCAGAGTCATTGCTTCTAATGCAGACAGCACACATGTTTTGTGCAAACTTGATGTGAGAAACATACTGGTGTTTGCGTATGGTCTTCAGCAGAGGGCAAACATTGGCATAACACAAGCACCACTCAAAGCTAGCCCACACCAGCTGACATCAGACTGCTCTTCTGAAAGGGAAGATAGATTCTAGCTGGAACAAGTGCTGGATCTAGTGACAGAAGAGAGTGAGAGCAGGAAGAACACAAATTCAACAGTCTCCAAAGTTCTCCAAACTGAGTCAAAGTGCAGGGGGACCAGAGGAGAGCAGATGGGCAGAAAGCCCTCCAGACAAACTGTGTGTTAGCAGCAGTTGCAGCAGATAATTATGGTGGTCAGCTCCAGGAATCTAACCCTGAGGACTTAGATGCAGTACTGCAAATCCCTAAACAAATTCATCAGTGGTGAAGGTTTGCAAATGTATCTTTAAATATCACGTGCCAGCAGCACAGCTTGTTTGCTCAAACGCTGCTCAGTGGACCATAACCCCATTATCCATGTACCAGCAATTTCCACTGGAATTCATACGCTACATTCATATCTGTGCATGCTTAACTGTATCTATATCTTGCAGTATATACTGATTGCTAATATTTGGACATTGGTAACCACATTATTTAAACATATTACACAGCGCCCACTGAAAGACGTTCCCTGCGCCCCCGCCACCACTCCCCCATGGCAAGATACGAAACAGTGCATCAGCAGGCAGCAGCATGTAACTAGCTACATGTGCAAACCAATGAAGGAGTGAATAGTTACCATTATTTATACAAATATCATTGAGGTTATAAATGGGCTAAAGCAATTGAAAATGATAGTGTCTGCATATGTAATCATAAATTCCATGTCCTTCACATCTTACAATATCTCACAATAAGAATCTGTCATCATGTCCCTTCATGGTCCAACTCTTATGCCTTTATCCTTTCAGATATCCAAGAACTACAACCTGATCAGATAGTCTTAGAAGAATAATAGATAGAAGAGCAGAAAGACTCCTTACCTATCCATTACAATCAGCCAATATGAAGGGGTATTCTTTACCTACCTCTCAATTCTTTTCTTCCTGCATGATCATCTTTGTCTTCATGTCTGTGCTGCACAATTGAGGTGTTAAGGCTGACCTTAGCTGGATATTTTTGCCTGAGCATTTTTAAATAGTTCATCTCCCTGCAAAGAATTTCAGGCCTGTTTAATTTCTTACCTTCACAACTGACTATCCACAACCACTGTTTTCAGAAAACAATTGCCATAAGTGGTGAATTGGAGAGGATTGGTATGATGTTGCCAGCATATTTTAGCAGTAACAGTGAGAATTGTTGGATAGATTTACTGTCACTAATCATTCTCATTGGTCTTGTTCTAAGCTATTGATATCAAGTTAGAAAGGATGCCCACACAACTGGTTTGCCTGAAGTTCAGCTCAATCTTAATAAACAGTTAAGATTTGATACATGGCACTTATTAACTTGTTACATTGTATTTAAGGTGCATAATGTTGTCTTGAGAGACATCAAGCTCAATTCAAAAGTGCGCATTATTGCTGTTAAACATTATGGTTTACACAAGACCACATTGGACAGTCTAAACACAATTGTTAGCTCAACCCAGGAATAATCTTTTCATCCTGAAACACGGAACCTATCTTATGATGTCTCTTTCAGCTGCTAACTCTCTTATGTAACAATTAGACCAGAATAAATCAGCTGGAACTTTTTTTAATAGTGAAGTTTTGATTGCTAATCTCTCATTCTATATTACTTTCCATCATATTATTGTTTGTCTTCTTCATTTTCACTCACTCAATCTCTATGCTCCTCAAACTTGGTCTTGGCACCTGTGTTTTCTTTTCCTTTCTTATTCTTTATCTATGTTTTCTCCTCTTTGTCCCTTGCTCTCTGCCTGCCCATCAAATGTTCTGCTTGCCATATAACTTGCATATTTCCATGGCATGGAGAGCTAGATTTAATCTGAAAGCTTCAAACTGATGGTAGGTTAAAAAATAGTCATCTTTTTTGTCACTGGGGCTGTAATCCTGTCTTGTTTCTTGCTTTTGTGTGAAGGAACAGAAGTTCGGATCCAAGGCAGAGGCTGAATTAGGAAGGAATTGGCAGATAAACTCAGTTTAAACAGAACAAAAGAAATAAAAAGATGAAAATATATAAAGAAAGTAATATGAAATATAGAGCAGCAGGAAAAATATTGTATTGAACCTCAATAATCATATTCTCTGTTGTAAAAGAACAAACCTGTCACCCTGTAGCTTGGCGCGGCATCAAAATTAATGGCCTGTTCTAGAATTATAAATTCTATGCTACTGTATAACTCTTATTTGATAAGCTGATTACCTCACAGCTACTTGTGATTGATGCAACAGGCTAGAAAACTCAAGGAAAGTGCTCACTAAATATTAGTTCACTTAAATTTTAGTTTTACTTGAACTTCAGTCTCGTATAAGAAACCATGCTTTATTTGCTTTGGTCAAGTTGATGCAAGGAATCAATAACAACTATATTCTACACTTCCATTTATCAGTAAAAGGTTTATTGTTGTATCACTGATTTGTAATATCTGAAGGCTACCCCAGTTACCATAATAAAGAGCTTGGAGCTACTCTAAGAATTGCCATATAAATAACTATTAGAAGGAATGAAGCTCTTCAAAATCTAATGTTGGCTTGTTTGTCTCCTATCCCCAATTATATTACTCTCCACAATGTCTGCATCAAAGAAATGATGAAAGAATGGTCCCAACACAATGCACTTAGGAGTGACTCTAAACAAGACCTTGTTCTTCTGAGAATATAAGATGACAACAGCAGCAAAAGTCAAAACTTAAAACAATCTATTGACTGGGCATTCTCAATCTACAGGGAGCTGCTGTTGCAACATTTTAGACCTTTAACATTTGCCCTCTCATGCGCCACATCAAAGTACTGTGCTCCTTTCGGGCAAAAGTCATCTTGCACACACATCTGTTAACACTCACATGAATGAAACAATGTACATCATATCTGGAATTCTCTACTCAACAACCTTCACCTAAGCAAAATTGTCCTTGTAGTCATTTACCCCACATACTTATCAATTGACCAAAACTCTCAATCTGATTAAAACCATCTGTGGTGTAACTCACTTACCATTTCTACGAAGACCTGCTGAGAACCTACCCACCCTCACCGCCCATCTCAATGTCCTGTATATAGCAACCATTCTAAGCAAGGTTAATCAGCACACAGCCTGCGGATCAAAGAAGGGGAATTGCAGATTGTCATTAACCAATTCCTTGTGACACACCATCTGTTGAATAGCAGGGCTTTGAACTACCACAGCAAGAGTGGTCCTTACTAAGCAAGTTCAGAAATGACCAGGTTCCCTTCAGTCAAGATCCAAGACTGGGGCTTCAGTACAAACGCCTGAAGACCTTGCAGAGAGACACAAACATGCTGCACATTACTGAGGAGTGTTCTGCTGCAGGCTAGTGGCCGATTTAGTAGACAAAGAGGCTGTTGTTTGGTTTTGGGGATTGGAATTTGTTAAATAAGTAAATAAAATGCCAATGTTATCAAGTCCATGGATAACAACCTTGCAAAACCCCCAGAGACACTCTGCTTTTAATTACAATGTGTTTTTTTTTAAACAGGACATATAACCAAAAGATTCTAAGACCATTTTTTAAAGAGGATCCTGGGGACCAGCGGAATTGAACATCAAAAATCTTAACAATTCCACAGAATTCTTCAGCTTTGGCTTCCAATATGATCCATAGCACATTTTCTGGATACCAAAAGATCTGTGTCATTATTGTATTACACAGAAGCCTCAGATCTGAAGAGATACTAACAGAAAAATCATCAGCAAAATCTTCACTTTATTAATTACTTGGCTTATGGATCCAAACTAAAGGTCAAATTTAAATAAAGATCAAACGTTGCTGTAGTTTAGTGACATGTTTACCAACCTAGAGATAACAGATTTGCAGGAGTCATAATGGTCTACAGCACCAAGAAAGGATCTTCAGCCCATGAAGTCTGTGCCAGTCAAAAAAACAACCACCCAACTGTTCTAATCCCATTTTCCTGCTCATGGCCTGCAGCCATGTATGCCTTAGCATCATAAGTGTACATCTAAATACTTCTTAAATGTTTTAAGGGTTTTGTACATGGATTCAAATTCCATGGCAGATGGTAAAATTTGGATTCAATAAAAATGTGGAATTAAAAGCTAATCTAATGACACCAAAAGTTGTGTTTTCAGCTACTTTAACTTGGAATTATTGATTGAACATCATCTATTGGGTCACCTGATCAACCTTTGATACAGGTTTTACAGCAGATTGACTGTTTAACATTATTGAATGATTAAATTCATCCGTATTGCAGCATTGGTTGCTGGCAGCAATATATGGTAACAGCAAGCTCCAAGTCATTATCATTTGTACTATCTTTCAGCATTTCACACAATTTAAGAAAGTCATATGTGGAGGTTCGAAGTGATTTAAACATTTTAAGAACATTTTTAACTATGTCCACACATTGGAAACGATTATCTCTTGGGCAGTTGTGGTACCTGCTTGATATAACTGGAAGATTTGAGCATCAAACTTGGTGAGAACCCACAAAAATCACAGGAATTTAAGAGTTATGTTTGTGGAGCTGAGATGAAAAGGACTGGTCATTTGAAGTTCAGGCTGCTACTGCCCTGGATGCATGCCAATCCTTTTTGCTACCCACTTCAATCCCACTCATCCACCAGCACAACTGGGGCCACCAGAGTCTCAATATGAAAATAGCTACACATTATTGAGCTGACTTTGGAAATTGCTTTGGAAGGCAACACCAAATGGAGACCTTGATCTAAAAATGGACTAGGCCTTAAACTGAATCTTCTGGAAGGGCAGTCTATTTCCATTCTTCCAGCTTTCTGCTCAAGATTTAAAATACATCTTTCATGTCATTCAATTAAGAAGGAAACAAATCATTCTGATTGTTCTAAGAACAACTGAACCATTACGGTGGCTTTAAACTTTGAATAATACATATTTTAAGTTTATTGTTTATTTTAAGTTTATTAAGTTTACTGTGAGCTAAATCACAGTAATTTAATGAGATAAGTATAATTCACTTAGAATTCACAAAGAGCAAGTAGGAGGTGGAGATGTAGAGAAAATCTACATAAAACAAGATCAAGAGTAATATACCATCTGATCGAGTGCTTACACATATTAAACACTGCTTTCATGTGTCTTTGAGTGCTCTTGGACCACTGAGGCTTAGGATACAACTGTACTAATTAAAATTAATAGTAAATTAAATTTCAGCTGTTCAACAGCAGTGTACACATACAATAAATGTTCTGGTTTTGACAACATTAGCCCAATCTGGAATTCTTTGACATCGTAAAAAACAAATTGCCTCTGTCAAGATATCTTTTGTTTTTGAAGAATCCTGGGTATCAGATTCTGTTTCACTGGTTCACGTTTCTGTTAAAAGGAAAGAACTTAACACAGAAACAGAGTATAAAAGGAGCAGGCAGAAAAGTGGGCAACAATGCAGTGACAAAATTTTCACAATCTCATTTGACAACTTGAATTCAATATTCCAATCTTCCTTCATTTTCTTTTTCTTTTCTCTCTCTCTCCCTTCTCCCCACCAGCCAGCCATTTAACAGTTGTCACAGAGTCAAAGGCAATAAGACAATAATGCAGAATCCATTTGGTAAAACTCATAATCAATGAATAAAAGTGCAATAAAAAAACTGTAATTAGTGTCAATGAAACAGTGGCAGAACTTTATGGAGAAGTTACTGTGGATGATGTCTACAGAATGAGATAATAGTGACAGAAAGGGTGAAGAACCAACAATTTGTAACAAGAAGTCATATCAGTCTCGAATTTAATCAGAGGAACAGGCAACCCACTTCAAAGTATGGGTCCTGGATAAGTTCCAACAGACTGTGAACCAAGTACAATCATTGAAACCTAAACGATTTGCTTATCTATTATTAACACTGTTGAACTTCTCAACAAAAGCACAAAATAAAACTTCTTATTCTATTTAACAACTAAAATTTCAAAAGTAGTTTGCTAATAATGTGACTATCAAAGTCTTTGAAAGTTTAGTATAGTTAGAAGCTTAAATAAAATTCTGTTGACAGGACTTTCAACAGATAAAAACATGTTCACACTTTGAAATAGTTTAGTAACAAGGGAAATTACACTTCCACATCACAAATGCATATGGGTGTAATCTGTTACAGAATTACAGCCATCAACAGTCTTAAACTATGACAGCAGTTACAAAACTAGGAACCTGTTCACATAAACCCAATTGTTCCTGTCACACCTTGCCATGGGAGACAATTGTAATGAATTAGGCTGCACCTCCTGTTACAAACACAAAAAAATGGAAATTGTTCACTCAAATCTAACTATGCGATCGTGTCTAAAAATCTTGTTTTTATTTTTCATTTCCACTGATAATTACATTCTTCTAAAAAGCACAGTGACATACTTGATTCTATATTTCAGCATCCTTGAAGGACATTTTAAAGCTTTGGAGACAATTACTAATAAATTCTGATGCTAGATACAGAAAACTTGTTTGACAATGATGAGTACATCTCCATTAAATACTATTGATAGATAAAGCCCCTTATGACCTATCTCTGCACCTTTCTTTCTATAGAGATCTTAAAAATTACAGCTCAGCTCTAGCTACTTGCTCCTGGGATACCACTCTTGCAATCACTAATAACTATTTATCATGCAGCCACACATTTTAACTACTCAGATGTGTCACTTGGCAATCAAATTGTATGTGACTCGAATTGATCACCAGTACCATAGCTTTCAACTGTTCATCACAGAAGATGTGATGCGCTGCTGATCAAGACTGTTAGCTAGAGCGTAAGAGGATATCAACTGAGATGTCACATTCTGCACACAGTATTGGAAACTTATTGCAGCATGAATAATGGTTAATAGTAGATTTTGACAAGCATCCTTTGTTGCAAATAGTGATCCTTTAAGCTTCTGAAATGTAACGGCACCTCTGAGCAATGGTGACACCAAATAAATGTGTTTTCTTGTTTAAAAAAAAGCCCCCACAATAATTGCACCCTACAATGAAAACTTGAAAAATTAAGACTGGGATATTTCATTGTTATAAAAAACGACTGAATCCAGGGGATGGGACTTTTATTTTCTAATAATGTGTCATTTTGGATGAGTTTCATGAAGGTTTTGCCCTGCAATTTTTCTTGATACAATTTTGTTATCATTCTAAACTAACCTAACATACATTGTTTGCACCCCTTCTCATCTGATGCTCACTCAATTCTTCCACTTCTCATAGCAGGTAGTACTTGTCACTGTTGGGCTACCCTGGGGATCCCTGGTGCCAGTGCTATCTTTAAAAGGACAGTGTGTGCCCAATCAAGCACTGGCAGTTTGGGGCTGCCCTGCATGGTTCATGATATTTACCCTGGATATAGCATATGAGGGGAAATTAGCACAACTCTTTGCAGACAGGAGCTTGGAGATCCTGGTGGACAGGATGGTGTATGAAAGGAACATCCTCTTCCCACAGGACTGGAAGAGAAGGCCATGACACCAGAGCATGCCAACCTGTTCGAAGATTACAACATGGGTCATGTGCAATGGACTGCGCTTTGAAGAGAAACATGTTCTTTGCTGTTTCTCTTGCAGAAAGGTATTGCCGCAGTGGTGCCGGAATGTCTCCTTCAGACAGGCAGTTGGTAAACAGCTACTTCGTTCTTGCTGTGGTTTTTTTTTTAACTGAGACAACAGAATCATGGCATGGTGAGGTAAGGGCTCGCACAGACCCAGGAAGGTTTTTGTTTCTATTCATTTGTGAGATGTGAGCGTCGCTGGCTGGCCAACATTTCTTGCCCATCCCTAGTTGCCCTTGAGAAGGTGGTGGTGAGCTGCCTTCTTGAATGGCTGCAGTTGTCCTGTTGTGCGTTGACCCACAATGCTATTAGGGAGGGAATTCCAGGATTTTGACCCAGTGACAGTGAAGGAACGGCGATATATTTCCAAGTCAGGATGGTGAGGGACATGGAGGGGCACTTGGAGGTGGTGGTGTTCCCATATGTCTGCTGCCCTTGTCCTTCTAGATGGAAGTGGTCGTGGGTTTGGAGGTGCTGTCTGAGGATCTTTGGTGAATTTCTGCAGTGCATCTTGTAGACAGGACACACTGCTGCTACTGAGTGTTGATGGTGGAGGGAGTGGATTCTTGTGGATGTGGTGCCAATCAAGCAGGCTGCTTTGTTCAGGATGGTATCTAGCTTCTTGAGTGTTGTTGGGGCTGCTCTGATCCAGGCAAGTGGGAAGTATTCCATCACACTCCTGACTTGTACACTGTAGCTTGTGGACAGGCTTTGAGGAGTCAGGAGGTAAGTTACTCATCACAGTATTCTGGAGCTAGGAGCTTATGACTTGCTCTTGTAGCCATTGTGTTTATGTGGTGAGTCTAGTTGATTCTGTGGTCAATGATAACCCCAGGATGTTGATAGTGGGGGAATTCAGTGATGGTAACACTATTGAATGTCAAGGGGAAGTGGATAGATCGTCTCTTATTGGTGATGATCATAGCTTGGCATTTGTGTGGTGCAAATATCACTTGCCACTTGTCAGCCCAAGCCTGGATATTGTCCAGATCTTGTTGCATTTGAATACAGACTACTTCAGTATCTGAGGAATCACGAATGGTGCTGAACATTGTGCAATCATCGGCAAACATCCACTACTGACCTTATGATGGAGGGAAGGTCATTGATGAAGCAGCTGAAGGTAGTTGGCCCTGGGATATTACCCTGAGGAACTCCTGCAGAGATGATTGACCTCCAACAACCAAGACCATCTTCCTATGTATCAGGTATGACTCCAACCATCGGAGCGTTTGCCCCCTGATACCCATTGATTCCAGTATTGCTAGGGCTCCTTGATGCCATGCTTGATCGAATGCACCTTTGATGTCAGGGACCATCACTCTCACCTCACCTCTGGAATTCAGCTGTTTTGTCCATGTTTGAACCAAAGCTGTAATGAGGTCAGGAGCCGAGAGGCCCTGGCAAAACCCAAACTGGGCGTCACTGAACAGGTTATTTCTGAGTAGGTGCTGCTTGATAGCTCTGTTGATGACACCTTCCATCACTTTACTGATGATCGAGAGTAGACTGATGGGGTGGTAATTGGACGGGTTGGATTTGTCCTGCTTTTTGTGTACAGGACATACTTGGGCAATTTTCCATATTGTCAGGAAGATACCAGTGTTCTGACTGTACTGGAACAGCTTGGCAATGGGAGCGCCAAGTTCTGGAGCGCAAGTCTTCAGTGCTACTGCTGGAATGTTGTCAGGGTCCGTAGCCTTTGCAGAACCCAGTGTCTCCAATTGTTTTTTGATATCAAGTGGAGTGAATCGAATTGTATCTGTAATGTTTCTCATTTTGCTTTCAGTTAGTTGAAGGTCTGCTAGCAGCTGAAACTAAAAACATTAGTTCTCTGCTCCTTGAATCTTAAAAGTGAGGCTTCCCCTTAAAAATCAAAAGGGGCAGATTGTTTCTTTCTTCTGGGTGGGAAAGAGGCAGCACATGGGAATGAGAACTGCTTTGCTGAATTGCACTTTTGTCAAAAGGTTTGCTTGTGACATGCTGCCTATGTTGGAACAGTTGATAATTTATGGTTAAAGAATACATAATCTTATGAAGCCTTTCAATAGAGCTGAAGTTATGCCAGTTCATATTTTCATTTGTATTTTAACTTAATAAAGTGTATTTTACTTAAAGCCTAGTGGTGGACCAATCAAATTACATCTTGAACACAATGCCTTACATTTGTTTTAAATAAATATAAAAGTTTGGATCTAGCCTATCTCCTAACTATACTTAGGGGATAGGGGGCTGCGGGGAGTGCTGAGTCTGGTCTGGTCTGTAATAAATGAAACCAGACGGCCTACCCACTCAGCTGGGAGATGTCACTGCCTGTCCACCATCTGCATTCGCGCTAACAGCTGCGCGTTCCACTTTCATCCCATTCAATCTTTCCTTTCCTCCCATTCCAGGACACAACAGCCCACAAGACACTTATCAATAAGTGCTCAATACTTCTCCCCTCTTTTCCATGAGGGGAGGAAGCTGACCCTGAAAGCCTAAAATGCCAAATGATCATGCCCACCATAGCACAGTTCCAAAACATTCAGGAATCTTGACAGCATCCAAGACAAAGTAACTTGTTTAATGGGTGCCTATCATGACCTTCAGAATTCACTTATTTTATGAACAATACATTGTGGCAGCGGCATGTATCAGCAGCAGCATTCTAACTGTAATTTGATTGGTCCACCACGAGGCTTTAAGCAAAACACACTTTATTCTTACACCAGAGTTACAGTACAAACAAAAAGAAGACCCACTGCAACAACTCATCGAGGCTCCTCTGACAGCACTTTCCAAATCCAAAACTCTCCCTTCTAGAAGGACAAGGGAACTTCATGCATGGGAGCACCACTGCCATCTGCAGGTCCCCCTCCAAGCTGCACAGAACCTTGATATGGAACTGTATTGCTGTTCCTTCATTACTGCTGGATCAAACTCCTGGATTTTCTTCCTTAACAGCACTGCGGGTATATTTGCAGTACTGCAAGATGCCCACCCTTTCACGGACAATTAAGGATAGACAATAAATACAGGCATAGCCAGCATTGCCCATATCCCGTGAATGAGTGAGAAAAAAGTCTTGTTTACACATTAGTTGGTACAATGCTAGCCTAGAAAATACATTTGATAATAAGTGTTAAAAGAAGCTACAACTTCATTAACTTTGAAGCTGCGGCAACAAAATGGATAGAAAAAAAGCAATCTGAAGAGATAGATTTTACAATGTTACCAGTGATTTACTTTAGAAATTAAGAATAAAAATGGTGGGGAAAAATGTACAACACTAAATAAAGTCGGTTCATCACAATAATTAGAAAATTAGACAAGAAAACATTTGAACATGAAACAGGGAATATTCTGATTTATCTTTTGCTTGAAAGCAATACTGGAGGATCTTAAGCTATGGACGCTGTACTATTGTATAGATGACAGAACAGAGTACCTTTCAGGCAGTTATATGGCTTCATATGTGACACTTCAGGATAAATGTACCCGCTTCACTTTTCAGAGCAGTAATGATCATAATAAAGAACTGTGATGAAGTTTCATAATTTTTTAAAATAACCATTTACAGGATGTGGGCATTATTGGCTGGGCCAGCATTTATTGCCCATCTCTAGTTGCCCGTGAAAAGGTGATAGTGAGCGGCCTTCTGGTACCACTATGGTCCATAGACTATAGGTACACCCGTAATGCCATCAGGGAGGAAGTTCCAGAATTTTGTGCAAACAACACTGTGGACCAACAATGCATTCCCAAATCTGAATTGTGAATTGCATGGAGGATAGCTTGCATCTAGTAGAGTTCCAATGTATCTGTTGCCCTTGTCCTTCTTGATGGAAGTGGTCTTGAGGTTAGAAGATGCTGTTGAAGCAGTCTTGGTAAGTTTTTGCATTGCAAATTGTGGATCATACACACTGCTGCTGTTCAGCGTTGGTGATGGAAGAAATCAATATTTTTGCATGCATTACCAATCAAGTCAACTATTTTGTCCTGGATGGTACCAAGCTTCTTGAGTGTTGTTAGAGTTGTACTCATCCAGGCAAGTGGAGTCTATTTCACCACACTTCTGACTTGTGCCTTGTAGATGGTGGACAAGCTATGGGAGGCAGGTAGTGATTACTCGCTGAAAGGTTCCTAGTCTCTGACCTAGTCTTGCAGGCATTGCACTTATGTGGCTAATCCAGTTCCGTTTATAGTCAATGGTAAACACCAGAATGTTGATAGTGGGGAATTCAGTGATAGTATTGTTACCAATTGTTGAGGAGTAATGATTAGATTCTCTCTCGTTGTATATGTTCATCGTTTTGCATTAGTGTGCACAAATATCATTTACCATTTATTAGTCCAAGTCTTGATATTGTCCAGGTTTTGCTGCATTTGGGCATGGACAGCTCCAGAACTCTCAAAAGGTTCTGAATGTTTTGTACTCATCAGTTAACATCCCTTCTTCTGACATCACGATGGATGGAAAGTCTTTGGTGAAGTACCTGAAGTCAGTTGGGTCAAGGACACTCTCCTGGGAAACACTTGCAGAGACATCCTGGAGCAGAGATGACTGACTTCCAACAAACACAACTATCTTCCTTTGGGCCAGGTGGGACGTCAGTCATTGGAGAGCTCCCCCCTATCTAGTCACTCTTTTCCCTGATTTCCATTGACAACAATTTTGCTTAGGCTTCTTGAATGCGATACTTTATGAAATGCAGCCTTGGTGTCAAGGGCAGAAATGATATATTATTATTATTGGAAACTTGGATTCTAAAGTGGGAAGATGATGGATAGCTTCATGTTTGATTTGAATTTCTATATGGTACATTATAAGAAAGGAAGAACATAATGTTAGTTTCCTTGAGTTCCCTGAGTGCCACAGAGCTGCCTGGAAGTTTGTTTATATGCATTTAAATGAGTTATTTTCAAACCTTGAGGTGAAGAATTCAGTTCTTTAGAGAAAAGGATAGAAGAGAAGGAAAAATTTGGCTGTTGCCTAGCGACAATGTATCCTCTGACACAGGGAGACAGAAACAGAGACAAGTTCATTTTGAAAGGCGTTGTGTGAGTTTCTTCAGTGTATGTGCAGGTTCAGTCAGAATGAAAATTTGCTGTTAGCTTGCAGTCTCTAAACATTCAGAGCTAGTCCTAAGTGGCTTTAGAGAAAAAAACATCCAGAAGCCGAAAACTGCTGAAAGCTGAGTACACAGGACTCCCGTGTGATTGCTCTGAAATTGTTTTGAAGTTGCAATGAGTAAAGCCCCAGGAACCAAGTATGGATATGCCCACTGAACAGGGAACTTTACGCAGTTAGTTTGGCCCTTTACTGAGATTTGAGTATTGGTGAAGTTTTTCAGGTAAAATGGTTGTTTCTAATATTTATAAAAACTATATTTCAATTTGCACTTATGAAGTGAAACACAGTTTTTATTTTTATTTTGTGTGCAATTAATTTTGATATTTTATTGTTAAAGATTCATTGGAAACCTCTTATGGATATGGTCAGTAGTTCACCACCACTGTAAACAAATATGAAAAAAATAAAAAGCTATGGTCCATCAAGCCAGGTTTCACTAGCAGCTGTGATCACTATCATGTAATATCAGGGAAATAGTCAGAGTGGGAATTCAGTGCAGATGACAAAGGAATGTTTGCTTCTGTACTCAATATATATAGTGGTTTAGCTTGTAGACTTGCTCACTGAGCCAGTCTGTTTCATTGCAGACATTTTGTCACCCTGCTAGGAAACCTCATCAGTGGGCCTCCAGTGAAGCATTGGTGTTCTGTCCTGCTTGTTATTTATATGCGTCCAGGAATTCCCTGGCATGTCTCGGTTTGGCTTGTGCTATTTTGGATGTGTCGTCCCAGTCAAATTTGTGTCTTTTTTTTTCCTGTGTGTATTGAGACCGGTGAGAATTGGTCGTGTTTCTTTGTGGCTCATTGGTGTTCATGTATCCTTATTGTCAGTTTTCTTCCAGTTTGGCCTATGTAATCTTTCTCACAGTCCTTGCATGGTATTTTGTATATTACATTAGCTTTATTGATTATGGGTATGGGATCCTTTACATTTGTCATTAGTTGTCCCAGGGTGGTTGTTGGTTATTGAGCTACCTAAGGGACTGAGTAGTCTTGTGGTCGTCTCTGAAATGTCCTTGATGTACAGTAAGGTGACTAGTCAGAGATGACCACAAGACTACTCTGACCCCTAGGTATCAGAGTAGCCCACTAACCAAAAACCATCCTGTGACAACTACTGACGAACGTAAAGGATCCCTTACCTACAATCAATAAAACTAATGTAATATACAAAATACCATGCAAGGACTGTGAGAAACATTACACAGGCCAAACTGGAAGAAAACTGACAATAAGGATACACGAACACCAACTAGACACCAAGAGACACGACCAATTCTCACTGGTCTCAATACGCACAGAAAAAGAAGGACACAAATTCGACAGGGACAACACATCCAAAATAGCACAAGCCAAACAGAGATGTGCCAGGGAATTCCTGGACACCTGGCATTCCAACCAGAACTCCATCAACAAACACATTTAACGGGACCCAGTATACAAACCACTGAAGTAATGCCAACCACCCCAACAAACAGACATATAAATAACAAGCGGGACAGAACACCAACACTTCACCAGAGGTGCACTAACAATGTTACCTAGTAGGGTGATGAATGTCTGCAACCAAACACACCAGCTTGGTGAGCAAGTCTACAACCTCATCCACAACCTGAGGTACAAATCATCCCGAACAAACTTTAAAAACAAACTTTATGTAGCGGTTTGTATAAGTTGAGACAGCAAGACTTTAGCACTTCTCCAGTTGTTTGCCTGCAAATTAGTTCACAGATAAAAGCATAAAACAGACGAAATGGTTTCGTATAACATAGGCTAAGATATGGAAGATCAAGTTGTGTGTCTGATTGATAATGTGCATGAATTTGTGGACACGCTTGGGCTAACAAATCTAGAGAATTAGTCTCAATCTGTTATTCACCAGTTTAATAAACTGAGCTGGGAGTGAGAATCAGAGACACTCCAGCGCAAGAGGAATAATCGAACACCTTGCTTTAGAATTTAGCTATCGAGGTGCAGAATTATTTATGGGATTGTTTTGACTGATGATGTAAAGAGTAAGGGAAATACAGATGCAATGGAGTATTAAGGGAAAAAGATTTTCGAACCTGTGAAGACGATAATAAAATCATTCAGAAGGACAGCCTGAAAGTTGTTTGTAACATTTAGGGACATAAAGCTGGTATAGATAAAATGGCAGTTGTATAGGATGAAATAAATAGGGGGAAGATAACTTTGTTTGTCGTCAGGAGCAAAAGTCCAACATGGTGAGTTATTTACCTGGCAGCAGTTTTAAGGACAGCATGAACTGGTGTGAAAGAAAGAAAACGGGAGAAAATTCAGTCATTGGGATCAATAACACAGGGAAAGGTAGGCAAGAGGTCCTGTTTCAATAATGCCATGAAATGGGATCTAATTGAAGAACAGAGTTTCAGGGTTTATAATTTTTTGCATTATTACCCACGACATATGCAACATATATAAACAGATTAGTCAGATGAACACATGGCTGCAGGCAGCTTGTGAGAAAAAAAAGGTGTTTCATTTCCTAGAACACTAGTTCCAATCCTGGAACAGGAAGGAATTACTTGATTTGGGACCAGGAATCTATTTGAAAAGATAAATAAGACCATGTAGAGTACTTTAAACAGAAGGGAGGCAGCAGACATGAGTGGAAAATAATGTATGAATTATAGCTCTAAAACAAATAAAAGCGAAGGGATTAGTGTGTTACTGCTGGATGAGGAAGGTTGAAGAACATTCGTCTTTCTTCTCATTTGATCGCAGGGTTTTTAGGTTTGAGGTAGAATACGTGGCCAATTTAGTGTTTACTTAACTCTTTACATGCTGTAATCATAAAGAAGTAGATAAGTTTTCTTGAGGTTGAAACGGCTTAGTTTTATTATGCTAAAATCCACCTAATAAAATAATAAAATTCACTTTGCTATCTGAATACATGCAGTTTGCACTTGTGGAAATACAGATGACAGAGTAGGGGAAGATACATTTGAGCAAACTGTTATCCACAAGGAGTTCACAATCCTGCTTGTGTCAACTGCAGGCAGAATATAGTTTCTCTTGTTTTCAGAACTTCAGCTGTTTAAACTCACAGTTGTGAATGAGAGAGAAACAGCACACGAGAAAACGAGTGAGGCCTTAAGAGTGACGGTAAGCAAGAGAGAAAAAAGAAGAGAGCGAGAGAAGAGAGTGAGAACAAGGGATGAGAGCAAGAAAGAACGAGGGAGAACAGAGAGCAAGTGAGAAGAAAGAATAAAAGAAAAGAGAGAGACAAAGAAAGACAGAGACCCCACTTGACTGCTTTGCTCTTGGCTCAGTCCTCCCCAATGGTCTACAGTCAGAATTTCAAATGCTATTGCGCATTCCAAGTATAACTCAATTAGTTCTTCTGGCGAGTCATCTTAAAAAACAATTTTGACCACGCAATTAACCTTTGAATGGATTATCTTCATCTGTTGAATATGTAAGTGGTTTCCATACATATCTTGCTAACAGGGCAGAAAAAGAAGATCTTTCTCAATCCCTAGGGATCATTGTCTTTAGTGAGTTTTGCATGCTCGCTGCTTTCTATGTCAATGCAGAATATATATAATGATGCAAATTAGCGCAAGCAATCTTGATGTTGTTTACAATTACTGTAGTATTTTCTTTTCAAAAATGCCTGTGTTATTAAAAGTATCATTCCAGCCAATGACGTAAAAAATAAACCTAAGCATTTCTATTTGACAAAACCAACAGTCAGAAATTGTGCTTTATGCATTACACAAAAGGGGAATGCTAACAGATGAAAAGTAAATTAACTAGAGAAAAGGAAAAGAAATGCATGCTCAAAACTTTCAAATACAAAGACAGGTTGGTGACTTCACTTAAGTAAGGGCCCTTTACGCAGCAACATTGTGTAAAAGGAGCAAATTGAATGAAATGGTGGTACAAATTCAACTTGGAGTTGTGACATAAAAACAATTACTGAGTCATCACTGCAAATTAATTCGGACTGAATCTAAGTATACTAAGACTTTATGAAAGTGGGAGATGGGGAGAATAAACTTTAGTCATTAAAGATAAAAATACTACAATGAAAAGAGAAAGTAGAATGATATGTGAGCAGACATGGAAATTCTATGTGTAGCATAAAAAATAGAAAAAATATACATGGCTGTACTGCGAGTTGTGCATTTGTCCCTTTGGTAATAGCTATAGATTGGAAGAATGAATAAATACTAATCTCCATAATTTACAGGTAGATTTACCACTTGCTTTGCAAAAGTGGCAACTTGTCTTCAATCGCTTTGTTGTTTTATTTTTAAAACACTAGTTCTATTTGTACAGTAAGACTGGGATAAAATTATCTCACAACGTAGGACTCATAATTAATAGTGGTGAAGTTTGAATGATGTAGTCATTGTGAATCAATATCAGGCAAAAATTTCAACCCAGAAAAAGAACAATTGAAACATTTGAGTCTCATTGAGACCCGGGCCAGCTGTTTGTTAGCGCTATTTAAGTTGCTTCACTTTCTGTCACTTTGGTCAAACATGAGCTTTGTTCCAAGAAATTTGTGCTGACTATACTTTCTCCAAGTATTTTAACCATGTAGCTCTTCAACTCCACTATTACAAATACAAATAGCAGAACAGGTGGAAGTTGCGTTTTCTTTCATGAATAGGTTCCAATCTAGTACAACGTTCACATTAAATTGTATGCTATAATTTTGGTTTAATTAATTCTATCACTTCCAATTTAACGTTTCTTGTGCTGAAAAATTTTGATTCATTATGTGCTTGAAATGCAATATTACTTGTAGAAACTTACTTGAAAGTTGCCCATAAATGAAATTGACAGCAAAAATATCGCTAAGATGAAGCATTCTATTGCAAAGCGAAACATTGACATGTGTAGGTCACGGATTTTTAATCATATGCTAACACAGCATGCTTGGAAAATAGTTAGGCTGGAGCCGGAAGCTTCATCACTCATAGGCAGACTCCTATTTAGCAATTAAACTAATAAAAAGGATCAGCGCCTAAAGACCATTACACAATTTGCCAGCCAATAACCACTCCACAACATTTTCAAATCTCTCCGGTGATACATACCCTCATGAAAGTGCATACCAGGAAAGTAACGTATAGAAAGGAAATTACATTTTCACTGGAGTGAAACAAATTTATTTTTAAAAAAACTTCCTCTGAAATGATTTACCATTTAATTAACTCGATTTAGCTCCAAGAAAGATGCATTTTTCTTCTCTCCCTCACAAGATTCTGTACATGCTACGTATTGACTTCTGCAGAACAAGTTTCCCATAATCAATTTTAGGCATTATCAGATCATTTTTCCATAAGAACCACATGTATTGCTACTGACAAAGCATTTCATCCTCATCTGTATTTAAATCAGTGGACAAGTCACATTTATTCCATGAGGGTTGAAACTTAATCATGGTTTGATTAGTTATGACCATTACTTTAAATTTCTGATAAGATTACACTGTAGGGTGGAGTTTCCATTCTTGATGCAACTGATGGTTTTGGCTCCAGTTTCTGCTCTGGCTCGTGTACACCACCAAATGTAAAACATGTCACGAGTCAACACACTGGACCAGGGTTTATAGCTTTTAAACTCTCTTTGAAAATACTTTAAAGAAGTATTCTTGCATGCATTTAAGAGTGTTAATCTGGTAAAAGCTCGATTAATACGGCCGAAAATGGTTTACCACAAAAATAAGCATTTAAAAACAGTGTCAATCTATGCCTTGTAACTCACTGAAAAATGCTGAAACTGGGAGAAAAAAATGGGATACAAGCACTGTGGACAGTTCTTCAACAACACGTTGTTCAAAAAAATGATTAAGAACCTCACAGTATCTCCTCATTGGTACCTTTTTATCCATAAGCTCTGGCTTAACTTTTGGAGCCTCTTTAAAGGCATGCAAACAAATGAGATCAGATGAAACTCTCAATGATGATTAATTAAAACTGTAGACACGTCCAGCTCTGTGGACAAACCTTGCTTCTAGCATGTTATTTTCAAACAAAATGTAATCACAGAAACTCAAGTTGCACTGAATGATATTCGCATCCAATATTCCACAATATTTCTGTGCTTGTCATGGCAACATTCAAAGAAATACAATTAAGTGGAAATGGCAGGCTGTTTGATGCCAGGCAGTATAATATTTACATTTTTCCACTGCAGTGAAAGTGTAATTTCATTCCCATACATTATTCTCCTGCATGCATTTTGAGAAAGTACAAACTATAGGAGAAGTGCTAAAAATGTTATGGGATGGTTTTTGGATCATAAATTGTGTAACAGCCTTTAGGCACTGATCCTTTTGTATTATTTTAAGTCTCCACAAGTTCTCAGAAAACAACAAAGTAATGAAGGACAAATGAATAATCTCAAAATTGTGAGTATACCACTGTTTGGATTCTGCAGTCCTCATTAACTCAACTAATATGTATACGCTGAGTATATAATTGCGAGTACACATTGCTATGGATCCCCAAACACCCTCAAAATATATTAAGAAGATAAACTTGGACCCTAAGGTTTTAAAGACAAATGCTAGGTGTTGTGCTCCATGTGTAATTCGATGGGTCAAACAACCAGTCTTGAAGCAAAACACATTTTATTCATACACTATAGTAAAATACAACAAAAGAAAGAAGAAATTGGACTAACTTAACTCTACTGGAAAACTTAACAGAATAATAGATTATTTAACTACTAAACAGTAACTGTTACAATCTGGTAGTGTCCCATAAACACACACCTGGCAAAGGTAAATTCAGTAAAACAGATTGTTTTATATGCAATTCTCCAGTCCATGAGAAAATACACCAAGAGTAAAATCAGGGAGAGAGTAATAGGGAGAGATGCACTGCAAAACCCCCATGCTGATGCTGCAAAACTAAAACCAAAATTCCTGGTTCTGTGGGAGTTTGACTCCACCCATTCAGGCTGCTTCTATGAGAGCCATAGAGTCATAAGATGTACAGCATGGAAATAGAATTGGTGGTCCAACTGATCCATGCCAACCAGATATCCGAAATTAATCTAGTCCCATTTGCCAGCATTTGGCCCATAACCATCTAAACCCTTCCTATTCATATACCCGTCCAGATGCCTTTTAAATGTTGTAATTGTACCAGCCTCTACCACTTCCTCTGGAAGTACATACCATAAATACACCACCCTCTGCATGGAAAACGTTGCCCCTTAGGTCCCTTTTAAATCTTTCTGCTCTCACCTTAAAACTAAGCCCTCTAGATTTGGACTCCCCCATTCTGGGGTAAAGACTTTGTCTATTTACCCCTTCCATGCCCCTCATGATTTTAGAAATCTCTATAAGGTCACCCTTCAGCCTCTGACGCTCCAGGAAAAACAGTCCCAGTCTATTCAGCCTCTCCCTATAGCTCAAGCACTCCAACCCCGGCAACATCCTTGTAAATCTTTTCTGAACCCTTTCGAGTTTCACAACATCCTTCCTATAGCAGCAAGGCCAGAATTTCATGCAGTATTGCAAAAGTGGCCTAACCAATGTCCTGTACAGCCATAACATGACCGCCCAACTCCTATAGTCAATGTGCTGACCAGTAAAGGCCTTCTTCATTATCCTATCCACCTGTGATTCCACTTTCAAGGAACTATGAACCAGCACTCTAAGGTCCCTTGGAACTCACTTCCCAACGCATAGTGGGTGTCCCTAAGCCCCAAGACTGCAGCAGTTCAAGAAGTCAGCTCAACAGAACAACACACCAGAAATGGCATAACAGCTTCAGTGTGATTTGGACAATGTGAGTGAGTAGACAGATGAGGGCAGATTCAGCATAATAGGGATAAATGTCATCTACTTTGGTTGTAAAAATAGGCAGCAAGATTATTATCTAAATAAATTTCCCACAGTCCCAAAGCATATAGGGCTGTTCTCTAATCATAGAAAGATGACTGGGGGTGGTTTAACCTGAGGGCCATCACACCTCAGGTGAGGGAAGCGGTCAAGGAAGTAAGACCTTCATGGTGACTTCAGCCAGTACAGGAATTCAGCCCATCTTTTTGGCATCCACTCTCTATCACAAACCAACTATCAAACCAACTGACATAATTGTATCAGAATGGCTTTATATTGAGAGAATGGAATATGCAATGAGACCTGGATGTCCTCATTAACCAATCACTGAGTGTGAGCATGGAGATGCAGCAGTGGAAAGGGCAGTCAAATGTACATTTCCCCGTGTAGTGAGAAGATTTGAGTACAGGAGCAAAGATGTCTTGCTGTAATTATTCAGGGTCTTAGTGAGATCATACTTAGAATATTGTTGCACAGTTCTGGTCTCCATATCTGAGAAAGGATGTCCTTGCTACTGAGGGAGTGCAGTAAAAGGTTTGCCAGACTGAATCCTGAGATGGTGGGTCTGACATATGAGGGGATGTTAAATCGTTTATTCTCACCAGCGTTAAGAATGAGAGTGGACCTCATGAAAACCTAAAGAATTCCAACAGGGCTAGATGGGGCTGATACAGAAAGGATGTTCCTGATGATGGGGGAGTCCAGAGCAAGGAGTCACAGCCTAAGGATATGGGATAGGCCACTGAGGGCCTAGAAGAAGCAATTTTTTTTTCACTCAGAGTTCTGAGCCTGTAGAATTTGCTACCATGGGAAGCAGCCAAGGCTTGGATGATTTCAAGAAGGAATTGGATATATCATATGGGCTAAATGGATCAATAAGGGGGAAAAGCGGGCTCTTGATTTGGATGATCAGCCATGATCCTTATGAATGTCAGAGTAAGTTAGAAGGTCTGAATGGCATCCTCCTGCCTTCCTTTCTCTTTCAATATTATCACCAATTTTTCCAGAACAATTATGGGTGGATAATAACTGCCAACCTTGCTCCAGACATCCACGTCCGATAAATGAATAAAAGTATAAATAAATGCAGAATCTCCAATTCCAATAGCACACAGATATTCAGATGTTTACAGAAAGTTTCCTGAAGTTTTTGCTTTTGCATTAAAATATGCAAAAATTTGTCACCTTTAATTCCTCAGAGGAGAAAGAAGATTGAAGAATGCAGCTGTTGGTGACATGCAGTGACAGAACATTACTATTGCGGTGACGGAGATCTAAAGACCTTGAAATAGGTCATAGCAGATAATAAAATGCCCCTCAATGAGGAGAAATCAGAGAAATCACCTGCATGGAAAAACAAGGAATCATTTGCACACAACTCTATAAACTTGCATGATCAAACCACATTTTCAAACTTCCTGGAAATTGTGCAGCTTTGTTAAACTTCATTTTGAACCATACACATGGTTCACATACACATGAGAAAGAAATTAACTGAACTTTTAATATGGAAAAAATTGCAATTTTCAAACAGGAACTCAACTCCAGGCAAAATTAGAGGAAAAAAAGCAACTACAAAATCATAAGAAGAATAACTGTTGAAACATTATTGAATCAGCTGGCTCTAAACTATGACAAACAATAACGAATCACAGTCAAGAAATTACAGGGAAAATTATACTACTTCACTTATTCTTTCAACTTGCAATCCTCAGAAATAAGCAGATTCAGGCCTGTACTAAAATGCTCGAGAGTGGAATGTCAAACAAACGAGTTATACACTCATTCGCTAAGACTGCCAACTGTATTTTCCAAGCTATTGTTTATTAACTAATGTGCTATCATAAACAAACTGTAAGGATTCACATGCTTAGCTTAAAACTGGAAACATGCCAATAGAATCAATTTACTTTGTTGTGCATCCTAAGCTATTAATAAAGAAGTTACATGGGCATTTATTGCTATGTCAGGGGTTGCAAATTGCCCAGATATTACGAGCTCCCTTTAGAGGTGTGCAGATATAAGATCATTATATGTAATACATTCTATTATGAACCCCAGGCTTCTATATGTGAATTTACAGACTGTAAGACATTTCACTCTGTCAATTCTTCACATCAATCAAGCAGAAATACACATCATGCAGAATGAAACACACTATAATCATTGTGGACACAAATGGTATCATTATGCTACAAAAGACATTTCCAGCACATTTTCAGACTCCTGCAAGTTTGTTCATTGAACATTCATGCACTCAATAACCCATCGCTGTATTATTGCTGCTATATTCAAACAGCTTTCATGGGGGAGCAACATATTGACTGTGCTTCATAGTTCAGTATTTGAACTGCATTCAATCAGCTGTGAGATTTGAAACGCAAGAGTTTGTTACAAATGTACGTCATGCACTGTTCATAAGAAGAAAGATTCAGTAAGGTCAGTGATCAACTCAGCATCGAAGCTGAGGCTGTTATCAATAATTTTGTATAATTCAAGAATGTGATTTGGTTTAAAAATGTAGAAAGAGAATGGTACAGGGTAACTTCAATATTTGCTTGCATCAATTCTGCAATTTTCCTATAATTGTCACCTGGTTCCCTGTGCAGACACGATCAGCACCAGAAATCACTGAAATGGAAATACATTTTACAAGGAAGCAGCAGAGGCACAATCAGTGAAATTACGTTGATCTGTGCTATGAATAGCTTGGTTGTATTGTTCTTGAACAAGATGAAGATTTTGAACAAGGGGTGGTCTATAAGTATTTACCAACTGCGCTGAAAAGTAGTTTAAAATTTCTGACATAAAACAAAGAGTGCTCACAGTCTGAAACAAAAACAGAAGATGCTGGAGAAATTTAACAGGTCTGAGAGCATCTGTAGAGAGAAAAACAGTTAATATTTCAAGTCGGGTTCACAGTTTCTCGAGTTCGTTTTTGTTTCAAATTTTTGTCGCCTGTTTCAAAAATTGTTTGTGGATCTTAGACACCTAACTAACTACAAGGCCTCAATTTCACTTGCTTTGAGATGCAGGGTGGATTATCAAATTGACTATTCTTTAACTCTCTTCCACTTCTTTTTGGAATTAGGATGCTTTGTTTTGACATTCAATAACTTAACTTTCCATAGGTTCTTCGATGGATACTAAACATGTCCAACAAATGCAAATTAATGGATCCCTTCATTGCCTCACACTACATCTATGATGCGCTGTTTATCTCCCACACAATATCTTAAAGTGAAGCCTTCCAACCATTCCCCATTGCTCCACCATTTGACATTAGCCTGTAGCTCTGATTAAAATATTTGCTGATGTTGTCTTGCCTCTGGATTTTAAAGCTATACTGGATGAGAGATAAGGTGAGAGTGATTGTTCTTGACATAAAGGCAGCGCTTGACAGTGACAGTGCAAAACTGAATTCAATGGAAATCAGGAGAAAGAAATCAGGAAATCTGCACTATCTAGAGTCTTAATTGACACAAATGAGGTTAGATGTGTTGCTGAAGGCCTGGCATCTCAGTCAGAACATTGTTTCAGGAGTTCCTCTGGGTAATGTCTTTCGCCCAGCATCTTCTGTTGCTCTATCAATGACCTTCTCTCAATCAGAAGGTCAAAAATGCAGATGTTTATTGATGACTGCCAATAATCGCACAATGTTCAGTGCAATTTGTAACAAGACAGATGCTGAGGCAGTCCATGAATGCATCTGATATGGCATGGGTAACAATCAGGCTGGAACTGAAATTGCAAGTGGCTTTTGCACCACAAACGGCACAGTAAATGCATCTCCCATTGCCCTTTCATATTCAAAATCATTTCCACTGCTGAATCCCCACCAACAACATCCTAGTACTTACCATGAACTGAACTCAATTAGCCTTACATAGAATGAGGCAACAGGGGTAGATCAGAGGCTGGAAAATCTGTGATAATTAACTTAACTCCTTTCTCCCAAAGCATAATCGGGAGTATGTTTATTTTGGATTGAAACCGTAATCATGGCCAAATATCCTTCCTGATCTGCCTCAGTCATTTGACTCCTACCACAAGGTAGACACACACAT
The DNA here is from genome assembly GCA_024137785.1 of Ginglymostoma cirratum. Classification (NCBI taxonomy): domain Eukaryota; kingdom Metazoa; phylum Chordata; class Chondrichthyes; order Orectolobiformes; family Ginglymostomatidae; genus Ginglymostoma; species Ginglymostoma cirratum. Next base: position 70,882,664 of record JAHRHZ010000144.1, read on the forward strand.
ACACACACACAGGTAGCCATCATAGTGATATTTCAGTAAAGTATTCAATTTCACTGGGCTGTAGTCGGTTGTACTCAGAACATGGTGTCGGAAGTGAAGCTGAGTTTGAATGCATGAGAAAGCAAACCTAGTAGCAGTGTAACAAATAAAGAAATAAAGCATATCCGGCACAGATGTAAATAAAGCAACCCTTAAGTGGAGAAACACATCTATGGAAGGCATGTGAAGTAGCTCACTTCAAATACTGATATCACCCTGTGCTTATCTACTCTTTCAAAAGCAAAAAGCTGATGAAGCCAAAAGGCTTGAAAGACAAAATCAAGGTGAAATGACAGAAAGCTTAAAATTTCACTTCAACAAGACAGCTAGATGAGTACCAGAGTTGAAACACTGGAGAAGATTCAAGCCTTTAACATTGTCAAAAAAGCCCAAGTGACAGCTTGCGACCTGTGTCAATCACGTGTCCCCTTGACCATGAGCTGGAAGTGCACAGCTAGACAGACCATCATGACTGCAAGCACATAAATACAATTGGAGCAACTGCTCCTCACCTGCAGGCAACTGATTAAGATACAAACTCTTAAACTGCATCGGCTACAGATCAACAAGTAGATCCAAAGGCCCACAGCAACGCAAATGGAACAACAAATATCATGACAACACCCAGTGAAGGAGCATCATTCAAATGAACAGTTAATTAAAAATTGCGCATGTACCATTTAGAGATCAGCATGATACCAAAATTTTGAATGCAATGCATACACACTGATAAGAATAAAAAGATTCTCATGCATGAGAACAGTAGTGTATAGTTTTTTTTTATGATACTTAAAATATGCATGATAACTTATGGAATTTTTTTTATTATAAAGATAGAACATGTTTGGATTGAAATGCTGTAACATCATAACACCCTCTCTGATCTGCCATAGTTATGTGGCCTCGACAACGAAATACACATTTTGCAGGCAGCCATCTTACTGGTGCTTCAAGAAATAATTCATTCTAAATGGATTGTGATTTATTGTGCTCAGAACAGTGATGTTCCAACAAACGTCAGCACTACCTAAGACAAAGCAGCCCACTTGATTGGCAGCACATCCACATCAACTTAATCATTCAGTATCTCCACCAATGGCATTCAGTGGCAGCAATGTGTACCGTCTACATGATACACTGTAGCAACTTACCAAGACTCCCACAGTACTGTCTAAATTCATGACCTTTACCAAATGGAAGTACTAGATCGGTGCACACATAAGAATACGCGCCACCCACAAGTTATTCAAGTCACACACTGTCCTAGTTTAAAACCATGTCCACCAATTCTGGAGCTAAAAAACATGGGAAGCCTCCTTATCAGCACAGTGGGTTGTTATGAAGTTGGGTAGAGTAGTTGTCAGTTGGAAGATGGGAAGCTAAAATGTGTGTTCCTTTAAGAGATTTGTGCTTTGTCTGTGCTTAGAAATATTTAAAATACAAAGGGCCTCACAAAGTAAAACAAGCCTATCAAAAAGAAAAAAAAAATGCTTTTCAGGCAGCAGGCAAAACAGCAGTCTTGTTTTGATGTTGTGACAATGATTTTGAATCTGGCCAATTAATTTAAATGAAACAGCCAATTGAATTTAAATCTGATGGTGTTGACAACCTGAAACTAATCATATTATAAGAATTTGATTATGTAATAAGACGAGGGCATTTGGAAAATTGGAGAGAGCCACTGCCATCTAAAAGAGAGATGACTGTCACCTGCCAGACTGTAATTCACCTCACAGAGAAAGCCAATCTAATTAATCAAAGGTACAACAGCATTTTAGTTCAAAGTCCTTACAAGAAGAATTACAGCAGAATTAATGGAGGAAAGGCATTTGTGAAGAGAGTGGAGATGATAGAATATTCCAAAAGATAGTTTGTGCAAACTTGGAGAAATTAAGTTATAATTTATTGCTTCTTATTAATTGGGTTTATATTAGTGGGGCTTGTCTTTATTTAAACAGCATTCTAGTAAAATTTAGACCAGTTAGGGAGTAGTTAATAGTCAAAGGGGGAATTGTCAGATTGTTAGTAATTTTGTTAATTAGTTCATTGTTGGGATAAATAAATAAATAGTTTCTTGTTACTTGTAGAGATCAGGGATATTCTTTCTTTTAACCACCCTTTTAACAGAGTACAAGGGGAAAAGCAAGCTTTTCTGGGTGTTTTGGCAGGTAATTATTAGAAGGGAACTTCTAATATCATCATAACAGATTGGGGCTTGTGTTTTAGTTTAGTTATTAGAGGGGTTCAACTATTCCCTGACACAACAGGGTGTACTAGGCCACAGACTGTAACAGTTCAAAAAGGCAGTTTATCAACAACTTCTCAAGGGCAATTTAGTGTGGGCAATAAATGCTGACCTTGCCAGTAATGTCCTTATCCCAAGAACAAATAAAAAAAAAACAATATTTATTAAAAGAACATTTGAAAAAACATATTTTCCAAGAAAACATTTATCAAACAGTAGTTTTTCATGTCAGGTTTATTTTGTGAAACTTTCAGAATCACTAGTGAGTAACAATCATTTCATACAACAGTCGTCAGGCTTGATCTATCTTACCTGTCCATTATTAAATGGAAAAAAATGACTATCTTCTCAGACATTTGATCAGTGAGTCAATTGCTACATTGAATCAATGTGCTGAAAAATTGCATCTGTGCTAAGTCTGTAATAGTTGTTGCTCATTGATTATTCCTGATATTTGGCATTTCAAATCTTCATTAACAATTAAACAGACATGATGCTTTTAAATTGATGAGCTTGGTTTTAGTAGACTGGAAGAGATAGTTGGGGATGAGGAAGGACTAGCAAAACTAAAGTATACATGACAGGAGGGAAGTCTGATGTCTTTCTGTTAGTAGAGGATAGTCCTACAAGAAGGAAGGGCAGCAAGGCATCTCTGAGCTAACCAGACATGGGCAGCCAACCAATCAATTTTACTGGTTTTGGAAAGGTCCCCACTGCATAGAGAGTGTGCCAGGTATACCAAGGCCAAACTCAGTGCCGTGGAGCAACATGATTGCCATTGACTAGCTCATGGCCCTGTCTTCTAGTGATAATGGTCATCCCTGGACGCTAATGTTACTATAGGAGGACTCATCCTTCCAAATAGTAGGGCTGCCTACCTGGTTTGCTCCAGCGCAAGAGAAAAAAAATGTTGATAAATGCTTCTGAGGGCACCTGTTCTGTTGGTTGTTCTGCCAAAGTACCAACAGCAGCCTTGTAAGCGACCAGCACAAGTAAAATTTTCTGAGGGTCCTACCATGTGTGTTGTGATCTTGGAACCTGCCCTTGTTTCTGGCAGTAGAATATCCTCGACTTATGAAACTCCAGCCTATCTTTCAGGAAGATTCATTCAAAGTGCTAGTGTGATTGCAAAATATGACCTGTCATTGATCTGTGTTATGAGCTTATTGTCCCAAGTTATTTACTAGTTCTATGACAATAGCCTTTATACATAAAGTGATTATTTCTTTGAAGCCTGACTCTCATTCTTCCTGACCAGTCAGTATTATATGCCTCCGTTATATTTAATTGTTAATGTTCAAGTACATTGCCACGTGCATTGAAATGCTTAGTGATAGTAACAATGATAAAAGAGATGAATTGTTCCAGGTGTCACTCCTCACTTGAGACGTTAAGCTATGAAGTTGATTTTCCACTGTCACCTGGAAAGTGAGAAACAGTTGGTATTTTTGCCATATCTGGCTCTAACTGGTGCCACAAAAGCATTAATTAGTTGTTTATCAAGTGGATTCATTGTGGTTTTGCTTTCTGGAAAATAACTACTTCTGCACAATAATAGTTGCTCCGTTACTTCAAGGTAGTTTATTCTCAAGTGGTCTGTGATTCTTTTTGAGGGATCTGATACATTCACGTGTTTCCTTCTTTTTAACCTTGTAATTAATATATGCAAAGAACTTCAAAGCAATTTTGTTTTTGCTGAGCAAAACCAAGGGAGTTAACTCTCTGTACTATTAAACAAGCCTCCCCCGTTTTACGAGTATCAAATGTTGATTTTCAACCTCCTTTCCTTTGACACATTTGATATCACACTTAAATCATTCAAATATTACAATTTAATTAAAACCGTAAATTACAATTCGAAAATTAGGAGATTCATAACATATTAAATAATGAATTGCAAGAGCAAATTACTTTTTAAAAGCTCAAAAAGGAGCAGATACAAAATAAAGAATATAAAAACAAATACCTCAAGATATTATTTTATTGTTTTATCTTTGCATGCAGTTTTTCTCACTTAGCCTTGTTAATTATGAGTTCAAAACAAGCTTTTTAAAGTAACTGCAATTACATATTCTAGAACATATTAACAATTTAAAACTTTATTTCTTATCAAGCTACCTTCATTAACATTTTCCTTTGATTGCCTCAGCACCTTAGAGAGCATAGGCATGGTGTTAATATTTTACCCATCATCTTTCCACGTTCTTTCAGCTCTTTACAATAGACACAGGCCAATTGGCATGCAAATTGTTCCTTTTTTATACATAAAGATAACAAATTATAGCAAATGATTAGAGAAAATAGCTAGTTATCTTTCTGGTTTTGTATATTTCACTGTGCAGAGAGAGAGAAACAAAGAGGCGAGAGAGATGCCGAGTTACAATCTGGAGACACCTATCACTGTGTTGTACACGCAGACACACACACCCTGCCCAGAAGCCATGGAGCTGTTGTTTTGTTGATGACTCCTGGTCTCCATAACTAATCGTGGTTGTGTGAAACCGATCAAGAACCAGTCTCTGGGTGGACTTGCACTGCAAAACAGCCATAGTGCTCTGGCATCTTAAGCATTTCTCCTGAAGTTTAAAAGGTGAAAGGAAAATTGATTCTCATTTTCAAAACACCAAGGAAAGCAAATAGGTTACACGAGGAGGAAAAAATATTTCTACTGGTTGAGAAATCTAGGACTAGTCGGTATAGTCTTTCGGACGTGAAACAAAAAAAAATTGTTAGAGAAAGTCAAGTCATCTGGCAGCACCTATTGAGAGAGAAACGGAGATAACATTCTGGGCCTATTGACCTTCTTCAGAAGCTGCCAGACCTGTTGAATTTTTGGTTGAAGTGTTTGTCAAGTGAGATGCATAGCACCTGATCCAGAATGGCTTTGAGTGACATTTAATTTCAGCCCTTCACCTCATTAATTAGGCTGCAGGCTTTTGGGCATCTTTCTTGGCTAATGATGTGTTTGGAGATGCGCAATTTCTTGCCTTGCTCGCACACCTCTGGCATAACACTCAAAACCCAGAGGCTAAAAGCTAGAAACAACTCATGTTATAGCGCTTGAGTCACTACAATCAGGTTATGCCTAGAGGAAATGAAAGTTTGCTTCCCGCTTTGAAAACAGAATATTTTGGAGAAAGTCAAGCCACCTCCGAGCATCTGTGCAGAGAGAAACAGAATTAACATTTCAGGTCTAGTGACTCTTCTTGTTGAGATTCTTCCACAAATTCTGCTTTCATGTCAGATTTCCAGCATCCAACTGATCTTTGTTTTTTTAAGATCAGGAGTGAAGTTAGGGACCTGTCCTTGCACAGAGAAATTTAAAACTCTGTTTTGTACATGAGATTTCATGCTAGGTCATTTGACAATTTTAGATCTGGCATTAATAGATTCTTTATTAACTAAAGTTATTACAGATCTGGCCCAAAGGAGGATATGTGAAACTGAGTGCAAAATCTTCCCATTTTTGGCTGAAGTGTTTTGCCAAGTGAAATGCAAAGCACCTGGTCCAGAATGGCTAGAAGTGACATAGCTCATTTAATTTTCAGCCCTTCACCTCAGTAATTATGTACCAGGCTTTTGGGCATCTTTCTTGGGTAATAATGTGTTCAGAGATGTGCAATTGCTTGCCATTGCTCGCTCTCACATCTCTGGCATAACACTTAAAGCCCAGTTACATGCCAGTCGAGAGGTTAGAAACCAGGAACAACTTCTCACATTGTGGTGCTTGAGCCAGTACAATCAAGATAATTCTAGGGGAAATAAAAGTTTGCTTCCTGCTTTAGAAATGGGGAATTTTAAGTGTCAGTGGATGGGGAGCTGGGGAGGTAAGTAGTCCTTTTTCCTGACCACCACAGAAGGGCATGTCAGTGGGGGCACAGTTAGCCTGGACATAGATTGTAGCCCAGGTTGAGGATGGGTGAAAAAGAATACCCAGTAGTGCAGTGCAGGAAGAAGGTCAATAATTTTCTGTTACCTCATACTCATGGAGCTATCATTTACTGTAGCTCTGCCACTGCACACCCATCTCACCAAGGCTCACAGACAACAACTCTCACTGTTCTGTGCATTATGTCCATTCAACGGCACTCACAAATTTCACACTTGCAAACAACTGACTTTCTCTGTCCTTTCTACTCCCTTTCACTTACTGGAATACTTCACCACATGTCTTCTTCATGGATCATCATTAACTGCTATAGAATCCACTTTCATCATACTCCTTTGTCACAATGCAAGAGAGATTGCCCCCACAACCATGCTCTGAGGTTCAAGGCCAGTGCTGGTGCTGGTGGGTGGTGGAAGTCAGGCTCTCTCTCCTGAGGAGAAGACAATGGAGCTGGCAAGAGAAAATTACTCATGTAGGGATGTAGGGACCTTGACAGCTCAATAAGCTTCGCTGTGTCGTGTTATACAGTTTTCCCTCTGTCAGCATTGTTAATTCATTATTAATTTACATAAGGACATTTTTGGGGTGGCACGGTGGCTCAGTGGTTAGCACTGCTGCCTCACAGCGCCAGGGACGCGGGTTCAGTTCCATCCTCGGGCGGCTGTCTGTGTGGAGAATGCACATTCTCCCTGTGTCTCTGTGGCTTTTCTCTGGGTGCTCCAGTTTCCTCCCACAGTCCAAAGATGTGCAGGCTTGGTGAATTGGCCATGCTAAATTGCTCATAATATTCGGGGATATGTTGATTAGCTGGGTTTATAGGTGAATGGGTCTGGGTGGGATGCTCTGGGGGTTGTTGCGGACTTGTTGGGCTGAAGGGCCTGTTCCACACTGTAGGGATTCTATGATTGTAAGCGTTAATCCATCTTAGACAACTAATCCCTTCTCTTCTTTCATGCGGGCAATGGCAGTACCAGTGAATCTCTGCAAAGAGGCCAGAGTCAGAAACCCTCAGCTCCAGCTTCAACTCTCAGGAGGAAGCTACTCAACCATCATGGTTTGCACCATCAGGATCTGCAGCAACAACCTCCACCAGCTCAGAGAGTTTCACCTCAGTGGGGCCTCTTGTGAGATTAAATTCTGCAGCACAATCTGATGAACACATCAATGTCATATCTCCACAGTTGGCTGAGGAAAGAAGACCATAGGTCTTTCAGAGTCAGAGGAGTTCCAGAAATCAAGCACTTGATCTGTCCAGGAAGAAAACAAGTTCCTGTTCTCAGATATTGATGACTTCATCAACGGGCGTGCCAGTATCCAGCAGTTTTGTCAAGATAGACTCAGTATCAAAGAATATAAGAGTACACGTTGTAGGGTTCTGGTTTGCGGTCAGTAATTTGCTGATTTTTAGGTGGTTCGAATTACCCCCAGATCCCTGGTTCTGACATTGGACTTATTTAGGAAATGTGAAATGAAAGAGACAGTAGACAGGTGTTTTAGGGCAAAAGAATCTTTGTGTTTATTAAATACAAAAGGTGAGCATATTACAAGAAATAATGGCAAGTACAAAACAGTGAAATTGACACTATCAATTATACAAAGGGCAGTACTTAAATACATTTAAATTAAACACAGGTTACACACTACCAAACCTACTCAACAGTAGTTTTAATCACAGAAACTTTAATCAGGTTTCTTACCCTTGGGACTCCCTGCATTGTCACCACTCATCTTCCCGTCTCTGCTAGCTAGGTTGGATACTTTGGGGTCTTGAGAATTTAAGCTCAACACTGGGGATGAATATGATTGTGAAGTACATCTGGCCATTCCCACTTGCCGTAGGCGGTGCTTCAATGAAGACTTCAGACGATATAAACCTTTAGTCTGAGTTAAGTCCGCTGATGCGGTCGGATACGTTTAGGATTTTTCGGGTGAGTACTTAGTTTCTCTTACTTTGTGTTGGATTTTGCGAGCGGATTTTCACCTCAGGATGTGTCTGAGGCCTTGTCAGTTGGATCAATGGTTTTCAGAGGTTTTCGGTTGTAAGGTCTGCTGGTTCTGGTCGGTTGCCGTTGGTTCCCCTGGCACAGAACAGACCTATGTCAGTAGATTTCGGGATTGCCTCAGGAACTTCCAGAAATAGCTGTGCAGATAGTTCTTGGGTTGGAGCTCTTTCAGATCCTTCTCCTGGCGGTAACTGCTGGGGTAGCTCCCAGGATAAATCGCTCTCTCGGGTGAGGTTGAGGCCTGCAATTATACTAATTACGGGTCTCTTCTCACCGAATCCATGCTTGCCATTGAGTTACTGGTGTTCCCTTTAAGGCTATTGGCTCCCTGATAGTTAACAGTAGGTGTGAATGTATTATGATTAAATGGAAAATCTGGTATCTCTGTGCATAAATATTGATTGATGTTGAATGTCTCGGTATCTGTGTAGGCTCCATAATGTCTGGATTGGGGTACTCTGAAGGGTAAAAGTTAGTTTCAGTCCAGAGTGTTAGGTCTGGTTAATTGTTCTTTTAGATTTGAGGTATGAATTGAGTTTTCAGGCCGAAATATGATTCCAGGCAGCCATCCCTGTGTCTGTGTATTTTACCCAGATCATTGCCCAGCTGTCTTTTTTTAACTTTAAAAAGTTTTTGAAACGTCCAGGGTTCTGGCCCAGTAGTTTAAATGAAATGAACTTTTGCTCAATCCTACAATGAGTACTATGCTGGCCCTGGTATGCATGCACCTAGCTATCTCCAAGGACAGGTTGATACTGCTGTGTAGACTCAGGCTCAGCACACTTTGTCTCTGTCGATACAAGTACTGACCTACACCTCCATCACTTCAGCCATAGTTGTCCCACCAATGGTGAAGTGTAAAGGGAATAAGGATCATCAACTTTGCTTCAGTTGTCTCTTCCTCTTTGGGAGAAAATGTGGCACCAGTCCCCCCTTGCATGTGATCTCAAAGCCTATAACAGTTCAAGCAGGAAATAGTGAACCTCCATCATGGCAGGAGACTCTCAGGAGCTTGGGGTCTCCATATCCAAATACAACCACAAACTACAATTGTGGAAGTAAAAATTACATACTGAAATAGTAGCAGACTGAGGAAAAGATGTAGAGAATCATACAAGAAATCAGGCAGTATCAGGTCGAAATTTAAGGAACAATGCCCAGCAAGTGGTTAAAGTGCCTGTTGGAGAACGTTTCTGTCATTGTGACCGGAACTCGGTAAGATTTAAGGTTGTTGTGGAAAAGGACAAAGATGGATCAGAAATAAAGGTTCTGAATTGATGAAAGGCTGATTTAAATATGATAACACAGGCTCTGGCCAAAGTAGGTGCAAGCAGCCAGTCTGCAGAAAATCTACAGAGCAGTGAGTCTTTAATGGGATTTTAAATGAACAATAGAGAAGAATGATGTTGACAGAGAAACTATAGAATCCCTACAGTGTGGAAACAGGCCCTTTGGCCCAACAAGCCAACACTGACCCTAAGAGCATCCCACCCAGACCCATCCCCTATAACCCACCTAATCTACTCATACCTGAATACTACTGGCAATTTAGCATGGCCAATCCACCTAGCCTGCACATCTTTGGACTGTGGGAGGAAACCAGAGCATCCAGACAAAGTGAAAACTTCACACAGACAGTTGCCTGAGGGTGAAATCGAACCTGGGTTTCTGGTGCTGTGAGGCAACAGTGCTAACCAGTGAGCCACCTTGCTGCCTATCAGGGAAGTGAACTGTGATCAGCTTGAACAAATTACAATTGATAACAGGTTTAAAGTGGATAAGCATCCAGGCCAGATGAGATATATTCCAGCCTACTGTGAGAGGCAAGGTGGTTCTGGTTCCCGCATTATAGGACGATGTGAATGTACCAGAGATATTATAATGGCGATTCAGCATGACATTGTCCGAAATAGAGCATTTCAACTATGAAAAGAGACTAGATAGGTTAGGAGATTTAAAAGGGACCTGAAGGCGACGTTTTCAAGCAGAAGGTGGTGTGTGTATGGAATGAGCTGCCAGAGGAGGTGGTAGAGACAGTTACAATTGAAATAGTTAAAAGGCATCTAGTTGAGCAAATGAATAGGAAGGGTTTAGCAGAATGTGACCAGATGCTGGCAAATGGGATTAGGTCAGATTCTAATGTCTGTTTGGTGGACATTACAAACCAGATGTATGGACCAAAGGGTCTGTTTCTATGCTGTATACCTCTATGGCACTGTGTTTTCCATAGAGTTGCAAAACTGAGGAAAGACCTTACTAAGGTCAACAAAATTATGAGGGCATTGATAAGGTACTGAAGAAAAAAACATTTTCCATTAATGGATGAATCAATTATCATGGAACATCGATTTAAGACTAAAGTCAAGAGGTTGACAGGGGTTTTAAGGACTAATTTTTTTTCACCCAGAATGGTTGTGGGTATCGAGAGCTCACTGCCTGAGTGGGTGGTAGAGGCAGAGACCATCACAACATTTAAGTAGTATTGGAATGATCACATAAAACACCAGAGCAAGAAGGGCTATGAGCCAAATGCTGGAAAATAGGATGAGAATAGATAGGTACTTGATGACTGAAGTGGACTTGATGGGCCTCTTTCTGTGTTGTAAAACTCTATAATTCTGTGACTCTAAAAAGAAAATTTACTGAGGGCATGGGTAACACATCACTGTAAATAACCTTCCACTTGTAAATATATGTTCACTCGCACTGTTAAAATGTTTGCTGCAATATTTTTTCCTGTAGAACCTGGTAGGTCACATGACCTATATAAGAGATATGCAGCCGTCTCAAGGGTGGAAGAAATTGTAATTGCCAAACATTGATCATCTTTCACAGACTACTGACTCCTTGACTGCAGATAGCCTCAGATGTCAGGAATTCTTGAACTGTGACTTTGAGGATTTTTGAAGACCAATGTACTGTACTTTAATGTCGACAACAGTAAAGCTAAAGTTAATAAGCAGAAATGTACTTGGGTGTGACCTGCACACACCATTTCACACTTACATCCACCTTGTAAGTAAGGGTATAGAATCAGGGGAAAAATAATCATTCTTTAAATATCAGCTCTTCTGGAGACTGCTCTGTAGTTCAAAGCTGGGAATGTGCAATGTCCATTCTCTCTCATAGCCCATTGTTCTGCTTATAAAAAATGCATATAATGCTATTCCTTGGAAGTTCAATGCAATCCTAGAGGATACTGAAGAATTTGAGGGAGACGTGCTCTGAAATACTGAAGGGTTAGTGAAAATGAAAGTTAAATGGAAGTTAAATGGATATCCCTCAGGCTTCCCCTCAATTTGCTGTCTATTGTAAGAGATTTCATAGCTCAACTCTTTGATCAATATCTTGATAGAAGCCTAAAGGACTACCTAATCTTGCCCTTGTCCATGTCACAGAGTTGGAAAATACGAAAGAACATCAGATTCTCAAAAATCGTGAAAACATTTTTCCCTTAAGTCTCAATCAGCAGCTTCAGAATCTCATCATTGAGTGTGACGACCTTATTTCCATACATGTGCACCTTATTAATACCACAACTCACTTAATTCATGTGCCATTTCTGAGTCTCCTCTCCTCAACCAATAGCACAAATTTGTTGACATGTAAATAAAAGCGGTATTTGGTGGCTGCAGCTTGTCAAATGTTTGCAATTGCTTCTTCACAACAACTTTACTGCATGTTCTATGGCCTCCTTGACCCCTTTTTCCGTACACAGTAATGATGGCAAACCACCATCTTCACCATAACATCATGTCTGCCCTCATGCCCACTCAGCTACCATTTCAGGCCTTCAATACTTGGGAGTACTTTACACATACAACATACATGCTTCAAACATGTTGCTTTGCAGACAGTGACAGGCATGCACCTGATGCATCTCATGACTCTTAGTTTTCTTCTTAAGTGCTCCCTCACTTTACTGCTTACTTGGAAGCCAGCTTATGTTTTCTTGACATGATTTTTTAATTGCACACTTACTGAATTCAGCATGGGCTGCAATCTCGCCTAAGCTAGCTTTCTCTGTTTACATGGTCAAATGTGACAGACAGCTTGAGAAAGGACTGCGCCACCTCTCTGCCACCCTGCCCACCAACATTTCCAGTTTCCTGTCCTCCAAGTCAAGACCAAAATTTCCTTTCCTCTGAACCATGCCCTGAATGTAGGAGCTCACACATCACAAAGTAATAAATCGTTCCTGCCATGTACAATCTGAAGTGGTGAGCAACTCAACTTTAACCATGGTGCTTATGGGAATAAAATCCAGAAGTGACAAGCACTTCCACATCTCTCGCCATGTGATTCCTGAAGAAAAGCGTCCAAGAGCCTTGCTGTTTAATTAGCGACCTGATGGGTGGAAGATTGTTCAAGGACAGTCACCACTAGCCAGGGCAAGCCAGGCAACATGAATGTTACTCAACAAAACATGAACAGACAATGGGACAGTCATTGCTCAATGGCAAGAATCTGAAGCTTTCATTCAAAGGGCAAATCAAAGAACAATGAAAATTACAGCACAGGAACAGGCCCTTTGTCCCTCCAAGCCTGCACCGATCCAGATCCTCTATCTAAACCTGTCATCTATTTTCCAAGGATCTGTATCCCTCTGCTTCCTGCCCATTCATATATCTGTCTAGATGCATTTTAAATGAAGCTCTCGTGCCCGCCTCTACCACCTCCGCTGGCAATGTGTTCCAGGCACCCACCACCCTCTGCTTAAAGAACTTTCCACGCATATGTCCCTTAAACTTTTCCCCTCTCGCCTTGAAATCGTGACCCCCTAGTAATTGAGTCCCCCACTCTGAGGTAAAAGCTTCTTGCTATCCATCCTGTCTATACCTCTCATGATTTTGTAGACCTCAATCAGGTCCCCCCTCAACCTCTGTCTTTCTAATGTAAATAATCCTAATCTGCTCAACCTCTCTTCATAGCTAGCGCCCTCCATACCAGGCAACATCCTGGTGAACCTCCTCTGCACCCTCTCCAAAGCAACCACATCTTTTTGGTAATGTGGCGACCAGAACTGTACGCAGTATTCCAATTTGGTCGAACCAAAGTCCTACACAACTGTAACATGATTGGACAACATTTTCTCAATGTCGAGAATCAGATTTTATTCCTTCTCACTGTGTATTCCTACTTCTCCCAACAGTGTTTACATCCCACCATGAAGAGGGAGATTTCCACATGTAGTTACAGTACCATGGTCTGAGAGAAAGGTGAGACCAACCTTAGACACAGTAAGGGTTTTTTTTCTCTCATCTATAATGGGATGCAGGTTCCCATGAACTTGCAGATTTTATTTCTTCCAGTTGTAATGGGACTCCATTTAGAAAGTTCCCACAAAATCTGTTTCTTCAATCTTTCAGTCAATGCATTAAAGAGTCATTGAATGATTACAGCACAGGAAGAGGCTTTTGGCCCATTAATTTCTTACCAAGTTTCTGTAAGAGGGACATAACAATCCCATTCTCTCTCTTTTCCTTCCACAATTTATTTCCCTTTAGTTAATTATCCAAACCTTTTTTCAAATATGTAATTGAACCTGGGCCCCTTACACAGTCAGGCAGTGCTTTGAGATCCTAACCACTTGCTGTTTTAAACGAAAGTGCTTCCTCGCGTTGCCTTTGCTTTTTACACTGTTCACTTTAAGTCGGTGTTCTCTGGCTGTGTGCTTTCTCGCCAATGAGAACAGTTTCTCCCAATCTGACTCGTGACTTCTAGACTGTAACTATTCACTGAATGAAAAGCCATCTTACTTCTAGCACTATCTTTATGCACATTGATATATTAGATGAAGCGTGACATTAAATTGATTTTGCATTTATTTTCTTGCAAGACATGATTCTGTTGACCAATTTTTCTCTCTCGATTTTAAGATGGTATTCAATACTAATATTAGCTCAGTTTGCTGGTTGTCCTCAGGCTATTCTTGATAATATTTTAATATATTTTGTCCTCATAACAGTTAAATCACAGAGAAAGTGTTCTTTTTCCTTCACTAACTACTAACTGAGCAGAGCACCTGTGCAAAGTAAACAGACCAGGACAGTTTCAAATAAATTCAATGCTAGTTCCAAAACCAGCTGCTGTATTGAACATGACAATGATATTTCATGGGTATTTATCAACTATTTATCTGCTGCTAGGAGCTGCATTATCATGTTTGACTAAAAAAAAACAGAAACTGCTGGAAATACACAGCAAATCAGGCAGCACGGCTCTCTGAGATAATGTCAGTGCAGGAAAAATATTGGCCTCTGATATGTTGGCAGCTCTCAAAAACAGATGATGACCCTTCCTCAAACCGTCTAAGTGCCTGGATGATGTTAAGTCAGATCAAGTTGTGTCCGGAAAGGATACAGTAGGGTTTTCACAGCACTTCAGCTGGTGGATAGACAAAAGGTAGCGACCAAGCTTCCAATTCTGTTTCTCTCATTACAGATGTTATACGAGCAGCTGAGTTTTTCCAACATGTTCTGTATCTATTGCAGATTTCCTTTATTTGTCGTTAACTTTTGCGTCATTTTTAATTGCTTTGCCTGACCTCTTATTCCTTTATGATCTCTTGCTTAAGGGACGAAAATTGAATGTTTACTGGTAAGGTACACATGTTGTGAATAATTTTTTTGAAAGACATACTTCCTTGGCAATTGTAGCTGTTTTTCAATTCCTGATGTCAATTTGTGACTTGCTTGTAAATTTCATGCTCCAGGTCAGAAGGAAATAAATCGGCATTTCTGCTTTTGTGAGATTGCCTTCCATCTACAAATTTATGTGATGTTTTGAGTAGGATAAATAGCAGTGGATCCAAAGCTTTATCTCTCTTATTTATTAGTGACTCGGCACATAAAAATTGTACACTAAGATGCAGATTTTGAAATTTTAATGAACCAAAAATGAGTACACTTAATCTTTGGAGGGGATGGGTGTCAGTGAAACCTGTACAAGAAAGATCTACACAAACTTGCCTTGACAGTGGAAGTAGTACAAGACCAACCTGCTGACAAATCATGGTTAAGAGGTTCTCAGAGATTCTTTGGATCTTTTATGAAATTTAGAAACTTACAAAGAGGTGCTTTAAACACAGTGAAAAAGTAGGTGCTTCGACTTGCTCTGTATAAACATTATTACTGGAAGTAGAGCTATGTATCTGAAAACCAACACTTTCTCTTGGCTGCTAGAATTCAACTGGGAGCCAATCAGTGTAACGGAGGAACAGATTGCGCAGTAACCATTCTCAGGCCAGTAGTTACCATACAAAAGCACCCTGAAGCTTGAATGTTTCAAGATGTCAGCTCACACAATGTGTAATCTCGATCCAGTCCAAAACGAAACATCATTTTACACTGCATAAATTGTCCATTTAACTCCTAGCATAAAAGAGAATTCTTACCCAAAATAAGGAATAAATGACTAAGAGAGTTGGCCTATGCATGTACATTTGAACAATGTCTGTTCATTTCTATCATCAGTACAGCTTGGTGCATGATAACAGTAAGAATTCACATTTCAATATTGCCATTGACATAATAAAACATCACAAAATCACGTACAGGGGAAAGATAAAATTACAGCCTTGGGGAAAGATAGTATTGAAAGATAGTCTGAGAACTGAAACGAAAACCATTGTGAATTTTCAGAAGCAATGTCTGTTTAAATGTAATGTGAGTCTTCTTCCACAAGTGGCTGCTGTCACTATTAACAGGTTTCTTAACTGGGCACCAGGGCGACTGAGCGGGAGAGCCTCCAACCCTGTCCTCTCCCAAACTCCACTTGCACCACATCAGAGATAGTAAGAACAGCCGATGCTGGAGTCAGAGATAACAAAGTGTGGAGCTGGAGGAACATAGCAAGCCAGGCAGCATCAGAGGAGCAGGAAAGCTGACGTTTCAGGTCGGGACCCTTCTTCGGAAATGGGTCCCAACCCGAAACATCGGCTTTCCTGCTCCACTGATGCTGCCTGGCTTCCTGTGTTCCTCCAGCTCCACACTGTGTTATCTCGCACCCACCACACCTTTGCCAATCAGGCCTCAGTTGACAGGTTCATAATATACTTGGCCACCTGCCCACATGCTTTTACCCAGCCCACAGCTTGCAGAATGTCACAGGCAATAGCCTGAGACCCTTTATTGGCCACTTAAAAGCCTCAATGTGCCTACAGGTTGAGAAGGCTGTTCACAACTCTTCCAACTTAATGGGGCAGAGGGGTGGAGTAGAGGAGTTGGGAAGACATTAGGCTTGGTAACCAAGCTTTCAAACCCCATTGTATGACCTCTGCCCCTTAGCCTGCTGCTCGTTGGCATACATTAAGTTCTGTCTTAACTGTCTATTGTTCATTTCAGTATATTAACTGCTAATATTGTAACAGTTACACTGCTAAATCCAGTTTTAATTGAAAATCTTGGTGCACCAAATGCAATGTACCACACAAGTTAAATACCTCATCATCACAACAATTACGGTGTCTGAATTTTAGTATTATTTTGTCATAATTGATGGTTCAGGAAGGGTGGAAAAAAAATGAGATTTTCGCTCAATAAATTTCCATGATAAAATTTCTATTTATTGATTTTAACAGATAATTGACTAGTTTTATGGTTTTGTTGGGTTACTTAAAACAGTAATCTCATTAAATATATCACTTAATTATAACTGACACAGTGGCAAATTCAAAACGAGCAATAGGAAAATTCTAACAAGTAGTAAGAGGAAGTCAAATTTGCTTCAACATAAAGATACAACTTTCCTAAATCTGCTACCGGAATTGTTAGATGTATACCCAGCTGATCTGGCAGAAGATCAGAGCGGCACCCTGCTGCTTTTCATGGAGGAAGCTTGAGGCCATTAACAGGCCAAGGAAATGACAGATGATTTTTTTTTTCACCACCAGAGGGAAAACCAATAATTGTCTTTACTAACACTTTTACTTCAGTTAGTACTTTCCAAAACAAATATTCTTTGCTTGTGTAGCTGCCCACAGTTTCCATGAAAAAAAGAAAGTGATTCATTTGTCTGAATTTTGTCAGCATGGAAGAGACACCACTCTCTGTAAACTACGATTACTGATAGCAATAATAGTATTGGTACCCATTGGCTTTTTCTAGGTTGTTGAACAGCAACTTAATGCCATTAGCTGTCTTATATATCATACTGTCCTGCCCTGGGGATCTGGTTACTGTGTGTACAGGGTAAGTAACAACCTGTTTCTACAACCAACCAAATCAATTCCGAAAACGCCCTATGCAGCATGCAAGACTGAGAATCATAGAATCCCTACAGAGCAGTTGACCCATCAAGTCTGCAACGACTCTCCAAAAAAATCCCACCCAGACCTGCCCTATCCTCATAACTACACATAGGACACACAGCCTGCAGTCCCCTGGACACTAAGGGACAATTTTGCATGGCCAATCCACCTAACCTGCACATCTTTGAACTTTGGACTTGAAACCAGGGAAAGATGATGAATTCAATTGAAAGCAAAATCAACTGCAGAACGCAAAACCAAGGGGATAAATCAAACAATAATTCAACTTTTAAAACCTTCAACAGTAATTCATATGTGAAGAAAGAAGACTGTAGATTAATGAGACGTCAGTTGAATGTGGAAAGATGTTGATGTCATTTAATGTCAGAGTCACAAAATAATTTAGAGAAAGATGCAAGTGAGCAAAAGTTCAAACAGTGTCTGAGAGAATGAGTATATAAACAAAGCTGTAAATAAACAGTTCTTAACAATAAATGGCATGCTTTAGGGAACATTATGTTAGGAGATTAAGTAGTATTAGACACCATACGTGAAAAAACATGCTGGCAGCAAAAAGGAAATCCTTCAGAGAAGAAAATTAGTTATCAGCTGGTTGGTCTAATGATGATTCAAGATCCACAGTATTGTGGGTGACTGTTAACTTCCCACTGAAATGGCCTAGTAAGCCACTTCATTTAAAGGCCAATAGGGCTGGGCATTAACTGCTAGCCTCGCCAATGATGCCCACACCCCATGAAAGAATTAAGAAAAACAAAAGGCGATGGAACTATAACTTAACAGGTGTTGAACGCATCAAATGAATTGAACCATATGATCAAAAAAAGGAAAAAAAAAAGATATATTTTTCAAGACTCACCAGGAATTTGGGAGAGTTTGTGGCTGTAGTAGAAGGCTAATAATTGAACCTAGAGAACAGACAACAAGGCGTACCAGCCAAAAGTAGCTGGGCGCGGGACATATGCAGTCACAGCTAAAGGAATAGCCCCAAAGTTCAGGTATATGGAGGCTAACCGGCCACTCCCAGAACCATTCCAGATGATTGATGGATTGATAGAGATTATCGTGAAAATATTTTTTTGAGGTCTGGAGCCACTTTAGGTTTAGACAAAAAGAACAAAAGGACCAGGTTAGTGTATCATTGTTTGCAATGAGATCAGTACAAATGATATGGTTGCAAGGCAGGGCGGGTGGAAAAACACAGTATAATATGAAAAAAAAAGTCTTGAAAATATTCGTTTTTCCCTTTTTTTGATCATATGGTTCAATTCATTTGATGCGTTCAACACCTGTTAAATTATTGTTCTATCACCTTTTGTTTGTCTTAATTCTTTCATGGGATGTGGGCATCATTGGCGAGGCTAGCAGTTAATGCCCAGCATTCCCTTTGGAATAGGAACTGCGCTGGACTTTTTTTTTTCTAAGAATATTGCCAAACACAGTGAAAGATACTGTCTATCCCTTGGATGGCATACTAATACACAAAACTATAAAAGAAAAGAGCTTGAACTGTAAAGAAAGCTCTTCAGATGCTGGTTTCATGGTGAATGAGAAATGTGAGTTTGGAATGACAGTAACCCCTCAGAAAACCAAAGCTGTGAAAGAATTTCCACCCGAGGGAATATCACAGAACTTCAAAGATTTATTGGGATTGTGGATCAAGTGGAAAAGTTCTTTCCAAATTTAGCTGATTTTAATAAATTTTTAAGGCAGTTACTATGTTCGGGTCAACAACAGCATCAGAACGTCAACCAAGGAAGCACTTTTGATAAAACAAAGCAACTATAGATGACACTGCAAATCCCAGAACATTATGATCTTTATCAACCAAGCACAGTCGCAACTAATGCATCTTCATCAGACTGAAATCAGTAATCTTTCAGGTTCAGAAACATGGAAGGCAGAGACTAGTCCACTATTTTTCCAAATCAATAACTGACACAGAACTATGTATGATTTAAAAATAATCTTAAGCAATTAGGTGGGCACACAAAACAATTCACGTTATGTAAAGGTTAGGATAGTTAATGCCCATTAACCATTAGACACACTTCTGAATAGTGAAGATTACACCCAGAATTCAACAATTCAGACTGAAGTTATTGAGATATGACTCAATTACTGAATACAAGCAGGAGATGAGCCGAAGGGAAGCATGCATTTCTGAAGATTCCAGTCCATACATCAGAGAAAGCAGATTTAGAATTAATAGGAATAGAAACCTACATGTCAGAATCATAACATTTACTGCCAACAGGAAGGAATCTTCAAGAAATTTCAGAAGAACAAGAACATGTTGAAGAATATACCTACGTAAAGACATGTCGTCTTGAATGAAGCCCAGAATACACATACAAAGTCTGCATTTTCAATGCAATAATCAATACAAAGTCTGTATTTTCAGCAGTTCTTGATAAAGCCCTAATGTTTAATAACATGAAGAGCACTTCAACTTGAAATTCTTCAGCGTATTCAAGATCATTTGGCACTCCAAAGCGTCACATAAAATTGCAACATTCGATGTGGTGACAGGGATTGCAAGTGCAACACAAGAAATTGTCATTACATTTTGTGTGTAGTAAACAACTACGAAAGGAAGAAACATCATTACCATTCATGCTTCCAATAAGATCATAGGAGCATTTGGAAATTGATTTATTCAAGCTTAAAGGCAGGATGTGCATTATTGTCATCAACTGCTGCACAAGATGGATTGAGGTAAGCCTTTGAAGAAAGATAATGCCAGAGACAGTGATAGAATCACTCAAGAAAACCTAATTAGGACATGTGATTCAGGACATTGCATTAACAGACAATATTCCACCTTTTGCCAATTGCTGCTTAAGCAATTTCCACATGAAAACAATTTTGTTCACGTTAAATTTCACCACGCTATCCACAAGCAAACTGAGACACTGAATAAAGAGTTTGCAAAATCAAGATATTATTGAAGAAGAATGAAGCTTTGAATATACAATAAGAATTATAAAACAGTGCTTGTCACCGGAGCTAAAGTCTGGGGAAAGAGTATTGATAGAGAGAAGGAATAATCAAGGGAAAAAAGAAACATTAGTAAATAACATACAGGGGTGAAACAGATCAAGGATAGGAAGAAATCAGCTCATTGAGATATGAATGAATGATTTATTGTCTCATATATCTAGGGAGATACAGTGAAAAGTGTTCTGTCACCACAATCTGGCACCATTTTGAGATACTTAGAGTTCATCTTCATCATCTGGGACCTCCAGGGCTTCTGTAAGGTCACTGCTCCGGGCCTACCACAGGCAGGAACCCCTCTGTCTGAGCACCGACACCACGTTGCCAAAAGTGTCCATACTCTGGCCTATCGCAGTCAGAAGTCCCTGCTCCACCATCACTATAGTAGACACCCTCCCGCCATTCCAGGAGTCCATGCATCAGGCCTACAAGCCAGGAGTCACTGCCGATACCCCTCCAGCTTCCCTCCGATGTCAGGAAGTGTAAAAGAATGGAGAGAGTGTAAAAGAATGCGGCCGGCCTGGAGCAGACAGACTCTTGTTGGAAACATTGATGGTGATAACGTTTCTTTCTTCTCATAGTTGTTTTGCAGTTGTTTGGTTATAATTAAAATTTTGATCACATCTTTAAAAATTCACTTGCATTTGAACAGAGAGCTATTTTCCTGGCATACTTCCTGGATACATGCATAACCTTCATGAGTTTGTAGGCTGAATCTCTCAATGAACTGGTGAAGACTGTGGAGGGGTGGCAGCAATTATGATTTTTGTGTTTAACCAACAGTTTGTGGAAGTTAGAAATTTCTGTTTAATTTGCTCCTTATTCATGGTGAACAATGACAAACCTGTGGTATTTTTACAAGAAAATCCAAGCCAATTATTACTATTCCTAGATTGTTCAATAACATGGCATCTTTTGTGATTTTCAAATGAGCCTATATTTCATTTCTCGTACATTTCTGGCAATGTAGCAAAAGTATATTGATAGTTCACCAGAACTCGAGGCAGCTTGTGGCTGAATAAAATGCCACGGCACCTGAGATAAAATAACATAAAAGAATATTCTGAAGTCAATGATTACAACCCAGGGATTACTGAAGGAATTCCTTAGGTTGGCACCTCAACACAATTACCTTCAGTTGCTTTATCAGTAACCTTCACTTTACCATGATGTTGGGATTGGATTTATGCATTGCAGGCTACACAGTATCCAGGTGCATTCTCCACTTCTGTAATAATGGACTAATGCATGCTATTTCACAATAAAAAGTGACAACATAAGAACACTTGAATTAGAAGCAGAAATTGGCAATAATGGGGAGGCAGTGGTGTTGTGGCAACGTCACTGAACAAGTAATTCGGAACCCATATCTAATGTTCTGAGGACAGGAATTTGTCTCCCACAATGACAAAGGTAAAAGATGAATTAAAAGAAAATGTGGAATTACCAACATTACTACTATCACTTTTCCTAAGAACCTGTATTGTTCGTTAATGCCCTGAAGAGAAGGAAATCTGCCAATCTTACATGGTTCAGCCTACATGTGACTCCAGTCCCACAGAATTATCGTTGACTCTTCAGTGTCCTCTATGCTTAGGGATGTGCAATAGCCATCAATGCCCATACCTCATGAACAAATTGAACCCTTGTCTTCTCCATCTTTCAGGAAGATCATGATTGACCCAAGGATTCCACATTCCCACTAACCTTGATAATATTTTACCCATTGATTATCAATAACCTATTTGGCACTGCCTTAAAATGTTCAAAGATGCCTCATCCTCTGACTTTTGAGGAAGAATGTTTCAAAAACTTATGACCATTTGAGAGAAAATAATCTTCATAAACTCTACCTTAGATGAATGATCCCTTTGTTTGGAACAATGACTCCTCGTTCAAGATTCTCCCATAAGAGGATATATTCCCTTTTTTATCCACCTTGTCAAGCTTCTCAGGATCATTTATATTTAAATCAAATTGCTTCTTCCTTTCTTTTCCAAACTCCATTTCACATTTGTCTCGACAGTCCAAACCTTTCTCATAAAACAATGCACCCAGCCCAGTTAGTAAACGAATAAACCCTGTAAAAACAGTCCAATATGTTTACATTTTTCCTTACATAAGGAGACTGATTCTTTACACTGCATTCAGATGAGGTCTGACCAACATCCTGCATAACCAAAGTATATCTCCCGTTCTTTTGTATTCAAATCCCTTTGCAATAAATAATAAGCCATTCTGGTAGACCCCATGTGCATGACTAAACAAAGACTTTATTTCAACTCCCCCTCCCACTCCTTGGACGACATGTTCATCCTAGACCTCCTCCAGTATCACAATGATGCCAACTGAAGGTTGCAGGAACAGCACCTCATATTTCGCTTGGGAACCCTGCAGCCCAATGGTCTCAATGTGGACTTTACAAGCTTCAAAATCTCCCCACCCCCAACCTCATCCCAAAACCAGCCCAGCTCGTCCCCACCTCCTTGACCTGTCCGTCTTTCCTCCCACCTATCCACTCCTCTCACCTCTCTGACCTACCCCACACCCACCCCCTACCTACCAGCCTCAACCCCGCCTCCTTGACCTGTCTGTCTCCTCTCCACCTATCTGCTCCTTTATCCACCTTCCATCTGCCTCTCCTGTTCTCTCTATTTCTTTCAGAATCCCCTTCCCCTCTCCTATTTCTGAAAAAGAGTCCAGACCCAAAACGTCAGCTTTCCTGCTCCTCTGATGCTGCTTGGCCTGCTGTGTTCATCCAGCTGTACACCTTGTTATCTCACTTTACTTCAACTGATGCTTTGATTCATAATAGACAGGCATCATCTATTTATAAAAGCTATTAGACCAGGAACATTCCAAATAACAGAAAGCCAAGGTGTCTTGTGACTGGCTTTTGTCAAATTCCTCTCACCACACCAAACTCCAACAATATTGAGGTCATCATTGATCAGACACCTAATTGAATGAATCATACCTTTTATAACAACAACAGAAGTTGGTAATCTTGACCAAATGACTGACTACATAGCTCTTTAAACTACTTAATAAGCTACAAGACTAAATTAGTAACAGACAACACTCTGGGCACAGTAAGAAGAAGATTCAAAAACCTTGACACCACCCACACCAGCCTAGTTTACCTGATTATCTCTGCGTCATTCACACCAATATCCACTCTATCATCAGAGCCCTTCTGCTTCAGAACATGCTAATGCAGAATGCACTAGAACAACTCAGTTGAGTTACTTTTGCAGCATCATTCTCTCCTATGTGATTAATATCAAGGTGGTCAAAAGAAACATATTCATTATTAGATTATATTTGATGCCAACTGTAGTGGTTGTAATGAGGTCAGCCAGGATGATCTCATAGAATGTAAATTCCTTGACGGGAGCTCTGAATCTGGTCTAATCAGGGAGCCCTGGCTGACAATTGTACATAGGAGTGTCAGAGGTTCTGTTTGCTCTGAAAGCTGTCTCTGAGTGAGCTGGATCAGTGTCAGCGACTCTCCATGTGTAAATAAAGGGTGACTTGGTGACAGGATACTAGCCTCGGTAGAATTATTTTAGTGGCAACAAGAGAAAAGCACATTCCTGAAGAAATTCACTTTCAACAGTTATCTTTGAGTTGCATTTCTGGCATCTTGCCATTATTTAGGAAACTTGACTCATTCAGGCCTGTCATCAAAGACTGGGCCCAGTATGTGGAAATAATGTTATTTATTCCAGGCAATGACACTGGGGCAGATGAAAAGCAACAAGTAATTTTTCTGACAGCTTGGAACCGCAGGGTTTTCAGTTATTAGAAGTTTAATTTTCCCTGAGGCAGCAGATACTAAAACCTTTTAAGAGTTAATGGATTTAGTTAAGGACCTCAAGCCTACTTTAATTCTGAGATGCTCTCGGCAATGTGAGAGCCAGGAGAATGTGTATCGGTATTTTTGACTAGATGTTGACAGACTGTTTGGTATATGGGATTAATGATGTAACCATGCAAAAGTGCCTATTGGTGTGAAGCCCAATGGAACTTCAAACAGGCACTATGACTGGTTTTATTGTTGGAAAATGCAGGAAGTGGAGCATATGAGTTGTAGGTTATTCTGATGGAAGTGGACACCTTTACCAGTCTGACTGCAGAACATCACTTGAGTGAAGGCAATTACATATCTTGAACACAGGGACTCTAGGTCAGCCCATAGCAAAACCCGAGAACAAAGCCAAGCCTCAGCCAAATGGTTAGCATTTTCTTCAGGAACCAGGCCGGAAGCCATTGAAGTTGCTGGTGTTATGCGTACTCAAGATATCAAGAGTCCAACTGGACCTAAACTGAGTAAGAAAATTCATAGACTGGTGTCCAAGAGAGTGACTGGAACATCCACTTGTATCTGCTTTGAAACAGTTAAATTGCAAAACAACATCCAAATCAGAACCCAAATAAATGTATGGTAAAATGGTCACCCAGTTTTAATGGCGGTCAATACTGGCATGGTCATTTCAGTGATTACAGAACCAGTCTTTGACAAAATTCAGTCTGGATTCCAACTCTTAAGTTTGTGCAAGACCTCGGCTAGACCGGGAACCTCTACTGAGGAATATTCACTGATTAAGGGGAAAACTTCAGTTCAAGTCTTTTATGCGAATCATGGAGAAAGACTTAAAAAGGACCTAAGGGGCAACTTATTCACGCACAGGGTTTTGCATGTATGGAATGACTTGTCAGAGGAATCGGTGGAGGCTGGTACAATTACATTTAAAAGGCATCTGGATGGGTACATGAATAGGAAGGGTTTACAGGGATATGGGCCAAATGCTGGCAAATAGGACTAGATTAATTTAGGATGTCTGATCGGCATGGACGAGTTGAACTGATGTGTCTGTTTCCATGCTGTACAGCTCCATGACTCTATGAGAATGATGGAAGTCAGAAACAAAAACAAAAGTTGCTGGAAAAACTCAGGAGGTCTGCCTGCATCTGTGCAGAGAAAGCAGAATTAACATTTCGAGTCCAGTGATCCTTCTTCAGAAATGATTGTAGCTGGGAAATTGTTGGCATATTCACTAAAAAACAGGTGTGGGGAGGGTGTTGGAGTAAACGATAGGTACCAATTCTAAGCCCCACACACCAGGCCTTGTCATCACATGGGCTGCTACCACAAACAACCTATTTTCAGCCACTAATACTCCCAATTAGCAGCTATTCATTCTCTCATTCTGACTTTTGCCAATTCCTTGTCTGCCCAACTGGTTTTTTTTGTGTCTCTCTGGGCTCTATTTCCACTAAACTTTTTTTCTTTCCCCTCCCCATCACCCCTTCTTTGGCTTAAATACCAACATTTTCCTCTCTACAATCAACTCTGCAGAAGGGTCACTGGATCCAAAATGTTAGCTTTGCTTTCTCTCCACAGATGCTGCCAGATCTGCTGAGTTTTCCCAGCAATTTCTACTTTTGCATCTAATTTTTCCTCTCATGAGTGTCACAATTTGGTCAGATAAAACCGCTGTGACATGTCTTGGGAAGTTTATCTGGGTTAAATGTACATTGCAGATGCAAATGATTGCTTTTGTTGATGGGGTCGAATATTATTGTGTGCTTGGGTGATGACACATCGTCAAAAGTGTATAGTTCATTTTAACAGATTATCGCTCCCATAGCAAAGAAAATAAAACATCTATTCAAGAAAAGTAGTCTCAAATCTGGTGCTTTTACACATGGTAATGTTCAGTAGACCTGAAAGCATAACAGGATATAATGGTAGCCTTTACCAGTTTATATTACTCAGACTCTGAATATTTTGGCAGGTCACCAAGTTTGGTATGTGTGGAGACTGCTTTCTATTCCTCCGATGCCCTGTGGTACAGATGGCTCAACAGATTAAGGAAATGAATGATTATATCAAAGCAGATCTTTCCATTACCTACCTTTAAATACCATCAGTGCTAAGTAGTAACTGGAATCTTTTTCCTAATTTCAGATTTACTTTAGCTTCTTTGTGCATGATCCACATTCAGGTTATTGTGTTTGGCAACACTTTATGGGCCCAGATATAATAGCCACGGCCAATTGTTACCTTAAGGGAAGCACATTAAGTCTAATTTTGTTACCTAATGAATTCCTTGGGCATATAATATTAAAGTTGAATAATTTTACTGCAACACCAGCAGCACAAAACACTTGGCCTGACCATCTCCAAATGAAGCTGCATTAACCCAGGTATTTATTGTAGTCATTCAGCTTGTTCAGAGACACTTTAAAGCTTTATTGTTAAGTAACTTACCTTTCATCAACGTTTACTATTCCATTACCTTTAACATATAAATATAGCATTGCCTAACCATACAAGGGATTAAATATTTGATATCAAGCCAAACGATCATGTCACTATTAGTCTGCCAGTCACTTAAACTCATTTGCCTTGTTGGATGAGACTTATGATTTATTTACTGAATTGCTCAGTGGGATATCAATGATAGCAAGGTATTCAGAAAAATAAATATGCCTACATTTGACTTATCTCAGTTGAATCTATAATTTCAGCTGGAAATTCCAGATCCTTGTAGACATAAGCAATTGATTGGCTCATAATTCTGCACAAATTGGAGAAGGAGGAATATGATAAATCTATTCCAACTGATTTATACAGTAAAATATTTTTAAAATTTTGGCCATGGCAATGAAATGATTAAAATCAAGCCATGTTCTTTTTCCTGCATTGAATTCACAGCAATTTCTGGGGTTTGGAATGTGCTAAAATTTTGTCTGGGTATGTTAAGGTTTCTTGAAACTCTTTACAACTGTTCAACTGCTTTGTCTTTTGACAGATCCATGAAATCTTTGGTGCATTATGAAATATACTTTTTCAACCTTTCATTTAAACGAGCTGAACAGTAAGTAAGAGACCATAATCAGGCTACTAATGTCCATTTCCTTCTTTCTACATTACTATTTATGCTATGGATTGGTAAGACTCCTGAGAGCAGCCTTTTCATGTAAAGATAATGACCATGGTCTCCAAACCTATAGCCAATCAACGGAAATTATAGTTTCTGGTACTTTGTGTTGGAAAATTTGTCAACTAATACATCTTTGATATTTACTTGCTGAGTTATTCTTACTTCTGACCTACTCAACTTGCGTCAATTATCAGTCCAGCCTCAGCATTATGGTTGATTAGTTTGTTCTCCAACCTATTTGGAAAGATGAGCAGTATATCCAGCACATGCTTTTTCTGCTGTTGTTTATATTTCATGCATAAGATCAAGATTCAGGTCAAAGAAAGCTCACTTTTGAAGACAGTTACAAAGAGTAATCAGGAAACAACTTCAATAACAATAATTTGATCATCAGCATTCTCAAAGATTCATTATAAATTCTTCCCTTAAATTGCATCGACTGGTCCAAAAATTTCTAACTGCAAAAGGATAAACCAAAGGCAAGCAGCCTTCAGTGTCTGGGAGAACCATTTAATTCCTATCTCTGATTCAATCTGTTGAATTTCTACAGTTTTGTGACATTATAGCTAAAGGAAACGTTGAAGTACTTTTATTTTGCAGCTTACAAGATAGAAATCAGTAGTGAAAGTGCTTGTGAAGTAAATCAAGGTGTTGCAACACTACAGTTAATACTATAAGCAATGAAGTTTTCCTGGTAAATTATTCCCTGATTATGTTGGCTTAATTGTGCACAATCTCACTTATGAATATATTCAATATCATTCTTCTGCAAAGTGACTAATCTTGAACTTTAATGCAAAGTACATTTAGTGCAAATCAGATTTCTGTGATCCTTTATACTGTAATGAGAAAAACATGCCCCTAGTCCCAATCAAAGGAAAGCATGTGAGTTCTTCTTCAACTGTGAAGTCTGATTGTTTCATTTTACTAATTATCACAAGAGCTGATGCAATGTCACAGGATCTTGCTCACCCTTGCAGCCTCCTAGTAAGATGAAGCCGGATTAAAATGTTTCTTGAACGCAGTTAATGTTTTCCTTATCTCAGCAGTTTGTGTAAATATTCTTCAGAAGCACAACAAGGCCAAGAATATTATACTACAGTCTAAAACAGAATATCACATTTTGAAGAAGAGTCATTGGACTCAAAATATTAACTCTGTTTCTGTCTTCATAGATGCTGTCAGATCTGCTGCACTTTGCCAGCACTTTGTTTATATGTCAGATTTTCGGCATCCCCAGAACTTTGCTCTTGTCTTCAAGGACTGCCTAGGCTTTTTGTTGCACTTCGCCAGAACTTATTGTGTGAACGTTAACTGCAATGTTTTCTATGTAACAATTTATAGTACCCATCAAAAATAATTAACAAACCATGAAATTCTTTGATACATGCCAAGATGTTAAAAATTATGTAAATACAAAAGCAAAGTACTGGGAAATTTTCCAAAGATGAAATAAAAACAGAAAATTGCTTGTATTCATTGTCTGGCATTAACTGTGGACAGAGAAACACTTCAGAATTTCAGGTCGCTAACCCTTTGTCGCAACTGGGGGCGCTATTGAAGGAAACAGTTTTAAAATCATGAAGAGAATTCACTGTTATCCTTTTTGTCAGTTAATTTCTCCAGTTTTCCATCCCATCACTAATATTCCCATTTGTTCTTTCATTCCTTTCTGTTCTTTTCATGCCTGGATCTAAAGCGTTGTTTTTCTTTGTCCTTTCAGAATGTCACATGTATAACCCTTCATCACTCATTCAGAATGCCTTATCATGCATAGAGTCACCCAGGACATGCTGCCAAAGCAGCAAAGCGGCAGTACTCTACAGGTAAACCCTAAAACACTTAATTGTGTAAAAGTTACTGGTCTTGAGCATTTCAAACAGCCCAACATGTAAAACTCTAGCCTTCATCTTGTTTTGCTGGAACCATTGGAAAGTATAGTTAATGGGCGTACCTTGGGAAGAGAGATATGTGCACGATCGTTTTTTTCTTAAAGGCACGTACTGTCCTATTCCTGGTGGGGTAAAATCAGGGATAGTAGGAACTGCAGATGCTGGAGAATCTGAGATAACAAGGTGT
>JAHRHZ010000144.1:70912539-71009062 GCA_024137785.1 Ginglymostoma cirratum
TCCTGCTCCTCTGATGCTGCTTGGCCTGCTGTGTTCATTCAGCTCGACACCTTGTTATCTGGGGTAAAATCAGGGTTTAAATCTGTCTGGAAAAATAGATATTATAGTTTGCTTGATTTCAACATTGTTCTACTGCCTTTCTTATTGTTATAGTTGTAGAAATTTGTGTCAGTAAAGGCAAATATAAAGAGCAGCTAGTGAGAGATCTGAGAACACTCACAAGTTCATTTGTAAAGACTTGAGATTATACAAAGTTGCCACGTTGGGCTCACGGGTCAAGTTAAATAAACACATGGCAACACAGTCATTTGTTTAAATATGCTTCACTACATCATTCAAGCACTAATTTTGGTCTCAAAGGGTGTAACAGTATTTTATTGAACCTTTACCTCGACAATGGGCTCCTTCATCAAGTCCATCCAGACAGTCATTTATGCCATTGCAGAGTTTGCTCATGTGAATACATCGTCTTGTCCCAATGCAGTCAAAGTGATTCACAGGACATGTAAATTCTAGGTGTCCAGTACCTAGCAAAGGAAAGCAGAAATGTATTTTAATAAAAAAAATCAGAACTATGTTTCATATTTTCAGTGACAAGAGGTGTGGGACATCAGCTACCTAGGCTTCATTCTTTAAAAATGTATACGTTGGTTTTAGAAACATGTAGCAAAACCTGGAAAGCAGATCATAGAACCGCTACAGAGTGGGAATAGGCCCTCCGGCCCAACACATCCACACTGACCCTCGGAGCATCCCACCCAGACTCATGCCCCTATAATCCACCTCATCTGCATATCCCTGAACACAACAGGCCATTTAGTATGGCCAACCCACCTAACCTGCACAACTTTGGCAGATGACTAGAGCCCCTGGAGGAAACCCATGTAGACACAAGGAGAATGTGCAAACTCCACACAGACAGTTGCCTGAGGCTGGAATTGAACCCAGGTCCCGAGTGCTGTGAGGCAGCAGTGCTAGCCACTGAGCCACCACGACTGAATGGACTAGTTGCTACAAATAATGAGATGCAGCTCATAGGCAGCAGACTAAACCATTTCTTAAAATCATATACCACCCCAATCTAACGATAGATAAAGAAAAACACATACTATTTCAGCGGCACAAAATCTATGCCTGATCTCACAGAAAAATAGTGTTTGATGAACTTCTGGGCAATATTGTTGCAGTACAAAGCAGAAGAATGTGCAGCTTTAGTGACTGAGTACAGAGTGCTAATATAGGAAGTAAGGCAATTTGGCATCTATAAGCTTGAGAAAATTGTGTGGTGTCAGTCATAACAAGATATTCTAAAGGAGATTAATGCTGTGTTACAAGTCCACCGGATCTGAGAAGACATCTGGCAAGGTGAGAGACCAAAAATAAACCGCAAATCTAAATTCTGAATCTCAATATGCATGACATGCACCTACCATAACCGGAGATGAAAGAATAACAACTGTGACAGACTTCTCACTTCAGTCTATTTCTAAATTAAAAATAGTGTGACAGATGTAACCATTGCAGTTCTGCCATAAGATCAGCAAAGTAATGAAGAGTTCACATGAATAAGAAATATGTGTACAGGAAAGGTACAGTTCTCAAAAGAATGAGTTAATTATGAAATTCTGTTATGATCTCAGACATGATAGCCAAATTTATGTTTCAATCTGGCTAAGGACAAGTAACTATTTTTACAGTAGATAAAGTGAGAGATCTCATGACTTGGGAAGAGAATAAACCACCCATTTCTATAGTTTGGAACAACAATAATATTTACTGTCCAAAATTAGAAGGGTAATGAAATCTCCTATGCACACATTGTGGGCAGCATGGTGGCTCGCCACTCTGGGGAACTGGGTTGGATTTCAGCTTTGAGCGACAGCCTGTGTAGAGTTTGCACATTCCCCCCGTGTTTGCAGTACACATGGTTTCCCATCGGGTGCTCTTATTTCCTCTCATAGTCCAAAAATGTACAAGTTTGGTGGAATGGCCATACTAAATTGTCCATAATGTCTAGGGTTGTGCAGGCTGGGTGAATTAGTCATGGTGTATGATACCACTTGATACGCTCTATAAGTTGCTTGATCGCAGCTGTCTGTAACTCCATGTAAATTCTAGATGTTATAAAGTATAAAGTGCAGTCAAGACATAATCCATAGCAATACCATGATGTTAATAATATTGTATCAAAAATCTTATTAACCTCTGCACAGGGTTACAAGTTTTCTTTTGAAGATCTAGTTTTGGATCTTCCTCGAAAGCTGCTCAATCACAAATTTTGTCAATGACTGCTCACTTTCTGATCTATCATCCTTTCCTGGGGCCTTGCTTCCCTGGATTACTGGAAACTGCAGTCCAGCAATTACTCAACACCAGCATCTCATAAACAGTTGTACCAAGTTATTCCTACCCCTGGACTTTTCTTTCCAAAGTTCTAACCTGGCTCAGTTAGATTTCACACCCATCACTCTCCACTCTACTGAACTGTTAATGACACCCAACTTCTTCAGGGTTCTCAAATTTTCCTGAGCCCAACTTCTTCAAAACTTATCTTTTAACTTCAGTTAGCTTGCTAACTTCTCAAACTTCTCCCTGGCCTCTAAAAGCATACGTATATTCAACTGTCCTCAATTTCTCACTGAACCTACAGACCCAGATTGGTTCAGCTGCCTTTTCAGCAGTTCAGCTGAGCAGATCTTTTCTGCACAGAGCACCTGTCTACTTCTATAACTGCCTATATTCTTTGTGCTTTGGTGTGACCTATTGAAAATTTTGCAACAAGCTCTGTCCTATTGTTCAGCACAATTAAGCGTATTGACACCTTGGAACTGTGTGTGGTTGGAACATTGTGCGTGCTTTATAGCACAAATTGCATACAAGAAGTAATGGATTCCATCACAACTAGCTGCTAGCTGTTGAAATGCTGCATAAGCTGTTCAAAATTCAGTTTGCACAATGAACTCTTCGTAGAGACTGAACAAGCTTTTGTAATTCACTTAAATATTCATTACAACAGCCTGATCAGGTTGCTCATAAATACTCCTCTGTCTCAATTTACTTCTGATACATCAATTCCAAACTCACAAAACAAATTGTCTACAACTATAATGAAAATTGCTGATTTATTGCAGACTCATAAAAACCATTGATTGTAGACAGAAAGGCATGGTTAGCTTGAAAACATTCCAGAGAAAAATTTTTTCATTAGTTTTGTTTATGTTAAAGGTTCTGGAACATCTAATGTTCAAAATTGCATTGGGCTTCACTCGATCTGATAATATCACAGTGTTGGAGAGAGAATCGAGGAGTCGCTTGCTAGATTCTATTGGATCAGACATTTCATTTTTGATGCTCGACAGTCTCAACAATAATGTCTAACAAGACAATGTAAACTGTACCTATTGCTATCATTGTAATAAACTGAGTTGAACATTACATGGTCAGAGATAATAAGAAATACAAATGCTGGAGTTGGAGATAACACAGTGTGGAGCTGGAGGAACACAGCAGGCCAGGCAGCATCAGCAGAACAGGAAAGTTGACATTTCGGGGAACTGAAGAAGGGTCCTGACCTGAAACGTCAACTTTCCTGCAGCTCTGATGCTGCCTGGCCTGCTGTGCTCCTCCAGCTCCACACTGGATATTACATGCTTCTTATGGGATATGTTTTTGGTGGGAGATATGAAATACATGTCGGGTGGCAGGAGCACAACAGTTTCACTCATCCCCAAGCTGATTCCTACGTTAGAGGATTGGTTATCTCAGCAAGTTTGCCATCATAAGAAAAACAATAAAGGTATCGGCGCGTTGGTAGTGGTCAGCTGGCAGAAGTTACTTTTACACAAGTCTTATAAACATTTATTACAAGGAAATGGGTATTATTTTCGGGACTGCTTTTTGTGCCTCGACTTGTACACTCGAATTCCCTCCAATTGATGTGCTCTGCAAACCCTCCACATGAGCACCTTCAATTTCCCCCACTCCCACCCAAAGCTTTCTATGCCCACTATCCCAGACTATTTTTAGGCCAGGAACCATGCTCATTTCTTTATGGTTCTGGTTGCAATTCTGGCAAAATCTGCTGCTGAGCTCGTGGTGTTGCTGGAATCGCTGTCAATCAGATTCATTTGATTGTACATCCCCACTGAGGCTTGGATGTCTGACCCGCAAATACTTCAGGATGCCCAATGCATGCGATTACTTTATAGCGTGGCCTTCTCTCCGATCAGTCATGTCACCATTGGTTTTCCTTCTGAGGGTTGAAAGACAAAGAGGTTCGAGCAGTAATATCTAGCCTTCAATCTCGTCATTAAGAGAAGTGCCTCTTCTTGTTAAGATTCACAAATAGTTCAGCCCCATTGCTGTTAACCAGAAAGCTCTTTATATCCAGTAGAGAAAGCATGTTTGGTGGCTGTGTTCTACCAAAAACACAAACTGTCAATGCGCAACATATGACATAGTGATTGGTGGTGGGAATAGTGCTTAAATAGCTCAAAGTAAAGGCTGATAAAGAAACATTTGATCCAGGAAAAAAAAGCAGAAGGGAAATAAATTTGTCACAGGTACCACCGACTAAACAATGAAAAGATCTGCAGCACACATAGAAGGAACCGCAGGACAGAAACAATTATAGTAGGGCATGATGAAAGAAAATTTGTATTATTTTGCAAATGATATTCTCTTATTTGAATTTTCTTGAAAAAAGACCACGGTTATGTTTTAAAATGCTGCTATTTACACACAATGTACAAGGTATCTGCCTCCAGAAAATCTACAAATTATGAAGGACAAAAAGCTTGCATCTTTCTCCTTTACATGTATCATATGAATGTTCTAGCCAAGCCAATACATAGAATTAATAGACAGGATGTTTACCTCAACTAATTTTGTATATAGCAGACCATTAAAGCCTGTTATGGCTCAACATGATGCACATTACTCGACAATTATCCACTAGAAAACACAATGGCTTCTGATGAAGGAGCATCACACTACTCCCACGACAGAATGTAACCAGTTCCCAGATTACAACAACTATGCTTTCAGTACTAATTTGACTGTTCATGTTCTCCTACAGAATGGACTTCTGTGTACGGCCAACTGAAGGAACCTGAATTGGACATGGAGTTGTGCAACTTGGAAAGAGACCCTTCAGTCTGCCCTGACTGGATATCCTAAATTGATCGAGTCCCATTTGCCAGTATTTGGCCCATATCTGTCTTAAACCCTTCCAATTCATGTACCTATCCAGATATCTTTTGAATGTTGTAATTGTACTCACCTCCACCACTTCCGCTGGTAGCTCATTTCAAACACACACCGCAGTCTGCATGGGAAAGTTGCCCCTCAGGTCCCTTTTGAAATTCTTCCCTCTCACCTTAAACTTATGCCCTCTAATTTTGGACTCCCCTACCTTGGTGTCCCCTACTCACCTTATCCATGCCCTTCATGATTTTACGAAAATCTATAAGGTTATACTTCGACACTCCAGGGAAAAAAGCCCCAGCTTATTCAGCCTCTTCCTATAGCTCAAACTCTCCAATCCCAGCAAAATCCTTGTAAATCTTTTCTGGTACCTTTCAAGTGTAACAATATCTTTATTGTAGTAAGGAGACCAGAATTGAATGCACTACTCTATAAGTGGCCTCATCAATGTCCTGTACAGCTGCAACAAGCCATCCCAACTCCTGTACTCGATGCTCTGACCAATGTAAGCAAGCATGCCAAATGCTTTTTCACCACCCTGTCCAGCTGCGACTCCATTTTCAAGGAACAATGCACCTACACTCCCAGGTCTCCTTGTTTGGTAACATTCCCCAGGGCCATACTATTAAGTGTATAAGTCTTGGCCTGGTTTGCCTTACCAAAATGCAACACCTCACATTTATCTAAATTAAACTCCATTCGTCAATCTTCAGCTCACTTGCCCATCTGATCAACCTGTTATACACTGAGATAACGTTCTTCACTGTCCATTACACCACCAATTTTGATGTCATCTGCAAACATACGAACCATACATCCCACATTCACATCCTCTATTTCAGATATCTTTCATTTTAAGCAATTTGTAATTGCCTTCCTTTGTTGCACACTATATCCCCTGTTTGAATGCAGTAATAAACACTTCTCTGTCTGGAACCTAAGGAACTTCCTGTTGTCCATTTAAAATTGGAGATAACAAACAAGGTTTCAGAAAGTACATCACTGCCATTTTTTTTTAAGAAAGAGCATACAAATGTAGCTTTAAATTGCTCATGGTGTCCAGGGGTGTGTAACACAGGTGGATTAGCCATGGGAAATGTGGACTTACAGGGAAAGGGTAGGGGGATGGTTCTGGGTGGGATGCTCTTCAGATGGGCGGTGTGGACTTGTTGGGCCGATTGGCCTGTTTCCACACTGTAGGGATTCTATAATTCTGTGTGCAGGAGAGAGCACCAAATAATAAAATAACCCCATTCACCTCTCACTCTTCCTTGTGACGCTGTAGTCTAGGGTTAAACATTTACCTCAGGATTCCTAGGAGCCAGAATTATATTTGGAATTATCGGTGACACTGTCAGAATGATTACCCTAACCCTAACCCTAACCCTAACGCAGTCCAGAGAGGATTTGTACTGAAAACCAAACACCACAAAGAATCAAACAAATCCTGAGACAAAAATAACAACATTACTGCATGAGAGCAATGAAGCTTATCCATTTTATAATGTATAAACACTTCGCAGAAGCATGTGACAAGCCAACACAGAGTAAGCCAAATAGCACGTACTGAGAGATAATATCTCAGTGCTATGGAACAAGGAAACCTAACAGACATTGTGTCCATACATGATAAAAGAATCCTGCAGGTGTAAAACTATAGGTAACTTCCAAAAAACGTGCAGGAGGACATAGCTTCAGAGCTGCAAAAAGACAGAGGTTGCCTCAGACTAAAATTTTAATGTGATAGCATCATCATCACTAGGGGAAAAAGAAATGTGCTGGGGAATTTATGAGGAAAATTATTGATCCAACTGAGTGGGGTTTAACAGAGTTTGGATATCTAATATATTTTAAGCATAATAATCATGAGTTTCTTTGTGTTATCAGATCAACTACAAAGGCTGAAAAAACAGAAGTCACAGCCTACAAAGGTGAGACTACAAGCACCAGATAAAATAGATCTCAAGGGTCAAAAAATATGCTGCATTTAACACTAGAACACATGGAGCACAAGAGAGTAATGTGTTTACATAATGCATAATTAACACTTCTAATTTTTGAATCTGTATACGTGTCTTGATCTCAATATCCTCGTGGTGGCAAAGAGTACAATTAGTTGCAAGAGAACAAGTATGCCAGGAATAAATTGTGATCAACAAATCAGGTAAGAAGCAACTGGTAGATGATTTAATTGAGCTTCCTAGACCCATAATGGAATCTGCAGATAATCTATAATTGTAATAATCTATTACAAAATTCATAATCTATTGATATCACCAACATTAGCATAAGAAAATTGTTTTGTATTATCATCATATAGAAAGCCTACATTTTTATAGAATTTATGGAAATGTTTCTATTCATAGAATCAGTGAAGAGCCTTCAGATGACAAAATTCAGCAAAGTTTTCCTAAAGGAGCAAGTATTGAGAGCAAGATTAAGTAGTACAACCCACATCAGGTCATCGATGAATCTTTGAAGTTATTCAGACAACAAAAACAGAATGAACAATTTGATACAGCAGATTTGTCTTTGATGCCAGATAATGAGCTGACAAGAACAAAATTTCTACCCTTTCACTTTATTATTTTTTGAAGCTTAAATTCTGTTAAATGATAATCGGTAACTCCGTACGTTGCTGTACCACCTTTTGTGATCGAAGACACAATTCATGGCAATGTCCCCAGTTTTTCAAATAAACTTGAGTGGTTGAAGCCTAACCATATCTTCAAATTTATGGTCTTTCAAAGCATAATCTTTGACTAAGTACTTTGAGTAAGTAGCATAAATGACAGACATTCAGAAGAATATCAAAAATACAAGAGGCACTCCAATAGAGGAATAATTTACAGAATTGTGGTTAACTAGGTCCTGTGACCTCAAAGTTGTGAAGCCAGAGACATTGGTAGAGACAAAAAGCACTAAAATTAATTACAAACTTGAATGAAAAACTGTTAATTATGCAGGCAAATTAGGTTTGGTGAGGCATGTTGAATAATATAAAAATTCAGAAAGAGTTGGTCTTGCAATTTGCATTAGCCTCCACCTATTCCAACGATGTAAAACGGTCTTTGAAGGAGAATTGAGGAGATGAAACCCTGATTCCAAGAGGGTTATATGTCTCATTTCTACCTCTAGATAATCCTGATCACAATGTTTACCTAACCAATATAACCTTATACCTATTGTTATCATGCAACAACTAAATTTTGTTATCGAGATAAATGGCTCTTCTTGTTTAGACCATGAATGGTTCAGCATCTACAACTTCTAATTGAGCAGGCCTATGGATTTAGTACAGAAAAGAGGACTCTGTCACAAACACAGCTTGCATCTGCGAACATGATTATGACAATGCTTGCTTCCAACTTGCAAAATGTTACCTCTCCAAGTTACTTTGTGAGATTTGTTATCATTAGAGTGTTTCAGGCCTGCGCTATTGCACTTCTCTTAAGACGACATGCCTAACCTTCCAGATTTCCTACAGTCTGGCCACAACTTACAAAAAGAATGTAAAGGCACTGAAGAGGGTAAAAAGAAATAAGAATGGTGCAAGAAATCTAACATCATAACTTTCAAGCCAGGATGAATAGACATTTTCATTGAAAAAAGAATGCACAAGGGTGACCCGAACATGATCCTTAATATGATTTAAGGTTCTGAAAAAAGTATACATAATGAGTATTTTCAGTTTTGGGGACAAGCAAAACTAGGAGCCATTAATCTAAGATAGTCACAAATATATTCAATGGGGAATTCAGAAGAAACTATTTTATCCAAAGAGTGGCGAGAACGTGGAACTCACTACCACAGGGATTGGTTGATAAATTGCAGACACGCATTAAAGAAAAAGCTGGATAAGCATATTAGGAAGAAGGAAATAGAGACTTAAGTTCACGGACTTAGGCACAGAAACCAGGAGGAGACTCAACTAATGAGAAGCATAGATTGGTGGGGCTGAATTACTAGGTTGCAGGTATTTTGTACAACCCCAAAGATTTTTGGTGCATTTATATAGATGTGAAACAATGCTACATTGACTTCTTATGCAAATTTGTTTTGAAACATCAAGCCACAGAGGTGTTATGCAATGAAATAGTTCAACATTGATTTGAATTCCTGCTTAGCTTTACAAACATGTTTCATGGTTCTTGCAGACAAAAAGACTATTCCATGGACAATTTTGAATCAAGTGTGACTATGTTCAACATAGCAATTAAGGAATATGATATTGTCAAGAAATCATTCATCCTTTAGAGTTAATTTTTCCAGAATGCAGGATATCATGATCTGCTGTTTACCTTTGTCCCAATCCACCTCGAGAAGTAGAAATATTTTCAAAGAGAAACTAGATCCAAAAGTTGTTTTTATTTGTTTTCAGAACCAGAAAAAAAAAAGTATTAAAGAGCTAAATGCATAACAACTGAGCCAGGCAACCTTTTGACAAGAATATGTCGATCATGAAGAAACGGAAGAACTGTAGATGCCTATGGTCATCTTGTTATAGGAAGGATATTATTAAACTGGAGAAGGTTCAAAAAAGATTTACCAGGAAGTTGCTGGCAATGGGGCGGTTTGAGATATAAAAATAGACTGGATAGACTGGGATCTTTTTTACACTGGAGTATAGGAGGTTGAGGGGTGACCTTATTGAGGTTTATAAAATCATGAGGAGTATAGGTAAGGTGAATAACAAGGGTCTTTTCCAGAGGGTGGAGGAGTCCAAAATAAGGGGAAATATTTTTAAGTCGATAGATGATTTAAAAAGGACATGGGGACATTTTTTAATATGAATTCCTTGGCCAGTAGCTGTCACAGCTCTTCAGGAATACACTAGATTTTAATGTCCAAGTTTATTTGTAAAAGGACATCTTCTCAAGACTTTTTGACAGCCTTCAAGACCATTTGGTCTCAGCAGCTTGACTGTGTGGTTCATGTGTGGAAGGGACTGCCAGAGGAAGTGGCAAATGCAGGTACAGTTAAAATATTCAAAAGATATCTGGATAAGGTCATGATAGGAAAGGTTTAGAGGGATATGAGGCAAGCGCAGGGAGGGGGACTTGTTTAGTTTGGAAACATGGTCGGCCTGGATTAGTTGGATTGAAGGATCTGTTTCCATGTCCATATGACTCTATGCTGGAAATTAGAAACAGATACAGAAATTGCTGGAAAAACACACAACAGTTCTGGCAGCATCTGTGGAGAGAAAGCAGAGTTAACATGTTAACTCCAGTGACTCTTCTTCAGAACAACTCTGAAGAAGGGTCACTGGATCCAAAACATTAACTCTGCTTTCTCTCCGCAGATGATGCCAGGATTGCTGTGTTTTTTTTCCAGCAATTTCTATTTTTGTGTCAAATGTAAGTATGTTTTATTGGGTTAAGCATAACAAGATTTTCATAGAATGCATTACCCCATTTTAACCCAACATAACTGTGCACAAGAGATAAAAGGTACTGCAGATGCTGGAGAATCCGAGATAACAAGGTGTGGGGCTGGATGAACACAGCAGGCCAAGCAGCATCATAGGAGCAGGAAAGCTTGATGTTTCAGGCCTAGACCCTTCATCAGAAATGCTTCATCTCTTCTATGGCTCATGTCTTTTAAAGGAATTTAATTCTCCAAAAAAATGCAAACCACATATGAAAATTAATAACTTTCTTTTATATTATGTCTAAAGAAGAGTGAGGTTGAAATCTTCAATTAAATTATAAGACTTCAGATAATGGGCAACTGTCTGTGTGGGTTAGACATGGGAAATGCAGGGCTAGAGGAATGGGTCTGGGTGGGATGGTCTTCAGAGGGGTCGTGTGGACTTGGGTCAAATGGCCTGTTCCCTCACTGTAGGGATTCTATGATTTTTTGATTCCATAAAGTGGCTGATGATTTGACCTTTGTTGCCGCTGATGAGATATATCACTTGTATCCAGTTATCCATATGTGTCAAACCACTAATTAGAGTGTTTGTTCAGCATGGTTCATAGGTACAATTTTCACCTGAACAAGTTGATAAACACTAAAAACTATCCTCGGGTATCATATTGTAGATACAGATGGTGATGATGCTCAAATTAAGATTTGTTAAGCAACCATTGATGTATCACAGCTCTGAATTATATGGCGTACATGCTATGTATAAAGTTGTGAAGGATAAATATTAAAATCTGACCAGGAGACAAGGACTTTGGTTTACTCCCACTCCTTAGCTATGACAACTCAGGCTGTAAACTCCTACCCAACTCCCACCTGCCCCAATAACAGTCAAGCTGCTGAGACCAAATGGTCTTGAAGGCTGTCAAAAAATCTTCAGAAGATGTCCTTTTACAAATAAACTTGGACATTAAAATCTAGCGTATTCCTGAAGAGCCATGACAACTACTGGCCAAGGAATTCATATTAAAAAGCACATTCACCATAAAAGCCATTTTGACATTAAAAGTTCTAAGTGTTAATTAACCAAAAGGATTAG
The DNA here is from genome assembly GCA_024137785.1 of Ginglymostoma cirratum. Taxonomy (NCBI): domain Eukaryota; kingdom Metazoa; phylum Chordata; class Chondrichthyes; order Orectolobiformes; family Ginglymostomatidae; genus Ginglymostoma; species Ginglymostoma cirratum. Next base: position 70,924,214 of record JAHRHZ010000144.1, read on the forward strand.
AACAACATATCAATAAAACTATGGCCTTTATCCCTGTCTCTAAATAGGCAAGAGGCACTTGAGCCAACTAACTGCGAATGGACAGGAACAGTAGGTTTCACTTAAATAAAATTGAGCAGGCACATCTTAGTTCAGAAATAGAAACCATTTCTAAATTAATTTAATGCGTCTTAGAGATTACAGGTTCTTAAAAAAAGAAATGTAATCAACATTCCATTAATGTAGTTCTGTGTTTTCAGGCAATGCAGTTCGAGTCATATTTTTGCGTAACATATGAGCAAATTATGGTTCTCCTGATTAACTAGCTTGTTACATTCTTCTGATCAACATAACCAGAAGTACATACCTAGAATAAATGTTGCAACATTTCATATATGTAGGTATTTAATTATTAAACTAATGCACAAACAGACCCATAATTTACCATCACCAGCAGATGTGCCAAACTGCTACCCATCAAAAAGTGGCAGTGGCCTGTCAAGACAATTTTCTGAGGTGGACTGAAATGCTAGCAGTCGTTCCAAAGAGAGTGCAGCCCAGATAATGCATGAAGGAGACCTCCATGCCAATTTGGAAAATGAACATCTCAGCACTGTATTAACCATCACTCATCAGTCCTACAGCTGACATTTGGAGATATCACAACACAGAAACAGATTCTGACTCCCAGTGATGGTGAAGTAGCTGTGGGCAATTCTTGATTTAAACATTTTTCAAAGTATTTCTAATAAAGGGTGTCTCCATCCTGAGGTGCTCTCACCTGCACGTAATTATGTTGGAAGTTCACATTTCACCTAACGAGACTTGTCATGACCAAGTATCATAGCATGAATTATTTATGGACATAATGAACCTTTTAACTCAAACAGGTTGTTCTGATTGTTTTCTCAAAAGAATATGCAACCTGCAGTTTGCTGAAAGTGCAATTCAGTGACTGAGCAGAAAATAAATTTTACAGATCACACCCAGTCTCAAGAGAAACTATTCAATGTTGTGCCTGGAAGGGTGTCAAAGAATTTCAGAGAACCACTTCAAATGAAGTGCTATAATGCAAAAAGCTGGTCCATCTCTTTTGAACTAGGTACCCATATGGTACACATCACGTGTAGAAAATAGAACACACTCTGTGCAAAATACGTGTCTGTGCTTTCCCCTGCCAAGAATACACAAAAGTAAACATTCAAAGGCAACTGCCCATCTGGTATGTGCACAAGACTGGAGTTCTCCTGCAACAGGGTTAGTATCTTATGTGGAGGTTACAGCTCAGAACATTTACTGGACACACTTGCACCATGAGTTAAAAAGGAATAGGATGGAACATTTCTGTGTCTGATTCCTGAAAATAATGTTGCCAGTCAAAACCCACAGTCAAACAGGAAACCAACTAACTCTTTCAACAAAACTGCAGAAGTTAGAATTTCCAAAGAAACTTCTCTGCTGCCAAAGTCAACACCACTAGAAACTAATGGCTGCAATATTCCACCATCTACTCAAGGACAAAAAAAGAACTGGTCATGTGTCTTTTCAACTGTTACCTCTTAATTGATTTTCATTTATGCATTATGATGTTTTTTTCCTTACACTTCAGTCACTAATAAACAATTTTCAACTCAAAAAAATCTGGTTAAATTGTTTCTTTTTCAAAGATAATACATTGGAATTGGAAAAACATCCACAAAGGAAGTGATGGAAGTGATCCTTTGTTTCAAGTTAACTTTATTGTGGCCAGCAGTTGGAAATGGGTAAAATAAAGAAGGAGAGTACATTTCTACCTCTCCTCACAGAAACATAATGCATCAAGGACATAATGCATCACCCAGGTACCAGCTGTAAAAATCTGCCTCCGCAAAAAAAAGAAATTGACATAAGGGTTTCTCCCAAAAGCAGGAGCAGGGCACAAACCAAGTGCAGCCTTTTTGTGCTTTCTTTTCTTAAACAACAGGAAAAATGGACAATAGTTGACAGCAATAAGTTTTTGAAGGCTTAACAAAATGCGATGCTCCTACATTCAAACCTGACAAGATGTTATGCTATGATGTGTATTAGGGAAAGAACAGAGATACTGAGGATAGGTAGACTCTGCATCTTCATTCTTGTAGCTACAATTACCGTAACAATCATGTGTTGATTTAAGGTGCCAATATGTTGAATATTGTGATCTATTTCCAATGAAGTGTTACCCTTGCCACTGATGTGCCTTCAACATTTTTCTTCATCATTTCCCTCCAACTACAACTGTGAAGGGCTCCTAGTTGGCAACTCTTGTTTTATTCACTCATGGGATGTGAGTGTCACTGGCTGGCCAGCATATACTGCCCATTCCTTGTTGACCTCAAGCTTTTGGTGGTGAGCTGCCTTCTTGAAACTGTGCAGTTAACAATGCCATTATGGAGGGAATTTCAAGATTTTGATCATAAAGATTTGAGTGATAGTGAAGGAAAAGTTTTAGATTTCTAGTCAAGATGGTAGTGGCTTGGAAGGAAATGGAAGGTGGTATCGTTCACATGTATATACTGCCCTTGTCCTTCTAGATGGAAGTGGCTATAGGTTTGGAAGGTGCTGTCTAAAGATCTCTGGTGAATTGCTGCAGTGTATCATGTAGATAGTACACACTGCTGCTAATGACCGTCAGTGATTGAGGGAGTGAATGCTTGTGCTTATGGCACCTATCAAGTGGGTTGCTTTGTCCTGGATAGTTTCAAGCTTCCAGAGTGCTGTTGGAGTTGCACTTATATGGGCAAGTGGGGAGTAGTCCATCACACTCTTGCCTTGTGCCTTCTAAACTGTAGTCGGGGGAGGAGTTTGAAATCTCAGAAGTCTTTAAAATTCTAAAAATGACTAGATAGGATAAATGCAGCAAGGATATTCCTGATGATTAGGGAGATACTAGCGGAGTCCAGAATCAGCGGTCACAATTTAAGGATACAGTGTAGACCATTTAGGACTGAGATAAAGAGACATTTCTTTACACAGCCTGTAGAATTCTCTGTCAGAGAAAGCAACTGAGGACAAAACAATATGTGTTTTGAAGGAACTGGATATAGTTCTTAGGGATAAAGTGTTCAAAGGGTATGGGGAGAAAGGTGTGGCACGGTGGCCCAGTGATTAGTTCTGTGGCCTCACACCACCAGGGACCCAGTTTCAGTTCCAGCATTGGATGATTGTCTGTCTTACGTTTGCATTCTATGATCCTAGAATGCAGGAACAGGGGACAACGCTGGATAACCAGCTCTGAATTTATCACATGGCAGAGTGGGCTTGAAGGACCAAATGGTCTACTCCTTCTCCTATCTTCTATGTTTCTGTTGTTGCATTAAACATTTTGACAATGATACAATTACAGAAATCAGTTTTCAACTTCAAATAAATAAGAGGTCTTTCAGGATTTATTCTGACAATTTTATCTTTAACATGCTTATGAAATATGTAAAACAGCTTAAAACATTATGTTTCTGCAACTGACATTTCAAGATATGCATTCAGACAACTCGAAGGCGGAAAAGCCCAATTTTAGATAAACATCTGGCTTCAAATATTAATAAAAGTTGAGTTCTCTAAAAGACTAAAAATTATGCACATATCCTCCACCATTTGGTCACCAAAGTTCTACAGCAATTCCAGGGAGTACAGGAGGAATACAATAAATACATACACGCTATCCAGCAAAAGAATACTAAAGAACTGGAACGATTGGTGTACACTGCCTAGTATTATAAGTAATTTAGAAAAGTAGGTGATCTCAATACCCAAAGTCACATTCACATGTGACAAGAGATCGTAAACACAAATTAAAATAAATAATTTTATCAATTTAAATCATTAGGCAAAGCAGGCATGCTGTCACTTTTGATGCTTTGCACCCACACTCTGAGTCAAACTGCCTGCTTATATCTACCTTCACACCCTTTAGGGTTTTGAAATACTGGAGACTACTACAGCTTATGAGTAAGGGAAATACTCCTTTATAAAAAGCATGTTAAAATGTTTGTGTAAATAGTTAATTATTTGATATGCAGTTTGGAACAGGATTTACCATTACTGAGCTAAATTGAGAGGCTTAAATCTACAAAGAGGGAGTAGAGGTTTCTGCATTACAGTGCTGAGTGTGGAGAAATGATTAAGGATAGCTCACTACTGTTGAGTAGGACTCCCAATGGATCAATGGCCTGATGTTTTTAGGGCATTTGTCAGAATGGAAGATTTTGGCATACGTAGAGTTTTCCCGTGGGACAATAAATAAATGGATAAATTTTAGGTTTTTTTCACGCTGCAGTCAAAATGATATTTTTTATTCTTTGTTTTATTTTTCATTTTTCTGTTAACATGAATTTGAATAGAATGAGCTAAAGGATCTCATTGCCACATTCTTTTCTTCTATTAATTGCAGTTATGTATCTGCCCTCATTCGAATGGAATTTCTTTGAAGCAAATTCAGGAATGGGAAAATTTAGGTTTTGGGGCTATGTTGTGATTTTGGTCTTCTGCCCAAATGGGCATGAAGTCAGCAAACCAACAACATTGATCTTCTTGCTTCCATTCCCTCCTCACCCCATTTTTGCCAGAGTGAAGAGGGTACATAATCAATAGGTTCCAAGCTGAGGTAGCTGGAGGTGAGGTCACTGTATGGCTGATCTGCAGGATAAGGATTGGAGTTTAAATAGGTCTTTACACTTATACCCTGTCAAAAATGAAAATCCTAGCTGATTGCACTGCTATGTGAGTGGATAACAGCAACATTTTGAAGGACAGCAGTCTGGGCCACTGAATATCTGGCACAAATTTCCAGATTGCGATGTGAACTTACCAACCATTTGAACCTTAAAATTTTGATCAGTGTCCTACAACTGGAACAGGATCCTCAATACCAATACCCGAGTGCTAAAAATACCAAAACACCTCCAACCAGTCCCACTCCCTTCCCTATTTCCTGTCATAAATAAAAAGTGCATCATTCATTTAATAAAATTTCCAGTTGTAAATCTTCTGATTTTTAAGAGATAGAGCCGTAGAGTCATACAGCATGGAAACAGACCCTTCAGTCCTACCAGTACCTTCATGTACTTATCCAAATGTCTTTTAAATGTTGCAACTGCAACCGCATCATCACTTCCTCTGGAAGTAAAAATGTTGCCCCTCATTTCTTTCTTAAATCTTTCTCCTCTCATCAGTCTTGAAATCCCTCACCTGAGGGAAAATTACCGTTCACCTTATCTATACCCCATATGATTTTATAATTCTCTATAATGTCAGCCCTCCATTCTCAGCAACATTCTGGTAAATCTCTTCTGAACCATCTCCAGTTTAATGGTATCTTAGGTTTTAATAATATCTAATACTTCTTCCAGGTATTCAAAGACAATGGATACCCGAAAAACTGGGTCTGAGGATGCCTATTACACGAACGACACCAGGAAGATACTACAAGCCCCGACACATATATCGTGCTACCTTACATCAGGAACACATCTGAACTGACCACAAGACCCCTACAACCACTGGGCACCAGAGTAGCACACAAACCCACATCAACCCTATGACAACTGCTCACCCGAACCAAAGATCCACTACTCACTATGGACAGGATCAATGTCATATACAAGGTTTCCTGCAGAGACTGTGACAAACACCATATTGGACAAACAGGAAGGAAATTAACAGCAAGGGTACACTAACATCAATTGGCGACAAAAAGACACGACCAATACTCACTTATCTCTATCCACATGGATAAGGAGAACCACCAATTCAACTGGGACAACGCCAAGATCCTAGAATAAGCAAAGCAGAGCCAAACATGGGAACTCCTAGGAGCCTGGTACTCCACGAAGAAAGCCATCAACAAACACATAGAGCTTGACCCCTATACACTCCACTGTATTGGAAAACCGGAAGTGAGGTAATCCAGCTCAACAGACTGCAGAATTTAAATAACAGGCAGAAAAACACAGCTTCATTGGAGGCTGCACTGATGACGTTACCCAGCATGCTAACGAAACGTCTGCAAACAACAAACCAGCTTGGCGAGACAACCAACCTCAGCTCAATAATATTCTTCCTATAACCAGAACTGAACATAGTCCTCCAGAAGAGGATTCACCAATGACAGCCTCAACATTATGTCCTAACTACTATATTTAAAGGTCTGAGCAATGAAAGTAAAGATGCTTAATGCCTTCTTAACCACCCTGTCTATGTGTGAAGCAAACTTCAAAGAATTACGTATCTGAACCCCTAGATCTCTCTGTTCTACAATACTACCAAAGGCCCTTCTTTTAATTGTATAAGTCCTGCACTTGTTTATTTTATCAAAATACAAGACCTCGTATTTATCCAAATTAAACTTCATCTGTTCTTCAGCCCGTTGACTCAGTTGATCAAGATCATTTTGTAATCTTAGACAACCTTCTTCATTGTCTGCTATGCTGTCAATTTTGGTATCATCCACAAATTTATTAAGCATGCCTTCCATATTCTCATTTAAATCACTTATATAAATGACAGACAAAAGTGGACCCAGCACCAATCCCTGTGGAACACTTTTAGTGGCAAGCCCCCAGTCTGAAAAACCATCCTCCACCATCACCCTGTCTCCAGCCATTAAGCCAATTTTGTATTCAATTGGCAAGCTCACTTTGAATCCCAAGTGACCTAACTTTCCGAATTAGTTTACCATGCGGAGCCTTGTCAATGGCTTTACTAAAGTCCAAGTAGCGATGTCTACTGCTCTGCCCTCATCAATCTTCTTGGTTACTTCCTCAAAAAAACTCAATCAAGTTTGTGAGACACGATTTCCCTCACACAATACCATGCTGACTATCCCTAATAATTCCTTGTCTCTCCAAGTGCGCATAAATCCTATCTTTCAGAATCACCTCCAGCAACTTACTCAGCACTGAATTCAGACTCACAAGTTTATAGTTCCCAGACTTCTCCTTACAGCCTTTCTTAAACAAAGGCTTATTAATTTTTTTAGACATTTATAAAGGTGATTTGGATGCAAATATAGGAGATCTGGTTAGTAAGTTTGAAGATGACGCCAAAATTGGTGGTGTAGTGGACAGTCAATGAGGTTACAATGGGACATTGATTAGATGGGCCAATGAGTGGCAGATGGAGTTTAATTTGGGAGGTCGTGTTGCGGCTGTACAGGAGATTGGTTAGGCCACATTTGTAATATGGCATTCGCTTCTGGTCTCCCTGCTATAGGAAGGATGTTGTGAAGCCTGAAAGGGGTCAGAAAAGATTTACAAGGATGTTGCCAAAGTTGGAGGATTTAATTGAAAATGAGAGGCTGAATAGACCGGGGCTATTTTCTCTGGAGCGTCAGAGACTGAGGGTGACCTTACAGAAGTTTATAAAATCATGAGGGGCATGGATAGGGTGAATAGCCAAAATCGTTTTCCCCAAGGTAGCAGAGTGCAAAACTAGAGGGCATGGTTTTAAGGTGAGAGGGGAAAGATTTACAATGGACCTAAGGGTCAACTTTTTCACACAGAGGGTGGTACTTGTATAGATTAAGCTGCCAGGAGAAGTGGTAGAGGCTGGGACAATTGCAACATTTAAAAGGCATCTGGATGGGTATGTGAATAGGGATGGTTTAGAAAGATATGGGTCAAATGCTGGCAAATGGGACTAGATTAATTTAGGATACCAGGTCGGCATAGTTGAATTGGAGCAAAAGGTCTGTTTCCATGCTGTACAGCTCTATGACTCTGTGACTCTAAGTGACACACTGTTCAAAGTTGCTGTCAATCTTTCCAAGCCAGGTCTGAATGATTATTTGTGGTAAATACTCAAGTTCTCATAAATAAATCCATCTCAATTAGATAAAAAAGCAAGAAAATGTCGTAACCACAAACACCTTGAATAAACACCTGTAGCTCCTTCTCCCTCTTTGAAAATTAAGTAATCATTTATATTCAAACAGTGATTCACACAAATTTGATCTATAGAAATGATAAATTATCCTTTTACAGATGGTGAGAGATTATATATAATGATTTCTTTTGGGACAGACTGGAAAACCGCACAAACCTAAATCTTCTGATTACAAATAGGAATCGAGACCTTTTAAGAACTGAAATTTGTATTTTTAGAGTGTGCTTATAGCTAGACTTGCCAGATGGAAAAGCTTTGTGTGATGTGGAAGGCTGCTTTTGCACAGCATGAAATATCATTTTTCAAGTGGAGAATAAAATATGGCAGAGTAGTAAGTTCAGGAATGCTTGCTAATTTCCCAATGGGCCTGTTAAGTTAAAATTGACCCTAAGAAATCTGATGTAAAAAGTGAAAAAGATGTGGAAAACTCTCCTCTGGATGGAAAGAAAACTCAAATGGACTAGTTTTTCTTCCTGACTGCTGAACATCAAATGTGCAGTCTTAAATGAACTGATTATTGTTATTTTCTTACAATGGTGACCAGTTGAAGCATTTCACACAGCCCTATCTAAAAAACTTCAATTCATAGGCACCTTTTTGCTAAGGCATCATGAACACAGTTACCACCTTTCCACTGCACAAACCTACTATTAAAAGAATAACTTGTAGAGATGACACTGATACATATTTTCATTACAATACATTTTATGAATACTGACAAAAGTCCTCAAAAGTAGCCAAGAAGAATGCATCATTTTATTATGAATGTCCATTAGACAATAACAATTAATGAATTTCTTCTGTGAGAACCTTGCAGTGCCAATAATGGCAATCACTTGTTCTTTCAACTGGTTGAAATGAGCAATAAGTCTTTTGAGCTGTTTTTCATCCAGTCAAAACTTAATTATTCTAAACTTGTCGCACTTCCAGTATAGTAAGGAGCCTGAGAAAGAATTCCACAAGGCAAGGAAAATGTTTTAATATTGTTAAAAGGATAAATATTAAGTGGGTAAAGAATTGTCTCTTCATTTAAGCATCTGATTAGAATGTGGAACTTGCTTCCATGAGGTATACTTCAGTTGAGTAACACAGATATAGTTAAGGGGAAATCAGATAAGCACACGAGACAATAAGATATAGTGATTGAGTTGAATGAAGATGGATGGGAGGGTACTGATGTTGAGTTATTGCCAGCATTGACCTGCAGGGTCAATAGCCTGTTTATGAGAAAATTGATAGTACTGGCCAACTGCTGCAAACTATACACGAGGTACGATCGTTGTGCCGAAAACAAGTAAGATCAAGGCATTTTCAATATAGACCCTCAGGCCTCATTAATTGAATTGTTAAACTATGAACTACGTATTATGATGCCTTGCTTATTTTAATAAAATAAAATGATCATATGAATTTACTGGTTAGAAATCACCGATTTTAAAAAGACTGAGGCATATTCCAGTGATTTGAAAACACAGGTTCTAAAATGGCTAAATCTTTGCTTCACTGCCGGAGACAAATCCAAAAAATCATTAACTGGAGCCAACCTGTCTGCAAGAACTCATCAAAGACAATTACCTTCGGTGAATGCGAATGAACCATATCCCCTGTCCCTATTTGCATGATATCCGACTGCAACCAAATGGGATACAGTCATTCTGTATAATCACTTCAGGCAAAGGACTTTGGCTGAGATAAGAATTCATCCAGCTATAATCAAATCAAGTCACCACTGGAATCTACTAGGTATGACCATAATTGGACTATTAGTCAGCTGGTGAGAGAGGATCAAGTGAAAGATATCTAATTATCTTTTCTGTTAGCACAAAATGCTTTTTTAAGCTGCAGACAAAGAAGATGCTGAGTCCTTCACCAACAGGACAGATTACCTGAAGGTGCTGGGAATCTGGTTCGGATGGGCCGGGGCGTGCACAAAATCTTGGGAGGAGCGCATCGTCAAGGTGAAACAGAAACTGGTCTTTTGGGAGCACAGCTCCATCTCCATTGTCAGTAAAAACCTGGTCATCAGGTGTGACGCATTCTCTTTTCTGTTGTACGTGGCACAGGTCTGGTCCACTCCCCAAAACTGTTCTGTTTCAGCCATCCGAGCCACCTTCTATTTCACCTGGAAGCTTAAGATACACCGGGTCTGCAGGAAATCCATGTATAAAGCTCTGGATAAAGCCGGGAAGAACATACCCAACATTGACCTCATCCTGTTGGCTACCTTTGTGTGCGGCTGCATCAAGCTGTGCGTAGATCCTTGGTACGCAAACACCAAGTGTCACTGCATACTGAGGCTCTACCTGTCCTTGGTGTTGCGAAGGATGGGACTTGTCTCGCTGCCACAGAACACTTCAAATAGTTGGACTGTTCCGTATCACCTATTCTCCATCGAGAAATTTGCAAGAAAAATACCTTTGTCCACCAGTCCATCAGGACATGGTCAGCAAGCAGCGTTCTCAAGACCCTGAGGGAAAGAGAGGGTGGATCCAGTTGTGTGGTTCCCTGAGAACACTGTCAAAGAATTTGGCAGAACACCTCATCACCAGAACTTTCTAACAAGTACCAAGACATCGCTTCACTGCTGGTGAGAAGGACACTATCTGTCAGAACCTTTATGTGCACCAGTCAGCCTGCACCACTGTATGTTTCCCTCAAGGTGGCAGTGGGGGTGTTGAGACTGTCACAGTTCTCCTTCTGGAATGTGCCATTGCAAAGGAAGTCTGGAGAAAGATGCAATAGTTTGTGTCGAGGTTCATTCAGAGCAGCTCCGTGACGCGGGACTCTGTGCTCTACGGTCTGTTTGCTGGTACGCACACTGAGACAAATATCAATGGCATCTGGAGAACCATCAACTTGGTGAAAGATGCTCTTTGGTCTGCCCAAAACTCTTTGATCTTCTGTAACAAGGATTTGACCCCAACTGAGTGTTTCAGACTGGCACACTCCAAAGTCCAGGACTCTGTGCTGAGGAACACAGTAAAGCATGGGACAGCCACCGCCAAGGTACAGTGGGGAAAGACCACTGTCTGAGGCCTTCCTGCTGAAGTTAAATGGGTGTCCGTTTAGTTGTCAGACTATTCTAGCGCCTTGAATATATGTAAATATTAGTATTGTGTGTGTAAGAGAGGTCTTTGGTTTTTTGGATAGAGTCAAAGTCCAATGTTTTATTCATTTACTTGATATGCAACTGTACAAAACCAAACTGCTTTTGTGACAATGTATATATACAAAGAGATTTTTATGAATAAAGTATATTTTTGAAATACAAAAAAGACACAGTCCCTGTGAGGATCTCAAGTCTCTCTTCCGAGACAGCCTGAACCCTGCTTGATGGTTGACTGTCAATGTGCTGTGGGGAGACGTAACATTTAAAAAACACAGCAGCTAGTGTCTCCAGAAAAACAGATAAAGTGTCAATCTGCATTTTTAAACTAACTCAATATCAAAATCAGAAGGACCAATGAATCAGCCTGGAAACACGCAAACTATCAATCTATGAGGCTCATACATTTTCAACTTCTATTGAATTCTATGAAACAAAGAACTGTTTATTGCATTCTCTCCCACTTTCTAACTCATTGGTGTGTGTGAACTTTGAGTGTGAAGTGTGAATGAAAGTTGGAGCAGTTTATTAAGTTAACTGTTAAACACAATGAGAACTAGTCTCTTCAAAAAATTAAAGGAAACTGTTAGGGCTACCCATGACATCACAGTGAAAATGGCCGACAAAAGTCCCAACAAACTTTGCAGTACTTTTAACAGGAATTAGAGAATGTGGGAAAGGCTTGTGTTCTCAGCACTTAAAACAATGGCTGTCTGTTTCAATAAGATTGGACGTGCAACATTCTTTGCTATCCTAAAAGTAAGACGATTTCATACCAATTAGTTATTTCTCAACTTTTTTCTAACCAATCAGTTCTAATACTACAAGGAGGTTTTAATTTAGATTCTTCAAGATAATTGTAGATATAGTCTCCTAATAAATTATAGGTTTAGCGCAGACGCGCAAATTATGAGTAACAGAGAGGGGCCTCCCTATCTCTTATCAAGGACAGAGACTAAGAGAGTTGTAATGGTGAGAAATCTCAAAGAAGACTCTGTTACAGTCTTGTACAAAAAAACAGACACAGACGTCATCGTTGAGAGATAAAAGATGTGAAGTGACCTTGGAGACTTCAGTTTCCCACATACCAAAAGGGCCCATTCAGATCACAACAACAAGCAATTACTAATAGTGATGTACTGGAAACTTAATCATAGTTGTACAACCAAGCACGAATTAACCAGTAGTATTCAGAGGGAGGGAGTATGTGCCGACATGTTAATGTTACAAGAAAAATGTATAAAAGACAATTTACTTGTATTTAAGATGAGAGTGTCATTGACTTTTCTTCTGATCTGAGCTGAAGATTAAGGGGGTAATTGGACTATCATGTTGAGGCCAGATTCAGTGCAGTCTTTGCCTCTCCCTGCATTGTACTAGTAGATGCATGAATAAATTGCCACGTGCCTTGAACTCTGCTGTCTCCTTAAAATTTATTACCTCCACAAACTCGCTCCTTCGGAAACCTTTGCTTCTGTATTCAACATTTGAAGCACCTAAACAATTAAAAGTCATGGTTTCTCACCAGTCTTCTTTAAGAGCTGTTGATTGACAATGAGCAGAATTAATTATTCTTAATTTACCAACCATGTGCTTGATTTCAGGAATGGAGTCCTGCTGCAGGCATCTGGAAATTGCACATGTTTCAGGCACTAGAATTTGTTATCTGCTTTTCAGTCTTCACTAATATGTTTAATTGTGTATTTCTTCCATTAAATGTGTAGATACATGCTATCTACCATATTAGTTGCCTACATATCAACTTCATGAGTTTAAAATAGGCAAGACTTTAAAGAATTTCCAGATCCTAAAAATTTAGAAGTGACTTCTAATTCCTCCATTAGTGAATGTGTTTTGAACTACTTTTGTTCCTCTCATGATGAAATTACCTTTAATTTCGTTATAGCTTTGAATTACTAAAGAATGTAATATTTACTTTATTACATTTCCTCAAACCACATAATAATGAAAATACATCATTTTATTATTTTCCAATTTTATCCTGTTTAAAAACTGCAAATATTTACTCGTTGGTCTTTCATCTGTTGCTCCAAGTAAGGTAACCCTGTATAAAATGATCCAATTGGAGTTTACCTAATAGAACAAATTCCCATCAGTACTAGGAATCATCAACTTGAGAGAGATGCTGATGATGAGTCTTCCATTTTATCTGATAGCCAGATACTTTACATCTGTTAATTAATCACGGTGGGACTGGGAGATTAAATAGGTTTCTCATTAACAATCAGACAACTGTTCAGAAATACTATGTGATGCACACCCTTCACTGCAATATTGAAAGTTTTTGAATGTTTTTGAAATCATGGAAATCATGTTCATGCCCAGTTTGGTGACTGACATTCAAGCTCTTTAATTAACTGGCCATTGACAATTTGCAACCAGCTCAGACTTGGCTGATGTGCTTGACTTAATCAATTAAAAATTTTGTTACCTAGTCCCAAATATTCAGAATTAATTTCTTGGCAATAATAACATTATTTTCTATTGTTTAGTTAACCAATCCACTGCAGGAATCCAAGCAGATGCTCATTGAAAACTTTCAAACAATCTGTTCTGACGAGCAAAATAGCATTACTTGCTGTATGCAACATATGTGGCATCATATGTCATTGTTACCAAAGGCAATACACTAATAGCAAGCAGATATTCAGAGGCCACTTTTTTTTAAAAAAGCCAAATTATTTGCATCAAAAACAGAAGTTGCTGCAAAGCTCAGCAGGTCTGGCAGCATCCGTGAAGAAAAAAATCAAAGTTAACATTTCGAGTCTGGTGACCCTTCCTCAGAACTCAAAACAAAACTAGCTAGTCCCATTCTCCAGCCCTATCTCCATAGTCCTCTAAATTCATCACTTCCAGGTTCATATCCATCTCTCTTTGATGCCTTGTGTGGAATTTGCCTCCACCACTCAGCCAGGCAGTGCATTTCAAATCTTAACAACTCTCTAAGGGAAGAAGCTTCTCCTCATCTACCCTGAGCTCTTTTGCCTATAATCTTGAAATTGTGACTCGTAGTTACTGACGTAACAACAAGTGGAAACAGAATATCCTTCTTTACTCTGTCAAAATTGTTCAGAAATTAAAACACCTCAGTAAGATCACCTCTTAACCTTCTCTGCTCCAGGGATAATAAACCCAATTTCTTTAATCTTTCCTTGTAACTAAAATCCCTGACTTCTGGTATTAGTGATATTATTCTAATAAATTTCCTTTGCACTCTCCCCAGTGCTTTAACATCCCTCGTGAAATAAGGTGCCCAGAAATGGACAGAATACTCCAAATATGGTTTGACCAATGAGTTGTAGAGGTTCTTTGCTTGTTTGTTTTTACACTCCCTGCCTCTACTTAGAAACCCAAGGATTCTATAAACCTTTTCAAGTTGCCTGGCCAACTTGAAATCTGATATCCCTCTGTTCCTGTACATGCCTCAAAATTGTAATATCAAGCCAGCATTGTCTCTTCATGTTTATTCTACAAAAATACTATACGTCTCTTTTCTCTGCATTTAAATTCACCCACCAAATATCTGCCCATTTGGTCAACTTGTCGATAGTAATCAGCATCATCCTGACAATTCACTATTGACCTAGTTAGTCTACAAATCTACAAAATTAGAGATTTTGCCCTCAACACCCATCTACAAATTGTTTATATAAATCAAAAAAAGCAAGGGTCCAACACCAGTCCCTGAGGCACACCACTTTCAACTCGCCTCCAATGTGAGAAATGACTATTTAAACCTGTCCTCTGTTTCCTATCTTTTAGTCACCTTCTAATCCATGCTGCCAAGGACCCAGCAATCTCAAGCACTTCTAATTTGCTAATCAACCTGTTATGTGACTCTGTATCAAAAGCTTTCTGAAAGTCAAAATACAAAACATCCTCAACACTACTCATACCCATTGCCTGTATCACCTCATCAAACGACTGAATCAAATTTGTCAGATATGATCTGCCCTTGACAAAGCTATTTTGACTGTCTACTATTTACTTATTTTTCTCTAAATATCTGTTCAGCTTGTTCTATATTATGGCCTCCATCAATTTTCCCAACATTGATGGCAAGCTGAAAGGTCTTTAGTTTCTTGGGTTATCCTTTGCTCTTTTCTGAAACAAGGACATCCCATTTGTAATTCTAACGTCCTGTGTTCAGAAGAGTTTGGAAAATTTCTCTCAATGGCTTCACAATTTGTTCCCTTACCTCTCTCAGTAATCTAATATGCATCCCATCTGGGCCCAGTGTCTTCTCTACCTGGAGTACTGCCAGCCTTTCTAGCACCTTTTCTTTATCTATCACTGTACTGCTCAGTTGTTCAACACTCACATTTTAAACTGAACCATTGTTACAACTTTATAATTTGGCAAAACCAGAAGCAAAGTACTCATTTAGTACCTCTGCTGTCCCCTTTGCCTCATGAGCGGCTTACTTTGCTGGTTCCTTATTGGCCCCACTCTATCCTTCAATAGCCTTGCACTATTATGATGTTTGAAGAACATTTTACTATTTGGTTTAGTGCAGCCTGTCATCCTTTCTTCATGTTTTCTCTTAGCCTTCCTTAATCTCTCTCCTGCATTTAAGATATTCTTCCTAATTTCTCTATTTCTTTTATTATTCCAGTATGTATCCCATGCCTCCCTTTTGCTTCATTATTTTCTCATTAATATCCTTAGTCTATGAGGGTATTCTAGCTTTGGAGACCCCATATTTATTTCGCATGAGAGCTAGCTTGCACCTTATTCATCTCTCTTTTGATATTCTCTTAACATGCACTATTTTATGTACCAAAATGCATTTGCAATAGGTAGCTCCAGTTCAACTTTTAGACCACTAAAATCTGCCCTTTCCAGCCTGGGATCTCAATGCTTGACATTCTTACTTTACTTTCCAACCTAGTGTTAGACCTTATTGTATTATGAAAGTTAGTTGTCACATTCTCCTCAACTTTGACATTCTCCACATGACCTGTCTCATTTCCTAGGACCAGATCCAGCGTGCATCCCTCCCTGTCAAGACTGGAAAAGAAGTGTTCCAAAAATTTCTCCAGCATATATTGTAAGAATATATCCCCTTCCAAGCCCTAAACTCTACCTTTTTCCCAGTCTACCTGAGGGTAATTAAAACCAAAATGGTGTTGGGGAACTAGGGATGGGCAATAAAAGGTAGCTGGGCCAGTGAATTCCTCATGTCCTAATTGAATTGAAAGAAAGATCCCTGGGAGATCCCTGCAATGCTAAATACTTCTGCCAATGTCATGTGGGAGAACTTGTCTATTATCACATGAGTGGGAGAGTGCAGGAATGATGCTTAGTTAATGAGTTGATATAGCATGAAAAATTCATTGGACATCTTGGAGAGTAATTTTCCATGAAATGCTGACAATTCGCTGATTTTTGGTTAAATTCAACCAAGTGTTTGTGAAACGTTCTTCAATAACATAAGACGAACTATCTATCTTTTAATCTTGGAGATAAAATGAAACAACTCTCCTCTAGCGTATAAACTGTCTTTCTTCTCAGCTTAGTCATTAATCATTTTAATCTCTGCAAATGAGACACATATCGCTTGTTTTTGGGTTCTGCATTTGCTCAATTCGTAATTTTCAAGACCCGTATTAAATTTGTGGATATGCTTTGCTTAACTTCTTTAAATTCTTGTTTCCAAATATTCTTGAGGAAAATGGTGTTGGAAGTGACACACAACATTTACACGAGAAATTATAGACCAATGTTGAACTAAGCTTTCCAAAAAATAAAATTAAACCCTTGATAATTGTAATGTGACCTGAAGAAAGCTCAATATTTGTTATCTCTTTGAAATAATCTCATTAACCCAACTTCTTTTTCTCTTTTTCATTGAAATGAGCTTTAGTCTAATCCTTTGAAGTTGCTTATTTGGGAAGATTTGTCCATCCCTAGCGATAACCATGTTTGTGTTCTCATTTCAGTTTTCTTATACAGACTGAGATTTGTTTTGCATATGCCCTTCCTACCTAATTCTGTGCACTCTGCACTCAGTGCAAGTCAACTCATTCACTTCTTCCATGTCTCTCCAGTTTTCAAATGCAAGTAGTTTTTTTTTCTAAATCTCAGTCAATCTGATTCTCTTTTATATTTTGCATAGCAAAATTATTGGTATTAATTGGCACAAATGTAATCCTGCATGCTTTAATTACACCACTTAATTCATTGTTTTGTCAACATTATAAAATCTTTATCTCATATGGAATTTTCATTCTTGCTGTTGTGGTTTTTATAAAGAGTAAACTATTTTACAATTGAATTAGGAACATAAACATTCAGATAAAAGCAATTGCCCTTATGCAGCAGATTCGACATCCAATCCAGCACCAAGACTGGTACATCATTGAAAGTTGGCAATGCTCATTTCAGTCTTGCCAAACTCGTGTTGAAATCATCCTTTTATTTTCCTTTACGCCTGATTGCTCTTAAGCTTTCCTGAATAACCTTCCATCTTGCAACCTACGCATACTTGAACTCAACCAAACTGTGCTGTCTATATCTTAATTTGTACCGATTCAAGTACGCTAATTGAAGAGCCATGACACAGAGGAAAATGATTCTAATATAAGAAGGTGGGTTTAGATGGGATGTATCTTCATTGACTGGAATGAAAGTAATGAACCTAGTGACTTCCTTCAGTATCATAAATGTTCTATGAATCTGTGATTCACCCATCCTCTCTAGCGCCCACCTAATCTACGTTTATCCTCAATCCATCACAGCTCATTTTTAATTCTTATCCTTGTCTTCAAATTCATCAGTGGTTTAGCTCCTCCAAATATCTGTAAACTCTTCTCATCTTTCAACTGTGAAAGCTCAACACACTCCTACAATTCTGCTTTTTTTTTTGCATACCCTGAAATTTATTTGTTTCCACGTTGTAGCCATCTTTTAAGTTTGATGAGTCCCAGTCTCTATAGTTTCCTCCTGGACCCTTTTGAACTCTCCATCACTCTCACTGCCTGCTCTTCCCAGAGGGTCCTTGCAACCTGTGGTCCCTTCACTGAATATCCACAATTCAATGCCTTACTGTGTTTAGGAACACTCTTGCAAGCCCTTACTCAATTGAGTTTGCTGTATACAATGCAAATTGTAATTTTGGAATGCACTGCCTGAAGGGTGGTGAAAGCAGATTTTTTTTTTTCAAAAGGTAATTGAATAAACACTTGAAGTGGGAAAATAATGGCAAAAACAGGTTATTAATTAGATAACATTTTCAAAATTCTGTCAGAAAAAAATTTCAAAGAGTTCTCCCAGGAGTAATTAGTCTTTAAGCAAAACACGTTTTATTGTTACATCACATTTAAAATACAACAAAAACGAGGAGAAGAATTGGCAAAGCTTTAATTCTATTAAAATACTTGACAAAATTATTTTAAAAAATAACAACTACCCATCAGCTATTCCAGTATAACAGCATCCCATAAACATTTTCCACAAAACAGATTTGCCTCGCTTGCTATGTCCTCAAGTCCAAGAGAAAGAACATTGATGAAATGAATTTAGCAGCAGAGACAGAACTCAAGCTCTTTGCAGCTGCAGCAGAGAGAGGTGTATCTAGCAGCTTCAACTCCAAAAACCCTAACCTCAACAACTGAAAAGAAAACTAAACCTCTGGTCTGTGTGAGCCTGGCTCCACACACATGTTTGTTTTGTCTAATTTAAAAATAAAGCCAAAGTTACATACTCTGCTTTGAATAGAGAAGACACCTTAGCACCAGGAATGACAACATCCCTCTCCAAGAGAAACAGGCTAGAACAATCCCTCTTACAGACATATACTGTCAAACTATGTTTGTTACACTGGAATTTGCAGTGCTCCTTAATGAAAAAAAAATCAATTGTAGTAAAGGTAAAATCAACTTAGTATTTCCAGAGCACAGGACCGCTATCTCATTAGAAAGTGGGGGAAGAGAGAGAGAGAGGGAGAGAGGGGTGGGGGGGGGGGGCACAGGGGGACGATGGTGGTTTAACCTGAGGGTCACCTCACCTCAGGCAAGAGGAAGAGGTTGAGAATGAGAATCCTTCATGGTGACCTTAACCAGTGCAGGAATTGAACCCATACTATTGATATCATTCTGTATCACAAACCAGGCATCAATTGTAGTTATTTCAAAGTTAAACAAGCTGAGCTTCAAACATTGTCACATGACTAAAAATACCTATGTTTTCAGAAATTCTAACTGACAAGGGAACAATTTAAAAAAAAATGTTTGTTCGTTCAGAATTCAGCTTCATACTACAAAATGCTTCAAGGCATTATCCCACAGATTACATTTAATCCTTTCAAAAAAAAATGGTTGTGCAACTTTTCCATTTCACTGGACAATGAGTCATTGCTTTGCCCGTCAGGTTTGTAGTAGATGTTTTATATGTTATTTCATAAATAGAATTGGGTTTGTCCCCAGAATAGGAGCGTCTCCCTTGTACTAACACAATGTAATATTGCTCATTCATCACCTTCATATTTCACACCGTCTCATTCGCCTTACCTCTCATATCCCTTCCAAACTCTACCTCAGCCTAGTTAGGACTTTGATGAGCTATGGGATAAAGGAACTATGCTTAGAACCTTGTACATTGGAGCTAAGGAGATAAGCAGAGTGTACAAATTTTCTTCCATCAATGTTTCAAGGAAGAATGTAATTCCAAAAGAATTGCGTATTTTATTTCAGAAAGAAAATAGTTTGCGTGGTTATGAATGTTATGTATTTCTTAATGTTGGTCTGGCAGAAGATTGGTAACAATGTGGCAAAAAATGTAAATGTTTGTTTATACTATGTCTTTTAGGTTCCCTCAAGGTACTGCTGTTGTTAGGTAAAAGCCTTGAAAGAAATGCTCAGATTTCTTTTTATCTTGATTAAAAGCTGTCATTTTGAATCTTGTTAGCCTGGTCTGATGACATCTGGTGATGAAGAGAAGCAATCTGTTTTGTGGACAGCGTCCAATAATTTTAAAAGAAGTTTCAACTGTGGACTAATCTGGGAGATAAATTACAGTCAGTCAATCATGTGAAAATATGCTATTTAGCTGGACACTCTGCATATTTTGTAACTTTGTTAAATGAATTGAAATCACAGCTACATTTACCATCAGGATTGGCCAAGGTCAAAGCAAAGCAAAAAAGAAGTAAGGCATGATCGTGGGACAAGAGGTGAGAAAGAAAAATATGAAAGTTTTTTAACTTAAAAAAGTTAACTTCACAACTTAAAAGAAGCCACAAAGCTTTACGTTTATTTTAAATCAGGATTTCAATTGAACAAATCATAATCCCCTTGTTTCTCTTTTTCAATAAACGATCTAGTTTGCTTTTTCTTAAAAGAATACACTTCAACGTATGTTTCTACGGACAGATTGAAGTTTTGTTTTTATGCTGCTTCTTTCTGAATTTCAATCTCAACAGAGAAGCCTTTCATGTGCTCTGTGTTGTAATTTGTTTTGTTGATAACTTTGGGGATTTAGAACATTTTTCCACATACACCAGAACTGTATTTGTATCATTTCCTGCAGGATAATCATTGACTAAGATCACAGATGAATAATATGGAGTTGGTTGGTTCACCGAGCTGACTGGTTTTCATGCAAACGTTTTGTCTCCCTTCTGGGTGACATTGTCAGTGCTCTGTAGCCTCCATTGAAGCACTGTTGCTCTGTCCCACTCTGAATTTATGTGGTGTGGTCTGTCACGGTGCCCAGTCTTGTTTCTGGTTTTGTACTGTCGTGGCATGTAAATGGAGTCTATTTGAATATTTTTGGTTTATTGCATCGGTGGTTGAAAACCAGGCTTCCAGGAGTTCTTGTGCTTGTCTTTGTCTCACTTGTCCTAGTACTGCAACTATGTCCCAGTTAAATTGATATCCTTCTATGTCAAAGTGTATTAAAATGAGGGAGAGTTGGTCATGCTGTTTTGTTGCGAGTTGGTGTTCATGTATCCTGGTGATGAGTTTCCTGCCCGTCTGTCCAATGTAGTGTCTCTCGCCGTTGCTGTATGTATGTTATGTATCACATATGTCTTGCTCATTGTGAGTATGGGGTCTTTCATCTTTGAGAGTAACAGGCAAAGTGTGGCTGTTGGTTTGTGTGCTATCCTTATTCCAAGAAGTTGTAGGGGTCATGTAGTCAGTTCTGATGTGTTTCTAATATGAAGTAGAGTGGCCAATGTGTTGGGGTGTACAGTGTCTTCTTGGTGCTGTTTGTTTGCCAGGCATCAGCAGGCAAAACTGTTAGGGTAACCATTGTTTGCAAAGACACTGTATAGGTGTTTCGCTTCCTCACACTTCATCTGTTACTCTCAAAGACGAAAGACCCCATACCTACTATGAGCAGGACAAATGTGATATATAAAATACAATGCAGCAACTGTGAGAAACACTACACAGGACAGATGGGCCCAAAACTCACCACCAGGATACATGAACACCAACTTGCAGCAAAGCAGCACGACCAACTCTTCCTCGTTTCAATACACTCTGACCTAGAAGGACATCAGTTTAACTGGGACATAGTTACAGTACTAGGACAAATGAAACAAAGACAAACATGAGAACTCCTGGACCCCTGGTTTTCAACCACCAATACAATAACAAACATGTTGAATTAGACTCCATCTACATACCAGTACGGTACAAAACCCAGAAATGAGCCTGCACACCATGACAGA
Source organism: Ginglymostoma cirratum (assembly GCA_024137785.1). Taxonomy (NCBI): domain Eukaryota; kingdom Metazoa; phylum Chordata; class Chondrichthyes; order Orectolobiformes; family Ginglymostomatidae; genus Ginglymostoma; species Ginglymostoma cirratum. The sequence goes on from JAHRHZ010000144.1 coordinate 70,945,897, forward strand.
CCAGACCATAAAAATTCTGAGCGGGACAGTACAACTACACTTTAACGGAGGCTACACAGCACAGATGATGTCACCCAGAAGGGAGTCAAAACGTTTGCATGAAAACCAGTCAGCTCGGCGAACCAACCAACAACTCCAACCACAACTCAAGCTACAGATCTTCATTAAAACATGAGATGAAGACTATTTTGGTGTGTAAACACAGGGAAATCATCAATTGCATACCACAGCAAGCAAGCAAAGGCTGCAGGAGGAAAAGAACATGGCATCAGTTAATAAAAAAGGGAGGAAGAGAGAAAAGAGAAAATGGAACAAATTAATTGTAAAATGAATTTCACTTAACATATTCTCATTGAAACTGGAGATAGTTTCAGTTTGAACTGCGCATATAGACAATGTCTGAACATTGAATCCCATTATTCTTTAGGCTTTTTCACATTTTTTTTCATGTTAGAAAGCTAATAATAATTTGACCTTGATTTGCTCCTTCAAGTGTTTCCAACAGTGTAAGTGCTAAGTTGGTTGAATAAAATTTGTATTTATTTGCATATATTCATTTATTTCCTGTTCTATCATGGCAATGAATTTACATTTCCTAAGTAATATCCCATTACGACGGAAAGGATGAAAGAAGGGCATTCCAAAAAAACTAGCGAAACAGATAAAATGTGTGATGAATCCCACCTGAGATCAATCTCTTCTTTGCTGAGATTTGGCACAGAAATAGAAATAGTCCATCAGAGCAGAATGCACAATTAATATTGAAGTAGTAGCACCAGCAAAGTAAAATCTTCAAGTCAGATTAGAAAAAAATCCATCTATTAAACATTATCAAAAATTTCTATTCAGAATAACCAAATGACTCTTCCAGATGAAAAAAAAATGGCAGAAATTCTAAATTCATAACTTAAAATGGCAATTTTCTGAAGCTACTTAAATATGATAGGACATTGAACAGTATAGCATAGGAACAGGCCCTTCGGCCTGCCACATCCATCATTGTAACTTAGTAACAGCTGCTTACACATGGTCTGTATCCTCTATTTTTGGCCTGTTCATATGTCTGCCTGAATGCCTTTTAATGTTGCTATTGTATCTGCTTCTACCACCTCCCCTGGCAGCACATTCCAGGCACCTATCAGCCTTCTGAATAAAAAAAAGACTTGCCTCGTATATCTCCTTTAAACTTGCCCCTCTCACCTTAAACCTATGCCCCCTAGTATTTGACATTTCCACCCTGGGAAAATTCCTCTGACAGTCCAAGCAATTCATAATTTAAGACACTTCAATCTGATCGATCCTCTGATGCTCTAGAGAAAATAATCCAAGTTTGCACAACCTCTTACTTAACTAATACCCTCTAATCCAAGCAACAGCCTAGTAAACCTCTTCTTCACCTTCTCCAAAGCCTCCACATTCTTCCAAAAGTGTGGCAACCAGAATTGCTGACAATACTCCAAAAGGGGGCTAACTATTGTTTTATACAGTTACAACGTGACCTGGCAATTTCATTCTCAATACCCTAACCAATAAAGGCAAGAATGTCGTACATGTTCTTAATTATCTTACAGACTTGTGTTGCCATTTTTAGGGAGTTACAGACTTGCACCCCAAGATTGCTCTGTATATTAATGGTCTGAAGCGTCTTGCCTTTTACAAAATAACTTCCTCTTGCATTTGACCTACCAGGATGCATCATCTCACACTTGTCTAGGTAATTGATTCATTTTTTTAAAAAAATGGTATGTCAAGAGATGTCAGAAGACCGGAGGTTGGCTAATGTGGTGCCACTAATAAAGAAAGGTGATAAGGAAAAGCCAGGGAACTAAATACTGGTGAGCCTCACATTGGTTGTGGGGAGGTTGTTGGAGGGAATCATGAGGGACAAGATTTACGTGCATTTGGAAAGGCACGGACTGATTAGGAATAGTCAACATGGCCTTGTGGGTGGGAAATCATGTCTCACTAACTTGATTGAGATTTTAAAAGAAGTAACGAAGAGGATTGATGAGGACAGAGAGATGCATATGATCTATGTGGACTTCAGTAAGGCGTTCGGCAATGTTCCTCATTGTAGATGGGCTGGCAAGTTTAGATCACACAGAATACAGGGATAACTAGCTATTTGGATACAGTTCTGAGGTAGGGTCACTGGACCCGAGACGTTAACTGTGTTTTCTCCTCCACAGATGCTGCCAGACCTGCTGAGGTTTTCCAGCAACTTTGTTTTTGTTCCTGATTTACAACATCCGCAGTTCTTTCGGTTTTTATTTGGATACAGAGCTTGCTCGAAGGTTGAAGACAGAGGGTGGTGGTGGAAGGTTGATTTTCAGTCTGGATGCCTGTGCTGGGTCAGATATGAAAGTAGGAAGTATGGTGAGTAAGTTCGCAGATGACATCAAGATTGGAGGTGTGGTGGACAGTGAAGGTTACCTCAGAGTACAACAGGATCATGATCAGATGGGCCAATGGGCCAAGGAGTGGCAGATAGAGTTTAATTTAGATAACTGTGAGTGGCTGCATTTTGGAAGGCAAATCGGGGCAGGACTTATACACTTAATGGTAAGGTCCTGGGGAGCGCTGCTGAACAAACAGACCTTGGAGTGCAGGTTCATAGCTCCTGGAAAGTGGAGTTGCAGGTGAGAGGATAGCGAAGAAGGCATTTGGTATGCTTGCCTTTATTAGTCAGTGCATTTAGGATAGGAGTTGGGAGGCCATGTTGCAGCTGTGCAGGACATTGGTTAAGCCACTTTTGGAGTATTGTATGTAATTTTGATCTCCCTCCTATAGGAAGGATGCTGTGAAACCGGAAAGAGTTCAAAAATGAATTACAAGGAAATTGTCACGGTTGAAGGATTTGATCAATGAGGAGAGGCTGAATCGTTTGGGCTATTTTCTCTGGAGTGTCAGAGGCTGAGGGGTGATCTTTTATAGCTATCTATAAAATCTTGGAGGGCATGGCTAGGGCAAACAGGCAAGGTCTTTTCCCCGGGGTGGGGGAATCCAAAACTAAAGGGCATAGGTTTACAATGAGAGGGGAAACGTATAAAAGGGACCTAAGTAGTCAAATTTTCACGCAGCAGGTGATGCTTGTATGAAATGAACTGCCAGGGGAAGTGGTGGAGGTGAGTATAGTTACAACATTTGAAAGGCATCTGGATGGGCATATGAATCGGAAGTGTTTAGAGGGATATGGGCCAAATGCTGGCAAACGGAACTAGATTTATGTTGGATATCTGGTCGGCAGATATCCTACACCAAAGGGTCTGTTTTCGTGCTGTAAATATCCATGACTCTATGAGAGGTCATATTGGAATCATCAGTACAGTTTATGCCAAGTTTTGAAACAACTTGTTGGACGTACTCAACCTGGTTGCAGTGTATAGTAACATTGCAATTTCTTTATTTAAAAAAGCATTTACATTTTTCCTAGCAATACCAGCTCGTCATCCAATGTTATTTTCCTTAATTTTGAAAATCATTTTTTGCAGTTTTTGCTTCATAACTGTGTCAACAAAGTCAGGAAAACACAATAAAAAATGCACTGGTAGATGAGATTTTAAATTACCATCAACGGATATACACCTTAATTTCTGTTTTATTAAAAATATTGCTTGCATACAACTCGAGACAAGCATCTACAGTTTTCCATGAACATGCTACCAAAGCTTTTGTGCTTTTGATTATCTCTGTCTAAACATCGAGACCAAAGATCCTGGGGTAGGATAGTATTCCATTTGAATGCAATCAAGAATCTTTCAAGTTTTTGTCTCTGAGGTACAATTGCCAAATCCAATGAGGAGAACACAGGCAAATCTTCTTTTCAAGCATCCCAAATTCATGGCTGGCTTTGAGAATGCAGTTTTAATTTAGTCGCATGTTACATTGTACTGGACAACATTGTCTTGGAGTCCACCAACAGCTCAATTCCTCCAAGGTCCTGCCAATCTATAACTCCAAAATTACCAGCAGTCCTGACAATCTTCCAAAACATTCATGCTCCTCTAATTATCCTTTTGCTACCAGTTGCAGACATGTTTCAAGCTGCTGTAGCCCTAATCTCTAGGTGGTGCAATAGTTAGCACTGCTACCTTACAGTGCTAATAAACCTGGGTTCAATTCCACCTTTGGGTGACTGTGTGGAGTTTTCACATTCTCCCTGAGTCTGCCTGGGTTTCCTCCCATAGTCTAAAGATGTGCAGGTTAGGTGGATTGGCCATGTTAAATTACCCATAGTGTCCAGGGATGTTTGGGTTAGACATAGAAAATGCAGGGGTAAGGGATTGGGCCTGGGTGGGATGCTTTTTGAAGGGGTGATGTGGACTTCTCAGGCTGAATGGCCTGTTTATACACTGTATAGATTCTATGATAAATCTCTTTCAAAACTATTGTGATCATTGACAGCTTTTTCAACTGAGAGAAAAATACCTTAAAGCACATCTCTCTGACAATGCTAATGAAACATTGACCCAATATCATTTTTTATGCGACCTGGTGTCAAATATTGTTTTATATTTTCTCCTATTGAGGACTTTTCACTTGGTTAAATTATGTTATATTTATGAAAGTTGCTGATGTTTCATATTCCCAAGCTTCAAAATCTGACACAGTTCCAGTTTAAGCAATGCCAGATGGGACCTACAAGCTCATCATGACATGCGCTGTTTATACTTGAAGAAGAAATGCCTCAATCAGCTAAGAATCTCTCCATTTTCCTCTTTCTTACACTAACCACCCCATTTCCCAGATGCACTCCCACTATCACATTGGAGAGCCATGGTATGACTGACTTTACAGGTAGTTTCGTTTATTTGCAATCTGTCCTGCACTTCTCCTGTCACAAACTGCTTCTTCCAATTTTTAAATTACTCCAGTATTTGTCAAGCATTCGTGGATCTCAATATTTAATGTCTTCATATCGCTCTAAGACATCTGATTGACCACAAGCATTCATGATGAGGCTTGGCTAAGAGTACAGGCTCATGAAAACATGAACTCAGGAGATTATGTTTCAATAACAATGGACAATTTTAAGAGGTTATAATAAATTGTTCTATGATCTCTTTTGTCAAGGTTTTTCAGGATGTAATAAACACGTGTGAAGTGATTGAAGTCTGCACTATTGACACTCGATTAGTCTGTGCGATCGCAATTTTCTTGCCAAAAGAAGATTTTGAATGGGTGTATTCTTTGGCTGCCTCAGCAGTTCTACATTTCTCACTTGGTTATAAATCTCTTCAGTGATATGTAATATATATTGTGCTTATTGGCTGAATAGATGTGAAAGGGGCATGAGTCGAAAGTTTTGAGAAGATTTGTAGCTCGGATTGCGGACTAGGTTGTAGACTCGCTCAACGGGTCGGTGGGTTTAATTGCAGACATTTTGTTACCTTGCTAGGTAATGTCGTCAGTGTGCCTCCGGTGAAGAGTCGATGTTCTGTCATGCTTGTTGTTTATGTGCCTCGGTTTGCTGGGGTGGTTGGCATCACTTCTGGTTCTGTTTCTCAGTGGTTTGTATTTCGGGTCCAGTTTAATGTGTTTGTTGATGGAGTTCCATCAACTCCATCAACAAACATATTGAACAGGAGCTGATATACAAACCACTGAGAAACAGAACCGGAAGTGATCCCAGCCATCCCAGCAAACCAAAGCATTTAAATAACAAGCGGGACAGAACACCAATGCTTCAGCAGAAGTGCACTGATGATGTTACCTCGCAGGGTGATGAAATGTCTGCAATTAAACGCATCGGTTTGGTGAGCAAGTCTAAAACCTCAGGGGCATGGGTTGGTAGGGGCAGCTTGAGGGTCCATCAGAAGTGGCAGGCAAATGAGTTGGCAATGAGAACATAAACGGATATTGTGATGGTTAGGAGGCACAATATAGGATTAGTGGCCATAAGGAAGAGGTGAAAGGGAGTGTAAGGACTAGGCATCCTAAAATCTCCTCTCACACTGGGACAAAATTTCCAGAGATCTGAGCTGGGTCATCCCTGTCATTCAACTAGGTCATAATTCCAACCAGGTCATCCCGTGACCCATCCACCTTCATTTTCATTTACTTCCCAGGTCAGTACGTTGGAAGTCTTTTTTACATCCCACATCACCCTCATCTCCTGGAAGAGAACATTGTCTGCATTGGTATACATTTCACTGAGGTCAAACTATCCACCTCGATAGCCGATATCTGGCCTATCTGTTTTGTTCCGCATCAGCATTTTGAAACTTGCAGTCAGTTGCCAGTCTGGTGCTATTTTTAGTGGCCTTTTCAAGGGTCAAAAGGCCTTGTGACATAGATGTGGATGCACAGCCATTGACTAAATTTGACTTTCCTTAATGACAGCAACATCTGCACCTCCCAACCCCACACTATCCCATGTTCATGTATTGGTGTTGGTTTTTTAAAGCCCTAAACAAAAACTGTCATTGGAGATTGAGAACTGACTGTGGGAACTCTGCTAAGGAATGAAGAATGTTATGACTTGTAAGAGTTAAGTGTTTTGCTACTTTAAATGTCATTGTTAGACGCTGTATTTTAATGCATATGCATTTTTACTGCAGTGGTTCATGACTGGGCTCTGTTCTGAAAAAAAAAACGTGGCCACTACATTGAGCATTCAAATGCACAAATGTTAGAGCCCTTTTGTACTGAAAGCAAAAATCCTTCAGCAGAGGAGCAAATTAACTGCTCCTGGATCACTTAGACTAACGGTTCACTTGGTATTGGGCTGACTCCAGACGACTGAAATATTGCCTCCATTTTTGGAAGATTTCCCATTTTTCCTGAGGGGGAAGGAATAGAGTCTGCAATCTGCTGGAATTTTTTGGGAACTGTAAATCATCGAGTGGATAGGGAGGACCCAGTTAATATAGTTCACTTGGGCTTTCAAAAAGCTTTTCATAAGGTCCCACGTAAGTGTGCAAAATTAAAACGCATAGGATTGGAGGTCATGCTTGAAATGATTTGAGAATTGGTTGTCAGCCATGAAACAGAGAAGGAATAGATGGGTCTTTTTCTGAGTATCAATGGCTAGTGGGATTGTCCAGTGCTGAAACTACATGTTATATCTCCAAGTCTGCAGATGACACAAAGTTGGGTAGGACGGTGAGCTGTGAAGAGGACGCAGAGATGATTTTGTATGATTTGGACAAGCTAGGTTGGCAAAACCATGGCAGATGCAGTAAGATATGGATAAATGTAAAGTTGTTCACTTTGGCAGCAAAAACAGGCAAACAGATTGGTGATAGATTGGAAAAGGGCAAGGCTCAACAAGATCAGGGGTTCTCATTCTTTGAAAGTAATGATGCAGGTGCAGCAGGCTGTGAAAGTGGCAAATAGCATGTTGGCCTTCATAGTGAGAAGATCTAAGTACAAGAGCAAAGCTGTCTTGCTGCACCTGTACAGGGCATTGGTGAGAGCATACTGGAGTATTAAGTGCAGTTTTGATCTGCTTATCTGAGAAAGGATGTTAGGTGGCACAAAATAACAATTGAGGGAGTGGAAAGGAGGTTAAACTGACTGGTTTCTGAGATGGCGGGGCTGAAGTACAGGAAAAGACTGGATTGTTTAGGACTATATTCACCGGAGTTTAGAAAAAATGAATGGGAATCTCATAGAAACTTATAACCAGATGAAACAGGGTAAATACAGGAAAGGATGTTTTCAATGACCAGTGAGTCCAAAACAAGGGGTCACTGTTTAAGATAAGACAGTGGGTGAGTTGGAGAGTTGGAGATTCCTCAACTCAAGCTTCCGGCATCCATGTGCTCAGCTCGGCAGGGGCATGGGAACCTGTGGTGTAGTTCCAGTACACAGGAGGATGAGAGTAGGGAGGACATGGATGGGATTTCACTGTCACAGGAGCGTGCTGGCAGACAGAAAGCTGGTTTGAAGTGTGTCTACTTCAACGCCAGGAGTATCCGGAATAAGGTAGGTGAGCTTGCAGCATGGATAGGTACCTGGGACTTCGATGTTGTGGCCATTTCGGAGACGTGGATAGAGCAGGGTCAGGAATGGATGTTGCAGGTTCCAGGGTTTAGATCTTTCATAAAGATCAGGGAAGGCGGTAAAAGAGGGGGAGGTGTGGCTTTGTTAGTCAAGGACAGTATAACGGTGGGTGAAAGAACTTTTGACGATGACTTGTCTACTGATGTGGTATGGGCTGAGGTCAGAAACAGGAGAGGAGAGGTCACACTGCTGGGAGTTTTTTATAGGCCTCCGCAAAGTTCCAGAGATGTGGAGGAGAGGATCGGCAAAACGATTCTGGGCAGGAGCGAAAGGAACAGGGTGGTCATTACGGGAGACTTTAACTTCCCCAACATTGACTGGAAATGCTATAAATCTAGTACGTTGGATGGATCAGTTTTTGTCCAATGTGTGCAGGAGGGTTTCCTGACACAGTATGTCGAAGGGCCGACAAGAGGGGAGGCCACACTGGATCTGGTACTTGGTAATGAACCAGGCCAGGTGTTTGATTTGGTGGTAGGTGAGCACTTTGGATAGAGTGACTATAATTTGGTTACGTTTAGTTTAGCGATAGAAAGGGATAGGAACATGCCACTGGGCAAGAGTTATAGATGGGGGAAGGGCAATTATAATGCGATTAGGCAAGATTTAGGAGGGATAGAACGGAGTAGCAAAATGCAGGGGATGGGGACAATCGAAATGTGGAACTGGTTTAAGGAACAGATATTGCGTGTCCTTGATGGGTATGTCCCTGTCAGGCAGGGAGGAAGTGATAAGGTAAGGGAACCTTGGTTTACAAAAGAAATTGTATCTCTTGTTAAGCAGAAGAGGGAGGCTTATGTGACATTGAGACGAGATGGTTCAGATGAGGCGATGGAGAGTTACAGATTAGCTAGGAAGGATTTAAAGAGAGCGTTAAGAAGAGCAAGGAGGGGACATGAGCAGTCATTAGCAGGTAGAATTAAGGAGAACCCTAAAGCTTTCTATAGGTATGTGGGGAATAAAAGGATGGCTAGGGTAAGAATAGGGCCAGTCAAAGACAGAAGTGGGAAGTTGTGTGTGGACCTGTGGAGATCGGAGAGGTGCTAAACAAATATTTCTCATCTGTTTTCACTCAGGAAAAGGAGAATATTGCAGAGGAGAAGACTGAGATGCGGGCTATTAGACTTGAAAGGATTGAGGTTAGTAAGAAGGAGGTGTTATCAATTCTAGAAGGTGTGAAGGTAGATAAATCCCCTCGGCCGGATGGGATTTTTCCGAGGATTCTCTGGGAAGCTAGGGAGGAGATGGCGGAGCCTTTGGCCTTGATCTTTGAGTCATCATTGGCTACAGGTTTAGTACCAGAGGACTGGAGGATTGCAAATGTTATGCCCTTGTTCAAGAAGGGCAGTAGAGATGACCCAGGCAATTATAGACCAGTGAGCCTTACATCTGTTGTAGGAAAAGTTTTGGAAAGAATTATAAGAGATAGGATTTATAATCATCGAGCAAGCAACAATTTGATTGGAGATAGTCAACATGGATTCGTCAAGGGCAGGTCGTGTCTCACAAACCTCATTGAGTTTTTTGAGAAGGTGAAGGGTAGGGCAGTTGACGTGGTGTACATGGACTTCAGTAAAGCCTTTGATAAGGTTCTACATGGTAGGCTATTGGAGAAAATGCGGAGGCATGGGATTGAGGGAGATTTAGCAGTTTGGATTAGAAACTGGCTTTCTGAAAGATGGCAAAGAGTGGTGGTTGATGGGAAATATTCAGCCTGGAGTCCAGTTACTAGTGGTGTGCCACAGGGATCTGTTTTGGGACTACTGCTGTTTGTCATTTTTATAAATGACTTGGACGCAGACATAGGTGGATGGGTTAGTAAGTTTGCAGATGACACTAAAGTCGGTGGAGTGGTGGACAGTGTGGAAAGTTGCAGGGAGACTTGGATAAACTGCAGAATTGGGCTGAAAGGTGACAAATGGAGTTCAATGCAGATAAATGTGAGGTGATGCACTTTGGGAAGAATAATAGGAAGGCAGAATACCGGGTCAAATGGAAGATTCTTGGTAGTGTGGATGTGCAGAGGGATCTTGGTGTCCAGGTACATAGATCCCTGAAAGTTGCCACCCAGGTTGATAGTGCTGTTAAGAAGGCATACGGTGTGTTAGGTTTCATTGGTAGAGGGTTTGAGTTCCGGAGCCGTGATGTCATGCTGCAACTGTACAAAACGCTAGTGCGGCCTCACTTGGAATATTGCATACAGTTCTGGTCGCCCCATTACAGAAAGGATGTGGAAGCATTGGAAAAGGTGCAGAGGAGATTTACCAGGATGTTGCCTGGTCTGGAGCGAAGGTCTTATGAGGAAAGGCTGAGGGACTTGGGTCTGTTCTCATTGGAGAGGAGAAAGCTAAGAGGGGATTTAATAGAGACCTACAAAATGATCAGAGGATTAGATAGGGTGGACAGTGAGAGTCTTTTTCCTAGGATGATGACGTCGGCTAGTACGAGGGGGCATAGCTGAAAATTGAGAGGTGATAGATTTAAGACAGATGTCAGAGGCAGGTTCTTTACTCAGAGAGTGGTAAGGGCGTGGAATGCCCTGCCTGCCAATGTAGTTAACTCAGCCACATTAGGGGCATTTGAACAGTCCTTGGATAAGCATATGGATGATGATGGGATAGTGTAGGGGGTGGGCTTAGATTAGTTCACAGGTTGACGCAACATCGAGGGCCGAAGGGCCTGTTCTGCGCTGTATTGTTCTCTGTCTATGTCTATGTCTAAAATCTGGTCAAAAGTGTTGGTGTACTTTCAAAAAAAAATTCTGATATTTTCCAGTTCAATAAACTCTTGTGGTTTACAATTCCAGTGGTTGTTCTTATAGCTAAGCCTTTTATCAATGTTTTTCTCAGGTTCAGTGGCTTCAGAATTATTTATCACAGAAAGAGCCTGAATGCGCAATATGGTTGACAGTTTTCAGTTGTCATGAAAAAATTATCTGTTAATGGTGTAAAGAACAGTTTTACTACTTGAAAGGACAAACATTTTTTGAAACAGCTTTTATTAAGAGATTTTTTTTCAATTTGAAGCAAATTTGAATGCAATCAATTTTTAGATTGTTAAAGCATGATTTTTTTCAACTTCCATTTCAAATAAGTTGTAAAGAAGATAGACAGAAGATACAAAGGGATACAAATAAGCGAGTAGGCAAGGATCCAACAAATGGTGTAAAACATGGGAAATATGAAATTGCCCATTTTAGCAGCAAGAATAATGAGGAAAGTTTAGACAAACTAGACTTGTATTGGTTGGAGTTTGGGCAATTAAGAAGCAACTTGATTGAAACATAAAAGATCCGAGGTGTCTTGACAGAGTGCTTGTGGAAAGAATGTTTCCTCATATTAGAGAATCTGAAAGTAGTAGTCACTGTTTGAATAGCAGAATAACCAATTTTGAAAAGAAATGAGGCATTTCTCTTTTCTTTCAAAAGGCATTGGAGGCAGAGCCCTTAAATATTCTTAAGGCTGAGGTGGATTGATTAATAATAAGTGCGTGATTGAAAGATTATTCATTGTGGTAAGGAAAGCAGAGTAATGAGATCAGTCAGGATCTCGCTGAACATTGGAGCAGATTCAGAGGGCTGAATGGTCTACCCCTCCTCCAAAACTTGTATATTCATAATTCTACCCATTGCTGTGCAGCTCACAAAACTTGTTCCTTCTCTACCTACCTTTTCTACCATCTCTCAGAAACAAAACCATTATGGGAATGTGATTGACAGATGGGTTTAGGTTTCATAATCAGGAACGGACCCAATCTGTGTTTCTCAAGCCCGAATTGAAAATTCATACCTGTATATATATCCAAAAATATTATTATTCCTTAACATGAGGAGAGGCAGAATTTGGCCACACTGTAAACAGCAAGTAACAAAGTGAATTGTTTTTTTTTGCCTGTAGGCAATCCTAGACTTGGATGCATCACAATAAACCTTTCCACTCACGAAAAGAATGTCTGATCAAACTATCATGGCCTGATATATAGTATATGATACAATAATACACAAGTCTGTAGCATAGCTACGCTGAGGATAATATTTAGTTGCCTATAAATTGTTGATTAATTTCAAAACTAAGCACTGAAAAGATATAGCTGCTTCTGTCTTCAGTTGATTTCTACATTGGAACTGTAAAATTCCACTATTCATTTGTGCAAATACACAATACTCTATTCAAAAATATCCTAGTTTCCTCAAAAAAATCAGAAGATTTAGTTTTCAGAAAAGTGCCTAGTTGAACATTTGAAACTGATAATATAAAGAGTGCTAACATATTGATTTGTTTTTTTTTTCCCCTGCAATTATATACTTTAATTAAAATGATCGAGAATGATTGTTTAAACACTGTTATTGTCACTTCTACAAAATCAGGGCACATTCATTAGGAAGCTAATTTTTCTTGATGAAATGGAGCTTTGCTAATTACTCTCATTTTTGAAGGAAAATTAAGAGTGTGAGTTTTAGCAGAAAAGTCTAATTTGACAGGTAAAGGAAAAACAGTGGTGAAAACATGTTGAGTAATAACTGAACATTTCATGCATACCAATGAGTTACACCTGTAAAAGATTTATGGCCCCATATTCTCCCTCCCAAGGGAAAGCTTCTAGGTATAGCAACAGAATTGCACAATTGAATTTTGCTAAATTACAATATAACATGATGCTGAAATTATGAAAAAATGCAGTAATTTTCCTTTGAAGAATTTGATTGAATCTCGAATTATTTCAAATGAAGCTACTTAACTTGTTATTTTGATGCTATTTGTCAAATTTCAATCTTGTTAAGCATTAAAAAGGCCTTTGGAAAAAAAACTAATGAATCCTATACATTGCTGATAATCTGAGGCAGACTGCAAATAGAGAACAATTTTCCAACTAGAATATTACCAAAAAGAAAGACAGGATGCTGAAACTTCCTGCTACACATTCTTCAAGATAAGACCAGAATTCCAAATGCCATGATAACAATAAACTACACCGCAGGAGAAAACAATGGTAATTGGTTGCTACATCAATGTTGTTTGTCCAAATTATGCTCTCATGGTTTGAAATTTGGAATATTGGCACTTGCCCTGATGATTTAATAAAAACAAATCATCCATGGGCTGAGGGCATCACTATGCCAGCATTTATTGCCCAGAGTGCAGTTAAGAGTCAACATTATTGCTGTGTGTAAGAATCACACGTAGGCCAGACCAGGTAAGGATGGCAGTTTCCTTCCCGAAAGGACATTAGTGAACTAGATGCAGTGGTGGGCTTTGAACCCAGGTCCCCAGGATATTACCTGGATCTCTGGATTAACAGTCCAGTTATACCACTAGGCCATCACCTCCTCTGCACTGATAACAAGACAAAAAGATAAAAGAGTTGAGCAAAATATCTCTCTTTTCAGCAATCATCATTGATTTTCCCATGGAATTGAGGATGATATCTACCAGATTAAATTAATATTCAACTGATGGAGGAGTCTAGTTTGGATCCACAAGATTTTTCCCACAGTGGAGGCACAGTGTTGCATAGGGGACTGGATTTGCAACTCTGTTTGGCTCCCTTCTCCTTTCTCTGTTGCTGCCATTCCACCATAAGTGACAAGTCACTGAATCTCAAAATGGCTACTGGCTTGATGGATCAGGACTATGCCAAGTGGATGGTGGCTTTCTCCTGCCTCTTAGTGGTATCACAATCTCTGTGCTTTAAGGCATTCAACATACCCTTATACCTACCCAAAAAGAAAAGCAGGAGGGAGTTTTTGGACATCTAAACAGGGTGACCTATCCTTCAGAGTTGGTTCTTCAGGAACATTGTTTCGATGCTGACACATAGTCTCATGGAGAATGCTTACAATAGTGTAGTGGTCTTCCCGTTTGATCCCCAGGATTCAATGTAAGCACCACTCGTAGAAACTCTCAAGATCTTAATGACTTGTCATTTGACAGTCCAGGTTTGGCTGCAGTAGAGGAGAGCGGTGAATACAACAGCCTTATAGACCAAGACTTTTGGTGATTTCCAGAGGGCCCTATTATCAAAAACATATTGATGCAGCTTTAAGAAATTAGCACTGGCAGAGCTGACTTAGTGCTGAACTTCTACTTCCATGGCAGAGATGGCTATGAAAATATGGGAAGTGCTGAACATGTTGCGATACCTTTGTGGTCTTAAATTTGTTCTTCACTTCGAAAACCATGTCTATCTCAATCATATTTTGAAGTCATGTCCAATCTGTATGTTAAAGCCACCTTGATTTGATTTATTATTATCACATCTACCTAAGAACAATGGAAAGTTTTGTTTTGTGTGCAGTGCAGGTAGACCATAACATATAAAAATTATAGGGTGATTGAACAGAGAGAGAGGAATACAAAATTACCGCTGCAATGAAGGTGCACAAAAAGCAAGATTGACATTGGATTTGAAATTTGAGAGATCCATTCAGAAGTCTAATAACAGTGGGGAAGAAGCTGTTCTTGAACCTGTTTAAGCTTTTATATCTTGTGCCTGATGGAAGAGGTTGGAAGAAATTATAACCAAAATGCAAGAAGACTTTGATGATGTTAGCTGCCTTTCCGAGGCATTGGGAAATGTAATTGCAATCAATGGATGGAAGGTTGGCTTAAGTGATGGTCTGGGCTGTGTCACCACTTTCTATAGATTCTTACAGTTCAGAGCAGTTGCTGTGCCAAGTCATGATGGATCCAGATAGAATGCTTTCAATGGTGCATCTATAAAAGTTGGTGAGAGTCCTTATGGACATGCCGAATTTCCTTAGCCTCCTGAGGAAGAAGAGGCAGTGTTGTTGATCTTTTCATCAATGTGGTGCTATTCTTGGGATTTGTCTTTATCAATCATGTCGCAGAATCCAAAATTTAGGAAGATTTTCGGGAATTCTATAAAATTCTGGTTAGATCATGACATGTAGTTCTGATCATTACATTGTGCAAAGGATGTGACTTCATTAAAGACAGTGCAGAGGAGATTTCCCAGGATGTTGGTTGAGCTCAAGAGTTTGAGCTATGTGGAAACGTAAGACTGGGTCTCTTTTCTTTGGAGCAGCGAAAGTTGAGAGGGGACCTCGCAGAAGTCAATAGATTGTGACAGGCAAAGACAGGTGGTAGGAAGAAACTTTCTTTTCCCATTAATAGACGTGTCAATATCCAGGGGGAATAGAATTAACTTAAGAGGTATAACAATAAGAAGGGAGTTGACAAAAATTCTTTTCACTCAGAGAGTGGTGGGAATCTATAACTCACTATGTGAAAGTGTGGTTGAGTCAGAAAATCTCATAAGATTCAAGCAATATTTGGATAATTCACTTGTATTGCTATAGCCTCCAGGGCTAAGGGCCAAAGGCTAGAAAATGGAATCAGCGTCGACAGCTCATTGTTGACCAGTGTGGACACAATGGGCCAATTAGCCCCCTTCTGTGATATAAGTGTTTAAGTCTTGGAACTGAAGAAAGGATATCATCAACATTTGCATAGAAATTCTTCTTGATTTCATGGTCAGAACCTGAAGTCAGGGCATAGTCACTGACAAGAGTGATGTGTTGTTTACAGCTGAGATATAGGCACAGCGCCATCCACTTCTCATTAGTAGCCAAAACAAACTCAAAGCTGGATAATAATTCTGAGATAATAGGAACTGCAGATGCTGGAGAATGCGAGATAACAAGGTATGGAGTTGGATGAACACAGCAGGCCAAGCAGCATAAGAAGGTGCACCCTTATTTAGCCTCCTCAGCTACTCCATCAGTGAGCCAGGTTTTGTTAAGGGCATTGTTGTTGATGTCGTGAATCACTAGCTCCTTGGTCATGAAAGTGGTTAATCTCTCCGGGTGAACACAATTTAGATTGTCAACAAGTAGTCTCACAGAGATAAAAGCTGTGTTCACCCAGCCCCACGCTTGTTATCTCAAGTAGTCTCACATTCCAGTTTCTGAAGTTTTGTTTTTTCTTGTTTCAACTGTGGGACTGATATCCAGTTGGGTTAGGTTTCCAAGCCAGGAGAGATGTGTGACAGCTTGGTTTCCAGACACCTTTTATAGCCTCCTCCCCATTCAGGATGTTCAAAGGATATCCTGAAGAGGGATGCTGAGTTATGGATGCAACAGCTGAAAGACGCCCCTGTTTGATTAACTGTAACACATAGGCCGCCTTAACACAGAATCTTGGCAAGAGGTTTCCAGGTATCACCGTCTGGCTCTTGTTGAAAATTCTCCATCACCACAGCAGATTGCCTAATTTAAGCCTGCAAGTGACTTTGGTTCACATGGGGACTCCAACAGGCAGGCAGGTTCCTCACAATCCTGGAAGTTAGTAGCAAAGTTCACTGGCATAGCAAGCCACAGTGATGGGTCACCTCTCTGCCGCAAGCATCTTCTTCCTTCATAGCCATCAGGGCCATAGCCCTCCTTTGTCTGCTGCTCTGTTGAGGAAGCCTTGGATTGTTCTGGAACTTCCTGCTTCACCTTACTGCCATAGGAGGCCCTATCAAGAGCCCTGAATGGAATCATTCTCATTATCATTGGAACAGTCAGGCATCTGCACCACAGCAAGGTGAAAATCCTTGGAGAAACAATCTTCAAGTTCTGTATGAACAAGTGACTTTCTAATTAGCAGGCAAATAACTATCCAAAACTCAAGATTTTATTTAGCACAAAAGACAAAGAGCTATGAATCATGAAGCTCCAACACATTTACTGAAACAGTAATTACCACTTTTACTCACTTGAAATTAAGGTTCAATATGATTTATAAAACTTGTGTCAGGAAATATTTTTGCCAAGTTTTACAGTGATGCACCCAGACCTTTGTGCATATGGATCGGCCAGTATATGAAATTGCATTAATTAAGAAAATAATTAGTATGATTATGGTAATCAAGCAAATGATACTGTAGAACACACACCTAAATGTGTGGGCTTCAGATAAACACTTTAAGTCCATTCTGTCATGCATAATTTATAGAGGTAAGATAATAACATGAAGTTAAATTTGTTTAAACAAACTGTTAGCAGCCGTGTTCACTGCATGATCGCTGACTGGAAGGGGATTTATGAGCAATTTGTTGCAATTAACTAGAGACAGTTAGAAAGAATGTTGTATTGTCCAATTATTATAATATGCAATCAAATTGCTGCACATCTAAACCAACTGGGTTAAAGACAGGATGAAAATATGAGGAGATTGACGACATCAGTAACTGAAAATGAAGCTATATCCACACTTTTAGAATTAGTATGCAGAAAACTGGGGAAAACTTTCTATAGCTTCTAGTAAATAGCACACACAAATTAATTTCTGAAAATATAATTCAGTTTAATTCATGGTTACACTAATGTGGAACTTGAAATGTGGAAAGACAGTTCTGGTCTAAAGGTGTTAAGATGAGCAAGTTGATCAAGAATATATTATTTTCAGCGCAGATTGTGTAAATATACATGCAATGTGTGTTAATAAGCTGAACTCATCACTGCCGATTTCTTAGCTTTGAAAATTGTGCAGGACACAGACTGCATTACAATTGAACTTTTCGACTAATCAAATGGGCAATTGTAATCATTCTTTTGAAAGTTTGAAAATATTTTACTACACTAAATTGTTAGAAATATATTGATGAAAAATAACTGTTTGATTAAAATAAAATGAAAACATCAAAAAGATGATTCCTTAAAACTTTTAACTGTGATTTTTCAGGATAGAGATCCACTGTAATGAAATGAATGCACACATGTACACTGAATGATACTTAACACAGAGAATTAAAATTTGGAATTCAAGTTACGCACAAGTTACACAAATAAATTACTTTATTTGACCTTGCAGGAACACATCTGTGGGTAGAAGATTTAGGCAGTTGGGAATGCATGTTCAGTATGTACCTGAATCTCCAAACAGATTTCTCTGAGTAGGTAGAAGTAATATACATCCTTAATTAACGTGGCCAAATGAGACGAAAAATAACAATGGCAAAACAAACAGTTTTAAAACATATTTGAGGAGTCATAGAACCTTTGAATCACATAAAAAATGTATGTTGCAAGATGTTAGAAACACATAGGAAAAGTAGATTGAAAATAACAGGAAGGAGGATTCAAAGACATTGGTCAGAATGTTTGCAGAAGTAGCCCAGCAGCCATGAAGTGATCCATATATTGGTTCTCCTCACAAGCCGTAGGATGTCCTATCTGTACCATCAGATGTTTAGTGGGTCTCCAGTTCCCTCAGTATCGCCAGTAACAGTGACCAGTGCTGCAAGAAGCAGTTTAGAAGTCTAAAGTTAAATCTAAAAGAGACTGGAATGTGGAAGCAAGCAATGATGGTGATTGTCATTCGAATTAAGTCCCCTTTAGACATAGGATACCCTTAAAAGGAGAAACCCTACCTCCATTGCAGTTGTCATGTGTTGTGAACAGCTTCTGCCGCTGGTGATGTACAAGCAGCAATGGGTCAAAGATTGTAAATGGTAGTTAGGCCACATAATGCCCGCTTTGCTACTGGAAAAATACTAGCAAAGGTGAACAGGTGACAGCCACTTATCATATGATTCACAGTCCTCCAAGCATCCCCAGTAACTTGCAGCCCACCCCTGGAGTGGTGCAATATTCACATCATTCTATTTGCTGTAAAAATAGTTAACAAAGTTAAAGTCAAGACAGCACTGATAAAGTAAACAACTCTGAGCTGTTTTTGGTGCTCATATAAATGCAGACTGTTTACCATACATTAAAAGACATATCAGTGTCTGTTTAATTTTTTTGTATCTTGACTTCCTGTGTGAACATATCTTCTGTTCAGACGTGCTTCAGTGGATGACAAATTATGAATGTATTAAGAGTATCAACTAAAGTAGGTTATCAATTAAATGGGAGAAACCAGCAATTCTTAGAAGCATCGGCAAAGCTGAATTGCTGAGGCTTCAAAGGTCCAATTGCTCGAGATTGTATAAATGGTAGTGCATCATAATTATGTATCATACATAGGTACAAAAAATAATACATTGAAAAATAGCCAAGTAACTAAATGCTTAGGTCGTACAAGATAGAATGCAAAATTTAAAAAATGAGAAAGAAAAAATGCAGACCTTGATAAATATTCCAGATAAGCTGCAACATAGCAAATATCAACCCAACACTGGAAGAAATTCTTCAAAATGTTGTCAGGTGTTGATGAGTCCAATGGTAAGTGATTCAGGGAGTCAGTTATACATAGAAATTGCAATAGGAAACAGGCCATTCGGCCTAATGATTCCATGCTAGCCTTAACCCTTTATTTGAGTATATCAAATTTACCCAACCTTTCTCCCGGCATCCTATTAACTTGTTTGTCATTCTTCAGTTAAATCTACTTTTGATTCTGAACATATTGGCCAAAAACCACTAACCTTGGAAATTACTTTCACAGCCTAAAATCTTTCTGTGAAGGAGCCATTTTTACTCTGCTGCATTTTTTTGTTTATTTATGAGTCTTCAATCTAGGCCACTCAATTATGGGAGAAGCTTGCTTCCTTCTGTTCTGTCTCATCCTTTCATAATTTTATTAATATTGTTCTAACACAAAGTAAAACCCCAAATATTTACCGATACTTCCGCCCAGGCAGCATACTCATGAACTGTGAGAAATACACTCTAAAACCTCACGCATTCAATTTAATTTTCTAACATTTTTTAAAACATCAGAATCAATTACAAAATCATGTCTTTAAAATTGACAGATATTTATTAATGTTGCAATTCCATTGAAATATTCTTTCTTATCTAAAACATTGTGGGGCTGAGGTTTTGCTTTAAACGCGCGTAATTTGGACTGAAACACTCAATTTCAAACGCTTGTTGTGGTATGTCTCTTTATTTCCTTGAAGGATTTGAAATTTTTAAACATTGTTTAAGTCAGAAAAGCAGCTCAAGATTTCTGCTGCTGCATGAGGGGTCCACATTTTAAAAAAAAATTCATGTGTTAGGAAGTGAGCTGATGGTCTTGTCTGTAATATGTAGGTTGTGGATGCCCGAGCAGGTAAAAGAACTTGGTTGAAGTTGAGGAAAGAGACCAAAGGTTAGAAACAACATGGTTGCCTGGGATATAATGAGTTTCAAAGGGCCCACGGCAATTTGGAAGTCATTCTTCTGACAACTTGATCCTCAAGGAAGACCTGAGGTCAATCTTTCTATTTTACAGTATACCATATTTCTGGTTATAATGGTGGGCAACAGCACAGAACGTCCATTCAATAGACTTCAATGCGTACATTTATCTTTTATGACATGTGGGCAGAGGTTTGGATCCCTGTCAGAGGTGGCACTGGAAGTAAGAAGGTCTGATAATTCTCAGTGAGCAGAGTACCTGGCTACTGGCCCTTGTCCGCATCCAAGTCTTTTTCATTCCAAGCAGAGTGATGGTGTGACAGATATCCACCTGCAAGCAGAGCCTGTCTGACAACTTAAAAGGCCTGCGAAGGCCACACTGATTGCAAATGTTATGTCGGCTTGCAGGCCTGAAGGCAAAACATGGCTGAGGGTCAGAAGAGACTTTATGGTGAGAGACTAAGGTGAGGGTTGTCAGGCTCCATCCTGCTTAAGATGCCCCTTGACCACAGCCACCGGGCCACATCTGCAACAGTTGGTTGCCCAGTGGAGGTGTTGCCTCCATTATGAGGCAGCCTTTATCTCTCTCTTTCAAACACCAGCAGCATCTATTTCACCTGATGAAGCTTCTCAATTCTCCCATAGGAGGAGCCTACCTACCATTGTCAATTAGATGGCGGTCAATTAGATACTCCCTGCATGCCCATGATTTGGCCGAATTGGGCGATCAACAAAAATATTTTGCAGGTGCGGAACTGGAACATCATCTGACGTTGGCGCCCTGAAACCCAAATTTAATTTTAAGTCCAATGTTTTATAATTTCCCACGCATTTATATTTCCAGATTATTTCAGCAAATATTGCACCATAATGACACGCCAATCTTTCACAAATAGTTTCACTGATTGAAACTAAGATCAAAAAGTCTGTATATTTTGGGCACATTGAGTAATTATAGACAATTAAGTGCATAGCATTTAAGTTGTAGCTATGAAAGTTTAATAATAATGTGTTGCTCAATCTGTGGCACTGTCATTATCTTGTGTCATTTAATACAAGACTGATTTACCTGGTAAACACATTCGACTACAAAATAATGGCATCAAGTGCAATTTATACGTTTTAAGTAACTGACAGCACAATTACTGCTTTTAAAAACAATGGAAATAAAACAACATCCACAGAAAAAATATATAAATTTCTCCTCCCACAAGTCATATCCATTGGTAAGGCACACACACACCTTACATATATTATGAAACTATTATACATACAAATTGAAGCAAATTCAGGAGCCAATGATCCATTTGACACAGACAAGTGCTTAAATATTTCAAACAAGTCAGGTTCATTGACCTACAATAATGTGGAGCAATCAATAAGGCAGTAAGAGGGGGAGTAAAAGAAAATAAAACCAAGAACTGAAGATGCTAGAAATATGACACAAAAATAAATTGCTGGAGAAACTTGCAAGTCTAGAAGCATTTATGGAGAGAAAGCATGTGAACGTTTCAAGTCCAGTGACCCTTCATCAGAGCTACCAGTAGTGAGGAACAGTTGGTATATATTCGGAAGACAGGGATCGGGGTTAAAAGAGTGACAGGATAGAAGGAGGCGGATCCCAGAGGGAGAGAAAGACAGACAGACAAAGGGATGGATAATGGAGAAAAACTGATAATGGGGTTTGTAAGTAGGCACAAATGAGTTGGCTGTGCTGAAAGTAGCTGATGTGAAGACAAGGGATGGGGTTTGGGGAATGGGTAAAGGAGATGTTTGGTCCCTAAAATGATTGAATTCAATATTGCATCCTGAAGACTGCAGGGTCCCCAAGAGGAAACTGAGATGCTGTTATTCTAGTTTGTGCTGAGCTTTGCTGGAATTCTGCAGCAGGCCAGAAATTAATGTTGGCCACGTAACATGGCAGGCAACTGGAACATCAGGATCCTCTTTTATGAATAGAACTTAAGTGTTCTGCAAAGTAATAGAGCGAAGCTGTACTGACACGGTAATGTCACTAGACCAGCAATTGAGAATACTAAGGTAATGTGCTGTCAATAGGGTTTTGAATCCCACACTGGCAGATGATGACATTTGAATGCAATAAAAATTTACACTCTAAAAACTAACTTTGTTGATTGTTGAAATTTATTTGCCACATTGGAGGATATTGGAGAGGGAGAGAGAGGATCCAGTTGTTGTGGTCCACGTCAGAACAAACAACAGAGGCAAGATTAGCAAAGAAGACCTGTTCAGAGATTATCAGGAGCTAGCAATGAAATTAAAGAGCAGGTCCTCAAGGGTTATAATCTCTAGTTTACTGCCAGAGCCACATGCAAATTGGCACAGGGACACGAGAATAAGGGAAGTAAACACATGGCTAATAGTGGCGTGGGAAAGGGGGGTTCCTTTTCATGGGATACTAGCATCAGTGTTGGAAAAGGAGGGATCAGTACTGCTGGGACAGGCTCCACCTGAAGGGAGCTGGGACTAATGTTCCAGCGAAAAGGATAAATAGGCTGGTCAACAGGACTTTAAATTAGAAAGTGGGGGGCACGGGAAGGGTAAAACTTACCCCGGGGGAACAAAGCAGCAGGCTAACATCTGTAGGGGTAGGTTCAACTGCATGGAAAAATATGAAAAAAATGACAGGAAAGGAGAACTCAGGAGAGGTTTTTAAAGTCTCCAAAACAGACATAAATACAACAGAGTGTTTGGAAAGGGTTAGGAATCAAACTTCAAGCACACTGGATAAACAAATGACAATGAGAAAAGGGAAGTTTAATGTAGAACTGAAGGTGTGATATCTGAATGCATGCGGTATAGAAAGAAGGTAAATGAGCTTGTGGTGCAGATCAAAATTGGCAAATATGACTTGGTGGGCATCACGGAGACATGGCTGCAAGGGGATTAGGATTGAGAAATGAAATCAAACCAATAGTAAGAAACAAAATAGGGTGAGTTGGTGTAGAATCTGTATGGGTAGAGTTGAGGAACTGTAAAGGTAAAAAAAAACGTAGTTAGAGTTATGCACAGGCCTCCAAACAGCAGTCAGGAGCTGGGACACAAGATATACCAGGAGATAGAAAAGGCGTGTAAGAAAGGCAAAGTTACAGTGATCATGGGAGATTTCAATATGCAGGTGGACTGGGAAAATCAGGCTGGTAGTTAATCACAAGAAAAGGAATTTGTGGAATGTCTACGAGATGGACCTTTGGAGCAGCTCATGGTGGACCCCACGAGGGAACAGGCAATACTAGATTTAGTATTGTGCAATGAGGCAGACTTGATAAGAGAGCCTAAGATGAAGGAACCCTTAGGAGACAGTAATCAAAATATGATTGAATTTACTCTGCAAACTGACAGGTCATGCACTTTGGTAAGAAGCATGGAATATTTTCTAAATGGAGATAAAATTCATAAGTCTGAAGTGCACAGAGATTTGGGAGTTCTAGTCCACGATTCTCTCAAGGTAAACTTGCAGGTTGAGTTGATAGTTAGGCAGGCAAATGCAACTTTGGCATTTATTTTGAGACGACCTGAATATAAAAGCAGGGATGTATTTATGAGGCTCTATAAGGCTCTGGTCAGGCCACATTTGGAGTATTGTGCACAGTTTGGGGCCCCATATCTCAGGAAGGGTGTACTGGCCCTGGAGCGAGTTCAGGGGAGGTTCATGTGAACGGCCCCAGGAATGAAAAGTTTAACATATGAGGAATGTTTGACGATTCCAAGTCTATACTCGGAGTTTAGAAGGATGATGGGGCGGCGGGGGATCTAACTGAAACTTACAGAATACTGAATGGCCTGGACAGAGTGGATGTTGGGAAGATGTTTCCATTGGTAGGAGAGACTTGGACCCGACGGCACAGCCTCAGAGTAAAAAGAAGATCTTTAAGAATGGAGATAAGGTGAAACTTCTTCAGCCACAGAGTGGTGAATCTATGGAATTCACTGCCAAAGGAGGCTGTGGAGGCCAGGTCATTAAGTATATTTAAGATGGAGATACATAGTTCTTGATTGTCAAGGCGTTCACAGGTTATGGGGAGAAAGTGGGAGAATGGGTTTGAGAAACTTATCAGCCTTGATTGAATGGCGGAGCAGACTTGATAGGCTGAAAGGCCTAATCTCTGCTCCTATATCTTGTGGTCTTATGGTCTCATTGCATCTGCAATGATTACCACACAACTCCTGACACACTGCATTGCGTCTCGTAATTGCCTTCTGAAATATCAATTATTTGCAAAGCCTGATGGAAATCACAGAAAACAAAAAAAAAATTAATACAGCCAGACTACATGGCATTGATCTTGGAACCAAAAATGACAATAGGAAATGCAGCCCAGATCACCCTGCATAGGCCTCCTTACCAGCATCTGGGAGCTTGTGCCAAAATGGGACAAACTGGTCAACAGACTAGTCAAGCAGAAGCTGACATAGTCATTCTCATGGAATAACATATTACAGATCACCAACACTATCTCTCAGTGCATCTCAGAGATGGAGGCAAACTGGATAAAGATACTTTTTGTTCATTTCAGTGTATACACCTTTTTAATGAAGTGATGTGTCAATTACTGCCTGTCATCCACATTAGTACTTGAAAATTGTTGCAAATGTGGAACCTATTCATTTTGGGCAATTTAAAAATGTCTGCCTTTGCCTTTTTCTTTCTGAGTTGACAATGCACATTGCTTTTATCCATTTCACTATCCAGTTCTTGCTCATTCATCACCTAACATTGATCACCTAACATTGATAGACATTATGAAATTTGAACAAACATAGAGAATGTTGGAGAAATGCTGGTCTGGCAACATTTGTGGAGAGAGAAATGGAGTTCACTAACAGTCATTCCACACTTGAGATGTTAATTCTGTTTCTCTCTCCACAGACACTGCCAGACTTGTTGAGCTTCTCCAGCTTTGTGTTTGTTACAGATTTACAGCATCCACGGAATTTCACATGTA
This sequence comes from Ginglymostoma cirratum, assembly GCA_024137785.1. Taxonomy (NCBI): domain Eukaryota; kingdom Metazoa; phylum Chordata; class Chondrichthyes; order Orectolobiformes; family Ginglymostomatidae; genus Ginglymostoma; species Ginglymostoma cirratum. The sequence continues at coordinate 70,970,941 of JAHRHZ010000144.1, forward strand.
TTATTAAATGTTGATTAGCACATTTGATTTGTAATTCCATGAATATTTAAAATACTTGACTAAAACTTTGAAAACGTTTGCAAAAAAATCACATGCATACAGCAGTCAAGGACACTCCATGGAACAAAGGATTTCTATAAAAAAATTCTTTGGCAATTAACCTGCAGATTCAGAATGCAGAACAGAATTTGTGAGCTTCAGACACAACATGCTATGACAACAAAGGAAGATTACAGCATAAAGTATTTAAAAAATATTGTCAAAGTTGAAATATAAATTGATTTTGAAAGGGAAGAAAGCAGTGTTGTTACTTATGAATGGAAACTGGAATTTGCAGTGACAGGACATCAAAACGTTCAACCATGCAACAAAAGAATCAAAGCAGAATGAAACATCAGCAATGCTGAATAAATGATATTTGCTTGTAAACGAATTGTTGAAGGTTACTATTTATGATCTATAAAACAGATGAGATCAACATGAACTCATAAGAAAAGTAAAGTCAAAGCCAATGGATCAGGTAACAGATCAGACATCCTGAGGCATCTGATCATGAATGGCATAGAACAACTCAACTAACTGGAAGTCAAAGGTCCTCAACTAACCCCATCCTCAATGGTGGGGGAGCTCATCACATCACTGCACAAGACAAGGCCAAAGTATTTGTAACTATCTTCACCCAAATATGTTAAGTAGATGATTTAACATTGTATTCTCCCGAGATCCCCAACATTACAGATACCAGCCTTTAGCCAATTTAATGTGTTCCACATTCAAGCAGGAATTGGAAAAAGGCAGTGGTACTGCAAAAACAAGCCCCCTAACAACATTCCTGTGGTAGGAATGACGGCTCTTACTCCAAAACTTGTCTGCACATTGATCCAAACTTTTCCAGTCTAGCTGTTGGCATCAACCCAAACATGTGGAAAATTGTCCAGACATGTCAAGACCACAAAAATCAAAACAAATCCAATCCACCAATTACCACCCTATCAATCAACTCTCAAGCATCAGGAAAGTGATAGAAGATGTTGGAAACAGCTATGTTAATTGATATGTACACAGCATAAGCCTGGTCCTGGACATTCAGTTTGGGTTTCACCAAGCTGAACTCCAGAAGGGAGGCAAAGATATCTTCCCTCGCTATCACGGCAGCAATAGATCAAGTGCAGCATCAAGGAGTTCGAGCAAAATTAATGTCACATGAATCAGAGAAAAAACTCTTCAATGGTTGAAGAAATACCAAGCTCAAAAGGGAGAGCTCAGTTGTTGCTGGAGGACAGACACCCTCAATTGCAGGATATAGCTTCAGGAGTTCCTCAGGTAGGTGTCTTAGGTCCAACCATCCTCTCTTTCTTCACCAATGATCTCCCCTCCATCATAAGGTCAGAAGTGCGAATGTTCACTGATGATTATATAATGTTATTTGTGATTACTTAGATATTGAAGTAGTTAATGTGCAGAAAGACCAGGACAAAATTCAATCTTTGGATGATAAATAACAAATCATGTTTTTGCCTCATAACTGCGTGTCAATGACCATCTCCAACAAGATAGAAATTTACTGTCTCCACTTGACATTCATATGGAATCCCCCATGATCAACATCTGGTGGTATTCTCATTGATCCGCAACTGAACTGGGCCACCCGTATAATCCTGTTTCTTGGATTTTGAAGCTTTGACTTGTCTGCCTCCTCTCCACCTATCCTCTCCTCTATCCATCTTCTATCTGCCTCCCCCTCTCTCCCTATTTATTTCAGAACCCTCTTCCCCTCCGCCATTTCTGATGAAGGGTCTAGGCCCGAAATGTCAAGCTTTCCTGCTCCTAAGATGCTGCTTGGCCTGCTGTGTTCATCCAGCTCCACACCTTGGTATCTCGGATTCTCCAGCATCTGCAGTACCTATTATATCTTGGATTTTGAAAATAGTTTACGAGCCCAGAAATCACAGGACCTGTCCACAAACACCACACTTCCCAATTTTGTGATGGCGAAAATGGGAGACAGTTTGCATTTTGCCCACAAAAAGTTCAAAGAAGCAACTTGCCTTTAAAATCATCAGCTAACCCCACTCAAGTTGGAATTTAAGCATCCAGGAGTGCAACTCACACAAAGTTCAAAGTAGATTTATTAAGAGCAGCTGCATTTATTTGTCTTGCCAGGATTGCCTTTTGGAGAGGTAAGATGTGTCTTCGGATATGGTCTCAAGTCAGTTTCAGGGCAGGTAAGATTAGCTCTGGAATGATTATAACTGTTATAAATATGCGAAAAAGCACATAAACTCATTAACTGATAAGCTCATGGGAACCTTCAACAGATCTACCAATGTCAATTGTCAAAAAATCAAGGTGACCTATCAAGAGGACTTGCCAATATCACATGTTATGGATACTAAGAGAACTTGTCAAATGGTACTATCAAAGGGAGCTGAAAAGCTGTCCAATATTTAAAAGTTTCCTCCTTAAAATCTTTGCATTAGTATTTGGAATGTCGAAGGGAAAAAATGCTTTCTATTTCATGTTGTTTTGTTAACATTGGTGTTCGTACTGTCATTCTTGGGTTTCTGTGGCATGATTGGTTTCATAGCCTTCCATTAACACAGTTCAGTGGCTGCAAATTTGCAGTTTGAATGACAGGTAAAATGATTACTCACTCTTCGAAATGGGACTATGAACTCCAATGCATAATGTTATAAGGTATTCTTTATTTGATGAAATGTGATGATACAGTGTCAGACAGCCAAATCAAATCAGCCTCCCTTTCCCTGTACACAATACAGGTAAATTAAAATATTCAATGATCTTCAAAATTACTCCAATTTTTTCCAAACAGATTTTCTACATCATCAATACCAGCCTTTGTGAACAACTGCTAACATACTTTATGAATAATTGATACCAATAACCAAGTTTATATCTTAAACAGAATAATTAACAGTTTATGATTAATACAGTAGCTTTACTAAAGGAATGTTAAACAACAAGATAATTTATTTAATGTGTATGACTTAAATCCAATCTTCTTTGAATCTAGCTCGTACTCATGAAAGACAGACATACAAACAGATACATTTAAGGGATAAATCAGAAGAAAAATGAATGTGATGTAACTGGCTAGTTTATTTAAACTGTTTCCATGGTGCATGGAATGAATGACACATGTGATTGTATCTTGCTTAATTTCTGACAACCCAGTCAATGTAAATAGTTTCCAGTAGGCTTCAGGGAACATTCACTTAATTCTTACAACAGGATTTTATTTTCCAAACTTTCATTGCATTGATAATGGGAGGATAACCAAAGATGCAATCAGACCTCCATCCTGTAGTTCTGGCAGCCACAATCCTTCTGACAAAATATATAGTTCAAAACCAGTGCAAATTTTGTTTTTTTTTTCCCCGCAATATTCTCTTGGTACCCACCTCCCTGTGAGACCCCTGTTAACATCCAAATATCTGCCATGTGTTTGAATATAATGCCTCTTCAGAGTTGGAACACCTATACAGCATTTTGAACAAGAATTAACTGGCTATTCAGTGGCCTCATAAACAAATATCAGTTTGATTGTTTTCATCTTCACTTTAAAAATAAGTTGCTGCTCACAGTCCAAAAGTCACCTTCAGCTCTCAGCTCACAGTTCACAGCTACAAACCAAAATGACAAAAAAAAAAGAAAATCAGTGAGGGTCTGAATAGAAATGTGTGACGTTACCAGGCTTTATGTTGTTGAATAAATTGAAATATAGTAACTGAAGTTCCATAAACATGAATATTTTCTCAACGCAGTGAATTTTGCAGTAGCCACGTAAAACTTTATTTTATAGAACTTCATTTATGTTATTCCTGCTTAGGTCCTGTGGAATGTTATAGTGGGTAGAGGATAAATTGGCATTGTAGTTCTAAGGGAAAAGACTGGGGGTGGTGACAAATTAGGGGTCCCTTCAGTTGGCATGGGTGTGGGGTCAGGGACAATAGCTAACATATAACTTTTTGGAGTCATGTAGGATTGAAAACAATATGGCATGAATGGACATGATAGAACTTTCGTTTTGGGGAAGTGGGGAGCAGTATGTGTGGAGGCTGTTTTAAGTTTTATTCATCTTAAGGTTTTGGACTTATTCTCAGAGTCCCAAGGGAAGCATTTCACCCTGTCTTCCACCATGCCCTACATCCAGCTCTTTACATCTGTGTTCAACTTGCCTTAACTTATAACATAACCTGCACCACCGCCACTGCCCCCCTCACCGCACACCCCCACTGCCCCCAGACCAAAAACCTGATATTTAAATCAGCAATTTTAAAATGTCAAGTTTACAGAGCAGAGAATTCTGCTCACCCTCACACCAGGCGTTGTGACGAAAGTCTTGGTATTGTATGTGCAAGAGCAGGTCAGCAGCTATGATCCCTGTGGTGAGTAACTCACCTCTTGATTCTCCAAAGCCTGCCCACCATCTCAAGAGTCAAGTCAAAAAATACGGCAGAATACTGTTATGGTGGTTTCACACTTAATAATTTGGAATTGAGTTGAGTTGAATGGATTTTGTGGAGTTGTGGGTAATTGTGTTTTCTTTTAATAAGTCAATGAAACATTGGATTTTCTCTTAACAAGGCAGTTCTCGGATGACATATGTCTAATGTTAACTGCTTACTTCCTGTAGGCCCCTTGCTTTAGTTCATGGACGTCAGTTTACAATTTCTGCAGATGACCAACCTGCAGATGGAAAAGAGCATCTCAGCTCAACTCTCCTGTTTCTTAAAAAAACCTCTTCTGGATCTTGTGGGCTACCTCGTGTCCTGGTCCAGTCTGAGCCCTGATGTCTTGCAAGCGAATGTTTGGAAGGATCCTTGATACTTGTGTTTCCTGACCAAGTGGCATTAACAAATACCCCAGAGACATCTGTTTGTGTTTCATAATATCTATCTTTACAGACCAGAATATTAGACCAAACAGATGTCTGAACATTCTACATCTTATCTTGTTTATTTGTCTTCAAGGATACCTATTTTCTGAAATGTTCTTTAATTCCAAAGCGGATTTGCGGAGAGAAATCCACAGGAATGTATAGTGGAAATGTGTCTGTACATATGTGTATATGGTGTGATTATGTATGTCTGAGCATGTTCTGTATTACTTACAGGGATAAACATTTATATTTTCATGTTATAAACTAACCAACTTTGCTTCATCATTGAATATATTTTATTCTGAATAAATTAATAATCTAGTCTTTATTAAAGAAACCTGGTTGATTATTCTTTTCATTTTCAGTCTCATACAGAGCAATTATATCATTGCACAAATCATAACAGGGTAAAACAATTAAATTTATGTTGCGACCCATACGGTGTAACTAAAGAGAGTGCACTCCTCCTATTTCATTCGTAAAACACTCCTCACTCGCTGGATTAGAGCAGTTCGATAACACTGAAGAAATTGGGCACTATCCAGAAGTAGGTAGCCCACTTGATTGGCAATTAGCCACCTAAAATAGCCACACCCTCCACCACCAACATACAGTGACAGCAGTCTGCATCACTTGATATCCTCTTCAGCCTCCATTGCAAGGAAGAAAAACCAATAATTCTGTTTCTTGTTTTTCAAAATGTGCTTATTATCCAGAATTTGGTGTACTAGCCTCCCGTAAAATGCTAAGCACCAAGTGAACTCCACAATGGGAACATGTAGCGTCGTGAGGCCTTACAAACAACTTTTCTCCCCTCGTCATTAACAGAAGATGCAAACTGAAGTTTTTATGAAGCCAATCAAAACATTTTGTAAATTGAGTGTAGCCCAAGGAAATTTGTGTCAGTTTCCATTGTAAGTCCTGCTGGAGTCACATAATTTGCTTCGTACGCTTCCCAAAGAAATTTAGGATCAAATTTTCTTTTACTGTCAAAAAAGATGGATTTATGCTTACATTCCGAGAAATACTGAAACATTTTCAGATATCCAGACTGACAATTACCATGGCAGATAACCCAGCAAATGTCAAACTTTCAGATATGTGTATTTGTCCGTTCTGCCATGCTGTTCCCATTACGCTGCAGCATAGTATCTGAATGAGCATTTTCCATCAAAAATACATTGAGCTATGCACTTTTCCCTTGTTTATTCAACCCTAACTAAACATAAACTGAAAGTCCATATAAATTATGTACTAAATTCAGATCTAAAACATTTTGCAATGAGCACTTATTGGGTGAAATCACAGCAATTTTGTTTTCTCTTTGAAAGAAGATGCAATTAGTTGCCCATGACTACGTTATATTGTGATTTCACACTACTCGAATCTTGAAGAACAAAATATAATGGAAGAGATTTTCAGTTTCTGGATGCAACAATAATAAGGAGGAAATTCAGACTACTCCACCTAATATTTGCTGAATCACTCATTCAACTGTTGAATTGTTCATTGTTGAAAATAGTCATCTGAAGACATTTGCTATTTACAATCATTTCCGCTTTAACTGCAGAAAGTACTGTAATTAATCATAATAATCTATTCATGTTAAAGATGAGCTGCAGTACAATTATTTTTAAGGAAGTCTTGACTAAAATAGCTATTTTGAGTTGCTAACTATGATCCAATAGAATGGGTGAATTAGTTGTATTAGATGAGTAGAGATTTCACTTCACTGACATCCCTTTGTTTCAATTGGGAATGGCAAGCGCTGTAACGGTGTTATCTTGTTTTCAAAAAGCTATAATTGATCTCTACAAAGCAGCAAACAGCAACTTAAAAAAGAAAGACTGTTCATTTTTCAACAGACAAATGACATTAAAGTTCAGTGAGGAATATTCAATGCTTTAATTAAAAACATCTTCAGACTCTGTAATTTCCTTTAAAGTGACATAGGACAAAATTACAAAGCACGTCAAGAACAATGTCCTCTATTAAGAACCCTTAAAATCTTTAAGTGCACGTTATTTCCAAGTACAAAGTCTAAATAAATGAATAGATTAAGGAAGGATTGAATATTCTGAATATCAAAGTGACAGAATAACACAGTGTGAAGCTCGAGGAGCAGAGCAGGCCAGTCAGCATCAGAGGAACAGGAAAGTTGACTTTTCAGGTCGGGACCCTTCTTCAGAAATGGGCATTTCTGAATTTCTAAAGAAGAGTCCCAACCTGAAACGTCAACTTTCCTGCTCCTCTGATGTTACCTGGCCTGCTGTGCTCCTCCAGCTTCACACTGTGTTATCTCTGACTCCAGCATCAGCAGTTCATAATATCTATAAGTGAGTTATAACCTCACTGCGAAGCCTTCATTTCTGAAGAAGGGTCCCGACCTGAAACATAAACTTTCCTGCCCCTCTGATGCTGCCTGGCCTGCTGTGTTCCTCCAGCTCCACACTGAGTTATCTCTGACTCCAGCATCGGCAGTGCCTACTGTCTCAAAGTGATAGAATAATTTGTTTAGCACATAAAAACTATAGCATTTCTAACATATATGTTCATGCACCGATAGAGTGGTCAGATAAGTACATTTTCACACTTCTCTACACCATTAAAGAATTTCATTATCTTCACTTCAAGATTAACACCCAATGCCCCACCTCATCACATCAACATGCTACATTTTGCAATATTAGGTGATTTTCACCTACTGAATGATTTTTTGGTGCATAAAACACAGGGCTCATCTTAGTTCCTCTGAAGTGTTGAAAGTGCAATTTGCCAAATCCGTTTAAAATAGTAAACTGCTTTCAAAATACTGAAAATCTGGAACACAAGAGGGCAGTTGGAGTAAACATGTTCTCATAATAAAAAGTCTTCCAATATTGCATAATGTCATGTTTTCTTTCTAGTCCCAGATCCATTATTTTCTGAAAACCATCCAGTTTAGGTAGTCTTGCCAACGAAATAGAACAACTTCAGTTTTGCAGCCAAATTGGAAACCTGTTGGCTATGCAATTTGTGCATGTTATTTTTCTAACCCTTCCTGAAGTGGTTTGGTCATGACTGGTGGAAACTGATACAAAATTTGCTTTGTTACAGTTGCAGACTAATACTTGTGCTGCACCTGAAAAAATACAGCTGCCATGTTATACAAACCAGGTTACAATGTGTGTATGAAGTAAGGTAAACTGAGCACAATCTTTAAAGGTATGCCTCTACATTTCTTGTTCGTTGTAAGTGGAAATGTCAAACATATTAGAAGTTTAAAATTGTTCAAATTCATACTTTTCTTTTCACATAATGATGACATCACTGGTTCAGTCAGCATTTACCCTGTAACCCTAATTGCTCTTGGGTGCTTCAGATATAGAATCATATAATCATTCGGTACAGAAGAGGCCCTTCAGCTGATTGAGTCTTTAATGCCAAAAATACACTACTGTCTACATTAGTCTCACGCCAAGCCCACAGCCTTGAATTTATGATTTCGTTCCTAGCTCCTCAGACAATATCCAGGCTGAGGCTAAAAGTGGCAATTAACATTCACACTACACCAATGCTGGACAATGACCATCTCTAACAAGAGGCATTCCAAATATTGTCCTTTGACATTCAAAGGCCTTATTATCCACTATCAATAAACTGGGATTACCATTAACTAGAAACTGAACTAAACTAGCCACATAAATTTTGTAGTTATAAGAGCAGTTCAGAAGCTCGGAATGATGTGGTGAGGAATTCGCATCCTGACTCCCCAAAGCCTGTCCATCATGTACAAGGTAAAGTTCAGAATGGTGATGGAACTCTCCCCATTTGCCTGAATAAGTGCAGCTCCAACAATTCTCAAGAAGTTTCACAACATTGAGGGCAAAGAAGCCTGCTTGATTGGCATCACATCCATGGACATTCAGTCCCTTCACCACCAACACTCAGCAGCAGCATTATGTATCATCTACAAGTTGCACTGCAGAAATTTATTAAAGCTCCTTAGGCAGCACTTTCCAAACCGACAATCACTTACATTAGGCCAAGGATAGCAGATAGATGGGAACTCCAAGTATCCCTCCAAACCACCCATTTAAATACTTCAAAATATACTTCCGTTCCTTCAGTGTCACTAGCTCAAAATCCTGGAATACTTTTCCAAACAGCAACTTGGTCTATCTATAACAGATAAACAGCAAAGGTTCAAGGAAGCTGCTCACCACCGCCTTCTCAAGGGCAAGTAGGATGGGCAATAAACGAGTGAATAAAAGAAACAAATTCACCGTCTGTCATTGTGGGATTAAAAGCAATGTCACCAGAACATTAACTTGGATAAGTGGATCACTAGTCTAACAACATTATCACTATCCAATCATCTTCCCATGTATTAAAGGGTGAAATCTTTTGAGGTGTGGAAATCACTAGATTACCTTTCCACATTTACTTTTTAACATTTTGATGGAGTTCTGTATTTCTCACAGAAAATTCCAAATCTGGCCCCATCAAAAGTGCCAAGGTGCGTTCAATTGGAGTCCTTCTTCATAGTGCAAGCTTTTGGAGGAAAACATGTGGGAGAGGAAGAGTGACAGGTTATGCCCTGTTTTTGCATCATTCATTGTTGAATACTGGATAAAGTTTCACTCACTAACACACCAAAATGGCAGCACGGTGGCTCAAAGATTAGCACTGCTGGCTCACAGCGCCTGGGTTCAAATCTAGGCTCAGATGACTGGCTATGTGGAGCTTGCATATTGCCCCTGTATCTGCTTAGATTTCCTCTGGGTTTCCTCCTACAATGTGCAGGTTATGTGGATTGGCCATGTTAAATTGCCCTTGTTTTCTGGAGATGTGCACGCTAGAGTGAATTATCCCTGGAAAATACAGAGTTACAGGGATATGGTAAGTCGGGTCTGGGTAGGATGCTCTTGAGAGTGTCAGTTGGACTCGATAGGCTGAGTGGCCTGTTTCCACACTGTAGGAATTCTGTTATTCAAAAGCCTGAGGACCTGAGAAAAGCTTTTTGACGTATTCATGAATGAGTGTGAGTAAATTCAATGCATCGGTGGCATAATGGGTACGGCGGTAGCTCAGTGGATGAGGTGGCAGGGTGCAAGATGGATAGGGTGACAGATCAAGTAAGGCAGTGTGAGGAGGGAGGAATATGGCAGGGTGAGTAGGCCGCTGAGGTTGATTCAGATCCTGTTGTGGTGAATTAGTGTCAATTGTTTTAGGAAATTTGGAGAGATTAGTGCATTAATGGTGGGATGGGAAGGTGGAGAAGTCAGAGGTTCAGGCAAATCAGAATGAGGGGACTTGCAATTTCAGGGGTGTCACAGGATAAATATAGATTCAGAAGTTTGGTGGAGAACCGGAGAGTGAGAGAGTCAAGGAATCTTGGGAGCCGGAGTTGGAGGTAGTGTTGTATAATTGTCCAGAGGTTAGAGTGAGTTTAAATCTGTTCACAGTTCCTATGCAACCAATCAGATGTATAATTCTGATTTGGAGACAGTGGTGCAAGGGAGCTGGGAACCTCATTTTAACTTCTTAGGCAATTCCGGTACAGTAATTGCATCAGAACTATAAAGGGGCAGATGGTGGAATTTGGATTCATAAAATATCTGGAATTAAGAATCTAATGATGACCATGAATCTATTGCCGATTGTCAGAAAAACCCATCTGGTTCACCAATGTCCTTTAGGGAAGGAAACTGCCATCCTTGTCTGGTCTGGCCGACATGTGACTCCAGATCCACAGCAATGCGGTTGACTCTGAACTGCCCTCTAGGAAATTAGGGATGGGCAATAAATGCTGCCGAGCTAGCGATGCCCTCCTCCTATTAGTGAATACAAAAAAAAAGTGCATCTTTGTGTCTAAGCCTGATTTCTGACTAACCAAAGACTGGAAGGTTTAGATTTTTTTTTCCATCAATGCGTCAACTAATGGAGCCAGCAGTGCATCCTATCAAATAATAGTTAAAAATGGTTTTCCTTTTAACAACGCATTTGATCTGTTCAAAGGACTTTTTAAAAAATATTGTAATCTGTTGTCTACGTTAGGTCATATATTATTTCCAACATTTAGACAATTATTATCATTAATCAGGTGAAATGTAATTCAAGAAGTTAACCTTTACCATATATTAAGGAAACCATAGGGAAAGAAAAATTGGTTCAATAGTCATCTTCATAACTACCCATCTAAACATGCAGAATATAAAGCCAAAGAACAGAATGCTGGAAGCCTGAAACAAACCAAATAGTAGGTTTTCCACTTTTGTGCAATAAGCAACCCACATGAAAATTGCATGTCACTGGGCTTAAAATTTTAAATCAATGCATTCCGAAAATTTGGTTGATTATAAGTTTAAAAAAGGAAATCAAAATGTGGCAACTGGTTGCAGTTTTATTAGTACAGGTTAAATCTGGTTAATCAGAAAAATAAATAAACATTTTTGATTGGATTGTCCAGTCCATTATTTGTGACTCACTCAATTTTAAAAACTGAACATTACTTAAAAATTTATTTGAACATTTATTTGTTACATGGGTGTACAGTAGACAATTTCTGACTGGTGAGAAAAGTCCTATTAAAGGATTTTCTCGTTTGCCTCATGTACTTACGCTTTGAAGAACAACCTTTATTTTAAGAACCTTATTAACAAAGGGGAACAATCAGCAGGAACTCGCAAAAGTGATTAATATTATCTGGAGATCTGGACAATTGTGTGAGAAGGGCCTATCCCTAGTGACTGATGCAAAATACCTCAAATTTTCTGTGTGTTGAATGCAGTTTATGCCAAACCAGAATAATATCCTGAAATGTTCGGTAAACTATGCTGCAAAAGCAACCAAACAATAAAGCAACTCGTGAGAATTTACAGACACAGTTCTGATGAAGGGTCCTCACTTGAAACATTAACTTGTCCATTGTTTCTCTGATGCTGACACATTTGTGAAGGATGTGTCATTCGAGTTTATTTTATGTATGTTTCGAGCATATTTTATATATTTTTACATAGATATTCCCCACTTTAGAAAAGCCTCACAAGCATTTTAACATGGTTTCTAAAATGTGAAATGTCAAAAAGTTTTCATTTCCAGGTGAAGAATGATCTGTCTAAAAATATAGTTGGTATTGTTCCATTGTAATTCATGAGCATACTTGCAGAGTAAATTGACTGATGACGTAATTTGGATATTAGGTAACACCTGTAAAGAGTAAAGAAACCCCAAGGCACTTCAAGATAGGGGTTGAAAATTAACTTTGACATGTTTAACAGGAAATGTTTTAAGATTATGAATTAAATACATCATTTTTGACCACACTTCAGGCTCAAGAAAGAATTGCTCCTCAAAAGTGGTCATTGACTTATTGCACACAGTTGCATTTCTAACACAGCTAACTATCATGACTAAGGCCTTGCTAAGACCAATTCCTTGTTATTCTTATTAATTTCAACAGACTTGGAAGATTCCTCTCACTCATGCTAACTAAGATCTGTCGCTCTTGCATATATAATATTGTGATATTGTTGTCTATCTACTTGTTGAGGCTTCAGTTTGCAGTGAAATAAAATAAAAACCTGCAGAAGCTGCGGATCTGAAACAAAAATGAAACAAAAAATATTGGAAGAAGCTCAGTAGGCCTGGCATAAAACTGTCAGATATAGGAACAGAATTAGGCCATTTGGGCCATCAAGTCTGCCCCATCGTACAATCATGGCTGACTCTTTTTTTTCCAATTCCACTCTCCCCATGGCTGACTTTTTTTTTCATCTCCATTCTCGTATCTTCTCCCCATAATCCTTGCTCCCCTTACTAATCAAGAACCTATCTATCTCTGTCCTAAATACACTCAATGACTTGGTCTCCACAACCCCCAGAGTTACCACCCTCTGTCTGAAGAAATTCTTCCTCATCTCAGTTCTAAAAGGTGGTCCCTTCACTCTGAAGCTGTAACCCTAGGTCCTAGTCTCTCCTACTAGTGGAAGCATCTTCTCCATGTCCACTTTATCAAGGCCTCTTAATAGTCTGTGAGTTTCAATCAGATCCCCCCTCACCCAACCTTCTAAACTCCATCGAGTATAGACAGCATCTGTAGAGAGAAACACAGAGTTAACTTTTCCATTCCATTAACCCTTTGTCAAATCTGATGTAAGGAGAGATTTTGCTTCAGTTTTTTGTATTTTAATTTTCAACATACTCACACAATTGACTGCATTGTGCTACAAGATATAATTAGAATCATTGAACTCTAGCATACTGTTCTGTCAACAAAACATTCACTCATGGGATGTGTGTATTGTTGTCTGGCCAACATTTATTGCCCGTCCCTAGCTGCCCTTCAGAAGGTGGTGATCAGCTGCCTTCTTGAACTGCTGCAGTCCACATGCTCTAGGTTGACCAACAATGACCTTAGTGAGGGAATTACAGGGTTTTGACCCAGCAACAGTGAAGAATAGACCTAGCAAAGAGTCAACAGGGTATGGGCAGCACCTAGTAAAATTAAAAGTCAATGGAAATCGGGGCAAAACTCTCCATTTGTTGAATTAATGGAACAAAGAAAGATGCCTACAGTTGTTGGAAATCATCCTAACACCAGACCATCACAGCAGAGGTTATTCAAAGTAATTTCTTACTCAACCATCTTCAACCAGTTCATCAATGCACGTTCTTCCAAAGTCAGAGGGGAAGATGTTTGCTGTTGATTGCATATTTACATGGCAGTGTTCCATTTCACAAGATGACTGCTTGTATTGTGATCATCAACTCACTGTTAAGCATTTGATTTAGCTCAGGAGCCCCACTCTGGAGTGGCAATTCCTATTACCTTTCAGGCAGAGGAAGACAAAGGCTAACAAGGTGCACAATTTGCATTCCTTTGTTCTTTATGTATCCCTGTTTTCGGCCATCTGAGCTTTTCATTCTTTTTTGCTTCTTCCAATTCTCTTTGAACTATTAAGTTAAAACAAAGGTCATTGCCATCAGCACCTGCCTTCTAACCGTCAGTGTCAACATTCGCCAGCTTCATTCCTTCTATGCAGGAAAATTTTATAACCTAAGTATGGACACCTAGGAGGTCGCAACCCAGTGGCCTATTCATTGTACAGAAAGGTTTTGTCTCTACAGCAACCAACCTGATGTACCTGACTAAAACAGCTATTGGTTGATTAAATAGCAATGAATGAATTAGCATCTAAAGATTCTAAGGATACATATGCAATAGCTAATGTGCAGCATATCTGTTCAGCCTGCTTAACATATGATTCTTGGTCCTCAGTACAGTTGAAGACCTCATTGAGAACGTATTCTTGTTAGACTTGCAGTTTGGTGCTTTCAGTCAGGCTGCTGTTGTTCCAAACTCTCTCACTCAGCTGAGACATAACAGCTGTAGCTTTTGAAATGCATGCACTGATTTCAGCATTAAATGACAGATTGCTGGTGATTGTGGAGCCTAGATATGTGAAGTTATCAGCAACCTCCAGCATCACTTGCCAATGTTGATATATGGAGTGCAACAAAATCCTAGAACATGAAGTTCATCCTACCAATGCTAATGATCAAATCAAACTATTTACACGTGATTGATTTTGCCCATTTCCCAGCACAGTTGTCCCTCAGAATGATACTGTTACATCCGCAGCTTGAAACAATTCTGAGAATAACTTGGTGAGTCTGTGTCTTAGAGTTCAAGCAGGTAGGACTGAAAAGCACTCTGTCAGTTCTGGTGTTTAAGGAGATGATCTAAAGGCAGATAACAGCAGCATAGAAACTGTTTGCCCCTATGTGGATCTAAAGAATACGGGTATTGCTTCATCAGAGCCGACCTTATTCATCATGTTGTCATGTTCGTTGACATTGAGCACCTTCTAGACAGATTCTTGTTTTTTCCGTAACTTAAGCAAACTGTTTCTACTCAAGAGCAAATGTTTTATTGAGATCAATAAAGGCAATATATGGGAGTGTCGTTATTTAAAAAATCTCTCCAGGAGCTGCCAGACTGAAATGTTCATGTTAATTGTAAAGGAATTGGACAATATTCAGTTCCTGGCCTAATTCCTCAGGTACAGAAGCAGCCTTCACCCCCACACAACAAGTCCAGGGCAACTTTCCAGCTCAGATTGGGAGGGAAAGTAAGCAAAGGGGTGTGTAAGAAAGTTGAGTAATCAGATCAATCATGATCTTATGGAATTAGATGCAGACTCAAAGGGTTATATAGCCCTCTCCTGCTCCTAATTCAAATTTTCATGTATTTATATTCACACTACACAAGTACCAGGTAATGATCATTGCAATCAAAAGTGAATCTATTTTTCCTTGGTATTCACTTGCATAGCCATCACTGAATCCCACACCATAAAATCCTGAGGGGAAAACTTTGATAAGGAACTAAACTGGACCAGTCAGCAAAATGCTGTGGCTACAAGAGCAGATAAAAGGCTGGGAATTAGGTGATGAGTGACTCAACACCTGATTCTCCAAAGTAGAATGAATATCTACACAGCACAAGTGATGGAATACCTCACACCTACCTTGATGTTGTGCAACATCAAACACTCTCAAAAAGCTTGACTTCACAGTACAAAACAGACCACTTGACTGCAATAAAAGCATACAGTGCTGGAAATGCTCAGCAGCTCTGACAGCATCAGAAGAGGAGTCTGTGGACTTGAAACATCAGTGCAGTTTCTCTCTTCACAGATGCTGCCAGATCTGAGTTTCTCCAGCAAGTTCTGTTTTCATTTCAGATCTCTAACATTCTCAAAGTTTTGCTTTAAATTGACCATGTGATTTGGAAACAAATCCAATTCCTTAAACGTCCACTCCCTCCACTAATGGTGCACAATATGGGTCATCTACAAGATACATTGCAACTACATGCCAAGTCTTCTTCTGCAGCACATTTGAAACTATCACCTCTAACACTAAGAGAGGCAAGGGCAGAAGATGGACCATCACCATTCGCTATCCTAATTTATAACTATATTGCCAATACTTCACCAATACTTTGTCAAAATTCAGAGACGTTCTCTGAACAGCACCGGGTACATTGATACCCAATGACTGCAACAGTTCAAGAAGATTCACTATAATATTCCTAGGAGCATTTAAGGATAGGAGATAAATACTATCTTTGCCAATGCCACTTACAACCCAAGAATGATTTTTAAAAGTTTCCTTCTGCATTGTGCAGTCAAGAGTGCAGATGTCTCTAAAGCTGTATCTCTCCTTGCAGCTCTGCAATATTCTATATCATGACTCCAAACAGAAACTGACATGAAGATCAACAAAAAAAAGGCTTCACTGGCTAAGGAATGTAATACAAACATAAAGCTGTTACAGAAGATTTGATTATTGCATGTGAAGGCTGATCCTACTTAGTGTATTAGGTTGACATACATTTGCAGCAACATGCAGAAGCACAATATGTAGCGATACAGGGGTCTGTTCTTTGAGTATTGAGCGCAAAGGTTATTAATTCACAATCACACGAAAGTGCACCACTGGATTTTATTGGAATTCTGCCACCCACTATAAATAGTCATTCCTTCCAGAATTGTTGGTGGCAATTGAATTTTGCAGAAGAAAGACCTTGATAAGATGATGTTCAGACTGGAAGCTAAATATTCGAGAGATTTTGACTTTAAGAAAGAACATCAGGAATTATACTTCATGTCACCTGACTTTTCCGAACCTGTAGCTGTGTTCATTAAGGAAAGAGAGATCTATGAAGCAGCAGGTTATCCATATTTTGCATCTAGTGTCAGTAACAAGTATATCAATGTCATCAATAACACAATATACATGCAGAGTTAAGCTGCCACTGCATTATCCAGTGATGGCCTTAGTGAGTTTTCAGAAAAATGGTCCAGGCTGATCGCAGTTTTTAAATAATTATTTTGATCTGTAAGAATGAAAATGCTGAACTTGTGTCTATTCATTGATAGCCCCTCCGATAATTAATCAATCTCAAATGAATGCGACAGCTTAATGGAGCCAAAAATTTGAATATTGTCAGCGTAAAGTTATTAGCTGAGCATTTGCCAAGAACCCTAAAGTATTACTTAAAAATACACAGAAAAATAATTAGCATGGGGCTGGCTGAACACAGCAGGTCAAGCAGCATCATAGGAGCAGGAAAACTTGATGTTTCGGGCCCGAAACGTCAAGTTTTCCTGCTCCTATGATGCTGCTTGACCTGCTGTGTTCATCCAGCCCCATGCTTGTTATCTCGGATTCTCCAGCATCTGCAGTACCTTTTATCTCAGAAAAATAATTAGTTCACTTGAGTAATGTTACTATAAAAAGACCCGACATATACAATTAAAGGTCAGGGTATCCAGCAAAAGTAATAAGGGCAACCAATATGCAGCAGGAAATATTGCTACTTGAAGACATAATTGTTTGTGTATGAAGTATTCAAAGAAATGTTAAGGATAAGGCTCCTGCTTTGGTGTTCCAAATGCCTTTGTGGAATAATCGGAAAATCCTGTATATTTACTATCTAGTTAGCAATCAAGTTTTCCCTGTTATAACCAATCTTCCTAATGCGCAGAATCTGATAAATCTTTGCACAAATTATCCCAATTACTTTGCTCCTCTGTTCTGAACAGCGCATGTAGAATCTGTTCCCATTGCTCGATGGACCATTGTTTTTGCAACAAACCAAAAACTAAATATGATTCAAAGTTTGTTTACAAAAAAACTTTGTTAGATTCCCCTGATGACCTTCCCAAGGGCCTATCCTTGCCTCCTTCCTATTTTTCAGCAACAGCTGTCTTGCTGACTCCATCCAAAGGCACAAACTTAGTTTTATCAGATACACTGATGACACCAGATCTGTTGTTAAATTATCAGTCTGATCTGACATCCAGCCCTGGATAAAAAGTAATTTCCAACATAACAAAGACTGAAGCCATTGATTTTAGTCCTCAATCCAAACTCCACTACCCAGCTATCAACGCCATTTCTCTCCCTGGAGTAACAAATGGAAATTGCTCACAACGTTAATCTCACATTTGTCCTTGAAATGATCTTTTGGCCTCATTCATGCCATCACCACGACCCTACTTCCACCTCCATATTATTTTTTCGACTTTGTGCCTATCTAAGCTTATCTAGGCTGATGTCCTCACCTATACCTTCATTAGGATTAGAACTCTAACCCTATTGCTTGGGCCTGTCTACTCCAATGCATTTCTGGTGGTCTCTTACATTCTACCCTCCATAAGCATGAGGTAATGCAATCATAATGCCTGGTCTTAGCTGTGAGGCTTCTTAGGCAATTTCAGAGAGTATTTAAGAAACAAGAACATTATACCCCTGTTCCTTTATACCTCTGACCTCAGTGCCCCTTACTGACTTCCCAGAAAAGCAACTTCATACTAAAATACTCTTCCTTGTTTTCAATTCCAACCATGGCTTCGCATCTCCCTGATTTTATAATCTTCTTCATTCCATAAGCCCCCAAAAACATTTGTCTTTTTCTAGTACTGGTCTTTTGTGTACTCTACACTACAATTATTATGTGGAGATGCAGGCATTGGGCTGGGGTGGACAGACTCAGAAGTCACATGACACCAGGTTACACTCCAACAGGTTTATTTAAAATCACAAGCTTTTGGGCCACTGCTCCTTCTTCAAGTCCACTTGATGAAGGAGCAGTGTTCTGAAAGCTTGCAATTTTATATAAACCTGTTGCTTCATTATTGGCAGTGCTTTTGTTGCCTATGCCCCAAGTTCTGGAATTCCTTCCTAACCATCACAATTTCAGAATTCACTTTCCTACTTGAAGCCACTTTTTAAAATTTACATCTTTGACCAGACTTTTGGCCATTTGACCAAATATCTCCTGATATGGCTCAGTGTATTATTTTTTTCCTTTAATGATCCTGGGAAGTGCTTTGGGAGTTTTCATTATTTTAAATGGACAATACAAATACAATTAATTATTATTGCTGGCACAACACGGCTCTTTTACAGATGCAAAAGCAGGTCTAAATGGAGCAAACTGAATAAATCCCACTTACTTTAAAGGAGGTTTGCTCTGCAACAATCACAAGCCAGGTCTGTTTCTAAGACAAGCTTAGGGGCACTAATAGTTGAAGTGAAGTATTGTGACATGAAAATTGTACAGAATCGCTTGTGCTAACTTCTATCACTGAAGCTGTGACACCAGCACAAACTGTGAAACCAAACATACATTTGTTACACTCCTTTTATGCAACATACAAAATAAATTGGTCCCATTTCGGCATAGGGTATATAATTCAAAACAGGCCATTCAGCCAAACCAACGCATGTCTGTGGTTATGCTTACTTGGAGCCAATCCCCAAATTTTCTCATATAACTGTATCCTAGGTTACCATGGGACCATAAGGCATCAGAGTATAATTAGGCCATTTGACCGATCAAGTCTGCTCTGCTATTCAATCATGGCTGATGTGCTTTTCAATCCCATTCTCCTGCCTTCTTCCTGTAGCCTTTGATCCTCTTACTAATTCAGAAACTATCCATCTCTGTCTTAACTACACAAAATGACTTGGCATCTTCAGGTGTCTGCAGCAATCAGTTTCACAGTTCCACCATCCTCTTGCTGAAGAAAGTCCACCTCATCTCAGAGCTCTGAGGCTTCTTAGGCAATTTCAGAGACCATTTAAGAAACAAGAGCATTGATGCAGATATGAATCATCATCTGCCAGACCAGACACTGGCAGAGATAATAGGAACTGCAGATGCTGGAGAATCCGAGATAACAAGGTATAGAGCTGGATGAACACAGCAGGCCAAGCAGCAGCGTAGGAGCAGGAAAGCTTGACATTTCGGGCCTAGACACTTCATCAGAAATCGGGGCGGGAAAGAGGGTTCTGAAATAAATAGGGAGAGAGGGGGAGGTGGATAGAAGATGGATAGAGGAGAAGATAGGTGGAGAGGAGACAGACAAGTCAAAGAGGCGGGGATGGAGCCAGTAAAGGCCTCAGACGACATGTCCATCCTGGGCCTCCTGCAGTGCCACAGTGATGCCACCCAAAGGATGCAGGAACAGCAACTCATATTCCGCTTGGGAACCCTGCAGCCCAATGGTACCAATGCGGATTTCACAAGCTTCAAAATCTCCCCTCCCCCAACCGCATCCCAAAACCAGCCCAGCTTGTCCCTGCATCCCTAATCTGTTCTTCCACTCACCTATCCCCTCCTCCCACCTCAAGCCGCACCCCCATTTCCTACTTACTAACCTCATCCACCCCCTTGACCAGTCCGTCATCCCTGGACTGACCTATCTCCTCCCTACCTCCCCACCCACACTCACCTTTACTGGCTCCATCCCCGCCTCTTTGACTTGTCTGTCTTCTCTCCACCTATCTTCTCCTCTTCCACCTCCCCTTCTCTCCCTATTTATTTCAGAACCCTCTTCCCCTCCCCCATTTCTGATGAAGGGTCTAGGCCGGAAAAGTCAAGCTTTCCTGCTACTATGCTGCTGCTTGGCCTGCTGTGTTCATCCAGCTCTACACCTTGCTATCTCAGACACTGGCAGATGAGTTTCCTGAAGGGCATGAGTGAACCATTGATTCTTTCTAACAAACCATAGAGTCATAGAGTCATAGAGTCATACAGCATGGAAACAGACCCTTTGGTCCAGCTCGTCTATGCCAACCAAATTTGCCAAACTAAACTAGTCCCACTTGCCTGCATTTGACCCATATCCTTTTAAACATTTCCCATTCATGTACCTGCTCAAATGTCTTTTAAATGTTGAAAATGTACCAGCATCTATTAATTCCTTTAGCAATTAATTCTATATACGAACCACCCTCTGTGTGAGAAAGTTGCCCCTCAGGTCCCTTTTAAACTTTTCTCATCTCACCTTAGAAATATGCCTTCTAGTTTTGAATTTCCCCATTTTAGGGAAAATGATTCACCTTAACTATGCCCCTCATGATTTTATAAACCTCTATAAGGTCACCCCTGAACTTCCAACGCTACACTGAAAGAAGTTCCAGCCTATTCAGCCTCTCCCTATGACACAAATCCTCCAGTTCCAGCAACATCGTGGTAAATCTTTTCTGAACCCTCTTCAATTTAATATTATCCTTGCTGTAGCAGGGTGTCTAGAACTGCACACAGTGCTCCAAAATAGGCGTCACCAATGTCCTGTACAACTTCAATATGACATTCTAACTCCTATATTCAGTCGTCTGAGCAATGAAGGCAAGTGAGTCAAATGCCTTCTTAACCACTTTTGTCTACCTGTGATGCAAATTTAAACTATGTATCTGAACGCCTAGGTCTCTCTGTTCAACAACACTACCCAGGACCCTACTATTGACTGTATAAGTCCTGCCCTTGTTTGTTTTACCAAAATGCAATACCTCAAATTTATCCAAATTAAACTCCTCAGCCCATTGGCCCAATTGATCAAGATCCTGTTGTACTCTGAGAAAACCTTCTTCACTGTCACTTTACCAACAATTTTGGTATCATCAGCAAACTTACTAACCATGCCTCCTAAATCCAAGTCATTTATATAAATGACGAACACAGTGGACCCAACACTGATCCCTTAGAACAGCTCTGGTCAGAGACCTCCAGTCAGAGAAACAACTTCTACCACCACCCTCTGTCTCGTAGTGTTGTGATTATAATGCAATTACTGGTACTAGATTTTTCATTCCAAATGTTGTTGAACAAATGAACTTAAATTCTCTTCCTGCGTGAAGGGATTTAGACTAACATCTGTGGAATATTTGGCTAAGTTTTTGGATTATTATTCCAGTAATATAATCACTGCGCCACTGCAAATACGGCCTTCCAGGCAAGTTTTCAATGCTCTTTTGACTCATATACTTGCTCAGATGCCTTTCAAAAACAACTACTTGCCTCAACCAACCACTGTGGTAGTATGAATGAGGTACCTTAGAAGGTCACAGCACAGTTAGATCCAATCAAAAATCAGTGGGTGAGAGAAAGTCTTCGTTTAGAGATAATGATCAACATCAGCGGAAAAGATGGAGCTAATTAACCATGAATATTAAATCCTTCGGAAACATGATCTTTCAAAACAAAAAGGTGCCAGAGTTGACCTGGGTCTGATGACAGATGCAAAGGGCAGCTGGATCCATGATCTGGATGAAAGAGATCAGTGTCCTACAAAGGGGAGTGGATGTTGATTCGACTTGGAGGGACCTGATCCTGATCCCAGCAGGAAATTGGGGCCCAAATCCAAATGGGTAGATGATCTGGGATCTGCATTTCTGTTAGTTTGTGCATTAGTTTGTTTGTCAGCTTGCCAGGATTCTACACATGGTAAAGGTAATTTCACTGCTCCTAAATTCTACAGGCCTAGATATAAATTCCAGGCTGTGAAATTTTATGCCTCCTTTTTCCTTCATACTATTGCCAGGATTTGTTGACTTGTATCCCTAAATCCCTTTGCTCTTTTACACGAATTAGTTTATTTTCTAAAGGTACAAGTGTTTTCTTTGAACTGTAATTAAAAAGCATCACTAGACATTTATCCAGGTTTAAGTTCATTCATCTTTCCATTTCTGTCTTTTGTATGATATTAAGTGTATGGAACATAGAACATTGAATATAGAACAGTACAGGCCCTTCGGCCCATGATGTTGTGCCGACCTATTATCCTATTAAGATCAAGTTACCCTGCATACCCTGCATTATACTATCATCCATGTGCCTATCCAAGAGTCGCTTAAAAGTGTCTAAAGTATCTGACTCCACTACCACTGCCAGCAGCTCATTCCACATGCCCACCACTCTCCGTGTAAAGAACCTACCTCTGACATCTCCCTTATACCTTCCGCCGATCACCTTAAAATTAAACTCCCTCCTAATAACCATTTCTGCCCTGGGAAAAAGCCTTTGGTTATCCACTCTATCTATGCCTCTCGTTGTTTGTACACCTCTCTCAAGTCACCTCTCATCCTTCTTCACTTCAACGAAAAAACCCCAGCCCCCTCAACCTTTCCTCATAAGACCTGCCCTCCAAAACAGGCAGCATCCTGGTAAATCTCCTCTGCACCGTCTCTAGAGGTTCCACATCTTTCCTATAATGAGGCAACCAGAACTGAACACAATATTCCAAGTGTGGTCTAATCAGGGCTTTATAGAGTTGCAGCATAGCTTCACGGCTCTTGAACCCAATTCCCCTGCCAATGAAAGCCAACACACCATATGCCTTCTTTACAACTCAGCAACTTGAGTAGCAACTCTGAGAGATCTATGGATATAGACCCCAAGATCCCTCTGTTCCTCCACACTGCCAAGAATACTGTCATTAACCTTGTATTCTGCATTCAAATTCAACCTTCCAAAATGAATCACTTCACGCTTTTCTGGGTTGAATTCCATCTGCCACTTCTTTGCCCAGCTCTGCATCCTGTCATTGTCCTGTTGCAACCTACAACAACCTCCACTCTATCCACAACTCCACCAACCTTCATGTCATCAGCAAACTTACTAACCCACCCTTCCACTTTCTCATCCAAGTCATTTATAAAGATCACAAAGAGCAGAGGTCCCAGAACATATCCCTGAGGAACACCACTGGTCACTGAGCTCCAGGCTATTACTACTCTATGCCTTCCATTGGACAGCCAGTTTTGTATCCAGAGAACCAAATTTCCCTGAATTCCAAGCCTCCTTACTTTCTGAATGAGCCTACCATGGGGAACCTTATCGAATGCCTTGCTAAAATCCATATACATCACATCCACTGCTCTGACTTCATCAATGTGTTTTGTCACATCCTCAAAGAATTCAACAAGGCTTGTGAGGCATGACCTGCCCCTCACAAAGCCATGCCGACTACTTCTAATCAAACTTATCTAATATATTATCTATCAGAATCCTCTCCAATAATTTGCCCACCACAGAAGTAAGGCTGACCGGTCTGTAATTCCCAGAATTATCCCTATTCCCTTTCTTGAACCAGGGAATGACATTTGCCACCATCCAATCATCTGATACTACTCCAGTGGACAGTGAGGATGCAAAGATCATCGCCAAAAGGGGCAGCAGTCTCTTCCCTCGCTTTACGTAATTGGCTTGGGTATATTCCGTTTGGCTCAGTTCTTCCTCCCTGTTCACTGCATAGACCCCATTCCTACTGTTTGACATCATCTGCAAATTTTGATCTGGAATTAAATATTCTAAACAAAAGCAGAATTTTTCTGAAGAAGGGCCTAGGCCCGAAACATCAGCCTTCCTGCTTCTCTGAAGCTGCTTGGCCTGCTGTGTTCATCCAGCTCTACACTGTGTTATCACAGAATAACACAAGGCCAGTTTTAATTGTTATGGAACTTCACTTTGAAAATAGGCACAATTCCCAATGAGGGACAATGATTCTCAGAAGGGGACAAACCAACCCTGGTTAACCAAGTGAAGGGTAGCATCAGTTTGGAAGAAAATACATACAATGTAACGATGATTAGCGGCAAGAGAGAGATTTGGGAAAGATTTCACCACAAATGAAAGATGACTAAGAAAAATAAAGAGGGAGAAAATAAATAAATGAATAAATAAATAAAAATAAATAAAAAATAAAAAAATAAATAAAAATAAATTTAAAAAATAAATAAATAAATAAAACCAGATAAGCCGAAGTGAGCATAAGTCAATTGAGTTAACATTAGAGAACAAATTTGGGAAAATAATAATAGGGAACCAGGAAATAATAGAGGAGTTGAATAAGTATTTTGCATCATTCTAAATGGTAGAAGACACTAATAGCATTCCAAAATTACTAAATAATCGAGGGGCAAATGCAGGTAAGGAAATAAATACAGTGACTACCACTACAGAGAGAGAAAAAAAAGGAAGCTAATGGGGCTGAAAGTTGATCAGCCCTTTGGGCCTGAATAGTAACATCCTGGGAGATTAAAGGAAGCTGGCTGCAGAGGTAATGGAATTTTGATAGCAATCTTCCATGATTTGTTCAGTTCAGGAAAAGTTCCAGAAGACTGGAAAACTGGCAAACCTTATTCAAAAAGAGATGGAGACAAAAACTGGTAATGATAGGCCAGATATCTTGATGTCTGTTCTTTAGAAATGTTATAATCTGTCATAAAGGAAGTGATAGCAGCTCTTTCAGAAATACATGGTCTCACCAAGTAGGGTCAGCAAAGCTTCATGAAGGGGAAGTTGTGCCTGACAAATTCATTCAAATTCTGTAAGGAAATAACAAGAAGGATAAATAAAGGGAAACCAGTAGACGTAACATATTTGGAATTCTCGAAGGCATTTGATAAGGTATCATACATTAGGCAAAGTATTAGATGAGAGCCTGTTGTTTGGATGCTGTATATTAGCATAGGTAGAGGCTGGACAAACTAAGAGAAGACAGATTTGGGAAAATAGGAGGATTTCAGGATGTCAATGTGTAATTGGTTGAGTGCCACAGGGATCAGTGCTGTGGCCACAATTATTTATAATGTATATTAATGACTCAAATGAGGGAAATCAATACAGAGTCACCACATTTGCAGATGGCATAAAAATAAATGGCAAAACAAATGATGAGGATGTCACAGGTAGAGATTAAACAAATGGGTAAAAACTTGGCATATGGACTATAATTTGGAAAAATGTGATGCTAGGAATTTTAGTAGGAACAATAAGTGAGCTGAATATTATTTGTGGTGGAGGACACAGAAAGCAGCAGCACTGAGGGATTTTGGAAATCCCTGTGCATAAATCACAAAAGACTGACGTATAAGTTCACCAGGTAATAAGGAAGGCAAATGGAATATTGGCTTGCTTTCCAAAGGGGATGAATTCTAATCAGAGGGAAGTCTTGTGATAGAAAGCACTAGTTAGGTCGCAGTTTTTGTTCCCTTATGTAAGAAAAAATATATGGGAAGTGGAGGTAATCCAAAGAAGGTTGACTGGGTTGATTTTTGGAATGGATGGAGATTTTTTTAAGAGGAGAGGTTGAGTAGCTTTGGATTGTAGACCTTGGTGATTAGAAGAATGAGAGGCAATCTTACTGAAAAATGTAAGATTCTTAGGGGACAGGGTATGTGCTGAGATGATGTTTCTTCCTGTAGAAGATTCTATGGTGAAAGCATACTCTCAGGGTAAGGAATTAGGATAGAGATGTAGAGGAATTACTTCCCTCAGTGCATAATAATCTGTGGAATTCTTAATGTGGAGGGCTATAGAGGCTATGTTATTTTCATATTCAAGGCTGAAATAGACAGATTTTTGATCAGTGAGAGAGTCAGGTGTTATTGGGATAAGGTAGGAAAGCGGAGTTTAGAATTATCAGATTAGTCAATGTCTAATTGAATGGTAGAGCAGACTCAATGGGCCAAATAGTCTATTTCTGCTCCTATGTTTTTTTGTCCTAAGGTCATGCTCTGGTCATGGTTCCCCAATTTATTATAGCTCCAGACAGGTCACAAATTGTTAACCTCCTGAATGAGGAGAGATAAATTGACTCCACTTCTTAATTCACCTGCCTCCTCAATTCACCTGCCGTTTGTCTGCACAGTCCACAGTGCTATTGAATAGGGATCATCCAGCCCCCTCAGTTTTGTAGTCATAAGAGATCACAGTGCAGGCTGATGTCACTTACCGCCACCCATTTGAAGGACTGTTTTCAGTGGTCCCCTTCACAACTATAAGTATGAAATTCTACAGGTCCCCTTCAATCCATCCAGAGCCATTTTTGGCTGTATTCGGCCTCATTTTAAAACAAAACACATTTTGGAATTTCAAGCCAAAAATGTCCAGGGTATTTTGGGGTTCTCACTTGCGGTGATGACAATTTTCAAAAGCCTATCACCCAAGAACGAAATTGCCAAATAGACACAAAGTCAGTGGAAAAAAATGCCCAGCACGTGAAGGGTTTTGTTTTTCTGCTTATTGAAGTGAATTTTTAAAAGAACTGTAGATAGTTGATTGGATCCAGAAATTCAACGTTACCAATTAATCCAATATAAACACAAAACGGTGCTTACTTTGGATGAATTGGTAATGTAATTATTTTAAAACCTGTGGCTTATGTAATTATTGTTACTACTACTGTGAGCTAGAGTAATATTTTTTTCCATTAATGATGCAACAGCTGTAGGCATAAGCTATGATTTGAAACAATGGTGTTCATAATATTGTGTTGAGTAAATATTTCCACCATTCATGTTTCTCTGTATGCAGAAAACCTAAACTATTAGTATATGGGTATTCATGGACATTATATATATATAAATAAAAACACACGCGCACATGTGTTTTATATGCAGGCGTAATGATATAAATTCATCATAAGAATGAGTGAATTGCACTTCCTATAAAAAAAAACTCTGAAAAACAGAATTGTGATTTTACCTCACGGAAGTTTATGCTTCACACATCAGCATCTGTCCAAAGGAACTTAAAATACTTGACTCAGAGCCGTAAGCAAATTGCAATGCAAAATGTATGAAACAGAATAGGACTTCAAGAACTGAAATATTAGGGAGTATTGAGGCTTTAGAGATCCATCTTGAACAGTGCTTAAATTATTGATCATCCTTGAAAATTGTGTCAAGAGAATTTAACAAGAAAAATACAACTGAAGTTTTCAGAAATGCACCTTTTCCTGAAATAGAAAACCAAATAATTCTCAACTGCTAAGGTACTTTGATATGCATTTCAATAGAAATCCATTTTTAAATACATCTACAATTGAATGGTAAATGTTTGGTATGAGACTCTTCCTTTACAATCAAGTTCAATGTGGCTTGAAATGAATTCTCTGCGCCTGAATTAATTGAAAAGCAGAGAACAAATTTTAAATGAAGTGGGCATTTATGGTGGCATAAACAGTGAGAGAGGAAACAGCAAAGGATTTTTTTTTATTTTTAAAAGCTGATAAATCACCAGGCACAGATGAAATACAATATCAATTTAGAAATGCAAAGGAAATAGCAGAGGCTATGACTATCAGTGTCCGATCATTTCTTAGGTTAGGATTAAGTTCCGACAAGATGCCAGAACAATCGAACATTTTTGTAATGGAATATTTGTTAAAACAAGGAGAAAGGGATAAGATGACTAACTACAACCCAGTTAATTTAACCTTAGCCATGAAAAAATGATCTCAGGCCAGAATCAATTATCAGTTGAGGAGTGATGGATTAAAAGAAGGATGAGCAGCTCAGTTGACTGGATGGCATTTTGCAGTGCAAAGTCATACAAGCAAGAGTGGGTTCAATTAGTGCACTAGCTGAGATTGCCATGAAGGGCTCTCCTTCTCCACCTCTCCTCTTGTCTGAGGTGTACTGATCCCATGATGTGTTAACAGTCTCTCTCTAAGAAGTTATCTCTCTCTTCCAAGAGAGTTGCCCTAGAGTCCAACAGGATTATGGCAACTTTACATTTAATTTATCGATCCAGTCTCTGTGGGCTCCTTTAGATTGCAAGGATTCCCTTGGACACATCATAAAGCAAATTAATTGGCTTTATTATTTATTGACCAAAGAAAAAATTATCAACTAGATTTCATTTTTTGTCGCTTTTACTTTAACACAAATTAACAGAGATACAAATTACATGTTAATATGCAAATGATGCCTCAAATGGAGATGTAGTAAACTTTGCCTTAAATTATCAGCTCAATAAAGATATGTCTGACACAAGCATAATCATTTGTATCACTCCCTGCATACATGTGGCACAATGCAGCCAAACAGATCAACAACAGGTAGTTCTTTTCTCACAGGGGGTAGTTTTACCAGCTTTCATCTTCAAAATTCCTCAGCAGAATCTTAAGAGGCCCTGAACAACATAAGCTATAGTGAATGATCTGTGGGAATAGCATGAGTAATTTGTGAAAATGGCAGGAACAACCAAGTGAGTACTTGCTCAACATCAAGGGCAACTAGATGCATCTTCCAGCAGAGTTCTGGGCATTAAGCGGAGATTCTTGCCAGGTAGAGGTGAGCTGTCTATTAACAGGGATTATTGCTTAATATCACCCTCTAACACTGAACCCCACCTCATGAATATGCATATCATATAACAGACAGAAGTTATACACAGACATTGCCTAACATGGAAGTCTGAATGGTTACCTGCCAAGCTGAGCTTATCACTTACTCCTGCAAGTCACCATCTCGGACATTGGCACAAATGTTTAGGGCATGGTCTACAGGGAGAGGCTGAATATGTCCCCTAACCACCAGGATGTTGAGGACCCTGGGAGTGTGTACAGCCATGCAGGGTAGTTTTGGAGTGCTAGTGCTTGTTCAGGTGTACAGCAGCATTTTAAAGATAGCACCAGGGATGATGGTCCTTTCCAGGAAATCCAACCAGCGGCGAGTTCTTCTGGTTATGACATATGCTAGAGTAAGGCTATTGTCGTAAAAAGGGTCACCATAGGGGTGGGATAGGTAGCTAATTAGATGAGTTTGGGAAGATAGTGAGAGATAACCTGCTTGACATTGCAGAGAGTCCTTTCGTGAAATATAACAAAAATGACACAGTCAAAATATGGTAAGAGTCAGCTCACGTGCTTAATTATCATCTTTTGGGGCAGTACGGTGGCTCAGTGGTTAGCACTGCTACCTCACAGCCCCAGGGACCTGGGTTTTACTCCACCCTTGGGTGACTGTCTGTGTGGAGTTTGCACATTCTTCCCATGTCTACGTGGGTTTCCTCCGGGTGCTCCGGTTTCCTCCCACAGTCCAAAGATGTGCAGGTTAGGTGGATAGGCCATGCTAAATAGCCTGTAGTGTTCAGGGATGTGTAGATTAGGTGGATTATAGGGGGATGGGTCTGGGTGGGATGCTCTGAGGGTTGGTGTGGACTTGTTGGGCCAAAGGGCCTGTTTCCACACTGTAGGGATTCTAATATCAACAAAGAACTCCTTGAGGAAAATAGCTGTCCTTTGGTTTACAACAGTCCTGAAGGTATCACTGTACAGAATTGATTTTCAATCAAGCAACCAATAACATTCAAATTCCTGGATTGGACATATCTGGGAAAACGATCAGGCATTTTGTATTTCCAAGGTATTCACACAGACTTCCGGGTTTTAGTCTTTTTTAAGCCACCTTGCATGGCAAATGCAAATGCTCCCGTCTCTTTTCCTGTCCTACCTTTCCAAGAGAGATCTTATTCTTTTTCCTCAACATGATTCTGTGTTCTTCTTTCTGTGTTTGACTGCATTTTTTTTTTACGGTCTACATGCACGTGCTTATCGTCTTCACCCACCAATTGGTCCTGCACATACCTCCCTATGTTGTCTGCAGCTCTCCTTTCAGTCTTCCAACCATTTGGCTTCAGGCCTTAAGCTCCTTCACTTTGGTTCTGTTTCAAGCTCAACTCTTCCTCTTTGCTGCCTGTCATGTTGATGATTTTTCCCACATAGAAAAGTATTTCCTTGCAATCAAGAAAATTGCGATCGATCCATTTTTAATTGATGAAAATTCGCAAAACTGTTGATTCTGAACAAGCTTATAAATAATGGCGTATTCTGCAGAAATTTTAAAGAAGGTACGAGTTTTGCCTCAATGTATGGTTTCCAACTCAAAGATAGAGTACCGAAAAATCTATTGATCACTGTTGTGAATATATGTATTGATTTAGCATTCTCACCTTTCTGAGCTAGGGATTCCAATGACACAATTACTGTGAGAGGAAATTCCAACTCACTTATTCACCTGAAAGCTGCACACTTAGTCTGAAGCTATATAGATATCCCAGTCAGGGAAAAAATTTTAACAGCATTTCCTTTGCATTAAAAGCATTAGTCCATTGGATCTCTTTTTAGACTGTTAATTTCCAGTGAGTATGGGCATTAGAAATTTTCTTATGCTGGGAACCAGTCTAGTGAATCTCCACGGCATTCCTGCTGGAGCAAATATGTTCTTCTTTATGCAAAGAAGCCAAAGCTGCATAAAGTATTCCAGGTGTGACTTTAATAATACGCTAAAGATTTATAATAAGACTGCTTTATTCTTGCACTAACAAAAGCTAACGAGGCATTTGTCTTCCAAATTGCTGGCAGCACCTGCATGTTAACTTTCTGTAATTGATATATGAGGACACCCAGGTCCATCCCTCTGAATGAAAATATTTCACAGTCTCACACATTCAGCACTTTTACACTTCCTGTTAAAGATTTGCCACATTGTATTCGAACAGCCTTACTGTTGCCTCCTGCGCTAAATTGCCTGAAATTGCTTGCAGCCTCATTACATCTGCCTTATGACCTACTTTCTCACCTAACTTTGTATTGTCAACAAACTTGAATATGTTACACTGAGACCCCCAATCTAAGTATTTAACATAGACTGTAAATAGTTAAAGCCTAAATACCAATCCTTGCTACAACTATTTGATTAATGTCTTTGAACTAAAAATGCCTCTAGCCTACACTTTAATTTCTGAACATTAACCAATCCTCAATCCATTCTGATATATTACTCCCAATCTCGAGTCCGAACTTTGTCTAATAGTCTCTTGCGTGGCACTTTGCCAAGTCCTTTTTCAAACCCAAATGCAATATAGTCACAGCTTCTTCATCACCCATTTTACTGGTTACGTCTTTAAAAACACTTGTCAAGCTCAATTTCCCTTCTCAAATCCCATGTTGACTGTGCCTAATCACATTATGATGCTTGAAGTATTCTTCTCATTTTTAACATTTTGCCAACTACTGAAGTTAGGCTAACTAGTTTGCAAGCTGCATTTTCTCTCTTTCTCCTCTTTTAAACAGAAGGCTGTGCTTCCTTCCTTCCACTCTATGGGAATATTTCTACAATCTACAGAATTTAAGAAAGTTAAAACCAATGCACCCATTTCTCACATCACATCTGCTTCTTTTGCAGATTGCTTTAAATCTGGCCCTCTCCTTCTTGATCCTTTTTAGAAAGGTGTACGAGTTAGCCAAATCAACTCTGTTCGTACATCTAACGATTTTGAAAACCTCTATTAATGACTTTCTCACACTTACAGCCAGGGTATTGAAGACAGTAAGAACTGCAGACGCTAGAAGCCAGATTCAATAGATGTGAAGCTGGAAAAGCACAGCAGGTCAGACAGCATCCAAGGAGCAGGAAAGTCAGCGTTTCAGGCTGAAACTCTGAATCAGGACTGGGGAGGAGGAGGAGAGCCCAGAAGTAAATGGGGGGCTGGGGCTAGGGGTATACCAGATGGAATGGTGATAGGTGGATGCAGGTAGGGGCAGTACGGAGAGACCATGCACCAACCAAACTGACCTTCTGGTTGCCATCCATTTTAATTGCCCTTCCCACTCTCCTGAAAATGTGTCCATCTTTGGCTTCCTCCATTGTCAGAGTGATGCCAAACATATACTGGAGAAACAACACCTGATATTTCAACTTACAGCTTAATGGCCTCAATATTGACTTTATCAGCTTTACAATCCCTCTACTCCCAGCCTTATCCTGTGTCCAGCCCTCCCCTTACTCCTCACCTCCCTGACCTGACCTAACCTGTCCAGCTTCCTCTTCACCTATGCACTCCATCCTTCCCACTGACCAACCACAGTAACATCTTACCTCATCCACCTATGTCTATCACACCAACCATACCCTCAGCCCCATCCCCCTCTCTCTATTTATACCTGGGCTCTCCTGCCCCTCCCCAGTCCTGACGAAGGGTTTTGGCCCAAAACGTTGACTTTCCTGCTCCTCGGATGCTGTCTGACCTACTGTGCTTTTCCAGCTTCACATCTATTGACTACAACCACAGTATCTCTGTTTCTACACACCTTTTAGTATTGTAGCCTTTACTTTATCAGGTCTCTCTGTGTTCTTTCTACAAAATGAATCACCTTACACTTTGCTGCCTTGAACTTCATCTGCCAACTACCTACTGACTCCACAAACTTGTTGATGTCCGTTTAAACTTGTACGTTATAATCCTCATAGTTTACAATGTTCCCATTTTTGAATCAGCTGCAAACTTTGAAATGTTAATTATCCACATTAATACATCAGGACTTCAAACATACAATGTACAACCTCAATACAGAATGCTTAAAAAGCATTGGTGCAAGTATTTTGCATAGATTGTTCTCATTTAACAAGAGTATAACATGGACCAACTAGCACAGCTGGATGGAAAAAAGTGCACAAGTGGAAAGTGGAAAAATAATGCCCAAGGCATGCCCATCAAATTTTTAATAGTTCTGTGCCTGTAAATTGTGTCAGCCAAGTTTAGAAGCGGCCCACAAGTCCCTGCCAACATTTCTGCTTGTTGTATCATTCGGAATTAAACTTTTACAATGGAAGTGTACTCTTAAGTGCAAATAAATACTTCTTCATCAATGTGGCCTTGAGGCTTTTGCAGCAACTTAGATTCAGAGAGTCATACAGCACAGGAATAGACCTCTCAGTCCAACTTGTCCATGTCAGCTAGATATCCTAAATTAGCCTAATCCCATTTGCCAGCATTTGGCCCATATCCCACTAAATCCTTCCCATTCATATACCCATCCAGATGCCTTTTAAATGTTGCAGTTGTACCAGCCTCTACCACTTCTTCTGGCAGCTTATTCCATACACACGCCACTCTGTGTGAAAAAGTTGCCGCTTAGGTCCCTTTTAAATTTTTCCCCTCACCTTAATGCTTCTAGTTTTGGACTCTTCCACTCCGGGGAAAAGGTTTTGTCAATTCACCATATTCATGCCCCTCATGATTTTATAAACCCCTATGAGGTCACACTTTAGCCGCTGATGCTCCAGGGAAAATGACCCCAGTCTATTCAGCCTCTCCCTGTAGCTCAAGCTCTCCAATCCTGGCAACATGCTTGTAAATCTTTTCTGAGCTCTTGCAAGTTACACAACATCCTTCTTATAGCAAAGAGACCAGAATTGCACGCAGTATTCCAAAAGTGGCCTAACCAATGGCCACAACATAACCTGCCAACTCCTTTTCTCAATGCTTGTTTTGGGTATGGGATTTTTATGTTCATCAGTACCTGTCGTAGGGTGGTTGTTGGTTTGTGGGCTACTCTGATAGCTAGGGCTCAGACCCATACCCAAAACTAGCAAAACTGGAGTAATATACAAAATACCATTCAAGGACTGTGAGAAACACTACATAGGCCAAACCGGAAGAAAATTGACTATACGGATACATGAACAACAGCCAACCACCAAGAGACATAAGTGATAATCGCACAAGCCAAACAGAGACATGCCAGGGAATTCCTGGAGGCCTGGTATTCCAACCAGAGCTCCATCAGCAAACACATTGAATTAGACCCTGTGTACAAACCACTGAGAAACACAACTGGAAGTAATACCAACCACCCCAGCAAACTAAGGCATATAAATAACAGGCGTAACAGAACACTGACACTTTACCGGAGGTGCACTGACGATGTTACCTAGCAGGGTGACCGAACATTTGCAACCAAGCCCATCAGCTCAGCAAGCAAGTCTACAAACTCAACCTTGTCGAATGCCTTACTCTGTATTTTAGTGTTATGTTGAACATTTTCTCCTCCTATTTAATTGTTTGTCTTTAGTTGCCTTCTGGGTCAATCCTCTTTTTCAAAATGAATAATTAATTAACACCTAATTTATTGTCATGACTCTCCTAATAATATCTTTCTAAATGGACCTCTGTTCACCTAGTCTTCAGACCCACTGAAGTGAATACACTACTTAATTGTCAGTCTATTTATTACATGTTTCTTTGTTCAGCTTAACTTTTCAGAACAGCTCGAGTATTTTTCAAAACATCATAAAGAGAATTCAATCAAGATTATAGTTCTCTCCACTGCCACATCTGATGGCTGCAACTCTGTGGTTACCAAAATTCACCACAAAAGGAATAACACAATGCAGCCACAAAATGGAAAAATGGATAAATCCCTTCAGAGATTGTAGGAACTGCCGATGCTGGAGAATCTGAGATAACAAGGTGTAGAGCTGGATGACCCGTCCAGACCCGAAACGTCAACTTTCCTGCTCCTCTGATGCTGCTTGGCTTGTGTTCATCCAGCTCTACCCCTTGTTATCTATAATGGATAAATCCCTATCTGCATTAATATTGCCAACATTTAGTATCACGCTTTCAACTTTAATTAGCAGCTCCACCTTATATGCAATTGTAAACATAATTTCTGTATTTATAAGCAATCATGTAGATATTCATGTTTAAGTATTTCATGATGTAAAAACAGCATGATATTTAGAGAACTCTATGTCAGCATAATTTTATAGCAAACATCTATGCATTGAGAATGGAAATACTGTAACTTGAGATCAAAGAATCCCTACAGGATGGAAACAGGCCCTTCAACCCAACACACCCATACTGACCCTCAGAGCCTCCCACCCAGAACCATCCCCTTATACACGAGGGGATAATTTAATATGGCACATCTTTGGACTTTGGGAGGAAACTGGAACAAACCCAAGCAGACACAGAGAGAATGTACAAACTCCACACAGACAGATGCCTGAGGGTGGAATTGAACCTGGGTCTGTGGTGCTGTGAGGCAGCAGTGCTAACTAATGAGCCACAGGGCTACCCAAAAGGACTTGCATGTTGATGTGAAATTAGTAACCACAATATGGCAATTGGGAAAAAAAATTGCTGTGACAGATTGAATCTGCAGATACTGCCCTGAGTTAGTCAAAACAACAAGAGGAAAAGTTTGTTTTGCAATACTTCTACAATAATCAACAAGACCTTAGTCAATAGATCATTCAATGAATCTGACTTACACAATTGTTGAGTATTTTTTGGAGCACTGATTATTTTGCATCTATCATCTAATCGCCTGATCCACATTTCTCACTCAAAGATGAATATTGTGATTGTTGATGATCAGTCATTAAGTTTCAGGACACCACTACTGGAATTGCTCAAGGTAGTATCCTCAGCCCAGACATCTTCAGCCACTTCACCAATGACCTCCCTTCCAATCACAAGGTCAGAAATTCGGTTATTTGCCTGACATTCAACACCATTCACAACTGCTCAGATGCTGAAACAGTCAATTTACAAATGCAACAAGATCTGGACAGCTTGGGTTTAGAAATAACAAGAAACATGCTCACCACACAAGTGCTGGGAAACAACCATTTTCAACAACAGAGAATCAAGCCATCACCCCATAACATTGAATTCATCACCATCACCCAATCAACCAATCAGGGTTACTGTTGAACAGAAACTAACATGGACAAGCTACACAAGTACAATGACAACAAGAGTAGGTCAGAGGCTGAGAACTTTGCAGCCAGTAATTCACCCCTGACTTTCTGATACCTCAGCACGACTCACAAGACAATTCAGGAGAAGGAAGCAATACTATCCATTTGCATGAATCAATGCAGTTCTAGCTACACTCAAGAAACATAAAATCATCCAAAACAAAGCAGCCCACTCAATTGGCACACATCTACAATTCAACATTCGCTGCCTCCGTCACTGAGGCAGAGTAGCCAATGTGTGCGCGATCTATATGACGCATTGCCATAACTCACCAAGGCTTCATACACAGCACATTACAAACTGAATTTCCACAATCCCGAAGGACAAGAACAGTGGATACATGGGAATACAACCTGCAATTTTCCCTCCAAGCCACTCCCCAGTCTGATTCGTTACTTGTGCTGATTCCTGTTGACATAGGAAACATGCGAGCCATAATGACCCCTTGTTTCATTGATACTAGAGCCATTCAATTTTAGGTAACTAACAAACTATGCTGACTCCAAGACATGTTAGACTTTCAAGGCTTCTGGAGTACCGGCAGCCGTGGCAAGATTGAAGCTAATTTTCCAAACCCTACTTTTATTGTCATGTTATCACCAGATAAATTGTTGCTTGTTGTTGAAATTTATATTTTGACATAAGAATGCACAGAGAAAAACGCAAAGGAAATGTAATCCTATTCAGCTGAATCAGCTAAGCGGGAAGAGTTTTGTGGCAAATCAGCATCACAATAAAGCATACTAGGAGGGCAGATCTGTCTGAGGAAGACAATAACATTGGGGTATACAAACTGATGGCATAGAGATAACAAGGTGTATAGCTGGATGGACACAGCAAGCCAAGCAGCAGCATAGGAGCAGGAAAGCTTGACATTTCAGGTCTAGACCCTTCTTCAGAAATGGGGGAGGGGAAGGGGGTTCTGAAATAAATGGATAGAGGATGGATAGAGGAGAGGATAGGTGGAGAGGAGACAGACTGGTCAAAGATGCGGGGATGGAGCCAGTAAAGGTGAGTGTAGGTGGGGAGGGAGGGAGGAGATAGGTCAGTCCAAGGAGGACGGACAAGTCAAGGGGGTGGGATGAGGTTAGTAGGTAGGAGATGGGGGTGGGGCTTGAGGTGGTAGGAGAGGATAGGTGGGAGGAAGGAGAGGTTAGGGAGGTGGGGACCAGCTAGGCTGGTTTTGGGATGTGGTGGGGGAGGGGAGATTTTGAAACTTGTGAAGTCCACATTGATACCATTGGGCTGCAGGGTTCCCAAGCGGAATATGAGCTGCTGTTCCTACAACCTTCAGGTAGCATCGTTGTGGCACTGCCGGAGGCCCAGGATGGCCATGTCACCTGCGGAATGGGAGGAGGAGTTGAAATGGCTCACGACTGGGAGGTGCAGTTGTTTAGAGTGAACTGAGTGTAGGCATTCTGCAAAGCGGTCCCCAAGCCGCTGCTTTGTTTCCCCGATGTAGGGGAGGCCACAACGGGTACAGCGGATGCAGTATACCACATTAGCAGATGTGCAGGTGAACATCTGCTTGATGCGGAAAGTCTTCTTGGGGCCTGGGATGGGAGTGAGGGGGGACATGTAGGGGCAGGTGTAGCACTTCCTGCGGTTGCAGGGAAAATTTCCGGGTGTGGTGGGGCTGGAGGGGAGTATGGAGCGAACAAGGGAGTCATGGAGAAGATGGTCCCTCCAGGAGGCAGATAAGGGTGGGGAGGGAAAAATGTCTTTGGTGGTGGGGTCGGATTGCAGATGGCGGAAGTGTCGGAAGATGATGCGTTTGATCCGAAGGTTGGTGGGGTGGTACGTGAGGACGAGGGGGATTCTGTTTTGGTTTTTATTGCGGGGAAGCGGTGTGAGGGATGAGTTGCGGGAAATGCAGGAGACATGGTCGAGGGCGCTCTCGACCACAGCAGGGGGGACGTTGCGGTCCTTGAAAAACGAGGACGTCAGAAGTATATGGGAGTGGAATGCCTCATCCTGGGAGCAGATGCGGCAGAGGCAAAGGAATTGGGAATAGGGGATGGCATTTTTGCAGG
>JAHRHZ010000144.1:71009462-71044086 GCA_024137785.1 Ginglymostoma cirratum
CTATGCCTGTCTCTTTGTAGGTTACATGGAACAATCCCTCTTCCGTACCAACACTGGCCCTAAACCCCACCTCTTCCTCCGTTACACTGATGACTGTATCGGTGCCGCCTTGTGCTCCCATGAGGAGCTCGAACAGTTCATCCACCTCACCAACACCTTCCACCCCAACCTTAAGTTCACCTGGACCATCTCCAATACCTCTCTCTCCTTCCTGGACCTCTCTGTCTCCATCTCTGGCAACCACCTAGAAACCGATATCCATTTCAAGCCCACCGACTCCCACAGCTACCTAGAATACACCTCCCTGCAAAAATGCCATCCCCTATTCCCAATTCCTTTGCCTCTGCCGCATCTGCTCCCAGGATGAGGCATTCCACTCCCATATATCTCTGATGTCCTCGTTTTTCAAGGACCGCAACTTCCCCCCTGCAGTGGTTGAGAACATCCTCGACCATGTCTTCTGCATTTCCCGCAACTCATCCCTCACACATCCTCCCCGCAATAAAAACCAAAACAGAATCCCCCTCGTCCTCACGTACCACGCCATCAACCTCCGGATCCAACGCATCATCCTCTGACACTTCCGCCATCTGCAATCCGACCCCACCACCAAAGACATTTTTCCCTCCCCACCCTTATCTGCCTTCCGGAGGGACCACTCTCTCCATGACTCCCTTGTCTGCTCCACACTCCCCTCCAGCCCCACCACACCCGGCACTTTTCCCTGCAACCGCAGGAAGTACTACACCTGCCCCTACACCTCCCCCCTCACGCCCATTCCAGGCCCCAAGAAGACTTTCCGCATCAAGCAGATGTTCACCTGCACATCTGCTAATGTGGTTTCCTGCATCCACTGTACCCGTTCTGGCCTCCTCTACATCGGGGAAACAAAGCGGCGGCTTGGGGACCGCTTTGCAGAACACCTACGCTCGGTTCACACTAAACAACCTCACCTCCCAGTCGCAAACCATTTCAACTCCCCCTCCCATTCCGCAGACGACATGTCCATCCTGGGCCTCCTGCAGTGCCACAACGATGCTACCCGAAGGTTGCAGGAACAGCAGCTCATATTCTGCTTGGGCACCCTGCAGCCCAATGGTATCAATGTGGACTTCACAAGCTTCAAAATCTCCCCTCCCCCTACCGCATCCCAAAACCAGCCCAGCTCGTCCCCACCTCCCTAACCTGTCCTTCCTCCCACCTATCCCCTCCTCCCACCTCAAGCCCCGCCCCCATCTCCTACCTCATCCCGCCCCTTGACCTGTCCGTCCTCCATGGACTGACCTATTTCCTCCCTACCTCCCCCACCTACACTCACCTTTACTGGCTCCATCCCCGCCTCTTTGACCAGTCTGTCTCCTCTCCACTTATCTTCTCCTCTATCCATCTTCTATCCGCCTCCCCCTCTCTCCCTATTTATTTCAGAACCCCCTTCCCCTCTCCCATTTCTGAAGAAGGGTCTAGGCCCGAAATGTCAAGCTTTCTTGCTCCTGTGATGCTGCTTGGCCTGCTGTGTTCATCCAGCTCCACACCTTGTTATCTCAGATTCTCCAACATCTGCAGTTCCTACTATTTCTGATGGCATAGAGCCTCTTCAACCTGTTTCTAACAGTCAGAGCTAATGTGAGATATCACACTAAAACAGGTTTGTGATTGGTGGGTATAGCTTCTGTGTCTCTTTTGATTTGCCAAGTGGTTTAAATCAAGAGATATTATTACATTTGAAGGTACGGTTAGGAAAATCGCTTCTAAAATATTTTATGGTCTAAACTAATTAATTCAGAAAAGACACTGGAGGTGGCTGGTCAGGCAATGTTTTGCAGCCGAAGCACATCGGAACTGTTGGATGCTGATGTGATCCAAGGCAGCCATATATGTAACAAGTGTTACCTGCTTGAAGAACTTTAGCTCAGAGTTGATGAACTGGAGTCCATGGTGCAGCAACTGTAACATTTCAGAGAGGGGCAGTGTTATTTGGACACTGTGTTTCAAGAAACAGTCAAATCTCTTAAATTAATTACATCAAATTTGGTCCATGCTTCGGGATGGATGGGGGTAATTGTGAATGAGGCATGGATAGGGATCTAGAATTTTAATTTGGAGGACGGTCAGTCTT
The DNA here is from genome assembly GCA_024137785.1 of Ginglymostoma cirratum. Classification (NCBI taxonomy): domain Eukaryota; kingdom Metazoa; phylum Chordata; class Chondrichthyes; order Orectolobiformes; family Ginglymostomatidae; genus Ginglymostoma; species Ginglymostoma cirratum. Next base: position 71,011,579 of record JAHRHZ010000144.1, read on the forward strand.
CTTTGTTCAAATTGTATGAGTTTCTTGCTCCCAATGTGGGTGAGCCCACAGAATTCAGAGAGGATAAGTGAACTGATGAAACCTCTGTGGCACAGAGCATAACTTAACTGGGGGAAGAAAGTGAAATGCAGTAGTAATTGGGAATGGCATAGTTTATGGAATAGATACTGTTTTCTGCAGAAAAATAGGGATTCCTGAAGGCTGTGTTGCCTAATGGGGGCCAAGATTACGGACATCTTTTCCTGGTCTGGAGAGGAAATTTGAGAGGGAGGGGAAGGATTGAGTTGTTGTGGTCCATTTTAGGTACCAACAACAGAGGTGGGATTAGAAAAGAAGTTCTGCTGAGGGATTATAAACAGCTCAGGCCTGAATTTAAAAAAAGCAGATCCACTAAAGTAATAATCTGCTGACTACTACCTCAGTCACGAGCAAATTGGCATCAGATTAATCAATCAGAGAAATAGATAAGTCTCTCAAAAATTAGTATTGAGTTAGTATGGAAGAAATGCGTTCTGATTTTTGGGGCACAAGCACCCAGATTGAAGGAAGGATCACCGGACCGGAAACGTTAACTCTGTTTTCTCCTTCACAGATGCTGCCAGACCTGCTGAGCTTCTCCAGCAACTTTGGTTTCGCTGTTGTTGTTGTGAAGGAAGAAGAAGCTGTTCTTCTGGGACCAGATTTATTTGTTAAATGCTGGGTCCAATGCCCTGGTGAATAATATAGTTAGGGGTGTATGTAGGACTTTAAGCTAATTTGTGGGCAGAAAGTTGCTTTCACTTTAGCTCCATGCTCAGGGAATAATGGATTAAAATGATCAGGCGCTGATCACCTGTCTTTCCAATCATTCATAACTTACAACTAACATGGAAGATGATTCACTTCTTCCAGATATGAAGTGCATATCATAGTTAGGCAATTTTGCATTTAGCCTCCTTGACTGGCTATGGTCTTTTTCTACAGGCAATGCATTATATTCACCTTTACTTGGTTACAGGATTTGCCCTGTCGTCATGCCATACTGTTCGGAATCTTAACCCCCTTCCCAGTCTGAAGGGAATCTTCAGATTGTAAGTGGAATTTTCCTTCACTTCTCATACCACCGGGAACAACATGCTATCTCCCCTTACCTTACAGTTGGGAATCTCCCTCTCCAAACACAGACTAAACAATTACAGGCTGGTTTGTACCAGGGTATAATTTAGTACTACAGTGTAAGCAACTACCTCAATGTATACAATGACTCAGTTGGTATTTGAAGACGAAGCAAATGTAATGAACAAAGAACACAGAACAATACAGCACAGGAACAAAAACTTCAGCCCACCAAGTCAGCACCGACACAAGATGCCTTTCGAAACTAAAAACATTTTTTGCTGAAGGTGTTTGCAAGCATATTAGGCAATTATTCTCTTTGCTCAGTAAAATATAGTGACTGGTTAACCACTGTTTAACCATCCTTTGCATTACATTTTACATACAAAAAATTGCCAAATTAGAATAGCAGTAAAAATGATGAGCTCCAAAGCTACTGGCACAGCTCCAAGTAATAACCTATGCTAAACCTGTATTAAAAAGGCAGCACACAAACCTTATTTGTCCAAAATTGTGCTGCAGTATTCAAATGCACTTTTCTTGACACAACACAAAACCCCAATCTATCTGCTGTTAAATCCTTCATGTACCAATTATTGTTAGCACTCATGTAGAATTTTACATTATTATATTAAGGTAATATATTTCAGTGCGTTCAGGGCTGACATTTACAAAGGTGCACTTCTGTCTACGCAACACGTGAGTTTAGAGGTATACTTTTGACACTACTGTGACATTTTGTGCTTACATATCATCACTAAAACTCCTGAGATGATTCACAGAGGTATTCTAAATCAAAATGTAACAATGGCCAGATAAGAAGATATTAGGTCAATGACCAAAAGCTTGGACCAAGAGGTAGGTTTTACGAAGTGTTTTAAAGCAAGGAAGGTAGAGAGATTTACGGAGGGGATTTCAAAGCTCCAGGCCTGAGCAGCTGAAGATATGGTTAATAGCTCAAACTGGGGATGCTGAAAGTGGCCAGAATTATAGGAGCATATATATCTAGGACAGTTTTAGGACTGTAGGAAATTACAGAGAGAGAAAAAAAAACAGTCCATAAAGTGATCTGGAAAGAAAAAAAAATGAAAATTTTAAAATTGATATGTTGTTAAACTGGGGGGCAGTGTAGGACAGAAAGCACAGGGGTGATAGTGAATGGGAATCTAAATTAGTACAACTTAGGACAAAGGGCAACAGGGTTTTGGACAGTCTCAAGTTTGTGAAGGGTTGAATATAGGAGGCTGATGAGGAGCTCATTAGAACAGACCAGACCAGGGTGTAACAAAAGTATGGATGAGAGGTTCAGAAGCAAAGGAACTGATGCAAGGTTGGCAAAGTTTACCAATGTTGCAGAGTGTTATGTACAAATGTTATGCATGATGGGGTAGGCACGTAGTTTAAAGCCTATGTCCTCATCAAATGTGACATCATGTTTACAGTGTGGGTGACCATCACACAGTTACCAAGGAGAGAGGTGGAATGGAGTTTGCGATGGGATTTGAACACAACAGCATCAGTCTTCCCAATAATCAGTTGGAGAAAATTTATGCTCAGCTGGCTGTCAGTTTTGTCAACTTGTGGAGCTGACTTCAGGAAGACCACTTGTATTCGTTCACTAGTCCACCAACTGAATATGGAGTTTGCAGTGAAGGAACTACTGAGAGAATTTTTCTTACTTATTTGTTGCTAATAAAAAGTATGGGTCTGTATGTAGGACAGGAGTGTGGTAGGACAACTACTCTGTGCACAAAGAATTGTGTTGACTTATCAAGGTCGTCATTGTCAAACATTCACTATTTTAGTTAGTAGAAATCAAATGCAGTTCAATGCAACAAGGCAACATTTGAGCATTATTGGAGGAGGCTGCTGTCATCAATTGTGGGTTAAGAAAAATGAGGAAGACTAGATTAGCTTTAAATGTAGCAAACATTTGGATATAATTTATGACTTGATTGTAGCCATTTTAATACTGAGTCAGGGGTAAAAACCCAGTTAGAGTAATTCACACACAATTGTGGGAATGATGTACACAAATTTGAGGTGCTACAATACACTCAAAGATTTTGGAGCAGAAATTTAGATTGGAGATGGTGAGCTGGCTGACAATGATGGAGGAGCCATGGGCTTCTTTTGGAAAGAGTTCATGGTGGATGTGAAGGAGAAAAGGACAGAACCTAAGGAACAATGTTATCTGGAGCCAGAAGTGATTTTTTGATATGATTTGATTTGATATGTTATTGTCATGTGTACCTAGGAACAGTGAAAATTTTTGTTTTGCACCCAGTACAGGCAGATGACACTATACAAAGATCATACAGCGATAGAACAGAGTGAGGAATACAAAGTTACGGCTGCAAAGAGGGTGCACAAAAAGCAAGATCACCTTTAGATTTGAAATTTGAGATGTTCATTCACAAGTCTAATAACAGTGGGGAAGAAGTTGCCCTTGATCTTGTTGGTATGTGTGTTTAAGGATTTGTATTTTCTGCCTGATGGAAGAGGTTGTAAGAGACAATAACTAGAGAGGGATAGGTCTTCGATGATGTTGGCTACCTTTCCAAGGCAGGGAGAAGTGTAGATAGAGTCATTGGATGGAAGGTTGGCTTGCATGATGAACTGTGCTGTGTTCACAACTCCCTGTCATTTCTTATGGTCCTGCACAGAGCAGTTAATGTACCAAGCTGTGATGCATCCAGATAGAATGCTTCCTATGGTGCAACTATAAAAGTTAGTGAGACACCTTGTGGACATGCTGCATTTTCTCAGCTTCCTGAGGAAGAAGATGTGTTATTGTGCTTTCTTGACAGTCACATCAATATGGCTGTTCCAGGGCAGATTGTTGGTGATCGTCACTCCCAGAAACTTAACACTCTCAACCATCTCTACCTCAGCTCCAGTGACATAGATAGAGCTGTGCACTTCTTCTTGCTTCCTGAAGTCAACGATTAGCTCCTTAGCTTTGTTGATGTTGAGGGACAGGCTGTTGAATCTATGCCATGTCACCAAGCACTCCATCTCTTTCCTGAAGCCTGCCTCATCATTGTCTTGTACAACGGTCGTGTCGTAAACAAACTTGGAGATGGGGTTGGGATGAAGTTTGGCCATACAGTCATGAACGTACAGGGATTGAGTAAGAGGCTGAGCGTGCAGCTTTGCAGGGCACTGATTGGGGATTGTCATGGAGCAGGAACTCTTACCTATCTTTCTTGATTATGGTCTGTGGATCAGAAAGCCAAGGATCCAATAACAAAGGGCTGACCTAGGTCTTGGAATTTGGAGAATAGTTCGGTTGGGAATATAGTCTTTGAAGGTGGAGCTGTAGTCAATAAGTGGAAGCCTGACGTAGGTATCCTTATTATCCAAAAGTTTCAGGGATTTTTCAAAATTCATTTGTGGGATGTGGGCACTGTTGGCTGGCTGGCATTTCTTGTCCGTCCCTAGGTGCCCTTGAGAAGGTAGTGGTGAGCTGCTTTCTTAAATTGCTGCAGTCCACCTGCTGTAGGTTGACGCATAATACTATTATGGAGGGAATGCCAGGATATTGACCCAGTGACAGTGAAGGAATGGCGATATATTTCCAAGTCAGGATGGTGAGTGACTTGGAGGGTAATTTGGAGGTGATGGTGTTCCCATATGTCTGCTGCCCTTGTCCTTTTAGATAAAAGTGGTCGTGGGTTTGGAAGGTGCTGTCAGAGGATCTTTAGTGACTTGATATGTGTAGGGGTAAGGAAGTGGCCTCTGCTGATGACCTGTTTCATTGTTTGGCAAATTGCAGGGGATTGAGGCAGACTGAGAAGCTACAGTTGATATGAGCCATGAATAAGCTCTCAAATCACGTCATAATTATGGAGGTCAGAGTCACCAGGTGGTAGTCATTGAGGCACACAGCACGAATTTTCTTTGGCAGCGGGATGATGGTGGTCATCTTGAAGCAGGTGAGGACTTCAGATTGTAGTAAAGAGATGTTACAGATGTCAGTGAATACACTCACCAGATGATCCACACAGGATCTGTGTGCACGGCAGGGAACTCCATATAGAGAATTATAGAGTCATAGAGATGTACAGCATGGAAACAGACCCTTCGGTCCAACTCATCTATGTCCAACAGATACCCTAAATAAATCTAATCTCATTTGCCAGCATTTGGTCCATATCTCTCTAAACTCTTCCTATTCAGATACCCATCCAGATGCCTTTTAAATGTTGTAATTGTACCAGCCTCTACCACTTTCTCTGGCAGCTCATTCCATGTACCCACCACCCTCTGTGTGTAAAAGTTGGTCCTTAGGTTCCTTTTAAATGTTTCTCCTCTCACCTTAATGCCCTCTGTACCACCCCAAGGAAAAAGACCTTGTCTACTTATCCTATCCATGTCCCTCATGATTTTGTAAACCTCTATAACCCCTCGGCCTCCGATGCTCCTGGGAAAATAACCCCAGCCTATTCAGCCTCTCCCTATAGTTCAAACCCTCTAACTTTGGCAACATCCTTGTAAATCTTTTCTGAACCCTTTTAATTTTCACAACACCCTTCCAATAGCAGGGAGACCGGAATTGCACACAGTATTGCAAAAGTGGCCTAACCAATGTCCTGGACAGCCGCAACATGGCTGCCCAAGTCCCAGACTCAATGGGAGTCCCAGACCAGTAAAGGTAAGCATACCAAACTTCTGGGTCAGAGATAATAGGAATTGCAGATGTTGTAGAATCCGAGATAACAAGGTGTAGAGCTGGATGAACACAGCAGGCCAAGCAGCATCAGAGGAGCAGGAAAGCTTGACTTTTCAGGCCTACACCCTTCTTCAGAAATCATTTCTGATGAAGGGTCTAGGCCCGAAACGTCAAGCTTTCCTGCTCCTATGATGCTGCTTGGCCTGCTGTGTTCATCAGCTCTACACCTTGTTATCAAACTTCTGGGTCAGTTGCTTTCCATAGATTGTGTTGTTTTGTGTTCAAGGATCTCATGGATAAGATGAACTTTGGGAGGAGATGAGTGGGTAGGAGAGAGACTCAGGAAGGAAACAAGCACAGGGCTTGTGAAAAGTGCAGCCTTAGAAGAAATTTGGCCCAGTGGATAAAGGGAACAGAAGGAAATGACAAAGACCATTGATTAAACAACGCCAATCTTGGTGGCAAATCTCAAAGATATGGGATTCCCACACTTGTCCCACACATTGGAGGAATAGTGGAGGAGACTGCAAGAAAGATTACTGAAAGACACCTTTCAGTAAAAAATATCAGCCAGGAACACATTAATAATATGGAGAAAATGCTGATTGTCAGCATCAGCACTGACAGATAACATTTATGATATGCTAATACTGTAGCAATTAAAGTATTTTGCATTAAAAACATTCAAATCTCTAACTGGATGCTGGATCATTGAACCCCAGATTGCTGCCAAGTAAATTCTAGTTTCCTTCAATTTTTTTTAAATTTTGTGTTCATCTTATATGTTGAATAAATATGTGTGTATTTAACTTGTTATAAAATCTACTCCTATGGAGCAAGCCACTGCAGTACAACATAATCTTCATCATCAGCTATTGAGACACCCCTTCATTTCGGCACAGAATGGACATTGGCTGATAATTGAATATCTTCGAATTTTCATCTCATGCTTAAGTTACAGCAACGATCAAGATGCAACAATGAAGACATGCATGATACAAATAATGAAAAAAGGAAGATAACTGTGGACTAAAGAAAATTCAAGAAAGATTTTCCACATCAGTGCACGCCCAGAATATATGTCAGTAAATTGCACACCACTTGTCATTGATTTTAGGTCCATTAACATTAAAAGCTCCGGTCTGGAAGCATACAGTTTCATAATGATCTTTCTTGAATGTGTCCAGACTGCCAAAGTGGAAAATGTCTTCTAACATTTTATGCAAGATTTAATTCTTCAATTAATTTAGTTAATAATCAGGTCTGCAAATAACTGAAGTGCAGGAAGTTTCTCTGAACTGAAATATTAGTGATTAGTTGATACGTATGACACTGAACCAAACACTTAAACAAAAAGTCAGAAAGCAGAATTTTGCATGGCCTGATGGCTGACTTCAATCAGATTTGAATTGCTCATTGCTGACAATCTTTTATCCCATCATGATTCTTTTCAGAGAAAAAAAAGTGCCACTATGGCACGACTTTAATGTTTTTAAAGTTGTCATAACAACAGATTGACAGTTGGGTTGAAGGGAAGTTGAACTGGTTGAGAAGAAAAAGTTGAGAGAGCTGGCGTGGGGTGGTCGAGGTGAGATATCATTTTGAAGGTCCTGAGCTTCACAGGATCCAGTGAGTGAGAATTCCTTTGCTCTGTCAGTGAATTTGAAGTCTCTAATTTATTCAGTAACTTAAAGTTGATCATATGATTCTGTAACAAAATCCACAAACTTACCCCTTCTTATAACTGCGAGATCATTAATGCAAGTGCTGAAACACTTGGGTGAATTGAAGCAGCATTCATGAGGAAAATAAGGAGAGCTAATTTGATGCTGGAAAATTTTTAATCAGGTTACAAATAGGTTTTTTTTCACAAATGGATTAATTGCTCTTCAATTCTTTGAGAAGGCATCTTGTACACAAAATAACATGAATTATACACAGTTTACAGCTGTGATCTAATCACGGTTTGATGTATTCTGAGCGTAATGTCTCTTTACAGTTATCCCTCATTTAGCACTCCTAAAAGATTCTTTCCTAAAAATGTTAAAGAGAAATCACTGACCCATATGAAAACATGCAATTATGTTCCTGACCTGTAATTTCCACACAAAATCTGAACAGCTGCCTTGAATTCAACAAGCCCAAATATCCTCTTCATAACTCTTCTCTTATTAACACTTTGAACTTGCCTCTAGCACACCACATATCCTGATTTGTCACTTCCTTCTCAAAAACTCTGATTGTGAGTGGGGGCTCTGTAGAGGGACAGTGAAACATGAAGAATTGAGAAAGTGAGGGAATGGGAGAGGTGAAAAGCGAGATAGGGGGAGGCAGTGACACAGTAAAGACAAGTGTTTCATTCACCTTGCAATGAATACATCTGGATTGAACTGAAGGCAACAAAATGAAGACCAGTTTTGGCAGATCTCACAATTATCTGCCAGAGAGAATGCTGAGAGATTTAGTTCTATCAAAGTGGCACTTTGCAGCAATTCCATTAGAGTTGGGAGTAATGTCCATAGTAGCTGCTGCTGTCTTGATGGATGGTAAGCAGGCCATCTCATTTTCTCATCCTACAAACCCAGTTTGGTCATGATTCACAGTTTGGGAACCCCTGACTAATAAAATAACCCAGTATTCAAGAAGGTGGGAATTGACAAAGAGGAATTTATGCCATCAACTTCAAATGAGATAGCAAACTTTTCCCTTTCTTCTCCATGCAATTAATGTAATTAAAATGTCATTGCTAATATTTTATAAGAAAACATTCCAGTAATTCCTAATGCATAATATTAAATAAGGAGAATGATGGAGGAAGCAATTGATGCTAAAATCAATGTGTCAAGGCAGTTTTTGGGTTTTCATCTGTGATTTCTAGTACAGGGCATTTCAAATAGGGGGAGGCAATGGCCGAGTGGTAATATTGCTGGACTGTTAGTCCAGAGACCCAGATAATGTTCTGGGGATTCAGGTTCGAATCGCAAAGCAAATGGTGGAATTTGAATTCAATAAAATATCTTGAATTAAGAATCTAATGATGACTATCAATCCATTGTCGATTGTTGGGAAAACCTATCTGGTTCACTAATGTCCTTCAGGGAAGGAAACTGCCATCCTTATCTGGTCTGGCCTACATGTGACTCCAGACCCACAGCAATGTGGTTGACTCTGAACTGCCCTCTAGGCAATTAGGGATGGGCAATAAATGCTGCCTAGCCAGCGACACCCACATCCCATTAATGAATAAAGGTGAAAATTTACATACTTGCATTGTTAGTATCATGCAAAGGAGAAGCCAAAATCTTCACTGCATGTATGGAAAAATCAGAACCTCGCTGCCACCACATGAGACTTTTAAATAGAGCATAGTTACTGCAAGTTTGAAAGTTCATCCTTACTAGGATATTAAGTTTAATTTAAGTAGTGACTTTAACATAGATAACTCAAGATATAATCAGAAAAATCATTCTTACCATGTGTAAGAAGAATAAATTAGAACAGAGTGGCAAAGAGGATCCGAAAGGAAGGAGTTGTGGAAATACCAGAAGAGTAATTGAGGGGATTTCACAACTAAGGACCTAACTGGTTGAAGTGATGTGATCAGATGAGGTTGAACGAGTGGAAGGTTCCTAGAAGGTCCATAGTTAGATGAACAGAGTTCATAAAGTATCAGAGAACTGTAGAAAAAAGTATTGATAAGGAGAGGAGAGATTATGAATAGATTTAAACAGAAGGACATTGACTCAGTGATGTTGGGAGATATGGACTGATGCAATGTTCTGTTTCAAAGAATGAACAGACCATAAAAAAAAGAGAAAAAGAGGGAAATATATCTTTGGTTGTGGGGTCGGATAAATTTCCCTCCCCATCCCTAACTGCCTTTCATAGGGATCGCTCTTTCCGTGACTTCTTTGCCTGCTCCACACTTTTTACTCGCCCCACAACACTTGGCACTTTCCCTGCAACTGCAGGAAGTGCTACACCTGCCCCTACACCTCCCCCCTCACCTCTATCCAAGGCACCAAACAAACCTTTCACATCAGACAGAGGTTCATGTGCACATCCATCAATGTGGTCTATTGCATCCACTGCTCCCGATATGGCCTCTTCTACATTGGTGAGACCAAGGGGAGGCTCGGAGACCGCTTTGTAGAGCACCTGCACTCTGTTTGTGATAAACAACAACAACTTCCAGTCGCGAACAATTCCAACTCCCCTTCCCACTCCCTGGGCGCATGTCCATCCTGGGCCTCCTCCAGTGTCAAAATGACACCACCCAGGAACTAGAGGAGCAGCACTTCATATTTTGCCTTGGGAGCCTACAACCCAATGGTCTCAATGTGGACTTTACAAGTTTCAAAATGTCCCCACTTCCAACCTCATCTCATGACCAACCCTCCCTCTCATTCCCGCCTCCTTGACCTGACACAACCTGTCCATCTCCTCTCCCACCTATCCCCTCCTCCCACCTCACTGACCAATCACCACCTCAACCTACCTGCGCTCACCTATCACCATCCTACCTACCTTCCTCAGCCCCATCCCTCCTCTGTCTATTTATTTCGGAGCTCCTTTCTCCCTCATTTCTGAAGAAGGGTCCCAACCTGAAACGTCCACTTTCTTGTTCCTCTGATGCTGCCTGGCCTGCTGTGTTCATCCAGCTCCGCACTGTGTTATCTCTGACTCCAGCATCGGCAGTTTTTACTATCTCTAAAAATATCAAGTGACATCATAGTACTATCGCTAATATTTAGGATGACATAATGATCTAAATTATTTCTTCTATTGGGCTACTCTTGAAATTATATTCTATTCAGCCACTTCACGTTGAATGTACCAAACTGCAACTTTGATATGGAGTTGATATGGTAACTGTGACACTTCAATATGTTCAATGGTTCAGAATGACCAACTCCAGCCAACACAGCCTGCATTCCATTGCGATTCCCCTTATGTTTAACACAACTGCTTTTGACCCAAGTTTTACACTCTGAATCTGACTGCTAACTTCTCCCATCTCACAATTCCTGATTCTGAGGAGGACATTTACTCTGAGGTCAGTTATTAAATCTGCCTCATTACACATTAACAGATTAAAAATACTGTAATAACTGCTTGAATCACAACATATTGTTTTAGCAAAATGTCCTGAATATTCTCCTTGAATATTTCTTTCTAGTTACATTTGGTAATTTTATTTTCCCAATCTATTTGATGATTAAAATCATCGATAATTAATATACTGTCATTTCTACATACCTTCATTATCTTCTGACTTATTTTTCTGTCCTACAGTATGGCTGTTAGGAGGCCCATAGACAACTCCCACCATTGTCTTCTTCCTTTTTATTTCTTACCCACACCTACAAAGTTTGACCCAAGATCATGACTTGCTGTCATCTTCATTCTGTCTTGTACAAACAAAAACACCCCAGCAGCCTTTCCTTCCTGCCACGCAAAAAGACACGTACCCTTGAATATTTAATTGCCAGTTTTGATCTCCTTGTAGCCGTGTCTCTGTAAATGGCTGTAAGGTCATGCACATTAACCTTTATTTCTGTCATTAAGTTCATTTTTTATGTCATGAATACTGCATGCATTTAAGTCGTCATCAATTTTCATTTTCTTTTTCCTCATTTTCCCCTTTTACTTCTTTTAAACGTTTGTATACTCTTTCCCTTCCTGTCATACTCTGGGAATCTTTACCTACTTTACCAAATAGCTGCCCCGCAATGCTATCTTTTCCTTTTGCTTTATAAGTCTAAATATCCACTCACCAGAACCTCTCTCCACTCTGTTTAGTTTAAAGTCCTTTCAACAGGCCTAGTTTATTGATTCACAGGAATTATGTAATCCCAGCCTAATTCAAGTGAAACCCATCCGTCGGAACAGGTCCCTCCTATCCCAATATTATTGAAAGTACACTATGCATGGAAACTCTCTCTTCCAATACCAACCTTTGAGTCATACATTTAGCTCCTCTAATTTATCTGCTCTAAGTCAGTGTGTTTGTGCTCAGGCAGTAATCCCAACATTAATACCTTGGAGATTTTTCTTTTTAATTCAGCAGCTGATGAAAGTCTTTCAGAAGAATTTCTTTCTAGTCTTATCAAAGTCCCTAGTATGAATATGGGTGATGACAATGGATCTCTCCCATCGCACTCCAACCCTATGGAGAAACCCTGATGCCAAACAAGCAGCATAACCTTTAGGACTTTGACACATGGCTGTAGGGAACAGTACCTATGCCCCTAGCACTACTACATTCATATTTCTTCTCACCATTTGAATGTCAGTCTGCAATTTTAATGATGATGATCATATCTCCAGAGGAACCGTCAACACAGTCACCTGTATCATTAAATTCAATGTATCAAGACCATGAAATTCAAAATTCTCTTCACCTCGGTCCCATCTCTTCTTCACACAGTTTGAAATCACCTCATGTCCATTTGACAATTTCAGGGACCGCGGGCCCTCTAGTGTTGTTCTCTCAGTCCATATATCTGCCTCACCTAATGCCTATCCTCCTCTCCATGATTACCGACCAACTTTGAACCACCTGATTTGGGAAACGTGGCTGCTTCTTGGGGAAAAAATATATATCCAGGTAATTTTCCTTCCTTGATGTCCCACAAAGTCTGCAGCTTGGAATTTAGTTCCTGGACTTGGATCTGAAGCTTCCTGAGCTCCAAACAGTTGTATTAGATGTGTTGCCCTGGATCACCTTGGTGCCCAGAAGCACCCTCATGCTGCAGAAACAACATAGTCCCCACCTTACCATCACAATTACATGCTTCAGTCTATGTAGATTAATAAAGCCTTTCTTTCCTCAAACTTTAATGTATCAATTTTTACTTTCATGCCTGCTTTGTACTTAACGCCTCATTGCAAAGGATTTCATGTGTTGGATGTACAACAGCCAGTAACAGGCAGATTATTTTAAAGACTATTAGTTCTAGGTCTGAATCTGACTCTTATTCTGACTTTGAAAAATGATTTACCTGTTTTTTGTGTTCCCCTTTTGAGGTAGACTTAGACCTTTAAAAAGACTGTTCCTGTTGAAGGTACAAGTCCTGAACTTTGAGACAAATGGATTTGCTTCACATGATGTTCCAAGCTGCTTGTGTTTCTTAGGCATGTGTGGGGAACAGATCTGGAGTAGCTATTCAATCAAGGGTAAAGGCTCCTTCCCACCTCTCTTGTGCTCCTCACCTAAAAGCTGAGCTCTGTCAATTAATGTGATTGCGACTCCACTCTTTTTGTATACAGGGATGTAAAAAGAAATAACTCGAATCCACAGCATGTCTCTAAAGGAACAATCAACTCAGTCAGCTGTATTAAATTGCATAGATCAAGACCATGAAGTTCAACCTGAGCCAGCTGAATAACTAAACCTGAAATTGCTGCCTCACAACACCAGGGAACTGTGTTCAATTCTACCCTTGGGTGACTGTCTATGTGGAGTTTGAACATTATCCCTGCGTCTGCACAGTTTTCCTTTGGGTGCTCCAGTTTCCTCCCACAGTCCAAAAAAGTGCAGGTTAGGTGGATTAGCCATGGGAACTGCAGTGTTACAGGTATAGGGTGGGGGTGGGTCTGATTGGGATGCTCTTTGGAGGGTCGGTGTGAACTCAATGGGCCAAAAGGCCTGATTCCACACTGTAGATATTCTATGATTCTGTTATTTCACCTTTCACTGTGATCTCCAATTTGCACAAATCTACCTTTGTCTATTCTGTGCTATGTATTTACAAAGACGACAATTGAGAGTGCACACAGATACTTGCATCCAGAAATCAGATTATCTTTAAAACACTACTTAAGTCAATTTTTCAGAGTAATAATGCTAACTCCTTACTTTGGTAAGGTCTGAAAACCCTGTTTGATTAGTTCTTTGTGTTTTCTGCATGTAAACAGTTACAAACAAACTAAAAGTGCTAAAGATATTCTTATCTGAAATTAAACAAAAAAACTGTTGCAGTCAAACAAGAAAAAGGAAAAGAAGGGTGCGCATCAAACCCTCCTCACTTGATTGCAACAATTGCTTTTCTGTAAGTGGCATCACCAGTGCCTCTAAGGACAAGGTGTCGAAGATTGTTTCAAATTACAATATTAAAGAGAATCTATTTCTATCTAGATTAACTCAAAGCACTGCAGGTTTTGACATCTCAGGAAAGACTTTCTGATAACTGTTGCCTGCAGGCTTTCCTGCATATTAAATTCGGTTATATTGTGAAAACATGATGTTATTCTAAATATATTAGCTGTGGGGTTCATGCGAAAGTGTGTGACATAGCTTCGCACCAGCAGTTATACCTTTAGTGCATGTGAAACTAGTTTGATTATACTTTACTGCATCTGTAAAGGATTAATCCCAAGATGTGCGGTGAGAAAGGAATAGCCATTTTAAATCACATCAGAGATTCTGTCACCAAATCACGTTTTAGAAATTGGGTGCCAAAGGATGGTGATAGTATTTTAGAACATAGAACATAGGACAATACAGCGCAGAACAGGCCCTTCGGCCCTCGATGTTGCGTCAACCTGTGAACTAATCTAAGCCCACCCCCTACACTATCCCATCATCATCCATATGCTTATCCAAGGACTGTTCAAATGCCCCTAATGTGGCTGAGTTAACTACATTGGCAGGCAGGGCATTCCACGCCCTTACCACTCTCTGAGTAAAGAACCTGCCTCCGACATCTGTCTTAAATCTATCACCTCTCAATTTGCAGCTATGCCCCCTCGTACTAGCCAACGTCATCATCCTAGGAAAAAGACTCTCACTGTCCACCCTATCTAATCCTCTGATCATTTTGTATGTCTCTATTAAATCCCTTCTTAGCCTTCTTCTCTCCAATGAGAACAGACCCAAGTCCCTCAGCCTTTCCTCATACGACCTTCACTCCAGACCAAGCAACATCCTGGTAAATCTCCCCAGCACCTTTTCCAATGCTTCCACATCCTTCCTGTAATTTTAAATTAACAAATCTTTCTACACACTACAGGTCAAAGTAAATGCAAATATGAATGTTCAGTTTCTATTTAGATTTTGTTCAATGTTTCTAAATGTACCAAAGGTGTTCAATGATCGAGGTAATTTTCCAGCACTAATCTCAAGGATGTTCCATGACAAAATTACCAACTGAAAAAGCAACACCAAAAACACAATGTACCAACAGGAGTTGAAAAGAATGTTGAAGCTTTAAATTGTTGTTATTACAAAGCAAGTTTGTCAACATTTAAAAGATCTGGGATTTACAAATTATTAAGGCAGAGACTCCTCATCAAACGTTTAAAGAGAAACACATTTGTTGTCAACCTTTCCTTTTACTTTCAAGTTGATCTATTTCTTTATTTCCCAATGTTTTGTAATTTTGGAATAGGGAAAGGTCTGTGTAACAAGAACATATTTTTCATAAACCAGATTTTAGGACTTGTGTGATACCTTAATAAAATTTGGCATTTAAATAACAACATAGGAACAGGAATAGGCCATTTAATCCCTCAAGCCTGTTCCAACATTCAATGGAATAATTGCTGAGCTGTGACTTAACTCCATATATCTGCCTGCAGCCCATAACTCTTCATACCTTTGCTTAACAAAAATTTATCTATCTCAGATTGATTCTGCATCCACAGTCATTTGTGGAAGACAGTTCCAAACATTTATCAACCTTCATACATAGGACTACTTCTTAACATCTCTTCTGAATGATCTAACCCTGATTCTCAAGGTTTCTGTCACACCCTTGAGAATGAGGGTATTCATTCTCTATATGAATGAGACTGATGCAGTGTAGCGATTTGCCAAGGATCTTTCATCAGCACTTTCCAAAACTATGCCCCCTACTCCCTAAAAGACCAATGGCAGCAGGCACAAGGAATTAGGCAAGTTCCCTTCCAAGGAACAGAGAGGGCATGACATCGTGAGAGGGAAGTCATCAGGGAGAGGGAGGTCAGCAGCGAGAGTTCCAGTAGGTAAAAGAATCAGTGGCCTGGGAGTGAGCAGAGAGACATACCCAAACAGCTTTTGGTGAGAGGAAGAGCAAGATCCCAGACTGACATCACAGCCAAGCCAGTAAGTGACTGGCTGTTTGAGGGGGTGAGTATCATTCTTTAATTTTCTCACTGTAATCAAATAACCTGTTGAAATTACTATACTTAGTTAACTGTAGGTACGTGTTAGTGAAAATTAGATATATTTTTATTTTAGTGGGTAATTTTTGAATTAATTAAAGGGATGGCAGGCCAGCTCCATCAAGTGGTTTTCTCCATTTGTAATATGTGGGAGTTCCTAGATGCTGATTGCACTGATGTGCATCACATGAGCAGGAGGTACCATTAACACCACCAATTCAAGTGCCAGATTACTGAGCTTGAGCAAGAACTGGATGGACTGAGGAGCATCTGAGAGAATGAGAGTCATGTGGATAGCGCATGCAGGTGGTAGTCATTTAACAGTGCAAAAGTGTGCAGGACAATAGGGCATGGGTGACCTTCTCATGCAAGGTGATGCATGTTGTGCAGAAGTCCCCCAAGACTATCCCAAAAGCCAACCAATCCTCTGTGCTGAGTTTTGGCAATGGTGATAATACCTCAGGCAATTGCAGTCAAAGCAAAATCCGCAGTACTGTAGCATGCTCAGCTGCACAAAGTAAGGGTTGGGGGTGTGGAAATGATGGTTAGGGCTGTAGTGATAGGAGACTCAATCACTAGGGGAACAGAGAGGCGCTTCTGCAGCCACATTAGTGACAGCAGGATGGTATGGTGCCTCCCAGGTTCAAGTGTGATGCAGGTTACTGAGTGACTGCAGGGCATTTTGGAGAAGGGGATGGAGAGAGAACCAGCCAGTGATCATGGCACACATTGGTACCAACAATGTGGGTAAGAAGAGGGATGAGGTCCTGAAGGCTGAATTTAAGGAGTGAGGAGCCAGATTGAAAGCCAGGATCTCAAAGCTACTAATCTCTGGAATACTACCTGTGCCACATGACAATGAGGCTAGGAATTGGCAGATTATGCAGTTTAATTTGTGGCTGGGGGTGGGGGGGAGGTGTAGTTGGGTCATGGTGAAGGAGGATTGGTGTAGGAGGGAGGGATGATCTTCACCCAAACAGTGACGGGGTCAAAATTCATGTGAGTGGTTTTGCTAGCTCTGTTGGGTGTACTTGAAAATAGTTTGGCAGGGGGATTGGAACCTAAGGGGAGGCTCTGTATTGGGTAGAGTGGCTGAGGACTTAAGGAAAAGTCGAAACAAGACAGTAACTGAAAAAACAAGAAGCAGCTAGGCAGTATAGTACTAAGATCAGTGGAAACCAGGTAGTGACAGAAAAAGAGAGAATGCTTAAAAACAGAGGTTGTCTGGAGAAGGTGCTCACATTCAATAAGAAGGCTTAAAACCAAACATAAATGCACTTTAGCTGAATTCTTGTAACATTCAGAACAAGGAAAAAATTATCACAAATGGGCATGATTTAGTGGCTATTATAGAGATATGATTGCAAGGTGGTCATGGCTGGCTGTTCAATATCTGAGATATCAGACTGTTCGGAAAGACAGACAGGAAGGAAAGGGAGGTGGTGTAGCTCTGATATTTAAGGATGACATCAGGACAGCAGTGAGAGATGATATGGATTCTGTGGAGAAAAAGGTTGAAACAATGTGGGTGGAACTTAGAAATAGTAAGGGGAAAAAATCACTGATAGACATAAGCTATAGGCTACAAACTACCATCACAGCAATAACAAAAATATAACTCTTGCATGTAAAATGGCATGATAATTAGCATGGAGGATATTAATCTACATCTTGATTAGTCAAACCAATTCAGTCAAGGCAGTCTTGAGGAGGAGTTCACTGAATGTATCCATGATAGTTTCCTCGAACCGTATATAATGGAATCTACAAGGGAGCAAGCTATCCTAGATCTGGCCCTGTATAATAAGACAGGAATAATTAACGATCTTATAGTTAGAGATTCTCTTGGAAGGGGCGATCACAGTATCGTTGAATTTAAAATACATATGGAGAATGAGAAGGTAAAGTTTAATATTACATCGCAGGGGAGCTGATGGCCTAGCTATATTATCGCTGAATTGTTAATCTAGACATCCAGATAATGTTTCTGAGAACCTGGGTTTGAATCCCACCACAGCAGATGGTGGAAATGAATTCAATAAATATCAGGAATTAAAAATCTAATGATGACTGTGAATCCGTTGTCGATTGTCAGGGAAAACCCATCTGGTTCACTAATGCCCTTTAGGGAAGGAAACTGCCATCCTTACCTGGTCTGGCCTACATGTGACTTGAGACCCACAGAAATGTGGTTGACTCATAACTGCCCACTGGGCAATTAGGAATGGGAATAAATGCTGCCTAGCTAGTGGCACACTCATCCTGTGAACAAATAGAGGAAAAAAAATGTCTTGTGCTTAAACAAAGGAGACTACAATGGGATGAGGAAGTAGTTGTGTAAAGAAGACTGGGAACAAATCACAGTACTCAGCAAAAGAACACACCAGTGAATGAGAAGGACTATAGGAAAAGGGATAATCAGCCACGGGTAACTATGGAAATAAGGCGCAGTGTCAAATTGAAAGCTAATGCATACGAAGTGGCAAAGATTAGTGAGAAACCAGAAGACTGGGAAATCTTTAAAGGTCAACAGAAAGCTATGAGAAACGCTATAAAGGTCAGATAGATTGAGGGTAAACTAGTTCAAAATATAAAAAGATAGGAAACGTTTAGACAAATATATAAAATGGAAAAAAAAGAGTGGCGAAGGTAAACATTGGTTCTTTACAGGATGAGAAGGGGATTTAATAATGGGAAATGATGTAATAGCTGAGGCATTGAACAGGCATTTTATGAAAGCCCTCACAGTGGAAGACACAAATACCGTGCCGATAATTGGTGACAAGGAGGTTATGGCAAGTGAGGACCTAGAAATGATCATTATCATTAAAGAGGTAGTGTTGGGCAAGCAATGAAAACAGAGCCATTGAATTTTTTTTAAGGCTGGGTGGATAAATTTTTAGTAAGCTTGTGGTAAAAGGTCAGAAGTAGGTCAGAATGTGGAGTTGAGGTTAAATTCAAATCAGAAATGATGTAATTAAATGGCAAAGCAGGCTCAAGAGGCCTACCCCTGCTATAACTAGCATATAAATATATGCAAACTCCCTCCACAACAGCAGTATGGCTGCATGTACACCTCATGAACTCAGCAATGCAAGGCAATTGTTCATTGCCAGAAACTCAAAGGCAGGTAGTAATGGGCATGGGCATAATATCCCATGAACAATGAAAAAGAATGACCAGTTAAGCTTTATTGGTGGTGTTGACTGACACAAAAGAAGTGTTGCTCAGTAGAAGGTTGCTCCGTAGAAGATCCTAGGCCCAAAACGTCAGCTTTCCTGCTCCTCTGATGCTGCTTGACCTGCTGTGTTCATCCAGCTCTTGTTATCTCAGATTCTCCAGCATCTGCAGTTCCAACTACCTCTTGCTCAGTAGAACACTATTTTGAAAAAGTTATTATATGTTTTGTTTGAACATGGGGAACAACACCTCCTTGAAAAAGGCCATCCTACCATTTTTAGTTAAAAATTCCATGAAAATCATTTTTTACATGTAAAATCTAAATCTGGTATTAAAACACGTTTTTAAAAGAAGCATCACATTAATGATCATTATTCACATGACCAAAAAGTATTCTGTTTCTAATATATTTTTTTCCAAAGTATATGTAACCCTCTAGTATCTTTAAAGCCAAAGTTATATTTTCGATGACATTCCTGCTTTGACAGTAAAAGCATTAAACCTATTACAAAGATCTCAGTTTGATTTACGATGACCATTTGCACAGTTGCAGTTGCAAATAAAATGAAAAATGATTAGATCTTTTGAAAGTAGTGTTAAATGCCAGTGCATATATCTTTCCTCTGTACCAGTTAATAAATCTGATCTTTGAAGGAGTTAATTTCAATTAGAACAAAAAATATTGAGCAGCCACTGGTGACAGGCAGAGTTATTTAATTCACACACTGAATAGAGTCAGTTTTTTGACAGGCTTCAAATATAGTCTTTGACTGTATAATAATAGATTACACCATTTTGGAATTGGCAGCATAATTGCAACTCTTTCCACATGTCAGTGGTCCAAAAATTGTATTCCTTTTACAGTTTGACAAGTACTATTTTACAAAAAAAATGCTTTTGATTTTCTGCACATTCTGCTTCAGTATTAACTCAATGCTTTTATTCCTGGGGATGGATGAAAAGCAAATAATTAATTCTAAATTACTCGAACATGTGAACAATCAAATAATTTGGGCTCAAATTGTGGGGGAAAAAAAAACTGGACTTTGCCAAAATTACTCTGCAGCTGGAATTGAAATTATTTCTGAGATCAATGAGAAACATATTCCATATGTCAAGATTATTAATAATTCTATGATTATTACTATTTTATATTATTATAAAAAATGTATTAATTAATAAAGTGAAGGACTTTAAATCATTTGTTCCAACTGACTGGTGCCACACAATTATGGTTCACACAATGGAAGTGTGATCCACGATCAATTCTGACTATGCTGCAAAAGTCTGAAATAATTCAGGACTTTCTTTATAAGTGAGCAACATAATTGCAATGTGTGAAAAGAAAGGCCAGAATAAACTCAATCTGCAGCTTTTTATACCACCTTTTGTAATCATGAGGAAAGTTAATTCTGGGGAGGCACCTGCAGAGAGACCTAGTGGTTCAGATACATAATTCTTTGAAGTTTGTGTCACATATAGGCAGGGTGGTTAAAAAAGCTGTTTAGCACACTTGCCTTCATTGCTCAGTGCTTTGACTTGAGGAGTTGGGAAGTCATGTTGAGGGCGTACAGTATGAAGTTGAGGTGTTTTCCAGAGCACTGTATCCGGTTCTGGTCACCCAGTTACAAGAAGGATACGATTCAGCTAGAGAGGGTTCAGAAGAGATCTACCAGGATTCTGAAGAAGGGTCAAGGCCCGAAACGTCAGCCTTCCTGCTCCTCTGATGCTGCTTGGCCTGCTGTGTTCATCCAGCTCTACACCTTGTTGTACCAGGATGTTGCCGGGTATGGAAGGTTTGAGTTATAAATAAAGGCTGGGACCTTTTTCACAAGAGTGTAGGAGGTTGAGACGTGACCTGATAGAAGTTTATGAAATCCTGAGAGGTATAGATAGGGTTAATTGTAGATGTCTTTTCCCTAGGAGTAGGGATTTCAAGACTCTTGGCTACATTTTTAAGGAGAGGGGAGAGAGTTTTAAAAAATACATGAGAAGCAAAGTTTTTTTTACAGAGGGTGGATCATGTGTGGAATGAACTTCCTGAGGAACTGATGGATGTGGGCACAATTACAATGTTTAAAAGACATTTGGATGGATACATGATTCGGAAAGGTTTGGAGGGATATGGGTCAGGAGCAGGCAGGTGAGACTAGTTTATTTTGGCATTATTGTCAGCATGGGCTGTTTGGACCGAAGGTCTGTTTCTGTGCTGTATGACTCTAGGGCCATGACTGTATAACAGTCCATTCAGATATAAATGTTTCAGATGACTCTGTCAAAACTTCGTTCTACCCTCTTAAGTGAACGATTCTGTGCCATTTTTTAATTGATGGGTTCAGAGTTCTCTTGCTGTCCTGCCTAACATTATCCATATAGAATAACAGTAAAATCAAAGAGATTATTTTGTGATTTAATTAATTATGAATTGAACTCTTGTTGTATATAAATCGGTTGCTCTATTTCCTACATTATGAAAGTTAAATATCCTTCAAAGTTCTAGCGAAGGGTCGCTGGACTTGAAATATTTCAACTCTGTTTTGTCTCTCCACATATGTTGTCTGCTGAGTTTCTCCGGGCACTTCTTTTTCTTTACTTCAAAAGTACTTAATAGTATTTCATGTACACTTAATCAGTGAATTCATGAGTGTATAAATTTTTCAACAGATCTAAGTTTTTTTTTAGGAGTTCTCACAATCTAATATGGCTGAAAGGATGCTTTCAGATGTCACGTTGAATGGAAACCACATCTGATAGAATATATTGACAAAACCTTTGTCTGACAGACCAGCTGTAGCATCCTGAGATCACAAACAGAACAATGCCAAAACAAGGTGATTCTTTTCTTTTTGATTCTCTGTATTTGAAAAATTGTATTTGACGGGCAGTTTTCAGAAATAGGAAGGATTAGTCATTATTTTTCGAATGGAAAAATGTACTCAAAGTATAATGCCAAATCTGTGCTATAAAATGTCAGTTTTGATTCACAAACTTGCTGAACCAGCAAGTTATTCAGGACAATGAATTGTTCAGTTTTTGTCGACGAAAAGCAAAACGAATAGTGTTTCTCCAGCCTCGCCGGTTTTTATCATCCCACGCAAAGTGAACATTATCCCCATTACCTCTTGATTACTATTTGGGAACTCAGCGGCCATAACATGTACTCAGATCAAATATACCGTGATTAAATGGGTATCAAACATTTATTTTTTCCAGCCATGATACAGAACTTCAAAAGACTGCACCCCCCTGCACTATTATGCAAATCTTTCATTTTCAATTGTTTTGTTGACTCCCTTAACCAGATTATCAATGTCACTACTAAACTGAGAGCAGCCACATGCTGTAGGCCAATACTCACACGGAATCAAATTAAAACAGCCCAAATTCATTTTCTGTGGGATCTGAACAGCAAGCAGACAGAAGTGACTTGAATCCCATCTGTGTCAACTGGATTTGAATCCTGTTTCTGCAGATGAAAGGGCAAAGTCTTGCATATTTTCAATGTAATTATTGACCTATTGTTCCATTTCCTGCTGTAGTGAATTTGAATGACTTTCTAATATTAAGAAGGACAATGTTTTGAAGTTTTTAGAACTCAGTAGCATTACAAATTAAACAATTTTCTTTTTTTCTGCTTGCTGGTCCTGGAAGTTTTCTGCATACTTTAATTTCTCTGTTGCTCATCAATTTACTCTAAGAAACCTTCCCCATAAGCATTTCTACTACTGTTTTATTAGTTCATCCTGAGGGTGTTTGGAGGTTATCTTTTCATATGATGATGAGATGAAGGTGAAATGGGATTAAGGATGAAGTATAATCACAGATAATCAGATAGTTTACTGCGCACCAAGGTTCGAGTCCTGTTGTTCAGACCATGGGAATAACTTCATGTCATACAACCGATGCAATATTTCTTACAGCACCTTCTGGGGTTTTCCTGCAATCTTTGCTTAAAGATTGCCCTCAAGGTACAATGTAGTTTGGAACAAAGGATAGGGCCAATTTTGTGTGGTGTGTTTTTGCTCTTATCCAGTCACAGGATGTAGATGTCAGTAAATGCAAGAAATCTCGAGTAAAGACAGAGCCATTGAGTAATAAACCACAGAAACAGAACCTTTGATCTAACCAGTCCATGCCGACCATAATCTCAAACAAAACTAGTCCTACCTAAGCAGAGAATTCAGGGAAACTTAGCTGTCTGGATACAAAACTGGCTGTCCAATAGAAGACAGAGGGTAGTAGTAGATGGGAAGTATTCAAGCAAGGGAATAGGGATAATCCTGGGAATTACAGACCAGCCAGTCTTATTTTTGTGATGGGCAAATTATTGGAGAGGATTCTGATAGGTAGTATTTATGGTTATTTGGAAAAGCACAGTTTGGTTAGAAATATTCAGCATGGCTTTGTGAGGGGCCTCACAAGCCTTACTGAATTCTTTGAGGATGTGACAAGCACATTGATGAACGTAAAGTAGTGAATGTGGTGTATATGGATTTTAGCAAAGCATTTGACAAGGTTCCCCATGGTAGGCTCATTCAGAAAGTAAGGAGGCATGGGATTCAGGGAAATTTGGCTGTCTGGATACAAAACAGGCTGTCCAATAGAAGAAAAAGGATGGTAGTAGATGCGAAGTATTCAGCCTGGAGCTCGGTGACCAGTGGTGTTCTGCAGGGATCTGTTCTGGGACCTCTGCTCTTTGTAATCTTTATAAATGACTTGGATGAGGAAGTGGTAGGGTGGGTTGGTCAGTTTGGCGATGACATGAAGGTTGGTGGAGTTGTGGATAGTGTGGAGGGCTGTTGTAGGTTGCAACAGGACATTGACAGGATGCAGAGCTGAGCAAAGAAGTGGCAGATGGAATTCAACCCAGAAAAGTGTGAAGTGATTCATTTTGGAAGGTCGAATTTGAATGCAGAATACAGGGTTAATGGCAGGATTCTTGGCAGTGTGGAAGAACAGAGGAATCTTGAGGTCCACATCCACAGATCCCTCAAAATTGTTACCCAAGTTGATAGGATTGGAAAGAAGGCGTATGTTGTGTTGGCTTTCATTGGCAGGGGAATTGAGTTTAAGAGCCACGAGGTTATGCTGGAGCTCTATAAAACCCTGGTTAGACCACACTTGGAATATTGTGTTCAGTTCTGGTCACCTCATTATAGGAAGGATGTGGAAGCTTTATAGAGGGTGCAGAGGAGATTTACCAGGACGCTGCTTGGCTGGAGGGCAGGTCTTATGAGGAAAGGTAGAGGGAGCTAGGGCTTTTTTCATTGGAGCGAAGAAGGATGAGGGGTGACTTGATCAAGGTGTACAAGATGATGAGAGGCACCGATAGAATGGATAGTCAGAGGCTTTTTCCCAGCGCAAAATGACTATTATGAGGGGGGCATAATTTTAAGGTGATTGGAGAAAGGTATTGGGGAGATGTCAAAGGTAGGTTCTCTACACAGAGAATGGTTGGAGCGTGGAATGCGCTGCCAGCAGGGTTAGTGGAGTCAGACACTTTAGAGACATTTAAGCTACTCTTGGATATGCACATGGATGATAGTATAATGTAGGGTATGCAGGGTAGTTTGATCTTAGTAGGGTAATAAGTCGGCACAACATCATTGGCCAAAGGGCCTGTACTGTGCTGTGCTGTTCTATGTTCTATCTTCTCATCTTCCTGCGCTTCGCCTATATCCCCTCCAAAGTTTTCTTATACATGTAATTATCTAAGTAAGAGATTGCTGGAAAAACTCAGCATGTCAGCCAGCATCTGTGGAGTGAAGGCCATGTCAACATTTTGGATCCAGTGACTCTTCATCATAACTCCAGCAATTTCTGCTTTTGTTACAAGATGTGGCTGCGGCTGTCTAGGCCAGCATTTATTGCTATCTCCAATTGCTTTTGACAATGTCATGGTGAGCCACTTGAATCAGTGACCAGTACAGGGTGCTCAGAGTTGCTGCGTTTTGAACAGTGGAAAGTGTGTTTTATTGGCAAGAAGGAGTTCAATCTGGAAATGCAAACACACACAGACTTTCAGACCCAGCCTGGACATCATGGACGGGTGACAGTCATTCTTAGAATGGTAATGGGTGCAGTTTTTCAAAAACATGCTAGTAAGCCTCAAAATGGAGGCCATGACACAACATAACACAACGTCTCCAAAGGCTCCACCATTGATTCAGAATCATGCTTTCACCATCTCCTTATTAAGGAATAGTGTCAGGTTCTTTTTACTTACTGGATCAAGCAACTGAAATAGTCAGCTACTTCTATCTGCCTTCTTGAATATATTACTAATTTTTATATTGTTCCAGCTCACTCAGCTATCCTTGGCCAGAAAAGAAATGATCTGTACTCTCACATGAAAGGAGATTTGACATTTGGCAGTGGTGTTCCTTTCCCAAATAAAGTAAACTTAGTTTAAGATAACATGCAAATATGCCCACGCTTCCTTTTCATTAACTGATGCTTTCTCATGTAATTAGTTGGATTAATTTTCATGCTACTGGCAAAATCCCACCATTTATGATACTTCTTATATCATTAGCAACCACTGCCTCTAGGTATATGCCTCACATAAAGTTGGCAAGCTATCTTGAACACTGCTATAGATTATATTTTGCTGCAAAATAAAACTGACATCCAGCAGCACATCATAACCTAACAGATAACATAACATAATTAGAGTCAGCAAAGCATTAAAAAGATTGAAATAAAATCTTAACTATGCATTTACTTTTCAAAGCATTCTTACTAAAAGTTTGAGTGACAAGCTTGAATATTGATTAATGTACCCAATTGGTCTGATTTGGTGAGTTTTTGCTCCCCCTTAGGTCTTGAGAGTGGTGCAGATATGGGAGGCATGTGTGGAATAGAGACAGGGTGCGGGGGAGGTTTACTTTAGTTTGCTCTTTGCAATCTAATTTAATAATGTTCATTAATCACGTTGATGGGTTTCTTCCAAATAGCACCCTGCTCTTCTAATTATCGCTGGCATGTCACATTACTTGGGTGAGAAGCTGTGTGAAGTCATTATAAACTATATTATAATCAACTTCGTGTGTTTGCAGCACAAATCTTTTGCTTTCAAATGAGATTCATCTCTCTAAATCATCATATTTTGAACTTAGCCCTCATTTTTCATCAGGCTATCATGGAAATCAAAGAAAACCTTTGACATCAAAGGAAGCATTTGGTCCAGAGTGCCTGTGGCGCTTGATAAAGAGCTGTCCAGGCCAATCCCATATTCCGGTATGAGGCCCATACCCATCAGGTCACAGTTCTCCAAAAATGAAACCATGCATCCTGAGGTAAAGTGAATATCTGCTCAAAGCTACTCACGCTGATCTTTGAAAAGTGGCTGAATAAACATCTTCAGACTTCAGCTTAAACCATAAGCCACTAAAGTTCATGGCAGGAAATAAATAGGTAAGCAGTAAAAATACAAACAGTAGATTTATGGTCATTACGAGCTTTACGGTTTCTCTGCTGATCATGTGAAAATGTGACAGTTGCGTTTCATGTGCTGGCACCAATATTAAATTTGAACCAGCAAGAAGTTTGAACGATAGCCTTCCCCAATATATTATCGCTATCTCTAACTTATGACTCTCCGGTGATTTAAAAGGTACCGTTGACTTGGCAAAGCTTAGACTGTGATGTATTTTTAGAAATCGACTAGAACAAAGGAATTAAAAAACAAGAAATTAAGGACTGCCATATTTTTAAATTGAGGCTTTACTAAGTTAGAGAGAGTGCATCTCCATTTTGAAATATCCTGAGGCTAAAATTTTCATCCTTGAATTGGCAGTCTGGAGTCTGATCATTTCCCAATGGTGTAATCCTGCCTCCAGTTCAGCAATGCCTGGTCAGGCTATTCTCATAGTGAAAGATAGACAAGAGTCAGGATCACTGCCTTCAGAGGTGAACCCAAGTGGAATGAAGGAAGTCAAAAGCCAAGGTGGGCAGGTCAGCAGATCCAGCTACGTTAACTGGCATACAGGCCCAGTTTTTTTAAAATGAGTGTTAGGTAACTTAGTCCTCACCCCTTACCTCCCTCAACCTATCTCATCCTTCTTATATGTTCACTGCATACACCTTCCAGGCCCTCTCCATACCTACTCACTCATTGTCTGCTGCAGGTAAAACTCATGATTCATGCATCCATCAGACCAAACCCAAGAATAATAAAATTCCGATGTTAGCAACACAAAGCTTCCATTGTTTGATACACATAGTAATTGGACAGCGATTGCTGAACAATCATGAATATTGACATCTGCACTAACAACCAACTTAACATAACTAGTCAAGACCATAATGTTGTTCAATTACACTAGCTAAAAGTACCATACATTTATAGACTTGTGCCAGTTCTCTCCAAGCTTAAGGAACATGTTCAGGCCTTCAACAGTCACTCTCATCATTGCTGACACACAATATGTGCCATCGATAAGAGTATTGTAGCAACACACTAAGGCTCCTACAGTAGCAACTCCCAAACCCACAACTTGCATTTCTTATAGCAGCAAGGACAATGGATGCAAGGGAGCACCACCAATTTCAATTTCACCTCCCAAGCTAGACAACATCTTTATTTGGAACTATATCACTGATCCTTCACTTTCAGAGTCAAAACCTGAAGCTTCCTTCCTAACATCATTATGGGTGTAGCCACACCTCATTGACTACAATGATTCAAGAGGACAGCTTCTCAAGAATAATTAGGGATGGACAATAAATACTGGTCTAACCAGTGATGTTCATATTGCATGAAAGAAGAATAATTTTGAGAAAAGACTCCTTTTGTTTTTGGATCACTTGGGGGTGGGTTTTGGCCGGGGTTGGGGGAAATGAAAGGGTTGTGCTGCCATTGGGAAGCCAATAATTATCATTTGTTTTCTTTTTGTTAATA
This sequence comes from Ginglymostoma cirratum, assembly GCA_024137785.1. Lineage (NCBI taxonomy): Eukaryota > Metazoa > Chordata > Chondrichthyes > Orectolobiformes > Ginglymostomatidae > Ginglymostoma > Ginglymostoma cirratum. The sequence continues at coordinate 71,039,577 of JAHRHZ010000144.1, forward strand.
CTCCAGCCAATCAGATTTGGTTTGCCAAACAATATCTGATATTTTCTCCTCAAGCATAAATTGTGATTTTTTGAAATTTTGCACTTTTCCATTTATCCAAAAAAATGTGAGGTGAAAATTTTAGCAAAGTATCTCCATTTTCTACAATGTTCACATTCTGTAACACTAGAGAGTCTAAAAATACCACCTAGATAATGAAGTGGGTAAAGGCACAATTGCAACATGCAGTCTTCCCATTCGCACATTTGTCCTGCAGCCATATAATTCCTACAGGCTGGGAATGGGAGTAAGTATCACAATTGGGTCATCCCAACCAACCATTTTCACATCCTCTCACTTGTACTCTATACTGACAGAAATATGAAAATCTGACTCCCTGTTATTAGATAGTTGGTCTGGTGTTTGGAATTGTGTCAGCAGTGTAGCTTTGATTCCCATTCTGGTTATTGTAAGCTTGAAACCACTTCCTTGGCCTACCACTGTCAAGCAAGTGGCTTAGCCAAGGATTTATCTACTTTTCAGCAGACCACACAACTTAGTACATGTGATCAATCCTCCTAGTTCGAGGCGTCCAACTACCACCCTTAACTGGACAGCAAATCAACTTGAAAAAGAAAGGCTATCTTAGAATTACATAGGACTGTCAATCAAACTCTCGACCATTCAAACTCCCTTTTAAAAATTCAATTCTTTTGGTGTTCATAAAACTGTCAAAGTAAACACCCAATCATGAACTTATTTATGATGTTCCAAACCTATAAACTACTCATAAAACTGCCAAGACCATAAAGCTCTCTGTTCCTTTGACAGCTGTGTAAACACTCCATGTTGAGAGATATTCTTAAGTAGGGCTTGGAACTAAGCACTTCCCAGAACCCTGAAAGAGAAATATTCTGTCATTAGACACTGCTGTCTTTCTAACTAGATTCCAATATCTAATAAACCATGAGGATCTCAAGGGTGTCTTTGGCACCAAAATTGAGAAAATCGCAACTGCCCTTATTTTCCTTTCCAGTTGAGTCAAAGCATCCTTCTGGGCTGACACCTGCCTGACCTCAATCTTTAGCTTGTAATGCTTTCTCAGACCTTGCATAGTCTGAGTTGGTCATATTAATGAGCCCAACTGAACTGCTACCATTGCAACTTTTTCATCCTCACATGAACTGTTAGTGTTCATTCCCTTTGTCAAATGGTTCTCATCATCTCTTCATCACGTGCAGGAAATATTTTTGGATATTTCTCCAATCTTAAAGACACTATTACACTTGTGGTCCAAATAAAATAGATCTAACATTATACTTGGTTGGAAAATAAGAACGAGGAGCAGGCAATTCAGCTGCTCAAGGCTCCTCTGCCATTAATACAATCATATCTGATCGCATTTTGGCCTCAACCCCACTTTCCTGCCCACGCCACATTGATAATAATATTTTTTAAAGCTTCCTTTTTTTCAAAATATGATCTAAATTTTACATTTTGTTTTAAGTAAGGTTGTCCAGTCATGTTGGATGGCAGGTCCACTGTATTTGAATTTAGACCCTTTATTATGAATGGCATGCATTTTTTTGATGTCAAGATCTCTCTGAATGTGAGGCGCTAGTTCTTGTGCAGGTTTCAATGTTGATGTATTTCTCTCTCACGCCAAACAGGAAATTGTGTTTGCTGAATTTGAACTCCTTTACTCATGGCTAAACTGCAACAAACCAGCTAGTGCATACTGTGTGATTTAGAAAAAGGAACAATACAGCACAGGAAGGGTCACCAGACCCGAAACGTTAACTCTGTTTTCTCCTTCACAGATGCATCCGCAGTGCTTTTGGTTTTTAAAACAGCACAGGAACAGGCCCTTTGACCTTCCAAGCCTGCGCCAATACATTTTGCCCTTCCATATTAAAATATCTTCACTTAACTGGATCCATATCATTCTATTCCCTTCCTGTTCATATATTTGTCCAGGCACTCACCACCCGTTGTATGAAAAACCTACCTCACACATCTTGTTTAAACTTCCACCCTCTCACCTTGAATCTGTGTCCCCTAAAAATTGACCCCTCCATCCTGGGAAAAAGCTTCATACTTTCCATTCTATCAATGCCATTCACAATCATTTAAACTTCTAACAGATCACCCCTCAACCTCCTGCATTTCAGTGAAAACAAACCCAGTCTATCCAACCTTTCTTCGTAGCTAAAAACTCCCGTATCACCCAACATCCTGGTAAGTCTCTTTTGTACCCATTCCAAAGCATCCACATCTTTCTGATAGTGTGGTGACCAGAGCTATACACAATATTCCAAGTATGGCCGAACTAAAGTTCTATAAAGCTGCAGCATAACTTGTCTATCCTTATATTCAACATCCTTTCCAATGAAGGCAAGCATGCCATAGCCTTTTTTTTAACTACCTTATCTACCTGCACTGCCACCTTCAATGATCTGTGGACCTGCACAGCCAGATCTCTCTGCATATCAATATCCTGAAGGGTTCTGCCATTCATTGTATAATTTCCATATGTACTTGATCTTCCAAAATGCATCACCTCACATTTGTCTGGATTAAACTCCATCTGCCATTCTTCTGCCCATGCCTCGAACTGATCTATATCCTGCTGGATCCTTTGACAATCCTACTCACTATCCGCAAATCCACCAATCTTTGTATCGTCTGCAAACTTACTAACTAGACCAGCTATGTTTTCTTCCAAATCATTTATGTAGATCATGAACAGCAGAGGTCCCAGTACCGATTCCTGTGGAATGTCATCAGTCACAGTCCTCCATTCACAAAAGCATCCTTCCACCACTACTCTCTGTCTCCTGTGACTATGCCACTTCTGTATCCAAAATTTGAAATATCCTGTCGAAGAAAAAACTTGTTGTACTAATATAGCAGCAACCCGTTGCCTGGAGGAACATACATTAGATTTCAACCTCACAGTTCACCGCCTCTGGGTATGTATGGGTTGGTCAAGACACACAAGAGTGATGAGTTACCTATGACTGATTCTGAACTGGGGGGCAAATGATTGTGCGATATAGTACAGCCAGTTTTGAGCATATTTGCCACTTGCATAATGAAGAACTTCTTCACACATGCAAGGGCCAAACAGACTTTGTACATGATTGGAATACCATGTCCACATGCTCATTTCACATTGCTAGCCTATTAACCAATGTGCCATTTAAGAAAAGTATAGATATTTACGCTTTAACATTATATTGTAGTGAGCTCAATCCCACCAGCAGGGTGTGGATCAATATTCACTGAAATTATGTATTCAGTAACTCATGAGGTGGAGATTGGTACTGATTGAAACATGTATGCCCAAATAGATGGTATTGATATGGGAGCCCCACTCAGGCCAGCTTTCATGAATACCTTTGCAAAAATGCCTTTGCATATGTCTGATATTTAGATTTTTTTTCTATCCATTCACAGGATGTCAATGTCTCTGGCTGGATCAGCATTTATTGCCTACCCCTATTTGCTTTCAGTCAAAAATATTACTAGTGTCTGGAGTCACATGTAGGCCAGTTTATGTAAAGGTGTCAGTTCCCTTCGTTAAAGGACATTAGTAAACCAGATGGTTTCTGATGAAGGGTTTAGGCCCGAAACGTCGAGTTTTCCTGCTCCTATGGTGCTGCTTGACCTGCTGTGTTCATCCAGCCCCATGCTTGTTATCTCGGATTCTCCAGCATCTGCAGTACCTTTTTATCTCTGATGTTTCCAACCAATGGTTTCATGACCACCATCAGATCTTTTATTCGACGTTTTAAAAATTGAATTCAAATTCCGTCATCTGCCATATCAGGATTCAAACCCAAATCCCCAGAACTTTACCTGGGCCTTTGAATTAATAGTCTGGTGATAAACCGCTAGGGAACTGCCTCCCTGATATTTAATATTTTTGGTTCCACAGCAGCATTTAAGAATTTCCATATCCATTTTAATGGCTTCCGTCCTACATTCAAATTCACTTCTGAAATGCAGTCTTCAAATGAGCTCCCTTCTTTGACTAGAAGTTGAAAAATCTGTTGGGGGGGTACCCTGACCATGCAGAATCAACCTGTATAGTTTCAATTTAAACCACACTTGGTAGTTAACTGTCAATCATCACCTAATTGGTATCTTCTGTATGATAATGCCTTTACCAATTAAAATCCACTTCGCCAACCAATCAGTCCACTCTCTTTATGATACAAGAAAGTTGTTTCCCTTTCACATTGATACTCTTGCTGATATCTGCAGGAATGAGATATAAATCTTTGACAAATGCTATCCTTTCTCAGCACATTTGAAAACATGTGTCTATTCCTATTCAGAGATAGTAGGAACTGCAGATGCTGGAGAATCTGAGATAACAAGGTGTAGAGCTGGATGAACACAGCAGGCCAAGCAGCATCAGAGGAGCAGGAAGGCTGACGTTTCAGGCCTAGACCCTTCTTCAGAAAATCTTCAGAAATCATTTTCTGAAGAAGGGTCTCGGCCCGAAACATCAGCCTTCCTGCTC
>JAHRHZ010000144.1:71059086-71107347 GCA_024137785.1 Ginglymostoma cirratum
CAGCTCCACACCTTATTCTCTTTCTGCTGCTACAATTGCATGTTTACAATCTATTTTACTGAATTTGTCTGTGCTAACAATCTGTTTATGGAATGTTACCATATAAGAGCTATTAATTAGTATTAATTAATATATGTTTTTGTTAAGTATTTCAATACAGTTACAGTTAAGCTTTCTTTCTTTAATATTTATTTTGTCTATATTTTAATTATAATGTATTAATAAAGTGCATTTTGTTTCATGTCTGGTCATTAATCCAAGCAAATTGCAGCCAGAGCACAACACCTTACACTTACCTTTAAAATAAGAAAAAGTTAGGGTCTAGACTACCTTCTTAATATATTTTGAGGGGGTTTCGTCTGGTCCATAATAATCTTATAGATGGTACATACTGCTGCCAGTGGTAGAAGAAGTGGATGTAATGCCAATCAAGTGGGTTGCTTTGACCTGGATGGAGTCAAGCTTCTTGAGTGTTGTCAGAGCTGTACCCTTTCAGGCAACTGGGGAGAATTCTATTACGCTCCTGACTTAGAGATGGAAGACTGGCTTTGGGGAGTCAGGTAGTGAGTTACTCGCTGCAGGATTCAAGGCTCAGGTAGCAACTGTATTTATATAGCTATTTCAGCTTATTTTCTGGTCAATAGTATCTCCAGGATGTTGATAGTGGATTATTCATTGATTGTAGCAACAGTGATGGTCAAGGGCAGTACTTGGATGGCCAAATCTCGGAGATGGTCTTTGCCTGACATTTGTGTGGTGTGAATGCTGCTTGCCACTTTTCAGCCTAAACAGATTTTGTCCAAGTCTTGCTGCATCTAGTCATAGTGTAAGATTGAGACAAAATCATCATATTCTGAAATACCGGACCAAAATCTTGGACTTTGTAAATAACTATTACAAGTTTAAAAAGAAAGGCAGCTGGGCTATGCTCTGGGAAACTTACACAGACAGAAATAGTTGCGTGGAACTATTATTCAGCCTGAAATTCTAATTCACACCTCAATTTTAAAAGAACAATTAACCAGACCAACTTAACTCACATGTTATGAAACCTTTACAGATACCGAGACATTCAACTTCAATTAATATTCATTCGTAGAAATAACGGACATTCCACTTAATCAAAATACATTTACACTCATTCTAAACTATCAGGAAGCCAATTCATCACAAAGGGGACAACAGAAACACAATGGAGAACACAGATTTGAGAGGAGATAAGGAGCCCACAGTCTGTATAACTGCGAGCTCTGATGTGGCAGAGAGAGAGCCATCTCCAGAAGATGGATCCCAGACAGCTACTCTCCCCTAGAACTAAATGCACAGCTATCTCGCTGAAACCTACTGACAAAGGCCTGTTCCGTGCCAGGGGAACCAACAACAACCGACCACGACCAGCAGACCTGAAAACCGACAGCATCAAAAGAACACTGACACAACTGACTAGGCCTCAGATACATCCTGAGGTGAAAACCAGCTCGCAAAACCACCACCAAGTAAAAAAACCCAATGATTCAATCTGGACTGAAGTGCTACACCGTCCAAAGTCTTCAGTGAAGCACTGGCTACAAAAAGCAGGTGCAGCCAGATGTATTTCAAAATACTTTTATCCCCAGTGGTGAGCTTATTTCCTCGAGACCCAAAGTATCCAACCTAGCTAGCAGGGAGGGGAAGGTAGGTTGTTGACAGTGCAGGTCAGGGAGTCTGATTAACTTGTCTGTGTTTAAAACTACAGTTCAGTTTATAATAGTAATTAGCCTGTGTTAAGTTAATAACTGATAGTATCAGTTTCACAGTTTTATATTTGTTCTTTTTATCTCTTGTAATCCATTTAACTTTGTATTATTTCCATGGTTATTACAATTGCCTTTTATTTCTTGTGATATACTCACCTTTGTATTTAATAAACATAGAGATACTTTGCCCTGAAACATCTTACTACTGCCTTCTTCACTTCACATTCCTAAGTTAAGTCCAGTGTCAGAACCAGGGATCTGGTGGTGATCCAAACTACCTAAAACAGCAGCAGTTTTACTGATCCCAACCAGAACCCCACAATGGACTTTTTCAGGATCTAATGAGTCACAAATTGTGCAGAACATTGTGCAATCATCAGCGGACATCCTCATGTCTGACTTTACAATCGAGTGAAGGGGAGGTGATGGCCTAGTTTTGTTATCACTAGACTAGTAGTAACTAGACATAACAAGGTGTAGAGCTGGATGAACACAGCAGGCCAAGCAGCATCAGAGGAGCAGGAAGGCTGACGTTTCGGGCCTAAACCCTTCTTCAGAGCCAGGTAATATTCAGGGGACACAGGTTCAAATCTCACCATGGGAAATCGTGGAATTTGATCCAATAAATATCTGGAATAAATAATCTAATGATGACCATGAAACAAATATTGATTCGTCGCACACCAAAAACACGCTAGTTCACTCATGTCTTAGGAAGGAAACTACCCTTCTGACCTCGTCTGGCCTACATGTGGCTCAAGACCCACAGCAATGTAATTGACTCCAAGCTGTAGTCTTGTAAACAAGATACGGACAATAAATGCTGTCTGGCTAGAGATACCCATACCCCATCAATTAATAAAAATAAAACGACATTGATGAAACAGCTAAAGGTGGCTGGGCCTAGGACACTAACTTGAGGAACTCCTGAAAATATGCCTGACCTCCAACAATCTTAACTGTTTTCCTCTCTGCTGGGTATGACTCCAACCAATGGAGAGTTTTATCACTGGTTTCCATTGGTCCACTGCTTTTTGTCATTTATATAAATAATTTGGATGGGAACATAGGAGGTATGGTTAGTAAGTTTGCAGATGACACCAAAATAGGAGGAGCCGTAGACAGAGAAGAAGGTTACCTCAGAGAACTATGGGATTTTAATCAGATGGACAAATGAGCCAAGGAGTGGCAGATGGAGCTTAATTTAGATAAACAAGAGGTGTTGCATTTTGGAAAGGCAAATTAAGGCAGGACTTATACACTTAACGGTAAGGTCCTTGGGGGTGTTGCTGAACAAAGAGACATTGGAATGCACGTTCATAGGTCCTGGGAAGTGGGGATGCAGGTGAGTGGCATAATTAAGAGGGCCCAAAAACAGAAGTTGCTGGAAAAGCTCAACCGGTCTGGCAACATCTGAAAAGAAAAATCAGAGTTAACGTTTTGGGTCCGGTGACTCTTCCTCAAAACTGAAAGGCGGCATTTGGTATGCTTGCCTTCATTGGTCAGTGCATTGAGTACAGGAGTTGGGAAGTCATGTTGAGGCTGTACAGGACATTGCTTCGACCACTTTTGGAATACTGTGTTCAATTCTCATCTCTCTACTTTAGGAAGGATGTTACAGAACTTGAAAGAATTCAAAAAATGATTTACAAAGATGTTGCCGGGGTTGTAGGGTTTGATCTATAGGGAGAGGCTGAATAGACTGGGGCTATTTTCCCTGGAACGTCGGAGGCTGAGGAGTGACCTGAAAGAGATTTATAAAATCATGAGCAACATGGATAGGGTAGATAGACATGGTTTTTACCCTGGGGTGGGCCAAAAACTAGACGGCATAGATTTAAGTTGAGAGGGGAAAGATTTAAAAGGGGCCTGAGGGGCAACATTTTCATGCAGAGAGTGCTGCGAGTATGGAATGAGCTGCCAGAAGAAGTGGTGGAGGGCGGTATAATTACAAGATTATTCTGAGCTCTTATTTCTCTGTTGTTCTGATTTATTGCTGGATTTTTGTTTCTTTATTTTTTTAATTTTTTGCTAAGAGTTCGTATCAAGGTATCTTGGTTCCTAAGGTGGCACTTGCAAACTTTTCATTGTTCTCATCAGACAGTAAATCTAATACTAATTCTAATCCCATTTTCCAGTATAAGAGATAAAGGTACTGCAGATGCTGGAGAATCCGAGATAACAAGGTGTGGGGCTGGATGAACACAGCAGGTCAAGCAGCATCATAGGAGCAGGAAAGCTGGACGTTTCGGGCCTAGATCCTTCATCAGAAATGGGGGAGGGGAAGAGGGTTCTGAAATAAATAGGGAGAGAGGGGGAGGCGGATAGAAGATGGATAGAGGAGAGGATAGGTGGAGAGGAGGCAGACAAGTCGAAGATGCGAGGATGGAGCCAGTAAAGGTGAGTGCAGGTGGGGGGGTAGGGAGGAGATAGGTCAGTCCAGGGAGGACGGACAGGTCAAGGGGGCGGGATGAGGTTAGTAGATAGGAGATGGGGGTGGGGCTTGAGGTAGGAGGAGGGGATAGGTGAGAGGAAGGACACGTTAGGGAGGAGGAGATGAGCTGGGCTGGTTTTGGGATGCGGTTGGGGGAGGGGAGATTTTGAAGCTTGTGAAATCCACATTGATACCATTGGGCTGCAGGGTTCCCAGGCTGAATATGATTTGCTGTTCCTGCAGCCTTCGGGTGGCATCACTGTGGCATTGCAGGATGCCCAGGATGGACATGTCGTCTGAGGAATGGGAGGGGGAGTTGAAATGGTTCGCGACCATTTTCCAGTACTTGGCCCATAACCATGCAAGCCTTGGCATCACAATTGCACACCTAAATGCTTACAGTCATGGAGTCAAAAAATGTACATCATGGAAACAGACCCTTTTGGTCCAAATCACCCATGCCATCCAGATATCCTAAATAAATCTAGTCCTATTTGCCAACATTTGGCCCATCACCCTCTAAACACTTCCTATTCATATACCCATCGAGATGCCTTTTAAACGTTGTAATTGTACCAGCCTCCACCACTTCCTCTGGTAGCTCGTTCCATACATGCACTACCCTCTGCTTGGGTTATTGCCCTTTAGGTCCCTTTTAAATCTTTCTCAGTCACCTTAAATCTATGTATTCTCGTTATGGCCTCTCCCACCCCAGGGAAAAGACCATGCCTACTTACCTTATTCATGCCTCTCATGATTTTATAAATTTCTATAAGGTCACCTCTCAGCTGCCAACGTTCCAGGGAAAGTATCCTCGGCCTAGTCATAGAACATAGAACATAGAACAGTACAGCATAGTCCAGGCTCTTCGGCCCACGATGTTGTGCCGAACTTTACCCTAAACCCAAGGACTGTCTAACTTCCACCCCTACCTTATACTATCATCCATATGTCTATCTAATAGCCGTTTAAATGTCCCTAATGAAGCCGACTCCACTAGCCTCTCCAGCAATGCATTACAAGCCCCTACCACTCTCTGAGTAAAGAACCTACCTTTGACATCTCCCCTATATCTACCTCCACTCACTTTAAAACTATGCCCCCTCATAATAGCTACCTCCATCCTAGGGAAAAGTCCCTGGCTGTCTACCCTATCTATACCTCTGATCATTTTGTACTCCTCTCAGGTGTATTATTCAGCCTGTCCCAATAGCTCAAACTCTCCAAGCCTGGCAAAATCCTTGTAAATCTTTTTTAAACCCTTTCAAGTTTCACAACACCCTTCCTATAGCAGGGATAACAGAATTGAATACATTTCTAAATTTTCTAAATTTTCTAAAAGTATTCTAAAAGTGATCTAACCAATGTCCTACATAACCGCAACATGACCTCCCAAATCCTATACCCAATGCACTGACCAATAAAGGCAAGCATACCAAACACCTTTATTCTCTAACCTGTCTACCTGCAACTCCACTTTCAAGGAACTCTAAACCTATACTCCCAGGTCTCTTCGTTCAGCAACACGCCTGAGGACCTTACCATTAAGTGCATAAGCCCTGCCCTAACGTGTCTTTCCAAAATGCAGTACCTCACATTTATCTAAATTAAACACTGTCTGCCATTCCTCAGTCCACCAAGGTCCTATTATACTCTGAGATAACCGTCTTGGCTGTTCATTACACCATCAATTTTGGTGTCATCTGCAAACTTATAAACCACACCTTCCATGTCCCCATCCATATCATTCATATAAATGATGAAAAATAATGGACCCAGCACTGACCCTTGTGGCATGCTGCTGGTTACAGGTCTCAAATCTGAAAAGCAACCCTCCATTCCCACCCTGTCTCCTACTTTGAGCCAGTTATGTATCTGATTGGCTAGTTCTCCCTGTATTACATGTGGTCTAACCTTGCTGACCAGTCTACCATGCAGAACCTTGTCAAAAGCCTTACTGACATCCACATAGATCACATCCACCACCCTGCCTTCATTAACCCTCTTTGTTACTTCTTCAAAAAACTCAATTTAAGTTAGTGTGACATGATTTCCCATGCACAAAACCGTGTTGACTATCCCTAATCAGTCCTTGCCTTTCTAAATAATGTAAATGCTGTTCCTCAGGATTCCCTCCAACAACTTGCCCACTGATGTCAGGCTCACTGGTCGATAGTTCCCTGGATTTTCCTTACTATTTTTCGTAAATAGTGGCACCACTTTAGCCAACCTCCAGTCTTCCGGCACCTCACCTGTGGCTATCGTTGATGCAAATATCTTAGCAAGGGGCCCATCAATCACTTCCTTAACTTCCCACAGAGTTCCACAGTACATCTGATCAGTCCTGGGGAGTTATCCACCTTTATATGTCTTAAAACTTCCATTACCCCCTCCTCTGTAATGAATGAACATTTTTCAAGATGTTACTATTTATTTCTCAAAGTTTGCTAGCTTCCATATCCTTCTTTGTCAGTCAATACTGATGTAAAATAATCATTTGGTACCTTCTTGCATCTCCTGCTGTTCCACACATTGGCAGCCTTGCTGATCTTTAAGGTGCCCTTTTCCTTCCCCTAGTTACTTTTTTGTCCTTAATGTATTTGTAAAATCCCTATGGATTCTCCTTAACTCTACTTGCCAAAGCTGTCTCATGTTCCCCTTTTACCCTCCTGATTTCCCTCTTCAATAAACTTTTACTGCCTTTCGAGAAAAAAGGTACTGCAGATGCTGGAGAATCCGAGATAACAAGGTATGGAGCTGGATGAACACAGCAGGCCAAGCAGTATCATAGGAGCAGGAAAGCTTGGCGTTTCGGGCCTAGACCCTTCATCAGAAAGGTCTAGGTCCGAAACATCAAGCTTTCCTGCTCCTATGATGCTGCTTGGCCGGCTGTGTTCATCTAGCTCCACACCTTTTACTGCCTTTATACTCTTCTAAGGATTCACTCAATCTGTATTAACTATACCTGACATATTTTTCCTTCTTTTCCTTGACCAAAACCTCAATTCCTCGAGTTATCCAGCATTTCCTACACCTGCTAGCCTTGTCCTTCACCCTAACAGGAGCATACTGTTTCTGTACTCTCATTATCTCATTTTTGAAGGCTTCCCATCTTCCAGCTTTTCCTTCATCTGTGAGTATCCGCCCCGATCAACTTTTGAAAGTTCTTGCATAATACCAACAAAGCTGGCAATCCTCCAATTTAGAACTTTGACTTTTCCGTCACTATTTTAAAACTAATACAAATATGATCACTGGCCCCTAAGTTCTCCCCCATTGACACCTCAGTCACCTGTCCTGTTTTATTTCCCAAGAGTAGGTGAAGTTTTGTTCCTTGTTTTGTAGGGGCGCTCACATGCTGAATCAGAAAATTTTCTTGCACACAATCAAATTCCTGTCTATCCAAACCCTTAACATTATGGCAGTCCCAGTCTATCTTTACAAAGTAAAAATCCCCGATCATAACCACTCTATTATTCTTACAGATCATTGAGATCTCCTTTCAAATTTGCTCCTCAATTTCCTTTTGACAATTGAGGGGTCTATAGTACAATTGCAATAGGGTGATCATTCCTTTCTTACTTCTCAGTTCTACCCAAATAACTTCCTTGGATGTACTCCCAGGAATATCCTCCAAAAGTACAGCCGTAATGTTATCCCTAATCAAAACGCCACTCTCCCACCTCTCTTGCCTCCCTTTCTATCCTTCCTGTAACATCTATACCCTGGAACATTAAACTGCCAGTCCTGTCCATCTCTGAGTGACATCTCTGTAATCTCCATGATATCCCAGTCCCACGTTCCCAACCATGCCCTGAGTTCATCTGCCTTACCTGTTAGGCCTCTTGCATTGAAATAAATGCAGTTTAATTTATCAGTCTGACCTCATTCTCTGCTTTGTTCCTGCCTGCCCTTGACTGTTGACTTCTTCAATTTTATCAGGGTTTCTGCCTCCACCACTCTTACAGGAATACACCCTTGCATGAATTCGAGACTCCTACCACACTCTGAGTGAATAAGTTTTCCTCACATCTCCCCTAAACCTTCAGCCCTTTATTTAAATTTATACCACTTAGTCATCGATCTCTCCATCAAGGGAGAAAGTTCCTTCTTGTCTACCCTGTCTATGCCCCTCATAATTTTATACTCTCAATCTTCTCTTCTCTCAATCTCCTCTGTTCGAAGAGAAACAAGTCCAGTCTGTTCAATCCCTCGTCATAACAATCTCTTCAGCGCAGGCAACATCATGGTAAATCTCTCTACATCCTTTCAAGTGCTATCATATCCTTCCTTTCATGTGGGTTCTAGAAATGCACACAAAGCTCTATGTGACCGAACCAATTGTTTATACAGTTGTAGCACAACCTCCCTGCTCTTAAATTTTATGTCTCAACTAATAAAGGCAAATATACCATATGCCTTTATCCTGATAAGTTAAGGGACTGGTGTACATGCACACCAAAGTCCCTCTGATTCTTTCTTGTGAATCTAGTGATTCCCAGTTGGCTGAGTGGCAGGAAGCAGTCAGTGATGGTTGAGGGAAAAAAACAGAAACTGCTGGAAAAGCTCAGCAGGTCTGGGCAGCATCGGCGAAGAGAAATCAGAGTTAACGTTTCAGATCTATTGAAGAAGGATTTCCGCCACTTGCAAACTGACCTCACTGGCAAGGACATTTTTCCCTCCCAACCCTCATCTGCCTTCTGGAGGGACCGCTCTTTCCGTGACTCCCTTGTCCGCTCCACACTCCCCACCAGCCCCACCACTCCTGGCACTTTTCCCTGCAACTGCAGGAAGTGCTACACCTGCCGCTACACCTTTCCCCTCATCCCCATCCCAGGCCCCAAGAAAACCTTCCACATTAAACAGATGTTCGTCTGCACATCTGCTAATGTGGTATATTGTATCCGCTGTTCCCGGTGTGGCCTCCTCTACATCGGGGAAACCAAGCGGAGACTTGGAGACCGCTTTGTGGAACACCTACGCTCGGTTCGAGACAAACAACTACACTTCCCATTTGCGAACCACTTCAACTCTCCCTCCCACTCCTTGGATGACATGTCCATCCTAGGCCTCCTCCAGTATCACAACGATGCCACCCAAAGGTTGGAGGAACGGCATCTCATATTCCGCTTGGGAAACCTATAGCCCAATGGTCTCAATGTAACTTCACAAGCTTCAAAATCTCCCCATCCCCGTCCTCATCCCAAGACCAGCCCAGCTCGTCCCCGCCTCCTTGACCTGCCCAATTTTTCTCCTGCCTATCCGCTCCTCCCACCTCACTGCCCAACCCCCACCCCCACTTCCTACTTAATAGCCTCATCCTGGCCTCCTTGACCTGTCTGTCTTCCCTCCCACCTTCCCACCCCTCCCTCCCAAATGACCAACCCCCATTCCAACTCCCTACCTACACTCACCTTTACTAGCTCCATCCCCGCATCCTTGACCTGACTGTCTTCTCTCCACCTATCTGCTCCTCTCTCCACCTTCCATCATTGTCTCCCCCTCTCTCTATTTATTTCAGAGTCCCCTTCCCGTCCCCCATTTCTGAAGAAGGGTCCAGACCGGAAATGTCAGCTTTCTGGCTCCTCTGATGCTGCTTGACCTGCTGTGTTCATCCAGCTCCAAATCTTGTCATCTCAGACTCCAGCATCGGCAGTTCCTACTATCTCATGTTAACTCTGATTTGTCTCCACAGATGTGGCCAAGCCTGGTGAGCTTTTCAAGCAATTTCTGTTTTTGTTCCTCCGTCTGCTTCCTGCCACCAAGCAGAATGTGAACCCAATTTGCCAAATTTGCTTTGTCATTCTAATTTCCCTCAATTCCAATTTTCCTTTCTAATTTTCTGCCCTAGTTTATATCATTGTTGTTCAGGCAAATCTAATAAACTGTTCAAAGGAATATTGAATTAAGTTAAAAGTTTTTGTTAACTTTCTTCAAAGGTCCAATCTTTGGTGATTTCAATACAGCTACTTTCATTTTGAATAATTGGTTTCAAAAAGCATCTTTTGACTTGATAAAAGCACAGTAGATGAAATGGATATGAATGTTCTTGTTGATGCTTGTTGGCTGATGAAAGTGCTCTGGATGAATTAATTGCTTCCATCTTTCTGCTGTAAGAGCAAAGCCCAGAAACCTGAAAGTGTAAGCTGACCACAGTCAACAGGGAAAATTTTAACTCCTTTCATCCAGTAGAAATCAAGAAGAACAGGAATAAAAATCCAAGGAGAATGCTTGCAGTTGCGTAGTACCTAGTGACCATTTGTCTACTTGATGGAAAGCTGCTGGAACTTTCACATCTTAAATATAAATTGGGTATTTATGGGGCCAGGAGGAGGAGTTAAAACAAATGTGATTCACAAATACCAAGGTTAATTTTAAACCTGAATACCTGGTTCTTGTTTGGCTCTGATTCCTGGAAGCACCCCAGTTTTGTTCAGAGAAAATACAAGTTTGTTGCCAAAACATTGCATATATTCAAGAAGTGGCTAGATATAGCACTTGGGACGAACTGGGATCAAAGGTTATGGGGAGAAAGCAGGATTAGGCTATTGAGTTGGTCAATCAGCCATGATTGTAATTAGCGGCAGACCAGGCTTGAAGGGTTGAATGGCCTCCTCCTGCTCCTATCTTCCATGTTTCTATGATTACAGACATAGACAAGCTGGTGAAGAGATCAATAGAGTTTAAAATGCCTTGAGGTGACAGAATGTGACTGTCAGCAGGAGCGGAGGTAGCCAGTGTGACTGAAATGAAACAGCTTGAAGTTTAGTTCAAAGTTGGACTGGTTGCCAAAGATTGACAAGTACACCCCTTGTTCTTCAATCAAAAATTGAAATTCAAATGTATTTAATAGGATGTGCAAACTAAATTAAACTACACAAAGAAATTACCTAAGCCTGTCATTGATTAAACTTTCAATGGCCTTAATGAAAAGAGAATTAGATATAATTGTTTAAGTTTCTTTGCTGATTTTGGAAATATTGAAACACGGCCAGTGGTAAGAAACATAAATTTGGAGATGCTATTTTTTTGGGCTCTTTTAGATTTGTTTCACAGCAGGCTTTGGAAAAATTAAGTCTTTCCTTTTTGTTAATGTCTGGAAATGCAATTCATGTTCCTTTCCTGCAGAATATCAATCTTTTCATGGTTCATTTCCACTTTTAAAGAACAATGACATCTGGTTCAGAATTAGCAAGAAAATATGCATTAGTGTGAAACATTTAGGAGGATACCAAAGGGAGAATGCAAGAAAAGGACATAACTAATTAGGGGTGTAATCTTAGTGTCAAGGCATAATTATTTAAATACGGATAGAATAGTTTGGCAAACAAATGGATTGGTCACCTTAGTGAAAATATATACTAGATTAATGAACAGTGTCTTAGATATCAAGGATGAAACTTACAGAAAATTATGCACATATTAATGCTTGAGATGTTCTGTAGGATATATCAATCTCTACCGTATAAAACCATGATCTAAATCAGCTTCCCCTTCTCGTGGAACTTTTGAAAAGATCATTCCGATCCTGGTGTGCTTCTTCAAAATCAATAATCACAGCTCTCTTTTTAGAAGTGCCTTTGTTTACAAACACAGTAGAAACAGTACATGTCCTTTCATCTGCTCCCATTGGGAGAAATCCTACTTCCAAAAAATTAACAACCAAACTCTGAAAATTTACATCCTTTGAACTTGCTCACCAATCAACATATTAATAACAGCATGCATTGTTTATACGCTGCTGTTTTATACTGAATGTCTCTGAATAATAGTGAGAAAAGTTTCACATCTGAACCCATCATTTGCATTTGTATCATGTTGCATTGTCACAGTGAATTGTTGGATTTTATTGTTCTGTTGGATTTAATAAGTGCTTTTATTGAAACAGTGGGAATCAGCAACAGATTATAAAGAAGTCAGCATAACAAGCATAATTGGAGCAGTTATGTGCAATGGGAACTCCTCAAAAGTTTTAAGTTTCAACATTCAGCTTTAGCTGATAGTGCAATATGGTATTTATTAGTTTATTTCTGTTAATTTTGGCCCACCGGTCCTGTATTTTTGTGAGGACGACACTTCTTTCCTTCACTTCCTAGAGCATCAGATCTCATGGGGCAACGAATGGAGGAGAGAACATGATTTCTCACATTCTTAGTTGCAATCCTGCTTCTCTATCCTAGATAATCACAGTGCAGTTTAACTGTCAGTGAATACATTTATCTTTGATTGCTAAAGTTGCATGATTGCTTTACAAAGCAGCCTACTTACCAAATGAAAGGTTGCATGAAATACACATGAAATACATATGAAAACCTCAACTACCAGGCACTCTCTATTTTGCTTTATTCTCTGTGTTTGATTTTATGTTTTATTACTTTTATCTTGGATCGGGAGATGATACAAACTTTCTTTCTTTACTCAAGAAAACCTTGGTATTTTGCTTCTTCATTTTCTAGCAAACTATGTTTTAAGCGTGATAGCCGTGCGCTGAAAAGGAAATCAAAATTTGTTTTGACAAACCAAGGGGGATTAAAAAGGAGGGGAGGCAATTCACCTTCTTCTCCACACTGATTTTAACAAATCAATACAGATACACGGCAATTGCATTGCATGACTGGATAGTCCAAAATTAATTTTAAAGCTAAAATGGAAAACGATAAAGCTATTGAATTTGCAGTCCGTGATAGCTTTCTTGCTACCATTAAGGAGTGGCAGGAGTAGGAGTTTACTCATGAGTCAATCCTGTTCTGGAGTGTTTTTCCCACTTTATTCAACAACAAGAAGAAACATGCTGCCCCCTGTTATGAAATCATGTTCTATATCAATGTCTGATTTTTGACTCTGTAGATTAGAAACAACAACTGAAGCTTTTTACTAAGGCTAAAGCCTTATATGAGGGAACACGTGTGCAGCCACTCCAATGTTTCTTGTATTTTAAATGGTGTTGGCACTCCAATCATGGCATTGACTTTCAGTTCTGGAAATCGCTGTCGTACATTGGACTCAGAGTATGGCATTCAGTGGGGAATTTGAGGGAACGCTTCCAGAGGCTTAAGTTCATGGCCATGTTTTCATATCATGATGCTTTCTGCATTCCAAAATCATTGAAATGGAAGGAATCTGCCTGGAAAAAATGACAACAAGAACAGGATGACAGCAAAGCATCCAGACTCTCAACTGGGTCGTCAACTGGGGCAGAGAGAAAACATTAGATTTAGTCATGTGATCTAACCTGGCTATGAAAAAAATGTGTTCAGACAGAGGGCAGAATTGTGCGAAACTAGCTGGCATCAATGCTTGATAAGAAAGTCAGTCGTTTGTATGATTACTGGGGAAAGAAACATCTCAGGACTAGCCAAATTTACATTCAGAGTTGTGGTTGAGGAGGAGAAATTGAGAGCCAAAAGACCAAAACTGTCTCACCGTGTTGTAGGACAATCACTAGGTTGAAAAGGTGGGGATAGTCAAATTGGAGGTGGAAATTGCAAAGGATAGAGATATGGAATGTTCATGGTGATTGGAGATGGCTTGTGTTTAGAAGTTCATAAACTGGAGGAGGAAGTTCAAAAGATCTATAGGAGGTCATGAAAATCTCTGTAAAGTTTTAGATTAATTTATTATCTTTAAAATGTACAAAGTTGTCAATTACCGTGACAAATTATCTTGCTCCACATTAAGACTCAATTACTTCAAAGCAGCAAAAGCTATTGTTTTAAGGAGGCACTTATGAGGCATTTGACAATCAAAAAACCTATTAATAAATACATATAGGCTCCATCAGCATTGTCATTAAATCGACTTCCTCATAATTGATTTTCCCAAAGACAAAACCTTGCATGTGCATTTTCAAGACATTTTTCAGGGCAAGAAATGGAATTCTTTGTCCCATTCATGTAATTCCCTTAAATATTGATTAGTTAACACCACTGCATAAAATTCAGTGTCTGCTACATTATTACATTTGTTAAAGGGGTTGATAAATATTTGGACATTTTAAATAACTAGCATAAAGTCTAAAAACATGACTGCAATTGACAAATACACTGGACTTTTTCTTAATAGTATCGGAGAATAAGCCCACGATGTTGCGCCGAACTTTTACCGTAATCCTCAGGTCTATCTAGCCTCCACCCTTACCTTATACTATCATCCATATGCCTATCTATTAGCCGCTTAAATGCCCCTAATAAGGCCGACTCCACTACCCTCTCCTGCAATGCATTCCACGTCCCTACCACTCTCTGAGTAAAGAACCTACCTCTGACGTCTCCCCTATATCTTCCTCCACTCACTCTAAAACTATGCCCCCTCATAAAAGCTACCTCCACCCTAGGAAAAAGTCTAGGCTGTCTACTCCATCTACACCTCTGATCATTTTGTACACCTCTATCACGTCACCTCTCATCCTTCGTCGTTCTAAAGAGAAAAGCCCTAGCTCTCTCAGCCTTTCCTCGTAAGACCTTTCCTCCATTCCAGTCAACATCCTGGTAAATCTCCTCTGCACCTTTTCCAATGTCTCCACATCTTTCCTGTAATAAGGTGGCCAGAACTGGACACAATACTCCAGATGTGGCCGACTCAGGCTTTTGTATAGCTGGAGCATAAATTCACGGCTCTTGAACTCGATCCCTCTATTAATGAAAGCTAACACACCATGCGCCTTCTTAACAACTCTATCCGCCTGGGTGACAGTACTGGTAGAAATACTGAGAAGTGATTTAACATGTGAAAGTGGTAAGCAAAGTATGGCTGTTAGCTTAACTAAAAAGCATTCAAGACTTGACAAAATGCTGGAGTTAGGGAAAACCCTGACCTTTAACTCTTAGCAGTGGAAGAAACGTGTGATAATTTTTTTAACTTTAAATTAAATACCATTGTTTTTGAATATATGTTGATTTTCAAAATCTGAATAAATCTGTTGGGTTTGCTTTCAACTCACTTATACCCAGAGTGGTCTGTGGTTTGTTGCAATCAAACTTTTAGATTAGATTTAGCAGCAAACCTACAATTGGTGACATCGCCGAAGGATCATAAGTAGCTATTCAAAACAGGTATAAGTTGCAAAGCCTTCTGCAAATATGCCGTTATCATCCATCCAGCACTATTAATGGGAATGACAGTTTAGTTGTGAACAAGTGATGTCCCTTGAAGGTACACAAAATGTTATGAAAAGAAAACAGGATGAAATACCTTAGGAAGATGTTCCTAATGAAACTAGACTGTAAATATTGGACTGATAATGTTACATACAACATACAAATATGCTCATAAAGCATGAAAAAATACTTTTGAGGACTGTGTGTGTTGGAAAGCAGGCAAACCCTTTGACCTCATCACATATGATATTCGTAGTGCACTCTGCTCAAAATGATGACAGGATCATTTAAAAACAATCCCGAATGACCTAATCTGCTGCTGTTATCTTCTGTAAAATCAAGAGATAAAGGATACAACATAAAATTTAGGGTTCAAGGAAATGGTGTGGAGAAAGTAACTTGAAAGACTAGTAGAAAAATTAAATTGTTGTGTGAATAAAAAGAAAAATTTGCATGAATAAGTTGTTGTTTGTGTATTTCATTCAAGTGTCCTGGTTGATCTCTCTGACCATCTGCCAGTTGATGTCTAGAGTCTGTTACAACTGCATTAAAGTTTTATATACCCTCTGTGATCTGGCTCTGTATCTTGTTTTTAAATGTGTACCAAACTAGGTCCAAGCACTTGCGTGCTGTGAAGAACATTAATGATAAACAATCCCCTCGTTGCCCCTGTGTTGCAGGTAAAGACCTTCAATCATTCTGAGCACTAGAAGTCAGCTAGCAAGACAAAATGATAAAATTTCAATGAAAGGAATTTCTCTCACCTTGAATCCTGAGATTCAATCACAATTGAAAAGAAAGCAGAATAAATCTCCTTGGCTTGTTTTTAATCTTGCCTCCATCCCGAGCAGTCAGTGGTTAGTCGCAAATAGGCCTTTAGTTTGGCTTTAGCCAGGAACTCTCAAGTTACTTAAGTCCATTCTGCCAAATCAATTGACTGGGACTGATCCACTTGAATTCAAAACATGTGCCTTTACTTCATTGCCCTGACAAGCCATAGATCTATCTCAACCCAATAGCTTCAATTGTCCTAGCCACAGCATTTTGGTTGAAGAGCATTTCTCTATTATACTTACTAATCAATGCGACATTTGATGTTAGCCATGTTTATGATCAAGTTCCTCTTTGGCACACTAGCCATGTTCACAATAGTTAATTTTACAAGCTTGACTTTTAAAATTCTCACCATTTTCAAATACAACCATGGGTTCAACTCTCCTCATAAATGTAACTTCCTCCAGTGGCACAACCACCAGAGATAGCTCTAATCCTGGACTCCAATCATTGATTGGCCTTGCTGAAAGCTCTTGAATATCTCTACAATACTCATTCTACATTGTTTTTCTTCTTTCAGACTCTTCTTAATACATACATATTTGACCAAACTTTTGATAATTTGCTTAAATAGTTCCTTGTGTGGCTCAATGCCACACTTATTTTTATAGTGCTTAAGTGAATAGTTTTATGACATGACTTAGTTACTGTTGTTGTTTCCAATTATCAGCATTTCCAATATTGGCATGTCAACATGGATTTCAAGGAAGGTGATATCTTCCTTGATTAAGATAACTGTCATGTAAGAAGAAATCCACACAGTCCAAACAACTAAACTGATAATGTTCTGGAGCAAAAGCATATCATATTCCATGTGGGAGACAGGGTGATTAAGAAGGCATTTAGCATGCGTGCCTTCAGTGCTCAGATCTATGAGTTGGGACATCATGTTGTGGTTGTACAGGATGTAGTTGAGGCTGCTTCTGAAGTACTGTGTGTAGTTCCGGTTGCCCTGCTATTGGAAGGATATTATTAAATTGGAGAGAGCTCAGAAAAGGCTCACCAGGATGTTGTCAGGAATGAAGGTTTTGAGTTATAAGGAGATGCTGGAGAGACTGGGACTTTTTCACCACAGTACAGGAGGTTGAGGGGTGACCTTATAGAGATTCATAAAATCATGAGGGTCAGAGATAAGGTGAATCACAAGGATCTTTCCTCTACGGTGGGGGAGTTCAGCACTAAGGGGCATATTTTTAAGTGGGAGGAGTAAGTTTTAAAAAGGGTAAGGGGCAATTTTTTTTACACAGAGAGTGGCTCTTGTGTAGAATTAACTTACAGAGGAAGTGGCAGATGCAGGTATAGTTGCAACATTTAAATACATACGGATAAGTATGTGAATAGGAAAGGTTTGGAGGGAAGGTTCTGAGGAAGGGTCACTGGACCTGAAATGTTAACTCTGAATTTTTCTTCACAGATGAAGATCTGCTGAGCTTTTCCAGCAACTCTGTTTTTGTTCAAGGTTTGGTGAGATATGTGCCAAACGCAGGCAAGTGGGACTAATTTAGTTTGGGAGCATGATTAATATGGACCAGTTGGACTGAAGGATCTGTTTCTGTGCTGTATGATTCTATGAATACAAGGTTTTCTGGAAGGTCTTTTTAAAAGAAAAATCAATGTATGATCACCAGTTAAACATGTAGAAATGTGTTTTCTATTTCTGAGACTTTATTTTTCTAACAGCTCTGATTAAGGATCATATACCTGAAACGTTAACTTCTTTCTCTCCACAAATGCTGCTTGACCTATTGAGTATTTCTGTTCAATTTTTGGAGGAAACTTGAAGTGCTCAACAGCTTTTGATCAATCTGCAGAAATGAAACTCAGTATCAGCATCCGTCAGACTGATAGAGCAACTATGTTTTTTTGGTTATCTGTTTCACCAGAAGGATTACGATCCAATCTAATTTATGGTACTGCAGATTTTGATATTCGACTACTTGCAGATATTAATCTGTACAATTTCCTAGGACACACATGCAGTAAATCACAGTGTACATATCTTGTTGATAGCTTACGATTTTTACGCATGGCAATAGTCCATTTTACTGTGTAAGGCTACTTTTTTGCAACACACTTCAATGATACAGAAAGTGATAGTACATGGTGGTAAGGTAAAAGTTCAACGTTAACTTCCGAAGGAAAAAGTTTAAGAGCTTTGAAGGAGATAGCCTCACACCATATTAGATGCTAACATATAGAATCTTATCACAGTGTCATGAGAAATTTGTTTTAAAACTGACCATCTGAGACCATTGCAAAATGATATTGTACCAGTATATAAAGCATTGATACCCCGTGTGTTCTCAACATATTTGATATCTAAGTGGTGTAAATATGTTTGATTAATCTCTGAACAAATTTGATAAGGGCAAGAAAATGATCATGGAAAGCCTTACTCTTATCACAACCTTCATGAGCAGCCTATAAAATCAAAATAGTACAAGTTCCAAAAGAGTCACAAATGATGAAATCATGAACAATATTTCACTTCTTGTTACTTTGACTTTAACATTAATCAGATTTAACACAAAGGTAAATTTCACATAAATAGTGAATACAACAAAGACACATCTTACACAACCACATGCATTCTCCACTAGCATGCTATAGCTAAACCGTTCCACGCATGCTGTTCTTTATTCATGGTGGGTAGTTCAGACGTACAATCTAATAACAGGATACACTACTGTGTTTCTCAGATATTATTAGCAGCAGCAAGGTACATTTCCTTGCCCTGTCTCCTCTAAGCCCCAATGGCCCTGATGGTGTGATTTTCCTTTTCAGTTGATCAACTCTGGAATAACAATTGTTTGCAGTTTTGGTAAATCTCAAACATGTCTAATTCTTCAAAGCGTGTATGCAACTGTGCAGGTTTTAGGCTTGCATTGAAAGTCTCCAAAAGCTCCTGCCTCATTTTCCGTAAAATGGATAAGTCATCCGTTTCCTGAATGTGAATTGTTCCTTCTTTTTGCAAGAATTCTGCATGTTCCTCTTTCTGATTCAGTCTGCTTTGTCTTTATGCTTGAATCTGTGTGCTAACTGCCTTCGTGCTCCAGCTCTCCTGCTTGTAGTTCTCATTTGTGGCACACCACACAGCTTCTACATCTTCACTTCTGGTTGATATTGCTGCCAGGTCAAGGATTACTAGTTACATGGAACACAGTTGTTATTCCAAAAAATATATATAACTGATTCCTTTTCAATTCACACCAATGCTTCAAAGGTATTTTCTCCAAACATTGTTTAAAAATTCAAAGATTTTGCACAAATGTTATCATAACTAAAACCTTCCTTCTGTTACTAATTCCAAGTCAAAGGTGGTCACATTTCAACTATAACCATATAGTGTTGTGCCTGTAGAATCTTCAGATTATAAACTCAATTCTATAGTTGCTGAGATTTATCAGATGCTGTCCATTGGCTGATCTAAATTAAAATGAAGTGGGCTATTCAAGGTGGAAAATTGAGAATTTAACTCAAGTTTGATGAAAACTCTGCCTCAAACAAGAGGAACCTGTTATATAAGTGTGCACATTAAAACTGATTTCATGCTTTGCAAATCAAGTGTCCTAATCAGAATCAACCAGGATCACAAGGTAGTCTTGCTGACAATTCATTCAGATTGCCTTCTTTGTTTGAAGATGATATGTGGCCAGGTTAACCATTCATTGTTATCATGATTGCAAGTGACTTTGTTGTGATGTCTGTGAAGAAATTTCAAAAAATATATGTGATTTTTTTTCCTCCGTATTCTTATAATGTATACTTATAGATTTACACGCAGAGATGCTGAAGAAGTCATTAGCATGTCGTAGCAAGTGAATTCATAACTAATCTCATTGCTGTCCTTCAAATTCCTTCAATCTTTAATTTTCTATTGCATGATCAATAGGCCAAGTATGTTCTTTGTATAGCTCAACTCCATCCTTGCCCCTTTAGCATTTAGTTCTGTCATATTTATGGCTTAGTTCCTACCTTGTACTCTCTGCTCCTCTCCTCAGTTTAAAATGAATCAAAGTAATTAATCAGAAGTTGTCAAGAGAACTTCAGTTGAAGTCTAACTACACAACTCGTACCATAAAGAAGACAGGTATTGAAATCAACAGTTAGACTGGAATAGGATTGTGTATCGAATAATTTCTGATTTTCTCACATTGCGTGATTTCCATTGCATGCTGAAACATCTGAATAAATTATCATCTGTAAATGATTAACATCAGTTACCCTCCAATGTTTGATTTCATAAGGTTAACAATATTTAACTTGGTGTTATTAATGAAAAACAAAATATTTTTGCTTAATTATTCACAGTAGTCTTACCTCCTTTCTATGACCAATAAACTGACTAGTTCAATTTGAAAATGTCTCCTTTCCTGGGAGGATAGATGCTTGCAGACATTAGGTATGTCCAAGTGCTGTTGGCTATTTAGACTTGAACTTCAAAGTGAGGACTGCTAATTGCAGAGTGGTTTCCTTTGATGATAACAACATGGGCTGAGCATGTGTCAGAGTGTCTGAACTAGAGGAATACTCCTTACATTAAATTACAGATAACTATGTAGATGACCAGTTCATAAGAAATGACTAGATCTGCATAAAGATGCACACCTGGGAAACTTGGCCTTACTACAGAGCTGGATTTAAGACACAGAAAACAGAAGATTTTAACAGTTAGCAAATCTGTGAAGAAATCATAGGAACAAGTAGTAAGCAATTTCCTCCCAAACCCCCTCACCCCCAACAATGCTCTGCCTCTTAGTTACATCATTGTGATCTATATCATTCAGACTAAGAACTGATCTCTATTTCGCAACATTGGCCTGAGTTCCACAATCATTTACACTGAAACAACACTACCACTGGGAAAGCAACTTCTGCTTGATCTCCAAATGTCTATAATCCCGACACTACTAAAGTCTCAACTCCAACTATAAGCTCTGAACTAGGCTATCAGGAATTGGAAACAATGTTACAAAGATAACGACATCTTCACAATCCAAAGATCTTGGGACAGTTGAAGAATGGACACCATCCTAAGTTCTCAATGGGTGGAAGAAATAAAAACTCCAGCACTCCTGCTCCTCTGATGCTGCCTGGCCTGCTGTGTTCCTCTAGGTCCCCACTGTGTTATCTTTGACTCCAGCATCGGCAGTTCTTACTATTTCCACTACAGCAGTGCCTACGTTGCCAATTATTTCACTCTAGATGTCTGGCAGTTGTGAAAAACACTACACAAGGGCAAGTTTCCTTTTCTCCTTCATTTGCTGCAGAGTTGCAGAATGCTCAATACTCAATTTGACCCCAACTGTCAAGAAAAAGTGCGGTTAACCTTATAAACTGCCAAGCGATATAATTTCAGAAGTGAATATTGGAGAGCTTAAATTAAGTTATATGATCTAATTCATCTTAAATGCAAAAATAATTTCAAGAAATCACAATGTTCCATTTTTGCTAATATTGTACTCACTCTATTACAAACCTTTTAGAAATGTAAATGGGTTCAGTACAGATTTGACAAGGTTAAGTATCAATCTGTATTCAACAAATCAATGACATTTTTATAATGCTGTCCCTTTGTGACATGAGCATAAACATTCAACCTTCAATAGCAGACTGCTCTGGCATCAAGCAGGTCTGGCTTTATTCTTTAATGTTCTGATCACCTTTGTGTTACCTGTGATAGAGCATCAATCATGCACATTATCTTTTTTGTTCAGTCACCATCTTTCCTTCTTAGCTTTATAGCAGACCTCGCACATTTTTCATACTTTCCTCTGTGCACAGAATTTTACACTTTTGAATTAGCTATTGTGATACATTTTGGAGTCTCTGAAAGAGAGACACTATATGACAAATTGCATTAATGTGACAGTATATGTCTTTCCCAACATTCCACGGAGCTGATCCTACTATAATTTGCAGAGGAGAAGTATGATACTTGCAAATTTGAAAACTGCCTTTGAAAAGCCATATCTGTGATGATTGAAGCAGGAGGTAACCTCAGAAAATGACTGGCTCATTGAAATGACTGTTACCATTTGATCCTATGTTTTAAGGGACCTGCATTGTCGGAAGTGGAATGAGGGTGGAGGGGAAGAGCGATATAGAGAGAGTAAGAAAGACAGACAGACAGAGTAAGAGATACAGAGAAAGAGAGAGAGAGAGAGTGATGGATGTCCATTGCTTCGCTACTATGGCAATTCTGCTAGCCACAGGGAACATAGAGGATGGCCCTCCCACCCAGAGACAAATTGTGCTCCCTGAGTGATGAATTAAGGCCTTTCCTCCACATCATTGGCATTTTACCATTTGGCATTGGGCCTTCTGCTGACTGAGAGTGCTTCTTGGTGCAAGCTAGTGGTCAGTGTGGGCTCCTAATCAGGCACTCTGCAGCTCAAGAAGCAGCCCCCTAGGAGCAATATCCTCTATCCCCATCTGCCTTACTCTCACCAATCATGCTTAGCAGGCCATCCTTCCTAGTTCTAGTGATTCCAACCCCACTAATCTCATTGCAAGGAGAAGTAGATCAGCTGTTAGCAGCACCTGATTGACAGTTCTTGGAGTGAAGTTTTCATCCCTTAATTGGATAGGAGATTTAATGACAGTACTTCAACTGAAAAATGGTATAAACACAGTTGGAGCTCTGCTATTGAAGTTACTGTTGCCTCTCCCCTCCCCCACTCACAAGTATCTATCCCTTAATATGTCTTCTAAAATAACATTGGGCAGAAAAAGGGGGAAAATAGCATTGTAAAGAGCAACAAAAAAGCAGATAATTTTGATGATATTAATGTCAACCGTTTGAATGAAAGTTGGAGGGATTTCAGGAATTTTGATTATAAAAATAGAGGAAAAGCAATAAAAGGCCAAGTTCACTCTGAACTCAGCAAATTTCTGACCAAAAGATATACAAAAACGAAATACTGTGAGTGCTAAAAATGTTAAATAAAAACTGAAAATGCTGAAGGTTCGCAACACCTTGTTAGAAAGGTTAATCTGTAACGTTAACTCTTTTGCTCCACGTATGCTATCTGATTTACTGAGTACTTCTGCTAGTTTCTGATTTTATTTCTGCCTATCTATTTTGGCCACAACCATCCTGATTCCACTCATTGCATTTCTGGCCTTTTTCAGTTCCATGTACCACATCAAATGGAATCATCATGGGATTTAGATAATAATCATGCCAATACAGCATTGTCACATGGCACGAAGGAGTAGGAAGTCGGTGAAAATGTAACACCTTCTTGAGACTAAGGAGAATATTGCCCATGGCTTCCCAATATTGGCACCCAGAATTCATGGGTGTCCACCCAAAAAGGAATATCCCGTCTAAGTGCTTGTTTCTGAGGTCAATCTTGTAGGATGTACATCAACTCACAGGAATAAATAGCTATTGAACGTGTAGCCCTCTTTTGAGATAATGTTAGGAAAACATTTTTTTCTGCACTCTGGACTGGTGTATTGCAGCTTCATTAACAGCTGTAGGGAACACTGATATCAGAAGTGGCTAGGGTTGAGCCAATGTTTCTCCTCCATATTAGCACACATTGCAACCACTACGGCAGTACAAGAGAGATTCGACAGGACCTTGTGAACCTTCTCCCAGACATAGAGTACACATTCTACTGTTGCTTGGTGAGATTAATATCTTGTAGCTGCCATTACAAGCTTATCTCACTGAGTACTGGATTAGGTTTGGTTGAAGTACCCTTGCCTGATTTCTTTTGGTTTTCAGTTACTCTGAAGCAGCAACCTCAATGAATATCCTGGAACAATCACAGAACGTATCTTTAATCATCCACAGTAAATGGTTTGAGCCACAACTATGAATATACATGTTGGATGAAGCGGGGTGCAGCAGGATACAACTTTGTTGAGAACATGAACTGTAAAATGTTGTATATTCATACCTGATCTAGTAAGGCATTAAAAACATTCCTTTAAGAACCTGATGCTCATCTCAATGACTACTCTGCTTGTGTCATACTGCATTCCTCATCTGATGCTGTTTGCACAAGTCAGAAAATGGTCATTTTCTGTGGAAACAGGAGATACTGTGCCATTTGTTCATGATTTTGTTTGACATCACAAGTTCAAAGGGTTAAAATCTGAAGATGAATGAATCACGGTAGCTTCTGGTAAATTGTGTGTTGATGTGAATGATTCTTTACATTCTTTACTGTTTTTAAACAAAGTATAGACATGGAACAGCACTTTGTCATTTGAGGAAATTGACAATGCTGCTACTAAAAAATCCATGAAACCCCCCAAAAACCTGAGATCCTATCTTAATGCTGCCTTAAATGATTTCAATCTGAATAAATCTCTAAATTCTGCGGAAAATTGCATGTCTTTTGATAAGACTTGTTAGTCTGGTATCACGACTAATGTAACACAGAACTCTCCTGTTTGCCTGAAATGATCCAAGGTTATGTTCAACATACTTTTGACCTTCAGCGTGCAGCTAAAGCATTGTGGATAGAACATATCTCTGGTGTAGCATGCTTTTCTAATGGAATTAACGCCTTGGTTAATTCTTCAAAGCAATTCTGTTAGGGAAAATAACATCAAGGGCACAAAAGAACAAGCAAACAAGTACCCCACTGGAATCCCATACCTGCTTTTGAGAAGCTTGCATGACAGCCATTAAGGTAATATCTCCTTGCTGTCAGAGGTAGTCACAAGTAAATCTAACTCTACTTAAGAACAAAGCAGCGCAAGAAACTACAGCAATCATAACTCAGACTTTCTGTAGTCTTCCAGCACAATGGTTCATCACCTCCACTGGCATCATCCGATCTGGCAACTGTTCTTGTTTATTACTTTTCATTTTAATTCCCATGCATTGTAAAATAATCATAATATGCAGAAATTTCTGATGCTCTTTTTTTGTGCATGTAAATAATGTGCAAAAGTGTTTGGCAGGTAGTTTGCAGCCAAATTGCAATTACCTATTCAGGCATACCAATTTTTTTTTTCCGTAGAATCCCTATGATGTGGAAACAGGCCCTTTGGCCCACCAAGTCCACACTGACTCTTGGAGCATCCCACCCAGACCCATCCCCCTATAACCCACCTAAGCTACACATCCCTGAACACTATCAGGCAATTTAGCACAGCCAATCCACCTAGCCTGCACATCTTTGGACTGTGGGAGGAAACAGGAGCACTCAGCAGAAACCTACACAGACACAGGGAGAATGCAAACTCCACACAGACGGTTTCCCAAGGCTGGAATTGAACCCAGGTCCCTGCTGCTGTGAGGCAACAGCACTAGCCACTGAGCCACTGTGCCGCCCCTGGGTGAAGAAATAGACAAAAGTCACTCCATAGCCACTTTCAAGACCAGAAATGAGAAATTGATGAAGCATGGATTTTGATTAAAGTATGTAAATCCTCATTTTTAAATGATAAATAAACAAGTTTTGAGATGGGAATTACATTAATTGATCATGCCCTGGTCCTTTTTAGTCAACAGTGTTGGATCATCTCCTTGAAAAAAAATGTACTCACAATGGATGGAGAATGACACAAGCAGCATGGGTTAATTCCCATATCAACTGAGGTTACTGTGAAAATGCCATATCTGGGCTCTCTCTTGTTTTTTAGTACAGAGGTGCTGTGAATGTTGTCTACCACTGTAGACATACAGCTCGATATTGTCCAGATTCTGCTGTAGACCAGCATGAGCAGCTTCAGTGTGCAAAAGTGATCAAAACTCAATGATGTGAAATCGTCACCAAATAGGTCCACTTCCATGATTGATGGAACTGTCCCAACTTCTAGGATTTCTCTAGTCTACTGCCTCCTAGCTTCCTTCCTTCACCATCCTCTCACCATCTTGTGCCCATTATAACCAAGAGTCAGGCAAATTAAAATTCCCACATGCACCTCAATGGGAATTGCAAATTTCAGGGTAATTTATACTGATCCATGGCAAATTCAAGAAACAGATACTTTAACAAATATTGGCAGTGAATGAAAATGGACTCATTGATGGATACATTGGGCTGAATTTTCCCATTTTTGGCAAAATGATTTTTAAGTGGCACTCATGGCATCCGACCCACCAAGACTCATGGCAACTTTTCCCATTCAGATGTTCATTGTTTATCTAGTTACTAAGCAACTGCCCTCTTCAGCACCCACCTCAAGAAATAATGTACCAGGAGAGGGGAAAGTGGTCACTGCTACTGACACATTGCAATACTTATGATACTGGTGCCATATTTAAAGCCCAGGTGTCTACCATTTCAGATGTTTCAAGTTAGTAACTGCCCTTCACACTGTAGTCATGACCTCTTCTCGCCAAGCAAACGGCCCTGAAAGTTAGCTCCTCATTTTTTCAACAGGATGGACATGGAAGTGCATTTGGATGGGCTAATGGAAAGATGAACAAAGCTTTTGCTTCATGACTGGCAAAGGAGGCTGCAGTACCAGACTTACCCAGTCAGGGCTGAGATAGCAGCCCAGGTCAGTGCAGTGCCTCGGGTGCAAAGCATAGACAAGGTGGATGATCTTTTGTGCAATGAAAATGAAAAAATGCTGGCAGCCCCCAAGTAAGCATTAAAAACTCAAGCAAAGAGCTCATAAGATGCATCCGTGGAGATGCATGTGTGTCCATGTGCATAAAGCAACCTGACAGAAGCACGCAAGTCATGGGTATCCCTCAGCTTTACAGTAAAGTGGCGAGGTGGTGTGAGACTTAGTCCAAGTGCAGATCTGATGTGGTGGGGCTGGTGGTTTACCATTGCCAACTTGCCTGGATGAAGGCCGAATAGAATGGTGTCCATGGAGCATGCAGGGAGGTTTTGATGAATACAAAGCTGGATGAGGACCCAAGTAGCAAGCACCAAGCTGCTGCTACAAGGGAACCTTTCCAACCTTCATGTTGGGATTTGGCACCAACTAGTTTCTCAGGGAAGGTGAGGAATATTGGAGTCTGCACAGAAATGAGGTGAGATGGACTGATAATGAGATGCAAATACTTTGAAAAATGCTGTCACTTCTCATTGATGAGGTTTTGACCTTGCCATTTACCCTCGAGGTAAATTAGAATTTCTTTTTCCTCGAGGACAAGATTTAATTATCATTTTCTTCATGTTTTTCCCAAATTTTCCATTTTTGTTCATACTACACAGGGCAGTAAAAATTTCCGCCCATTGAAATCATTTGAAATTGTTCAATGTGGTTTACATAATCTGTAATCTTAGAAAATACCTGATGTTCGTGGCTAATTTATTCTCAGAAATGGTGCTGTAACCTATGGTTAACTTAATGACTTGTAAAAGTAGAGGCTGTTTTGAATTCTTGTGCTGACAGAAATTAAATGTCCCACTCACCTTCAGGACGGAAAAGAAAAACATCATGCCTTCATATTCAATTCTCATGAATTTTTTTTATATAACTTAATGCCAATCCAGCTGAGGTGAATCTGATATACTTTCCTGATTTCAAACTCATTCCCAATGTAAAGAAATTCAGTGAACCAACAAATTACTCAATGACTACCCCGATGAAAGTTCTTTCCAAAAAAAAGGGCTGAATACTAAAATATTACCGTATTTTTTCAAACAAAGACTTGGCTACATTTATATTATTTTTAACTGTAGTTTTCAATTCTGCAAAATAAATATCCTGGATATGAAATCCCTATCTAAATATTTTGCTGGAGTGTGAAATTAAACGAAATCTTTTGGAATGATTGAAATAAACACATAACGGGCAAACAGTTTTACGGTTAGCATACGCTCAAGTCAATTTTTAGCAGCACTTATTTATTAAAATAATTACTTATTTTATCTTTATTTGAAAACACCAGAAAAGAATAGGATAGAATTTTTTTTTAAATGCAATGTCTTGCAATTCACTATTTCAGGGATAGTGGAAGCAGATTCAATTGCAACTTTCAATTCAATATGATTTGAATTGGAAGAATATTTAGGAATATTGGAAAAACAGCAGGCAGTGGCATGATCAAATGAATGGCCTATGTTTTGTTGTTCAGTGACAATATAAATCTTTTTACACCCTGCTTCCGAGAATGAATCTTTATTTACCACGGAAAGAAGATTAAAAAATGTCAAAAATATATGCTTCACCCAAGAGTTTGAAAATGTTCATGTAGAATTGGTTTAATACCTTCCAGTCATTGTGTTTAACGTGCAGAATCTTTGAAATAAATCAATTTAGCTTTCCTCCAATGCTGACTTTTTGACCTGACTGAACTTACGCAAAATATGGAAACATAGAGTCATAATCATGTCTTTATTAAATATAAAAACCCATTCTCCAAATTAATATGATGATTCTATTCTATTCTATTCCAAGTATCATCTGCATCTTATTAGTATGCACAGATATCTTCACTTAAAATGACAGCCAAAAAGATCAAAGTTTAAAACAAGAGAAAATGCAGCTGGCTCAAGTTCTGAGGGACTGTTATTTATTACAGTGACTTGCTTTAAAACAACAACAAAACACTGTTAAAAAGGAACTGAGTAATTCATTGAAAAAGATGCAAAGTGAGCATGGCTTGCCAAATAAAATGAAAGCCAGGTAAAACTGATGAGTATTTAATTGTGTCCTCATGTTACATCATGCTTTGTTTAACTCAATCATTAACTTAGTTTTCACTGAGATTTGATGTCTATAATTTATTTCAAAATCAACACTAGCTTCAATTTGAGTTAATAATAAGTGATATTGATTCATTGTTAGATGTATTTATGAAAATACAGTAAAATGTGTATAAGTCACCATAAGCTGGCACCATTTTAATTCCATTAATTATAAAAAGAAATAAATCATACAAAGTTAGGACAAATTTCATTTTTTGTTCCAGACAAGGCTTCTTGATTTCTTAAGTGGAGTCGCTAAATCATCCTCTGAGGGACGCAACAAAGGCGCTCCTGTCACCGTTAGCTGGTGCAGCCACTTCATTGCTGCCGATACTCCGACCTCCATCATAGCCAGGACACTGCCCCAACTCTTGAGGACCAGGGCCTATCTCAACATTACAGAACCAACTGACCATCCAAATTAACTCCCAAGAACCGAGAAATCATTCACTCCTCCACTACTGCAAAACAGAGGAAAAGAATGGACCCCAATTCATTGATGTTGGGGCTGTTGCTCAAACTGCAATGATATGGCCACAAGGAATGGCCGAGCTTGGCTGCTCACAGCTCCCCGCAATCTCTCCTCACCACCGCAGCCACAAGGAAGAAGCAAAAATGAATTTGATTCAAAGGCTAAATGAAGAAAAATAAAATTAAAACAAGAAATAAGAATGTGGTCGGCCATGCAAGAGGCAGCGGATGAGCCAGGAACCCAAACACCCCTTATCCTGCAGCCTCTGCCATTTTCAAAATATGTTACATGCTTTTTGTTCAAATTTCTGAGGGTCTGAGCATCTAATTTATGATGGCACAAATGGGCAGTAACAACAGTATGCTGAATTACTGGAGACAGACTTTTGAAGGATCAGGGAGTTATTTTGGTAGTCTAGGCAATTGTTCTTCTTCAAACGCATTGATGAAACAGGCAATTGATCATTTGTCTCCATTGCTCAATAGGAGTGGGGTTCTGTGTCTTTGACCCTGCATTTCACATGGCTAACCCACCTAGTCTGCGCATCCCTGGACACTATGGACAATTAAGTATGGCCAACCCACCTAATCCGCACATCTTTGGACTTCAGCCCTGATGCATTCGTGCTAGTGACCTGATGTGGACTTGTACTGTTGTCGTCACAGCTTTGAGAATTGACATTTGAACACCTCTGTACTGCAGATAAATAAAAGGAAAATACATTTTTACATTGAGCACTGCCAGTCATCTATTGGCAAAAGGAATCAAGATAGTAGAGTTTCAACCAACTTACAAAGCCAGGAATCAAAGTGAAACATTCAGTTACCAAGGTCATATCAGTAGCACCAACTCAATGGCCATTAATGTTCAACCTCCTGCTCCTTGTGATCAATTCAGAGACTGATCCATATGTCTTTTTAATTAAAATAAAAAATTCTGGACTCACTTCTTATTTCTAACTGGTACGTATGTCTGTTGAGTTATTTCTTCTCAGATTTAGCAATTAATAAACTCATTCTTAATCAGAAAGCCTTGATAAATTGTTTCCTGATAAACATACAGGGAGTGGAGGAAGATATGCACAGGGAAAGAGATGTTTTTAAAATCAATCTTGTTGAAATTAACAAAGGGATTGAACCAATAACTAGAGAAGCTAGCTCACCCCTACTCGCCTAACAGCTTAGCGGTTTGACTTATCCTAACTGGAACAATAAACTGGGGAGCCTTGTCCACACACTGGTCTTAACACGACATTGAAGTGAAAATGTGGTATTTGAAATTTTTGTAGTTTAGCTTAAGTATCTAAAAAAGAATTAATTTCACTTCCTTTTCCTGAATCAGGTTACCGAAACAATATTATTTATAACACAGTAATTTTGGAGCATGTTTTACCTAAAAGACAGTTAAATTGGATACTTGGCCTTGATTCTCATAGGACAAGAGCACGGACCATAGTAATTTCAGATAAAATTATTGGCAATCATCCAAACTGCAAACATTATTTCACAGCAGCAAACAATTCCAACTATTATTCAAAATGATTCATCTCCTGTACGGTATCCAGGTGCAAGGATTATAATACAGCACACATTAGCTATTTTTCATTTTGCTGCAATTGCATCATAATATCAGCTTGCAACTGGAATAATTAACTTGAAATTATGCCCTCAATGTCATGGGCAGGGTTTGAATGATACATCACCCTTGACACAAGGTCATGTTCTCTCATTAAAATGGTGTACTTAAACTTTACAAACACAACCAAAGACTTTTGTTATAACAAGGTGTAGAGCTGGATGAACACAGCAGGCCAAGCAGCATCAGAGAAGCAGGAAGGCTGATGTTTCGGGCCCCGACCCTTCTTCAGAAATGACTTTTGTTGCCTGCCTAGTTCCATTGTGAACGTTCACTTCATCACTGTTTAGAAACTTGCTATGCACAAAATAGATAGCATGTTTTATCATGTAAATGTAGCTGCATGTCAAAAATATTCACTTCTGTCAATGTGAAATTTTAGTCAATACAGTGTTGAGCTGGAGGAACACAGCATGTCAGGCAGCATCAGAGTCAACGTTTCGAGTTTACACCCTTCATCAGGACTCCGATGAAGGGGATAAACCTGAAACATTGACTTTTCTGCTCCTCTGATGCTGCCTGACCTACTGTGTTCCTCTAGCTCCACGCTGTATTGACATTGATTCCAGCAGTTCTTGCTGTACCTATGTGAAATTTTAACTTGACAAACCATATATGGGTATTCAGTCTGCACTTTGTTTGCAATTGACAGTATGAATGCAAATTGCATGAGAGGTACTTTTGCCCAAGGTTTTTTAGTTAAACTTTTTTGTACATTGCACCATATGGTAACTTCCATGAAATAGTGCAGACAAACAGTGCTTTAGAATTTGAATCTAATTTCCTTTAAAAATAGAACATTGAATTGATAAGATTTGGTGATAAATGCAAGAGTTGTAAGTGGATATAGTTTTAGTAACATCACTGAAAATTGGTTCATCGAAAAAAGCATAATCTAATTCCTTTGCCACAAGGACAAGAGCTGCAGTTGTCTGAGGACACCATCACTTGCAAGCTCTCCTCCAAATCAGATACTGTCATGGGCTTTGACTACATCACTGTTCCATCATTGTCACTTGATCACATTCCTGGAATTCCCTGGAATATGAATGTGTGTATCTAATCTGCACAAATGGCAGTGGTTCAAGAAGGCAGTTCACGATCACTTTCACTCTTTCAAGGGCCCCAGCCAGTGATACTGACATCCCATTAATAAAAATTAAAAATAGGAACCGGAAGTGAAACTTAAAAATAGCTTGAGAGCTCGATCGAAGAACTTATCAGTTTTTTAGTCCTATCCATATACTTGCACCTAAAACAGCAATTTTAAGAGTCACCTCACAGGAAAAGTGAACATAATCAGCAGAATTATTGGAAGCATACCATACCAGTTATAAGTTGTGGGGTCATTAGAGTTTTGTGATTGTTTGCAGCTCTTGGCAATCCCTTATAAACCAGCCCTAAAAATATCATAGAAACTCAATCTGTGCTGAAATGTATTTTTCCACTTGAAATTTCACCATCTTAGCTGCTAGTTTGGAGTTAAGTGTAATTACAAAAATGGTTAAGATGAAGGATACTGAATAATTATCTATTGTAAAGTAGCAGCTGTCGACAGTTTTGGAGGGGATATAGCTATAACTGAGTAGTTCTCCAGAACCTTCACCAGCAGATGGAGACTGTGTGTGTGTGCGTGTGCGTGTGTGTGTGCTTGGGCGATGTGGCAGGGGCTGGGTGCCGTGGTGCGAGGTGAGATGGTGGCAGCTTGTCTAGTCAAACAACTTTGCCAGAAAGAAAATGCATCTTTGGTGGGAAAAAGGGCTGATAGGAAGGGGAACTGGCAGACAAAGGATTTCCTCACCCCAATGTAACCCCATGAATCATTCCATAAAAATAGTGTAAGTGGTTCCTTGGTTATCCATAATTTCCCTGCCTACTTCTAATGACTAGATGCCAACAGAATAAATAATCAATGCTTCAACCTTTGGGTCACCTGGATATTAAATCCCATGCAACATTAGAGAGGAGTCTTGTAAAACCTTCTAAGCCATCCATCCAACGTATTTCTTTCTTTATAATGTGATCCACTTCTGTCTTAAATTTGATTCCCAATGCTGGAGAAGTATAGAATGTAACAGGACAAGGAAGGAGATGGGATTGCCATTAGTTCTCCCAAGAGTTATGTTTTTCAATTCATATATTGATTATTAATCTGCTTTCAGACATCTAACAATGTTACTCTATAGTTATTCCCAGCCTTCGCTAAACTGAAAACTATTTTTGACAACGATCGAGACTGCAGAGGTGTGTCATGTGGACGGGCCAACACATGTATGTACATACGAGAACACCGATGATTCTGTGATCAAAAGTCACATGCTAAACAGCTGTATAAATATGTATTATAAGCACAGTTGTAATTTCACTATTTCATCAGTTTTCTCATTTTCTCTCAAAGTTACCTCAGCAGATTGCAGCTGCATGTTCTGCCAGACCATATTTCTCAGGTAGCAGGTACTGTGACAGTCACGACAGGCTGACTGTTGTAAAAGACTTGAAGGGAGGCAAGACCAGCTGCACAAGTAAATTGATTCCCTACTGATTTTAATATAAACTTCAGAAAATGTTTTCTATTAAAAACCTTTAAGGACTATTCTCAGGAGGATCTTATCCTTTTGTAAATCAGATCCTTTAATTAGGCTAATACATTTTTGAAGGTGGCAGAAGAATGTCTTCTGATGAAAGCTGAAATGAATGTTATAATGTTCTTTATTGTTACTGGCAGGACCAAGCACTGGAACATAATAGAGAATCACATTTAATTAACGGTGTGAAAAAGCCCAAAGTGATTCAACATCAGCTAACTTAAATTCTAGGCACACCTGCAATATAAGAAGCATAAGCTTCTTAAAAGTTCAAATGCTAAATGTCCAGTGGGAACTAAGCCACAGAGAGAGATAAGTCCAACATTTGATTTCTCATCTGTTTCATGTTAGCTGATCTCAGCAATATAAAGCCATACAGAAGCAATACCACACCACAAATAGAGAGGAGAAAAATCACCTGGGATTCCCATTCCTGTTAGACACAATAAGAAGGGTCCCGATCCAAAACGTCAACTTCCCTGTTCCTCTGCTGCCTGGCCTGCTGTGTTCCTCTGGCTCCACATTGTGTTATCAAAGACAATACCTTGTTCCGATGAATGGTCATCAATGTTGTGAAAGGTAATGGATCTGAAGGAGTTAATGTCAATGTTGCATAAAGCTCCACCCAATCTAATGATGTCAAATTGCTTTTGGGTGAAAACAGTTGCAATCTATAGGAACTCCTGAGAGAAGCAGACATATCCTGCACAGGTCCCAACCATTTTAAGTAATGATGTACAGTAAATGAATGCAGACTGTGCCAGTTACTATCACCAGTGGCCTATTGCTGTTAATTAGCCAAATTATACACTTAGCATGGGGAAAGGAGTATTGCTGGCACAGGGTTCCCAAACTGAGAAATGCCAATCAACTAGAAACATTTTCATTCAGGAGTCAGGAACTAACTTGACTCGGGACTAATGATGAATCTATTGATATCGAACATGAGAGCCGCGAGCAATGGCTGGAAAGAAATTATTGTTTATCACATCCACGGGCGAACGTTCAACAATTTGAGAACTGGATAGAAAACAGGAGACAGAGTAGCCAGTCCAGAAACTTCCAAAATCACTCTGCACCTCCTTGACCTTCTTGAACTGCTGCAGTCTGTGTGGTGAAGTTGTTCCCAGATTGCTGTTTGGTAAAGAGTTACAGGATTTTCATCCAGTGGTGATAAGGTAGTGCTGATATCTGCGTCAGTTATAATCATTTTGTTTTTATATCCCACCTTGAACAGTATAGAAACATAGAAAATAGGAACAGGTGTAGGCCATTGTAGCTTTTGATCCTGCTCCACTAGCCAGTAAGATCATGGCTGATCATTCCACTCAGTAGCCTGTTCTCACTGTAGACCCATACCTTTTGATCTCTTTAGCCCTCAGAACAATATATACCTTCTACTTGGAAACATTCAATGTTTTTGCATTAACTGCTTTCTGTGGCAGCAAATTTCATAGGGTCACCTGTCTCTGTGTAAAGAAATGTTTCCTCATCTCAGTCCTAAACGGCCTAGCCCATGTCCTTAAACTGTGACTACCTGGTTCTGGACTTCCTGGTCATTGACAGTATCCTCCCTACATTTACCTTGTTAGTCCTATTAGAATTTTATTGGTTTTTGTGAGATCTTTCCTCATTCTTCGAAACTCCAGTGAATTTCATCCTAACCAATCTATTCTGTCCTCATACATCAGTCCTGCCATTCCAGGAATCAGTCTAGTGAACCATTGTGTAAAGCCTCCATAGCCACAGCATCCTCTGTCAGATAAGGATTCCAAATCTGCACACAATACTCCAGGTGTGGCCTCACTAAGATCCTGTACAATTTCAGCAAGACATCCCTGCTCCTTTACTCAAATCCGTTTGCTATTAAGGTCAACATATTATTTGCCTTCTTTACCTCCTGCTGCACCTGCATAGTTACTGTCAGTGACTTGTGTTTTCTGCAGCGTTCTAGCGAAGCTCAAGGCAAGCTGGAAGAACAACATCTCATTTTCAGCTTAGGGATCCTGCAGCCCTCCGGACTCAATATCGAGTTCAATAATTTTAGGGCCTAACCTCTCCCATGTCCCAGCCCCCTACCTGACACATCAGGCCTTGTTACCAAATAGCCTGCTGTTACACACTACCCATTATTAGTCATTAATAGCCCCCATTAACAACTGTTCACCCTCCCAGCCTGATTGTTATCAACTCTTGTCTGTTCAACTGTTCTTCTCTTTCTTTAGGCTCCATCCTATCGTTTACTCCTTACCCCATCCCCCTCCCCATTTTTCTGCATACAAATTGATGTTTATTCAGCCACCATCAGTTCTGAGGAAGGGCCACCAGGTCTGAAACATTAACTCTGTTTTTTTCTTTCACAGATGCTGCCTGACCTGCAAAGCTTTTCCAGCAGCTTTGTTTTTGTTCCTGATTTACAGCATCCGCAGTTCTTTTGGTTTTCATAAATATATTGCCCTCTAGTTTAAAATGGAGAGACAATTACAGGGCAAAGAGCAGGCTCATCATTCAATCAGGAATGGCAACTGGACCCCTGACATTGGAGGGCCAACACTGAGACCCTGCATTACACAGACCAACAATGCTCCTCACTGATTTGAAGGTGGATACAAGGAGGTAGAATCCAAATTAAGCTTTCATGATTTTTAAAAATGGACAATTGCCTAGCTGTGATCTTGGAAGGACAAATTCTGCAGGAGATAGCCTTGACCTGGTGACCATTATAGGTGTGCTTGAGGTGCCCCTCCAATTAACAATCATCGCCCTTCTCCCTTTCTGCTCTGAGTCGACCATATGGTCCAGGTCAACATAGACTGCCCTTAATGCCAACTGGAAGACTCAATCAATGCAAGAATGGTGCCATAACAGGCTCTTTGCTTAATTTAATTTGAAGACAATTATATTACCAGTGGGAGGCCAATCTGAACTTGACCTCGTCTCTTTGAAATTGGTTCACAGTTGGGATTGTGTCAGGGAGTTTCATGGATGGTCATTGGATGGGTTGAGGCGTTAAATTGCAAGCCAGCTTGCCTCCGATTTGAAGCCGACATCGATCTAAACTTTAACCCGTTAACTCAGTTCCTCTCTCCAAAAAGTGCTGCCAGAGCAGCTGAATATTTCTGGCATCTTCTGTTTTAGGAGCTTAACAGATTTGTTTTAAACTGAAGGATTCAGTTTGCACATCACAATTAAGTATAGGCTAAAAGGACTCCAAACCAGGAAGGCAGAATTTAAGAGGGATCACTAAAGGTTTAATTAAAGGAGAAGCATTGATGGAACAGGAGAGAAAAATAAAGGAAAAAGAAGGAAATAGCATTGCATGAAACCAACATGACATCACAGTAACATAACATTTTAATCTCAATAGCATCCATGTGATAATTCATTTAAAAAAAAACTTGCTTCAGACCATAAATATGTTTTAGGAATCAGTACACACAGAGTGATGAAAATATAAGTTATCGCTGACGTGTTGCTTTATGATTATTTGCTGGTTTTGGATTGAGCACTTGTCATTCGAACCTGGCAGGTGAAAATTGGGACTGATATGCTGGCAATCATATTTATCACAAAGGATTTGTCTGTTTGAACCACTGTAGGAAGCAAGGCCAAAATATAACTGAGTAACACAAAAAGCTTGCAAGTTGCAAATGAAGTTGAGAGAGCTTGAAACTGCAGATTAGTTTTATTTTGATCAGAACAAAATTGCATAGGGGCATTAAACTATTACATTCTTGCAATATTTGACTAAAAAATCTGTCCTGTTATATCACTCAATGAATCAGTTCCCATTTGCAGTTATGAGTATAAATGCATTGCATTTCACTGATCTCTAATTTTATTCTCAGCAATAGGATTTCTCGATTTCCCACTGAGCAGTTTAACTGAGAAAATGCTGGGGTTGTGTTTAATTCTGTATTATTTCCCTAAGATCTGTAATGTACAGAGTCACAAGGGCCAAAACAGGGCAAAATCATAGAATAGAATTTCTACAGCGTGGAAGCAGGCCATTTGGCCCACTGAGTTCTCACTGAGCCTCCAAAGAGCAGCTCACCCAGCCCCAACCCCTACCCTATTCCTGTAATCCTGCATTTCCCATGGTTAGTCCACCTAATCTATACATCTCTGGACACTATGGGCAATTTACTGTGACCAATCCACCTAATCTGCACATCTTTGGACTGCGGGAGGAAGCTGGAGCACATGGAGGAAACCCATGCAGTGAGAATGTGCAAACTCCACACACAGGCAGTTCCTTTATTCATGAACGGCTCGGCAGCATTTATTGCCCAGAGGGCAGTTCAGAGTCATCCACATTGCTCTGGGTCTGGAGTCACATATAGGCCAGACCAGGTAAGGAAAGCAGTTTCCTTCCCTAAAGGACGTTAGTGAACCAGATTCGTGGTCATCATTAGATTTTTAATTCCAGATATTTCATTTAATTCAAATTCCACCATCTGCCATGGCAGGATTTGAACCCAGGTTCCCAGAACATTATCTGGGTCTCTGGATTAACAGTCCAGCAATAATACCACTAGGCCATTGCCTCTGCTCTAAGGAAGAGGGTGGATTCAACCTGGATCCCTGGCGCTGTGAGACAGCAGTGCTAACTACTGAGCTACTTATGCCACCCAAAATAAATGCTGAAATGAGAGCATTTCATTACTTCTAAAGTTTTCAAGTTTTTTTTCTATTGAATAGATTCCTCATAAACATATTATCAACAAAACAAATTTATGCTCTATTTCTTGCTCCATGGAAATAATTTAAGGAGTAGTTAATCAATGAACCAGCTAGAAATCTAAAAATTTAAAACTCTTAGTGTACTTGGAAAGATTATTCTCAGCATTATCAAGATATTCAATGCCATGGATACATGAAAGTTTAAGCATAATTCTTTACAATAAACGGGGACAAAATTGGCACCATGTTGCTGTACTGTAAATGAAAACAACTTTGGGTGTGGTACCACAGTTATTTAAACCCTGAATGCATCAGCCTAAGCACCGCATTGCAAGTTTGTAATGCTCAAAATACTGAAATTTTCAGGGAACACCCAGTGAAGTTGAACTTGCCAATAAAAACTAAATGAATTGCAGATGCTGTAAATCAGAATCAGAATTGAATTTGCCAATGTTATCTTTGGTGATTGTTAAAAGCAAAACTGTAAATGCTGGAACTCTGTACCATCATGTTGGCATTTTAGGGTCTTCATGTGATATTTGTAGGTAAAGGATATAGAAGGATTTATCTTTCTTTCATTGAGGCCATGACCCTATTTGGTTCACAGTGGTGGAGAAACAACAATTAGCCGGCCTGAAAGGGTTAATTTGGAAGATTTGCAATAGCTCCGCTTACTGATATGACTGCCACCTAGAGGAGCTAATCAGTTCTAAGCTCGACTATTCTACAGTCTGCAGCAATGTAGCATTGACACAATTACTCTCTTTTGGACATAACAACATCCCTTAGCAAAGTATTAATGTAGACAATCAGTCAAGTTAAATTATCTTACTATTTTGCAGTAGACTACTACTCATTACCCAACTATTTGCCTCTTATCAGCGTTTAGTCTTCACCACTTAAGACTAAACCTCTCAGACTAGTACTACAAAAAGAGTTAACATTGCAAGTCTAATAAGACTTTTCTTCACAACTTGAACTCTGGGGAAATGTCATTCTGGACTGGAAATGTTAACTCTCATTCTCTATCCACAGAAGCTATCAGATCTGCAGAATATTTTTCTTTCTCAAACACTCTGTACTTGTTTCAGATTTCCAGCATCTAAATATGTTAACCTTATAACTAGGGGCAGAATCCAAAGATCCCATCACAACTAACTACTAGCTACACACATCTCTGGCAATCCGATGGTAGCCAAATAATTTGTTATCTGAAGTGAAGAAGACACTAGTAGTGTAAAGAATCCACAGCAATCTGAAGAGAAGAGAGAAGAAATAAGTTTGACACAAAAAGGTGGAATACCTCTTTAAGAACACATCAGCAAGCCAGAGAACAACTGGAACAGCAGGGATAGCAACTAGTCACTTCAGTATTGAAAATCTCAAGCAGCACAGAAACCTTTCTCTCAACCCTTAAAGCCAGCAGATAAGGGGTAAAAAGGAAAAACAGAAAAGCTTTCAAGGATGATTTTAAAAAAAAGAGCGACTCACTAAAATAGTAAGGATGACATCAGAGTCACAATCCAGGAAAGAAGTGGGCAATGTCAGACTCCAGACACAAGTTGTGTTCCTGAAACCAATTTCTCCACACTTAACCAAGCCATTGAAAGACCCATGGCCAAATTGAGAAACCAAAGGAAGGACTCTATCTCTTGAATAAGACCATTAACTTTGATACAGCTTTATTGAACTATTGGTCC
This sequence comes from Ginglymostoma cirratum, assembly GCA_024137785.1. Lineage (NCBI taxonomy): Eukaryota > Metazoa > Chordata > Chondrichthyes > Orectolobiformes > Ginglymostomatidae > Ginglymostoma > Ginglymostoma cirratum. The sequence continues at coordinate 71,098,885 of JAHRHZ010000144.1, forward strand.
TAACACTCCAAAACAGCATAAGGCCACCAGAATAATTACTGAGAAGAAAGCTGAAAACCCAGCTAATTATTGTTCCAATATTTATTGTCCTTCGTTAGCTGTCCTTGACAAGGTTGTGGAGAGGTGCCTTCTTGAACTGCTGCTGTCTGTTTGGTGTGAGTAAACCCATAATGCAATCAGAGAAAGGGGCCAAGATTTTGACCCAGAGGCACTGAAGAAATGATGATCTATTTCCAAGTCAGGAAGATGAGTAGCTGGAGTGGAATATGCACGTGGTGATATTCCTATGCATCTGCTGCCCTTGTCCTTCTAGGTCGTTGTGGACATGGGTTTGGAAGGTGTTGTTTAAGGAGTCTTGGTGCATTTCTTCATATATTCTAGCTCACCATTATTTCTTGTCGCCACTCGGTTTTGTTGCTTGTTTTGCTTGCTTCTGCAGCGTTATAGCTGTCCTATTCACCTGTTGCTAAGTTTTCACATCCCATGCTTTTCATCCTGGTTATTCAAGTAGCCCATCAGTTTGACACACACAACTGTCATGGGATGCTGCCCCGTGCTCAAGAGAAAATCGACTCTGTTCAGCAGAAACATAAACCATGCAGATCTTATCTTACAATGTCTTTAATATTCTCAATATGTGTCAGGTTGGAAGGGAGACAATATTTAGCATGCTTTATGTGAGAAAATAAGGAGTAGAAATAGAAGCCAAAATGTATTTTTGCCAATCACAAGTTGGTCTCGTGTAATTCGCTCAATACCAATACAGATAGACTATAACATGTACTTACACAATTTGTATTCGAAGGAGCAGAATTTTCCCAGCCCTGAACGATGCAGGGAATAGCAACTCAGTTGGGAAAACAGAAAATGGAACTCTTGACGTCAAGAAAGAAAAAGTCAGTTTTTCCACCCAAGGTTTGAAAGGTCACCGAGTCATAGAGTCATACAGCATGAAAACAAACCTTTCGGTCCAACCAGTCCATGCTGAACGTAATCCCAAACTAAAGTAGTCCCACCTGCCTGGTCCTGGCCTATATCCCTCCAAACCTTTCCTATTCATATATCTATCCAAATGTCTTTTGAACATTGTAATTGCACCCATATCCATTACTTCCTCAGGAATTCATTCCACACATGGACCACCCTCTGTGTAAAAGAATTACCTCTCATTTCTTTTTTTTAACTCTCTCTCCCCTTACTTTAAAAATGCCCTTTCATCTTAAAAATCCCCGATCCTAGGGAAAAGACAACTACTATTAACTCTGTCTACACCCCTCATTATTTTATAAAATTCTATCAAGTTGCTTCTCAACCTCTTACTCTCCAGTGAAAAAAGTCCCAGCCTATCCAGCCTTTCTTTATAACTGAAACCTTCCATACCTGGTTACACCCTGGTAAATCTCTTCTGAAACCTCTCCAGCTTGATAATATCCCTCCTATAACGGAAATGTGAATCTCACTGGTGAGCAGCAAGAGACCGATTTGCAATGCATGTTTGAGGGTAGGAGAAAAGATTTCAATAATTCTACTACACTTATGACTAGTAGTTGGGAGCATGGATTGTGGTGCATACATCAGATGGATTCAAGAAGGCTCCAACATCAGATGGCTCTTTACGAGCTCTCTACAGTAACACTTATTCTCAAATTTCTCATAAGTGTTTCACACTTTTAATCCTAAATTCTAAGCCTGTAAAACTTACTAATGAGGTTCTTTTATCTTGCTAATGTTGACTTTGCTTTGCACACCTCCTATGCAGCTGTAAGCTTGTTTGCCTTGCTCTGCTGAAGCACTCTATGATCCATACGTCCTTGTTTGCTACAATCTGCCTGTACTGCTTGTAAAACAAAGTTTTTCACTGTACTTAGGTACATGTGACTATAATAAATCAAATCAAAAAAGAATGAGCCTCACTATTCCAAAATGTCCACATACAGACTTTTCATGGTCCTCCTTCTTGGAGTCCTCCAACATATTGAGGACTATGCTGCCATTTTTGTGTGATGCAAATGTTGACTATGCACATTTCTAAAGACCTGTCCTTTTTTTGATATTCCCCACAAGATTCATCAGGAGCATAACCAATTGCCCCAGCTGAAGCTGTGTGACCATGGTGTCATGAGGGCATGGAGAAATTAAGGAACATCAACAAATATCCCAGTGAGTCGAGGATCAGTAACATCCTCCAGTGGCAACTGAGCAGCCATTACTTGAAGGAGTTGAAGCTGAAGGTTCCCTCAGGAGATAGTGGTGCAAAAGGCCCAGAGATTATCATCGCTGATGCCATTTCATTCAGAAGAGCAAGGTATATTGCCACCACAGGCTGAGAATGTCCCAGGATACTGACACAGTACTGTGTCGTGTTGGAGTAGGACTCGAAGGGGTGGCTGCTTCAAACAATCCACTGAGAACCCGTGTGGGGTCTGTCAACACTCATCCCACAAATCTATCCACACCGTCACTGATGTAATTCCTGAAAAATTCCACTGCTTCATTTCATTTTTCTGTGATGATGTCAGTGATGTTGCTCAGAGAGTAGGCTTTTTCCCCTGTTACTCAACAAAAGTTAACATTATCAACCGTTTGAAATTTTTCCAGCACATCATTCTACCACAATAAATAGTGACAAAGTGTCACGCTATGCTGCATGTTAGGGAAAGGGTAGCACTCATTTAGATAGGTTTCTGACAGGATAATGCACTATTTTTAGGTAGCATGCATTACTTCATTCTCATACCTGCAGTTACAATGAAGTTGATTTTATCAGTTACTGTTAAATAACAATATATTTACAAATGTGAGTTTCTATTCCCAATAAAGTATAGCACGTGCCACTTATGTAGCCTCAGAAGGTGTTCTTTTTTCTCCCATTTCACTCACACTATATGTACTGTGAAAGTCTAGTTGTAGTTGGCTCTGTTTGACCTGGTGCACAACTGGACTTTGATAATATATCAGTAGCACAAATCCTAGAAAGCTGCAGCAAAAGTGAGTGCTTCTGCTCCTGTAGAATTCAAGATGGCACAGGAGTAACACCATAGTTAGAGACCTGATACATACATATTGATGTGAGCAGCAGACAATTGAATGAAATAACTCTAAACAAAGAGAAACCTTCCATAAAACTCCTCAAAAATTACTGAGCAAATTTTTGGTAAAATCCATTCATATAGTCCTTAACTGACAAAGAAATCAATGCTTTCAAATCGTCATTAGCTTTTACTATACTTGTGGATACTTACTAAGCAGATTATATATCCAATTATCCAATATTAGCCTCAGCACTCTAGCTCCTTACCTGTTTTTATTTTTAAAAGAATATGAATGCTAGAAGTCTTCAATTCTGCAGTCTAGGTCAGTGGCAGGAGTTTCCAGCGCAGTTTCTGACTTTATTGCCAGACTGCCTGACCAGCAGGAGGTGCAATTTTATCTGCAGAGAACAGTATTGCTTTCATCCTGGGTGGGACTCTCCATGCAGCCATTCAGATGAAGGCTGATAATTTTCATCCTATAAATTACTTAGATGAAATGCTTGACTTAATTAGAATTTTAAATTGACTGGATCCTTCCTACAAAAAAAATCAAATGTCTGTCAATGTTGGAAGACATTTTTGTGATTTGTTATACATGTTATAATATGGATAACCTTTTACTTTTAGCCTAATTTCGTGTACAAATTGAAAATCCATGACTTAGGTACGGTGATGCCAGCTACTCAATGCATTTTTAACAGTTGACATTTTTATTAAGCTCCAGCTGTTCTAATCATAAATGATTCACAAAGAGGGGCAGTGTTTCTCTTACACTGTAATAAACTATTCATAGTGGATTGTGTGTGTGTGTTTGTGTGTGTCTGTGTGTGTGTGCGTGTGTGTGTGTGTCCTTGTGTCCACTCCATTTCTTACAGTGCAGTCACCTAGAAAATTAGCATGGAATATCTGTTGCTTGATTTAACACCGAATAAATTCATGATTCTTGTGTGAAGCTTAAGTAAAGTTTGATATAGTAATTACTTCTGAGGAATCTTTGATTGCAATATTTGATTCTAGATCTTTCAATTTCCCCAAAGTTGTGCAGGTTAGGTGGATTGGCCATGCTGAATTACCGGTAGTGTCCAGTGCATGTTCAGACTGGATGGATTAGCCATGGGAAATGCAAGGTTGCAAGGATGTTGGTGGAGGGGTGGGGATTGTGGTTTGGATGCTCTTCAGGGGTCGGCGTAAATTCAATGGGCTGAATGGCCTGCTTCCACACTTTGGGGATTCTATGATTTATTTACGTCCAGAAAGTGCAGGATAAGCTCATATATCTTGCTCGACTGCAGTAAAATAAGTCGTTATGCATGCTGCATTCTTGCATTGTTCAAAACTACAACAGAATCTCATTTTAAAAGTGTTCTTTTGGAACTAATGTATAATCTATTGCAAATTCTGCATTGACATTACTTAACTCAATGGCTCTAACTGTGTCATAAATTTATTGTTTCGTGAACTTTTTTTCAGGTTCCATCCTACTTTCTGAAATCTTAATGGAAAGTGAAATATAGCAAATGCTGGAAGTCTGAAATGAGAAATGAAAATATTGGAAATACTCTGCTCATGAGGTCACATCTGTGGTGGAAGAAACACAATTAACAATTCACACCTCTTCAGAAATGGGGAGGGGAAAAGAAGTTCTGAGCTCACTTCCTCCTCTCCATTTCTGAAGAAGGGTCCCGACCCAAAACGTCAACTTTCCTGTTCCTCTGATGCTGCCTGGCCGGCTGTTTTCCTCCAGCTCTACTCTGTGCTATCTACAGATTAGTCTACCAGGCATCACTCAAACTGTGAATGGTAGAAACCAGAAACAAAAACAAAAATTCTAAAAAATCTCAGCAGGTTGTAGCAGCATCTATGCAGAGAAATCAGAGTTAACATTTCGGGTCCAATGACCTTCCTCAGAACTGATGTTTGTTGTGAAGATGGTATAATACTTGTGGATTGGAAGGTATGACGTTAGAATTTGTTTATAAAATGATAGGGAGGGGGAAGAGTGTGTGGTCTGTTTAAAAGATATGTTTTTTTTAAGGCTTGGATATTAAACAAAAATGTCTGCAGGCAGGAAAAAATGCACAGTGAGTTCTTGAAATTGAAACATTGTATCACAAGGCTATTCGGTGAGCAGACAAAGCAGCATTTTTACCAACACAACAGATTTTTAATTGTATCAGAGATAAAAGTTACTGCAGATGCTGGAGAATCCGAGATAACAAGCATGGGGCTGGATGAACACAGCAGGTCAAGCAGCATCGTAGGAGCAGGTTTTAGCCAATTAATTTAAACCAGGTCCTAAATACCAAAGCCTAATTAAATTTAAATCTGATGGTTTTGACAACCTCAGTCCAATCCTATTGTAAGAAATTAATAAGTCATCGAGGGTATAAAAGAAGAGCGTATTTGAAAATCATTGTGACAGCAAATTGCCATCTGTTAAGAGAACAGCTCTTAATAGTCATCAGCTCTAAAGAAAGAGAAAATCACTGGCTTTCACAGGAATCTCTAAGATCTCAGAGTAAGCACCATCTAAATAAAGCTATTATTGCACTCTAATATTCCTGACACAAGAATTTGATTGAGAAAGGCATTCCTGAATAGAAAACAGTGGAGAAGGCAAAGAATATTCTGGAAGATTTAACCTGGCTGTAATTTCAAGAGAATACATTTTAATTATTTTTCTTATCACTTTGGTTTGTGTAAGTGGGACTTGTAATTACTGGAACAGCATATCTTTAGAATTTTGTTTTATTCGGGAATAGAACATAGAACATAGAACATAGAACAATACAGCGCAGAACAGAACCCTTCGGCCCTCGATGTTGCGCCGACCTGTGAACTAGTTATTAGTTAAGGAGGGAATTATTTGGTTTGTTAGTACATCTATTAATTTGTTCACTGTTAGAATTAGATAAATAAATTGTTACTTGTTGCTGATAAAATGAGTATCAGGGTGTTCATTTCATTTAACCATCCCCTTGGTAACAGATTGGAGCCTTAGTCTGGGATCTGGCTGGCTCATGTAGGGAATCTGAACAGATTTGGACAGATTTGAACAGATTTGGGGTATGAATGATCCCAGCAGATTTAAACAGATGTGGGGATTAGTGTTGTAGATCTTTAAATAAAACTTAGGTGAGAAGAGAAAAATCAGTTTAATTTCAGTTAATTGTGCTTGGTTAAATCAAAAGTGAGGTAATGGCTCTTTCTGTCACTAAGAATTTTCTGAGGGTGGAAAAAATGACTTAATGGGTTTTACAAATGGTGAGCAAGGAAAGGCTGCTGGAATTAGCAGACAAGGTGCAGTTGGGTTTGCCTTTGTGAGTAAAGAAGAGGTAATTACAGCAACAACTCAACATTTAAATTAGGCCATCAGAATCTTTCGAAATGTCTAGAATTCAATTGCAATTGAAGCAGCTTGAACAGGAAAGGGAATTGTTTGAATTGTGGTTACAGGCAGACAAAAAGAAAAAGTGGGAGAGTTAGAACTTCGGAAATTGCAAATTAAACAGGATAGCTGACTTAAAATGATGGCAATGAAGGTAGAAGGTTGGCTCAGTGAGGAGGGGAGAGATGATGAGCAAACCCATCACAGCCAAAGGCCTGGTGGGGCTATATATATATATAATGTCAAAACATTACCAAAATTCAATGAAAAATATATAGAAGCCCTTTTCATTTCCCTTGAAAAACTGGCTAACCAGATGAACTGGCCAGAGACCATGTGGGTAATGTTAATTCAGACCAAGTTGGTAAATGGGCTAGTGAGGTGTTTGCAGCCCTGTAAGGTGAGGTGTCAAGAGAATATGAAGAAGTAAAACAGGCTATTTTGAGTACACATGAATTGATACTAGAAGCATAATGACAACGGTTCAGAAATACAAGGAAGGAACCATATCAGACTTATGTCGAATTTGAAAGAATTAAACATAGCAACTTTGATAGATGGTTGAGAGCACTAAAGATAGAAAAGATATATGAGGATCTTAAATGTTATTCTGCTGAAGTTTAAAATCTCACTACCAGAAATGAAATGAACTCATGTTGAGAAACAAAAAGTTAAAACAGCAGGAAGAGCTGTGGATGAATACGCATTAGTGCATAAAATTGAAATCGAGCTTCTGGCAGCAATTTCATTCCATGAGGGACAGAAATTGGGGAGAAAAGGGAGCTCCTTCAGTGAAAAACAAAGCAGATCTGGGAACAGTTTACCACACTTGAAAAAAGCAATGCGAGAGGTTAAAAGAGAAGTGAAAGACCTCGGGTGTTTCAACTCTAATAGAGGGGGACACAACATAACAGTGTTTGTGATTTAAGAGACACTGGGAAAAAGGATGTGGTAAAAAAGGCTAAACCAGTGAGATTAGTTGAGATGTGAAGGAAATCCCAAGAGAAGTCGAGGGGCTGCAGGAGAGTGCACAACCAAGTCACATGCTGGATAGTAAGACTGTGCCTGATCCCTTCAAAGACTTCACTTCTTTACTCAGGTAGAACAGGCGGAGAAGGTAAAGAAGTTAAAATATTAAGAGACACAGGAGCTGGTCAGTCTCTAATAGTAGGAGATGGAAGTATTTGCACTCCTTCTGAAATGTTACCCGAGAGAGTGATAATCTGTGGAATAAATGGAGAGAGATTTAGCATTCCCCTGTGTAAGGTAAGGCTGGAAAGTGCAATCAAGACTGGGGAAGTGAGAGTGGAAGTGATTGAAAGAGTGTCTATTCCAGAAATGCAGTTTGTTCTTGGAAATGAACTAGCCGGAATAAAGGTGGAAATGATGCTCATGGTCGTGGAGAAGCTGAAAGAAAGGCAGGGAACTAAGGAGTTAAAAAAAACCTTAGAAATTTTCCAGACTGTGTGGTGAGAAGATTCCAAAGTAATAAGATAAAACAAGAAGGGAAAACAAAAGAGAAAGATGAAGGAATTAAGGTCCAGTTAGCAGATAATAGCTGCTATTAGAGACGCTCCAAATGAATCCTCTCAGTTTACTCCACTTGAATTGATATTTGGATACAAAGTAAGACGGCCTTTATAATCAATTAAGGAAAAGCAGATAGGTCCGCAGTCAGAGATCTCACAGTTGTGTTATGTATCTAAGGTGAGAAAAAGATTAAACAGAGTAGGTGAATTAGCGAGGCAGCATTTGAAGGTGGTACAGCGTATAATGAAGCAAGAAGCAGATAAGAGCCCTAAAATTCATACATTTGCCCATGGGGATAGAGTACTCGTGCTTTTACCAGCGGTAGGATATCCCTTAGAAGCAGGGTTTAGTGGCTCCAATCAGATTGAGAAGATGCTGACAGATAGAAGGAAGTGCAGATGCTGGAGAATCTGAGATAACAAGGTGTAGAGCTGGATGAACACAGCAGGCCAAGCAGCATCAGAGGAGCAGGAAAGCTGACGTTTCGGGCCTAGACCCAAAACGTCAGCTTTC
>JAHRHZ010000144.1:71112347-71160818 GCA_024137785.1 Ginglymostoma cirratum
TGATGTGGAAAGTCTTCTTGGGGCCTGGGATTGGGGTGAGGGAGGAGGTGTGGGGGCAGGTGTAGCACTTCTTGCGGTTGCAGGGAAAAGTGCCGGGTGTGGTGGGGCTGGAGGGGAGTGTGGAGCAGACAAGGGAGTCGCGGAGGGAGTGGTCCCTCCGGAAGGCAGATAAGGGTGGGGAGGGAAAAATGTCTTTGGTGGTGGGGTCTGATTGCAGATGGCGGAAGTGTCGGAGGATGATGCGTTGGATCCGGAGGTTGGTGGGGTGGTATGTGAGGACGAGGGGGGATTCTTTTTTGGTTATTATTGCGGGGACGGGGCGTGAGGGATGTGTTTCAGGAAATGCGGGAGACACGTTCGAGGGCGTTCTCGACCACTGTAGGGGGGAAGTTGCGGTCCTTGAAGAATGAGGTTCTTCCATTCCTCCACACCTGCCCCCACACCTCCTCCCTCACCCCAATCCCAGACCCCAAGAAGACTTTCCACATCAGGCAGATGTTCACCTGCACATCTGCCAATGTGGTATACTGCATCCGCTGTACCCGTTGTGGCTTCCTCTACATTGGGGAAACCAAGCGGAGGCTTGGGGACCGCTTTGCAGAACACCTGCGCTCGGTTCGCAACAAACAACTGCACCTCCCAGTCGTGAACCATTTCAACTCCCCCTCCCATTCCTCAGATGGCATGTCCATCCTGGGCCTCCTGCAATGCCACAGTGATGCCACCCAAAGGCTGCAGGAACAGCAAATCATATTCAACCTGGGAACCCTGCAGCCCAATGGCATCAATGTGGATTTCACAAGTTTCAAAATCTCCCCTCCCCCAACCGCATCCCAAACCCAGCCTAGCTCATCTCCACCTCCCTGACCTGTTTTTCCTCTCACCTCAAGCCACACCCCCATCTCCTATCTACTAACATCATCCCGCCCCCTTGACCTGTCCGTCCTCCCTGGACTGACCTATCTCCTCCATACCCCCCTACGTACACTCACCTTTACTGGCTCCATCCCCGCCTCTTCGACTTGTCTGCCTCCTCTCCACCTATCCTCTCCTCTATCCATCCTCTATCCGCCTCCCCCTCTCTCCCTATTTATTTCAGAACCCTCTTCCCCTCCCCCATTTCTGATGAAGGGTCTCGGCCCGAAACGTCCAGCTTTCCTGCTCCTATGATGCTGCTTGACCTGCTGTGTTCATCCAGCCCCATGCTTGTTATCATGTATTAGAGATGGTTGCGTACACCAATCACAACCTATTGACATTTTTGGAAAGATTTAAAGAGAACGCCAGACTATTTTTTTGGAGTCTTATGTTACAAACATTTAATTTACAGATTGTACATGTTGCAGGTTGTGAAAATATTATTGCAGATGCATGATCATGGGTTTAATAGGAAAATGTGTACAGAAGATAAACACAGCAGTGTTCAAAGTTATGTGAGTGGATATAGAATTAGTATGAAGTGTGTAACTCGAGATGAATGAGCAATGTATCTTGTAACAATGGCATTAAGATTTAGAGAGATAAAAAGAAGCTATCTTTTCATAATGAGTGTTCATTTTTTTCTTAAGTGGGGAAGTGTTGCAAAGTTGTTCTCGTACTTGTGGATTGGAAAGTAGGATGTTAGAATTTGTTCATAAAATGATCGGGGGGAAGAGTGTGTAGTCCCTTTAAAAGATGTGGTTTTAAGGCTTGGAGCTGAAAAGAAAAAGTCAGCAGGCAGCAGAAACTGCACAGGAAGTTCTTGAAATTCTTGAAGTTCTTGAAGAGCCAGCTGTCGTGATGCATATAGGGGCCAATGATACAGGTAAAAAACAGGATGAGGTCCTACAAGCAGAATTTAGGGAGTTAGGAGCCAAGTTAAAAAGTAGGACTTCAGAGGTAGTAATCTCAGGATTGCTAACAGTGCCACGCGCTAGTCAGAGTAGAAATGAAAGAATAGGCAGGATAAATGAATGGCTTGAGAGATGGTGTAGGAGGAAGGGGTTCAGATTTTTGGGACATTGGGATCGGTCCTGGGGGAGGTGGGACTATTACTTTTTGAATCTGGTGTAAATCCTGAGTCATCACCTGTAAGCACCCTCCTAACCCTAGTTTTTAACTTGCGGCAATGACATGATTTTGTCTTCAGTTAATAGGAAAATGTGTACAGAAGATAAACACAGCAGTGTTCAAAGTTATGTGAGTGGATATAGAATTAGTATGCTGACTTGACCTAGAGTAATCAAACATCTATTCCTAACCTCAACATCCATCATGTCCCTCTCCTCAGTGAATATGGACACAAAGTACTCATTAAGAATCTCGTTCATTTTCTCTGCCTCCTCACATAACTTCCCTCCTTTGTCCTATTACAAATCAGATGGTCTACACCTGGGCAGGACTGGAACCGATGTCCTAGGGGGTGCTTTTGCTAACGCTGTTGGGGAAGATTTAAACTAATGTGGCAGAGGGGTGGGAACCAAATGAGGAGGTTAGAAGACAGTAAGGAGGTAGTAACTAAAGCCTGTAAGGAACTAGATAATGAAGTCAGTGTGACTAAGGGGAAGAGTAGGCAGAGAGCAGATGATGAACACAAAGGGACAGGTGGTCTGAGGTGCATTTGTTTTAATGCGAGAAGTGTAGTAGGTAAGGCAGATGAACTTGCCGCTTGGGTTAGTACCTGGGAGTATAATGTTATTGCTATCACTGAGACTTGGTTGAGGGAAGAGCAAGATTGGCAACTAAATATCCCAGGATATAGATGTTTCAGGCGGGATAGAGAGGGAGGTAAAAGGAGTGGAGGAGTTGCATTAGTGGTCAAAGATGATATCACAGCTATGCTGAAGGAGGGCACTATGCAGGACTCGAGCAGTGAGGCAACATGGGCAGAGTTCAGAAATAGAAAGGGTGCTGCAGAAATGTTCGGGCTGTACTACAGGCCTCCCAACAGCGAGCGTGAGATAGAGGTACAAATACGTAGACTGATTATGGAAAGGAGTAGGAGCAACAGGGTGGTGGTGATGGGAGATTTTAATTTTCCCAACGTTGACTGGGATTCACGTAGTGTTAGGGGTTTGGATGGAGCAGAATTTGTAAAGATCATCCAGGAGGGTTTTATAGTGTAGTATGTAAATAGTCCAACTTGGGAAGGGGCCATACTCAACCTGGTGCTGGGGACTGAGCCCGGCCAGGTGGTTGAAGTTTCAGTAGGGGGTTACTTTGGAAATAGTGATCACAATTCCGTAAGTTTTAGAATACTGATGGACAAAGACGAGGAGGTCCTAAAGGAAGAGTGCTAAATTGGGGGAAGGCCAACTATAGCAAAATTCAGCAGGAGGTGGGGAATGTGGACTGGGAGCAGCTGTTTGAGGGTAAATCCACATTTGATGTATGGGAGGCTTTTAAAGAGAGGTTGACTCGAGTGCAGAACAGACATCTCCCTGTGAAAATGAACGATAGAATGGGCAAGGTTAGGGAACCGTGGATGACAGATGAAATTGTGAGACTAGCAAAGAGGAAAAAGGAAGCATACATAAGGTCTCGGCAACTGAAAACAGACAAAGCTTTGGAAGAATATTGGGAAAGTAGGACCAATCTGAAACGAGGAATTAAGAGGGCTAAAAAGGGTCATGAAACATCTTTAGCAAACAGAGTTAAGGAAAATCCCAAAGCCTTTTATTCGTACATAAGGAGCAAGAGGGTAACCAGAGAAAAGGTTGGCCCACTCAAGGACAAAGGAGGGAAGTTATGTGAGGAGACAGAGAAAATGAACGAGATTCTTAATGAGTACTTTGCGTCCATATTCACTGAGGAGAGGGACATGATGGATGTTGAGGTTAGGAATAGATGTTTGATTACTCTAGGTCAAGTCAGCATAAGGAGGGGGGGAAGTGTTGGGTATTCTAAAAGGCATTAGGGCGGACAAGTCCCCAGGTCCAGATGGGATCTATCCCAGGTTACTGAGGGAAGCGAGAAAGGAAATAGCTGGGTCCTTAACAGATATCTTTGCAGCATCCTTGAGCACGGGTGAGGTCCTGGAGGACTGGAGAATCGCTAATGTTGTCCCCTTGTTTAAGAAGGGTAGTAGGGAAAATCCAGGTAATTAAAGACCAGTGAGCCTGACGTCAGTGGTGGGGAAGCTGCTGGAGAAGATACTGAGGGATAGGATCTATTTACATTTGGAAGAAAATGGGCTTATTAGTGATAGGCAGCATAGTTTTGTGCAGGGAAGGTCATGTCTTACCAACTTGATAGAATTCTTTGAGGAATTGACAAAGTCTATAGATGAGGGAAGGGCTGTAGATGTCATGTACATGGACTTCAGGAAGGCATTTGATAAGGTTCCCCATGGTAGGCTGATGGAGAAAGTGAAGTCACATGGGGTCCAGGGTGTAGTAGCTAGATGGATAGAGAACTGGCTGGGTAACAGGAGACAGAGAGTTGTCGTGGAAGGGAGTTTCTCAAAATGAAGAACTGTGACCAGTGGTGTTCCACAGGGATCCGTGTTGAGACCACGGTTGTTTGTGATATACATAAATGATCTGGAGGAAGGTATAGATGGTCTGATTAGCAAGTTTGCAAATGACACTAAGATTGGTGGAGTAGCAGATAGTGAAGGGGACTGTCGGAGAATGCAGCAGAATATAGATAGATTGGAGAGTTGGGCGGAGAAATGGCAGATGGCGTTCAATCCAGGCAAATGCGAGGTGATGCATTTTGGAAGATCCAATTCAAGAGCGAACTATATGGTAAAAGGAAAAGCCCTGGGAAATTTGATGCACAGAGAGATTTGGGTGTTCAGGTCCATTGTACCCTGAAAGTGGCAACGCAGGTCGATAAAGTGGTCAAGAAGGCATACGGCATGCTTTCATTCATTGGACGGGGCATTGAGTACAAGAGTTGGCAGGTCATGTTACAGTTGTATAGGACTTTGGTTCGACCACATTTGGAATACTGCGTACAGTTCTGGTTGTCACATTACCAAAAGGATATGAATGCTTTGGAGAGGGTGCAGAGGAAGTTCACCAGGATGTTGCCTGATATGGAGGGTGCTAGCTATGAAGAGAGGTTGAGTAGATTAGGATTATTTACACTAGAAAGACGGAGGTTGAGGGGGGACCTGATTGAGGTCTACAAAATCATGAGAGGTATAGACAGGGTGGATAGCAAGAAACTTTTTTCCCAGAGTTGGTGACTCAATTACATGGGGGTCACGATTTCAAGGTGAGAGGGGAAAAGTTTAAGGGAGATATGTGTGGAAAGTTCTTTACGCAGACGGTGGTGGGTGCCTGGAATGCGTTGCCAGCGGAGGTGGTAGAGGCGGGCGCGATAGTGTCATTTAAGATGTATCTAGACAGATACATAATTGGGCAGGGAGCAGCGGGATACAGATCCTTGGAAAATAGGTGACAGGTTTAGATATAGGATCTGGATCGGCGCAGGCTTGGAGGGCCGAAGGGCCTGTTCTTGTGCTGTAATTTTCTTTGTTCTTTGTTCTTTGTTGAAATTGAAACATTGTATTGAAAGGCCATTTGGTTAGCAGGCAAAACGGCATTTTTACCAAGATATCAGGTTTTTGAATTTAGCCAATTAACTTAAACCAGGCCCTAGATACCAAAGCCTAATTAAATTTAAATCTGGTGGTTTTAACAACCTCAGACCAATCCTATTGTAAGAAATAATCTTCAAGGGTTTAAAAGAAGAGGGTATTTGAAAATTGGTGTGAGAGCAAACTGCCATCTTTTAAGAGAACAGCTCTCAACAGCCATCAGCTCTAAAGAAAGAGAAAGTCACTCGCTCTCACAGGAATCTCTATGATCTCAGAGTAAGCACCATCTAAATAAAGCTATTATGGCACTCTTAACTGATATTCCTGATATAAGAATTCGATGGAGAAAGACGCTGCTGAATAGAAAACAGCGGAGAAGGCAAAGAATATAGCAGAAGACTTAACCAGGCAGTAATTTTGAGACACTTTTTTTTTTTTCCCCTTATTACTTTGGTTTATGTAAGTGGGACTTGTATTTATTGGAACAGCATGCCATTAGAATTTTGTATTACTTGGGAATAGTTTGTAGTCAAGGCAGGAATTGTTCAGTTTGTTAGTAGTTCTGTTAATTTGTTCTCTGTTAGAGTTAGATAAATAAATTGTTACTTGTTGCTTATAAAGTAAGTGTCAGGCATTTCTTTCATCTAACCATTCCGTTGTAACAATGGTAGCTCAGAAAAAATTGGTTTTCACGCAGAAGATAGGGTAGGAGTTGGACTAAGGAGTAAGTGATAGGTGGAAGTAGAGGCCAAGGAGAGAGAAGAACAATTGGATGGACAAAGTGGATAACAATCAGTCTGGGGAAATGAATAGCTACTAATCAGGACAATTAGTGGCTAACAATGGGTCATGTGTCCTAGCAGACCATGTGATAAAAGAAGGGTCTAGGCCCGAAACATCAGCCTTCCTGCTCCTGTGATGCTGCTTGGCCTGCTGTGTTCATCCAGCCCTACACCTTGTTATCTCAGGTATATGGGGGTTGGGGTAAGGACATGAGAGAATGTGCCTCAAATCCTAAAATTGTTGAATATTGAGTACAGAAGGCTGTAGAGTTCCCAGGCAGAAAATACGATGATCTTCTTCTACCTTGCACTGAGCTTCACTGGAGCACTGCAACAAACCTGAGACAGAGAGGTTGGCAAGGGAACAAAGATGGTGTGTTGAAGTGGCAGGCAACTGGAAGCTCAGGAAGGGGAGGGGAATGTGTGTCTGGTGGTGGTATCCCACTGGAGGTCTACCAGGTACACTGCCACTACTGTTCCCCATCCCTCCCAGCTACTGTCACAGCCTCTTTCCGGCCTCAAATTTGACGCTGGGCAGGAAGTGGCCCTTAATTAGCTATGTAAAAGCTTCACTGGGGGAAGTGTGTGTTTAGGAGTTTCCTAGGTGACACCCCAGTCCCAGATATTTGCAGACACTTTGGAGGCAGGTGGGAAGATTGCGAGAAGTGCATCTGGGAAGTTTTTGGTATTCTTCTTCTTATCCAGCTTCCAAATCCACTGGTGGGAACTGGTAAAATTCTGCCTTTCGGGTTTAAACAGGCTCATTCCAATGAACACCAACACTGTACTAATTCTGATATGTATTTGGAGTTGAAGTGAAGTGTACCTTGCATATTTCTACTTTATACTCATCTGGAGAGTTTGTAGCTAATATACATTCAGAGTATTCCTTACTTTGAATTACAAATCTTCAGTGAAACATGATGAATAGGAATCATTCAGCATCCAATTCGTATGAGGATGTGGCACATCTAAAAAGCACAACAGGTCTGCCAGTAGGGATTTGGTGAAGTCAGTGTCTCTCATTCATAGCAGACATTTGGGGATTTGATATTCAAGTCACAGCATTATCATTCTAATATTTCCAATCACCTCAAATGGAACAGCATATGTGTGACAAATCTTCTCACTGCAAATTGAAGTCAAAGGCAATATCTCTGACTAAATCTGTCTATGACCGATTCTGGCCTTTATTGTACACGATTGGACAAATAAAAGATTTTTCTGAAATATAGCTTAAAACAAATCAAGTCGCTAACTCCAGATTTATAATTTGTATCATCATTGTTCATCATGAACTTTTAAAACAGAAGAACATTCAACATATTTTTCACCTTATAAATTATATTTGTTTTAAATGTACTTCATAACCTAAGCATGTGCGCAAACTCATAGAAATGATGGTGGTCATACTCCAGCTGAATTTCGAAATTCTCTGGATTAGTTGTGCTTCTTTTCTGCTATTTCTGATGCTATTGAAGCATCTCAAGAGTGTTGTTGTCTCGCAAGATTTCCTTCATTCTTGTTTCATCAAACAAACCATTGCTGTTGACTGTACTCACAGTTAAATCTTCATATATTCTGTCTGTAATCCAATTCTAGTCTGCTTCTATTTTGTTATTTTCTGGTTGAAAAACTCAAATACTTTAACCTCTTCAATGTCAAGGGACTCTCGTTTTCATGTTTAAATCTCCTAAACCTTTAACTTGTGCAATAACATTGAAAGAGTATTTCACATAACTTCTGACCTTCAGAAAATAAGTAGATCAGTAAATCAGAAAATACGAGCTTGTTTTTGGTTCTTATGAAATAAATAACTACAAAAGCTGGCAGCCAGCAGAAAACATTTTGAGGATATACACAGATTTACTGAGGAGCAGACCAGATACTGTAAAAGTCAAATTAGTGGTTTTGCTTGTTTGTTGCATTTGCCCTGAGGCACCTGAATTGCATTCTTGCAAATGTGTGTTCTTTTTCCACCCTTCAGTGTGTGATTACCATTAGTATTAGCTTTAACCTTAAATCACAGAATTTCTGGAATTTGCTTTTCCCTTGGGCTACGTGTTATATTTACTGATCCGAATAAAAATTATTCCAGTAATGAACCAATTACAATGCCACTGGTATAATTTGTGATCACTTACAACATTTCAAACTTAAGTTCCCAACAAAATTCGATTTCCATTTGGATATTAGACAGATTGAACATGATATTCGTAGCCTTTTGGATTGTTGCGAATGGGATAACACGTACAGAAATCATACTATTTTACCACTGAGTTATTCAAGGGAAAAACGTTGCTGCCTTTTTGCTATCTATTCACACAAAACTGTGTTGCCACATGGACCATCATGTTTTGGGTAAAACTAATAACATTTATTTGCGAGCAGAATTGCATAGGAAGTAAAATTTCAATAAGTAGTGAAGCACAAAATCTTTAAAAGGCAGAATAATTTTTTTTTGACAAAGCCTCTGTGAATGATGAAGCTACTCAGCCTCTTTTAGATGCAATAAGTGGATTGAAATAAAACAAGCAACTAAGACTCCTCTGCTGATGACCTACATTTTTGTTGACTGTTTTATGTTGAAGCAAGCTTAATTGAAGAACAAAGATATTGCTGAATAGTCAGGTAATTAAGTTTATAATCCTGTAAAATACTTCAAATTGGAACAGCAATCATGCATTCTGATAGTTTGTTTAGTCCACACGTGTGACTACAACAAGCAAAATCTTGTTTTTTTTTCCATTTCAGAAATGGCATTCATGAGCCAGCGCAATTAACCTTACCTGGTCTGGCCTACATGTGACTCCAGACCCACAGCAATGTGGTTGACTCGTAACCGCCCTCTGGACAATTACGGATGGGCAATGAATGCTGTCTGGTCAGTGATGCCCTCATCCATTGAATGAATAAAAAAAAGAGCCTCTATCTAGAATGTGACAGAGAGGATTTTCCCAGGGGCCAGGCCCTAAGTTACCTGGGGTGGAGGGGGTGGGGGGATCCCATGCTGAGACCAGAATACATGCCCCCAAGTAGACAAACAGGCTCTTCAAAGCAGCTTTATAAACAATGTGAAGCACTTGTGAAATGATTAGGCAGTTGAATTTCAGGCAAAAGCCCGATAGCTCCTAATTAAACAGCTTAACTTCAATCTCAGTGCAGAATGAATATATAATACCATAAGACCAGAAGACATAGGGGCAAAAATTAGGTCATTTGGCCCATCGAGTCTGCTCTGCCAATCAATCATGGCTGATAAGTTTCTCAACCCCATTCTCATGCTTTCTCCCTGTAACCTGTGATCTGCTTGACAATCAAGAACCTACCTATCTCCATATTAAATATACTCAATGACCTGGCTTCCACAGCCTTCTGTGACAGTGAATTCCATTGATTCACCAATCTCTGGCTAAAGACGTTTCTCCTTATCTCCATTCTAAAAGGTCTTCCCTTTACTCTAAGGCAGTGCCCAAGGATCCTAGCGTCTCCTACCAACCTCTCCTACTCCTACCTCTTCCCAACACCCACTCTGTCCAGGCCATTCAGTATTCCGTAAGTTCCAATTAGATTCCCCCTCATCCTTCTAAACTCCAATGAGTATAGTCCCAGAGTTCACAAACGTTAAGCTTTCACATATGTTAAGCTTTCCACTCCTGGGATCATTCTCGTGAACCTCCTCTGAACCCGCTCCAGGGCTATTACATCTTTCCTGAGATATGGGGCCCAAAAGTGCGCACAATACTCCAAATGTGACATGACCAGAGCCTTATAGAGCCTCAGAAGTATATCCCTGCTTTTATATTCAAGTCCTCTCATAATAAATGCCAACACTGCATTTGCCTTCCTAACCACTGACTCAACCTGCAAGTTTACCTTGAGAGGATCCTGGACTAGAGCTCCCAAATCTCTTTGCACTTCAGGCTCCTGAATTTTCTCCCCATTTAGAAAATAGTCCATGCTTCTATTCTTCTTACCAAAATGCATGACCTCACACTTTCCTACGCTGTACTTCATCTGTCACATCCTGGCCCACTCTCCTAACCTGTCCAAATCCTTCTGCAGCCTCCCCGCATCCTCAAAACTACCTGCCCCTCAACCTATCTTTGTATCATCTGCAAACTTAGCCAGAATGCCCTCAGTTCCTTCATCTAGATTGTTAATGTATAAAGTGAAAAGTTGTGTTTCCAACACTGACACTTGTGGAATACCACACGTCACCACCTGCCATCCTGAGAAAGACCCCTTTATTCCTACTCTCTGCTTTCTGCCAAACAGCCAATCTTCTAAACATGCTATCACCTTGCCTCTAACACCATAGGCCCTTATGTTACTCAGCAGCCCCCTGTGCTGCACCTTGTCAAAGGCCATCTCGAAGTCCAATTCAGCAGATGCAGCGATGATTGGCGGTCAGGGCAAAGATTTGCGAAGTCAGTGGGGAGAGGTTAGTCATTTACATTTATTACTAGATTTTATGGAGTGCCATGGTATACCTCATACCTTAATTTAAATTATTTATTGGAAGATGCCCACTTGAAGTAATTCTGAGACATTTAACAGACTGGAGGTAAGATTTCTGCTGCTTGGTGTCAAGAAGACCTGCCATAGAGCAATTGAGTTCTCTAGTTTAGCAATATCGAGTGGAATCAATGGTCTGGATGAGAAGGTCCCGGTGAAAACTGTCACTGGAGCCAGAAACCAAATTAAGTGAGGGTATGGGCAATATCACAGGGTCAAGATAGCAGACCCTGGCAAAAAGGGTGAGATGCCAGTTGTGAAACCAAGGGAATAGAATAGAACAAAAATGTATTGCCGCATGTACTTTTACATGAAAAATACAGTGAAAAGTTTTATAAGTCACCATGCCACACTGCCTATATTTGACTTATTGTGGCTTCTGTCATTAATGAAGTAAAATTCAATCAAAGTTTATCACAGTTCAGTTAATGGCTCCTGGCTTCAGGGAAACCTGATGAAGGAATAATGGAATATCCTGAAGGTGCAGCCAGGACAAGACCACCACTCCGAGATGAAATTGTCATGCTGAGCTGCTGGAATACTCGGCCGGAAGCCTCCGCCAAAGATGACGGCCAACCTGGGCGCCTGAAAGACATCTCATTGGTGGGGTGAGAGAGACCTCCTGTTCCCCATCTGACGCTCCTACAGATGCAGCTGCCAAACCACCATCTATCCCTTTCACTGATGTTTCTGCTCCTTCGGGCACCCAGGCCAGCTATGGACTTGGTCTGTCAACCCAGCCTGAGAGTCCAGAGAGGATAAAGGTCAAAGTGTGGCCTTAGGAAAGGGTATTACCAGTGGACACTAAGGATCCATAAGGAAGGTCAAACACCAGTCTGTATATATGATTCCCAGCATTGGTATAGCAACAGGATAAGAGGAGGCTATTAAGTGGCTATGGGCCACTTAATTACTTTAATGAGCTGATGGGTGGTTAGGCAACATGACAATCTCCATTGCTCCTCTCCCTTTATGTTGTGGAGGTGCTTGTGTGTTCAAATAAACCTGTTGGACTATAACCTGGTGTCGTGTGATTTTTGACCCTCTCCCTTCAAAGCTGAAGGAAGGTCAGGGAAAGTCTGGGAATGAAGGGAAGGCTATTGTTGAATTTATGAAACATCTTCTATCCTCCACTTTCAGCAAAGGAGTGCAAAACAGAGCTTCCCAAGGTTGGGGTTTAGGACACAAAGCTGAAATTTTGGAGTTGTGATGTCTGATACAGTAACAACACTGTGGAACTCTGACTGTGTTATAACAGTAGTACTCCTGTTCTAACAGGGCCTCACTCTCAGTTCTCACGAAAAGGTCACAATAACTTTCGATTCTCAAAGCAAGGCCACAGAGGGACAAAACTTCAGAAGCATTGATTTGCATATAGGGCTATGATTTCAATAGTGAAAGGGTTTCTAGCCATTAGATAAACATTTATTTTTTCGAATCACTTGATGGCTTTTGTACATTTACAATGTTGATCTTTTATTTGACAGCTTGCCAGTTGGCGGAAGTAACAATCTGGAAAATAATTGTTTACTAGGTAGTTATGGCTTCCAAACATAGCACTGTCATAACTCATTTTAATGAACACTGATACAATTCATGTTGCAGCAGCCAGTTCGATGAAAATTTATAAAGAAAATTACTGGTAGAGTTGTCCCAATGTGCCCACAACACTGTTGGTATCACTTGTCATAGGAAGGACAGGTTCTGAGACCCAATCACTTCTCTGCCCCTTATCAAAATGGCTGAGAGGGGGAGTAGATGCAGTTTCCTCAAGCTGCCTTGCTTGGCAGCCTTATTGTTTGGTCCTTCAATCATTTGGTTTTAGTTAGCACCTTGAAAATGAGGCCAATAATATTGGATCCAACTTTTACCAATGATAGTAGATTCTGAAGGAGTTTCATAAGAAATAGAATACTTCTCTGGGTAAATCCTCTATACTCGGAGCCTTCAGTCTCCATGTTAGTTGAAGACATGATAGTTCTAAGCAAGTTGAATAAAATAGTTCCTCAGAAAATAAACAGACTAATATCTATACAGTCTAACACCTGCATTCAACCTTACCTTACAAATGGTGAGCAACATCTATCCCTGTGCCCTGACCTGAAAACACTTCCTGTGACCACTGCCCATCAAACCCCACCTTCACGCTCACCCCCAAATCTGGCACATCCTTCTCTCCATTCCAGACCCTTTGATCCCTTCCCACACTACAGGATTTGAACCCTCTATTCTGCCACCCCTTTCACCCTAGGGAATCCACACTGCCCCCACCTCCTCCCTCCCCTCTCAACCCCAACTCAGGACCTCTCCTCCTACTTCATCTGCTCAAGATTTGACACCCAAATCTTACTCCACCCAGAGGCCAGTTAGTTAATCTGTCAGGACAGCTGATTTGTGATGCAAACAGCATGGGTTCAATTCCTGCAATGGCTAAAGTTACCATGAAGGACTTTGCTTCTCAATCGCTCCCTTTTCCTGAAGCATGGTGACCCTAGGATTAAACCACCATGAGCCAGCCCTCTCTCAACTGACAGCTGCCCTATGGTCTGGTAAGACTATGGTGACTTTCCTTTATATCACATCTGCTAAGTGTTTTTGCTGATGCAGTTAAGACTCAGACATCCTTACTACTGATCTACCCACCTATTTTTGTTTCATCTGAACATGGCAGTAGAAAATTCACTTTCCTCATCCAAGTCATTAATGTCTATTTGTAAATAATTGTGGCCCTAGTACAGACACCTACAGCACTCTACTGGATACAAGTTGCCCCCTACCCTCATTCCAACTTTGTCTTCCATTAGTTAGCCAATCCTCATTCATTACCTCTCCAAACCATCAGCTCTTATAAAGTAGTCTTAGGTACAGCTCCTTATTGAAACCTTTTGGAAACCCAAACATGTAACATTTCTTCTGTATCTATACTGTTTATTAGCTCAGAAGAATTCCAATTAATCTGCCAAGCATGATTGATTATGTTGTATATTGCTAAATGTTCTACTTCTACATCCTTTACAATATACTTTAATATTTTACTTATGACAAATATTCAGCTAACTGGTCTATAGTTTTCTGTCTCCTCCCTTTTGAATAGAGGTGTTACATTGACAGTTTTCAAATCCTCTGGGACTTTTACAGAATCTAAAGATTCTTATCAAAGCATCTACAGGCTGTGCAGTTACTTCCTCTAATTACCTTGGAACACTAGTCCATTGTCATTACCATGACTCCACTGTCTCTTACATTGGCTGAAATAACTCCACAGAAGCCAATATCCCGTCACCAAGTCACCATTTATCTACACAAGGAGAGTCCTTGGCACTGATCCAGCTTCCTCAGAGGCAGCTCTTAGAGTAAGCAGGATGTCTGACACTCCTGTTTATATCTGATGGCCAGGGCTCCCTGATTGGACCAGATTAACAGCCCCAATCAGCAAACTCATATTCTATGAGGTCCACCCGACCGACTTCATTACAGTCATTACTTTGACCGGTGTGCTTTGGTGTCTTAACAAGTGCAGTGTGTATAATATCCATTAATAAAACCCTCCTGGCATCTTACTAACCTACATGCAAAAGAATCGTAAATTTTCTTTGCAAAAAACCAAGGTGTACATTTGAAAGACATTATACAATAATTGCATAGAAGCTATGATTAAGTAATCCTCATGCCAATGTTCAGAAAAAGAGGGATGAAAGCACTAAAAGATATCAAGATACCATAGCTCTGTGGTCTGTGAAAATAACAGTCGTAATACTACACTGCAGTGTAATATTAAACATGTGATAGGTAATTAAAATGAAGTTTCAAATATATATGATGGCTTTCGACATTTAGGTTCAGACAGCCATTGCCTCATCTCTCCTCACCTGATCATCACAACACAGCATGATCTGACTCATGGTTTTAAATTTAAAGAACTGACCTAAGTAGAAATCTGAAATTGCCACTTTCCCTCAAAAAACAAAACTGCACCTTACAGAGTCAATGATAAAAGCTTTCAAGATGAAGATCAATAGATTTTTGTTCAGTACAAATACATATGAACATATAAAATAGGAGCAGAAGTAAATCGTTTGGCTCTTTGAACCTGCTGTACCATTCAATAAGATAGAAATCCATATTCCCATCTAGCCTCACTAACCTCTGAATTTCTTTCCCATCAGAGATCTCTCTTCTTTTCTCAAAAATATTTAATGAACCTGAATTTGTTGAGTTCTGAGGAAGGGTCACTGGATCTGAAATGTTAACTCTGTTTTCTCCTTCACAGATGCTGCCACACCATGTGACGTATATTGCCTCAAAGGAGAGTATCAAGTGTAAAGGGCAAGATTTGGGTCAATGGGATGATGTATATTTTCAGCCATGATTAAAACAGAAAAGCAGCTCAGGCCTGAAAGATTCAATGCCCTACTCTGAGTGAAAGTGTGTTTTGTATTTAGTATATTTAAACATATATTCCAGGTAAATGGCAATTTCCATTATTGAATGGTACACTATCAAGCCAAAACATTGGAAAGTGATTAAATGCCAAATTTTCACAGTGATCTAATATGGTCTTGATGGAATGCTTCAAAAAGAAAATATTTTCTGAATAATAACTATCATGACCACTGCTGAGAGTCTCTCACAAGCTTTAGCTGAATGCAGATTACAATACGTAAGTATTCTGTTAACACATGGTTTGAATGTATTACAAAAAATACTATCTTGCTACTGGATTGATAAATCATGCCACAAAGGTTCCATTGACTATCAATGAATACAAGCCGACTATAAAAGTAAGACACTTTATCTCGGATGTAAGGGGTTTTTATTTATATACTTAGCCTTGATATTCATAGGAGATTTAAATTTGATCCATTCACACACACACACACAAAGAGGCAGTCCCCGAGTTGCAAACTAGTTCTGTTCTCAAGTTGATTTGTATGTGGCTTAGAATACAATGCATGACAGTGGAAAGCAGCTGTTCCTAAGTACAAGAAATGTTTGTAGGCCTGGTCTTTAAAAATACAACCATGTGTCTGATCATGCTCATAGGTACATAAGTTTGTAGGTATATAAACAACTTTCTCCTGAATTTTCA
Organism: Ginglymostoma cirratum; assembly: GCA_024137785.1. NCBI lineage: Eukaryota > Metazoa > Chordata > Chondrichthyes > Orectolobiformes > Ginglymostomatidae > Ginglymostoma > Ginglymostoma cirratum. The sequence goes on from JAHRHZ010000144.1 coordinate 71,128,264, forward strand.
AACCATTTGCCATCATGGCAGAATTTGTGCAGGTGCTGACCCCTCAGACTAAAGATGATGCTTGGACATGGCAAGAATATGTATGTGAGATGTTTTAATGGTGGGGAGGCTTTAGCATTGTAACAATCACATGGTTACAGCTGACCAGGAATTCTAGCGTTAGTACCACCAACTATTGGTGTAAGTCGATGATCTACCCGTTTGTGACTGTATTATGGCACACCTTCCTTGGCTATTGAGTGCTGAGATGCAACTTGAACTGACAGCTTCTGTCATAGAAGTAGGGAGACCTACCATAGGACCTGCTTCATTGCAAATATAAGCCATTTTAAAGGATTCAGAGTGAAGGACACCAATGATAAGACAAAAATTCAAAACTGTTAACTCTGTAGTTTACAGTGGACTTGGAGGCACCAGCATAAAGCCATACAAATACTTGCTTTAGAAGATAAAGTATTATTCAAGCTTATTTCTTCAATCAAAGCTAAGGAGTCATAGGCCAGAACGGATGATAACTAAATTTAAAACATATTAAACAATTAAGTTGCTCAAAGAGAAACATATGACTGGAATACTAAGATGTGTAGAAGAGACAAACAATACTTCAATTGTTTAAAGTATTACTGTAGAATCTGATTGGCAAGTTAGGAAATGAAAAGAGACAGTGGCTTGAAGTTTTAAATGTTCCAACCAATTCTACTTTGCAAACTTTTGCGAAAGGTCATAATAATTTCTTCATATTTCATTCCACTATGTTAATACGAATGTGGTAACTTGGCTTTCAAAATTACACTTAAACTTTCTCATTGTAATCAAGAGTTACAGGGAAAATGCAGGAGAGTGGACGTCAGTTTAGTCATCGTCCCATTGAATGGAGGAGCAGGTTGAGGGGCCGAATGGCTTGTTACTCTTCCTATTTCTTACGGTCTACATGTTGCTATCTATTTTTTAGAAGTAGCTGCAAAAGTTACATTATATATTACAATAATTCTTTAATTCCTGTATAACATGATCTTAAGTGGACTAGAATTTTCTATTACTTCCAATATAATAGCAATTCATGCTTCTGTGTTGTTGTATAAATCACTGAACCATAATGTGAATGTCCTACAAACCATGAAGAAATTCTATTACGGGAGATTTCCTTCATTGTTATCCACTCCAAAGACAATGTTAATTTTCAAATGCTGAAGAAGTTTATTGTTATTTCTTGTGCTGTACGGGTAAGTCACAGCAAAGCTATACAATTATAACCTGGGAAGCCAATATGTTTGACTTTAGTGGGGGACTGACTGATAAAGAAAGGATTCTTTTTTGTAAAAGATATATTTTTAAAGGTAAGCATTTGTTAATTCTACAAAAGATCTCACCAGCTGTCTGTTTAGATAATATAGAGTTTATGATAAAACTGTGAAACCACTATAATCAATATGCCTGCTGATATTATGTTGAATACCTTTTTTTTAAGTTGTAAATTTTAATTCACGTAAAGATTATAACAGGGATCTTGAAGTCAGCATTTTTGTTACATTTTCACTGGTCTGTGTCTGTAATGTTTCCAACATTGTCAAGAAATAACACTTATCTTCTTCCTTTTCCATTCTTCCCTGAAAAATTCACATCTCAAGATGGGGCATTTGTTCAAAATTTGCCAGCTGTTCTCTATTACTTTGCCCAATTATCCATTCTTCATGTTTCTGTTTACATGGTGCTTAGTCAGGTACCAAACGATGGGCGTTGTTAAAACTGAAAGAACTGTGGATGCTGTAAATCAGGAACAAAAACAAAATTGCTGGAAAAGCCCAGAAGGTCTGGCAGCATCTGTGAAGGAGAAAACAGAGTTAACGTTTCAAGTCCAGTGCCCCTTCCTCAGAAGCCACTGGACCCGAAACGTTAACTCTGTTTTTTCCTTCACAGATGCTGCCAGACCTGCTGGGCTTTTCCAGCAACTTTGTTTGTGTATGGGAATTTTTAGTTTATCTCATTTTCACAATTATTTTCCAGAAGAAGGAGTCACCAGATAATGACCAGGAATGGGTGGTGTGGTTGATACTTTCGCTCTCTGCCCAGCAATAAGCTAAACACAAATCTGGCTATTCGTGAAACTCAGTTCCCATAGTGAGAACATTCACCCAACAGCCAACCAGGAACTGAAGAGATTATTTAAGAATGGTGACAATGATTGCCTCATTTCATTTGTTTCACCAAAAAAAAGAAAGCTACATATTCACCTGCAAAAGGATTGATTCATTTGACACATACAATCTTTTTTAAAAAGTTGCTGATTTAATAACTAGAGTTTTTCTCATATTCCAAGAAATACTTTGTACAGACTTCAATTTGCTATTTGTAAACTTTCAACTGTCAACTATCATTAAGCCAGCTTCTAATTCAAGTTCGATAGCTTTAGGCCGATTCAATAAGAGCCAGACTTAACCATTCTTATTATTCACTCATTCCAAGTGACATCCACTAAATTCCAATTATACTAATCTTATTAGTTAAAGACATAAAAAAGATTTTCTAAATTAAATACTCAGCAAGTACCTGTCAAATTAAATGTACATCTATAAAGTAACTATATTCCAGAAAAGTTCAACCACATCAGGACAAATCAATCATTGAGAATCAAGAAAAATCAGGTCTACAGAGCACAACAACAAACGGAAGATGGGAAGGTAAGACTTAGGAGTAGGAATAGGTCATTTGAGCTTTTGAGCCCCATCATCACCAGATTGCTAAAATTTATTGAATGCCTCAACTCCAATTTTCTCTCTGTTCCCTGTAATCCTCAACTTCCCAGTATTGCATTTGAAACATCCTGAAAATACTCAACATAATTCTGGAGGGCTCAGAAATCAATAATAATACTTTTATAAAGCGACCATAAAGCTTGCAGACAGATCGTAAGTCTACCTACACTGATCAAGAGACTCATCCGAATCATCTGAACAATCTGGTTCACCATCGCAAAGCCAGTTCAATGAGATGCAGGTCATCTGGTCATAACAGAGAAATTCAGCTGGTCCACATGCTTTGTGTTCTGCAAATCAAAACAGAAAAGGTTTTTAAGAACAAAAGATGGTTCAAAGAAATACCTATCTACATTACTCATTGCTTACCTAAAGAAAAACATATATACACAAAGTTAAGAGATAACAAGGTGTAGAGCTGGATGAACACAGCAGGCCAAGCAGAGTCAGAAGAGCAGGAAAGCGGACGTTTCAGGTCTAGACCCGTCTTCAGAAAATTTATGAAGAAGGGTCCAGACCCGAAACGTCAGCTTTCCTGCTCTTCTGATGCTGCTTGGCCTGTTGTGTCCATCCAGCTCTACACCGTGTTATCTCAGATTCTCCAGCATCGGCAATTCCTACGATCTCTATACACAATGTTAGTTTTAGTTTAACCAGTTACATGACCTCATAATGTATGGATTCAAACAAAAATGCACAAGTTGATTATTTGATCCCTTACACTGACAAAAGACATTATTGTCAATATTGATAATATTTTGACAAATACAGTGTTTTCAAATTCTAACAAGTTAGTAGCTTAAACAGATATGAATTATATTCAACTAGCCAACTACAATTTGATTTTGCTGCACAAGGGCAAAACCAGTCTCCTGACTTTTGGATTTAAAAATGTAAAATGACGAAAACATCCGTTCATCAAAATAGCTAACACCCTTCTGGGACAACTTAGGAATTGGGACTGTTCAAATTAATAGCAGAAATTGGAAAATACCTCAAGCACAATTTTGATTTTGCCTTCACCATTAGGGGCCATATCTTAAAGATTAATTGCATAGAAAGCTTTGGTTGCATATCTTGATGAGAAAATCCACATTTGAAGCAAACGTTTGGCTTCCAGCTTAATTATGTGAAATTCTCCCAGGTTTAGGCCACTGTGGGATGTATAACTAAACAAAACCAGTTACCAGCAAGCTAAGTGTCATATTAAGTGTGTTAATTTGAACAGGGAAGGACAGCATATTAAATTTCACTCGGCACAAGGTGTAAACATGCTTTGTTGCTATTTCACTGTGGAGCGTAGGCCAAATTTGCAAAATATTTGTACAAAGTTATTTAAACAGTGAGGATAATGCAAAATGATTACATGAATAATGATTTTGTGAAGACATTTCATTCACTTAACAGTTTCATTCTCTTATCCATGTTAACTACTTTTGGAATGAAAATTGGATTGCAATTTCAGTACTGTTGACAAGATCCTATGATTGTCATGGATAGCTAAAAATGTATTTCTAATTTGCTTCTTCACAGTATGCACCTTAAATACAGCATAATAAACGTTTTTAAACAAATAATTATAGTCTGGTTAATCACGCTGAGCAATGATAAAACAGATAAGTATAAAAGCAGTTACTTCCTTTTTAGCTATGGATACCAGATGCCATGTGTCTAGCTTACAAAACTTTCAAAAATCTTTTTGATTATGCAGAAAGACATTCCAGGAAATATTTAAATTAAGTTAAATGCTCAATCACCTAAATTTTTAATGGGCTTAGCGACATCCGTTCAATTTTCAGTGTCAAGAGAGAGATTATCAGCCCCAACAGATTTAAGAAATTCAACTGTCTTTCACTCCCCAAAATATTCAAATCAGTCATCAATTCCAATAAGCTTCTCAAATTGATCCTATGCTGGAGATTCTGGTGATTTAACAGTTTCTATCTTGATAGATCCAGAATCTCTGGCCAGGCCAAATCCTGTTACTCTAAAATAGGTTTTGTTTATATCGATGGATGCATTTATTTCTATGCTTGTTCCATCAGGCACAGGGACTCCAAAATCTGCAGGTGGGTTCTGGGCCTGGAAGTCCAATGATCCTGTTTCCACTGGTAGGAGGACGAGAGGGTGGTGTTAAGTTCAAACAGGCCCCAATTTCATTGTAGTAGATCTTTATCCATCATATGGGAGCAATGAATTTTTGGAGCAATCAAAACTGCACTTGAAAGGAGTACGGTGTCTCTAGAAATGTTGAGCAGGTAAGGCCTTTGAAAGTAAAAGGAAAGTCTGCCTCTTTACATAAAAAGCAAAATAAAAAGCTGTGATATTATATAAATCATCAGCCCTTTAAGGAAAAAATGATTGATTGATTTGATTTATTGCCACCTGCACCGAGGTACAGTGAAAAGCTTTGTTTTCAAGCAGCACAGGCAGATCATATTAAGCAAGGACATACAGATCATTGGGAGAAAAAGCACTTGGACAGAGTGAAGCATACTGGTTACACCACACAGGACATGTGTGAGGCAAGATCAACATTAACAAGATCAACATTATTGAAATTACAGAGTCCATTCACCAGTTTAATAATAACAGGGAAGAAACTGTACTTGAACCTGCTGGTGCATGTATTCAAGCTTCTGTATCTTCTTCCTGACTGAAAAGATTGTAAGAGAGCATTACTAGAGTGGGATGGGTCTTTTGATGTTGGCAGCACGCACAACAACGAGAGATGTAAATGGAGTCCACAGATGGGAGGTAGGCATTTGTGATGGCAGTACACACAACCTTCTGTAGTTTCTCATGGTCTTGGGCAGAACAGATGCTGTACCAGGCTGTTATGCACCAGGGCAGCATGCTTTCTATGGTCATAGATCATAGAATCCCTGCAGTGCGGAAACAGGCCCTTCGGCCTAACAAGTCCACACCGACCCTTGGAGCATCCCACCCGGACCCATCCCCCTATCAGCTACTGAAGCTACACATCCCTGAACACTATGGGCACTTTGGCATGCCCAATCCACCTAACCTGTTTGTCGGTCTTTGGAATGTGGGAGGAAACCAGAGTACCCGGAGGAAACCTAAGCAGACACAGATAGAACGTGCAAGCTCCACACAGACAGTCGCCCGAGGGTGGAATCGAACCCAGGTCCCTGACACTGTGAAGCAGCAGTGTTAACCAGTGAGCCACCATGTCACCCCTGTGAAAGTTGTTGAGGGTGCTTACGGATATGCCAAATTTCCTGAGCTGTCTGAGGAAGAAGAGGCATTGTAATACCTTTTTGACCGCCACATCTACATGGAAAGTTCAGGACAGTTTGTCGGTTAGGAATTTGAAGCTCTCAACCTCCACTCCGTTAATGTAGATGAGGATGTTCTCCTCCTTTCTTTCTGAAGTCAATGATCAGTTCTTTAGTTGTGCCAACGTTGTAAGAGAGGTTGTTATCAATGTATCACATGACCAAGCTCTCTATCTCCTTCCTGAATTCTGACTCAGCATTGTTTGATATCTGTCCTTGAGGAAATGTAGATGGAGTGGTAAGGACGTGGAATGCCCTGCCTGCCAATGTAGTTAACTCAGCCACATTAGGGGCATTTAAACAGTCCTTGGATAAGCATATGGATGATGATGAGATAGTGTAGGGGGATGGGCTTAGATTAGTTCACAGGTCGGCGCAACATCGAGGGCTGAAGGGCCTGTTCTGCGTTGTATTGTTCTATGTTCTATGTCTATGTTCTATGAGTTCGTTTGGAATTTGGCAACATAGTTGTGGGTGTACAGCAAGTACAGTAGTGGGCTGAAAACACACCCCTGTGAGGCTCCAGTGTTGAGTGTTGTCATGGAGGAAGTACAGTTGTTTATCTTCAGTGATTGTAGTCTATTGGTCAGGAAACTGACGATCCAATTGCAGAGGGTGGGGTCGAGACCTAGGTGTTGGAGTTTTGAGATCAATCTGGAGGGGATAATGATGTTGAAGGTGGAGCTGTAGTCAATAAGCAGGAGTCTGATGTAGGTGTCCTTGTTGACGAGATGTTCCAGGGATGAGTGCAGGACTAGGGAAATGACATCCACTGTGGACCTATTACGTCCGGAGGCAAATTGCAAGGAATCGAGGCAGGCTGGAAGACTAGAGTTGATGTTGGCCATGACCAGCGTCTCAAAGCACTTCATGATTACAGAGGCCATAGCCTCTGGGCAGTAGTCATTAAGACACGTTGTATGTGTTTTCTTAGCTACTGGGGTAATGGTGGCCAAAAGATTCACTGTTTGCAACAGTGAGTTTAAAAAAAAATCCGTTACGGTAGTTACTATAGTGGTTTGGTGATGTCACAACAGTTCTATTATTTTGTCATTGTAAATACAAACTTTCTAAAGCATGCCATATTTTCAGTTTGGTAAACATTTGCTATCCACCCCTAATTAACCTTGCAAAGGTTGGGTGGAGGGGAGCAGGGACAAGGTGTCTTAAATGAACTGCGTCAATTATATGATGGAGGTACATTGACAGTGTCGTTGCCCTCGATCTTCTAGGTCATAGAAGAGATTGTTTCAGAAAGTACTGTCAAAAAAGCCTTGGTGAGTTGCTCTAATGCATCTTGCAGCTGATGCACACTGTTGTCATTCTGTGGCAGTGGTAAGTGGAATGAGTGGTGAAGATGGTAATTGTGTGTCAGTCAAGCAGGCAGCTTTGCCCTGGATGATTTCAGGATGCTTGAGTGTTGTTGCAACCAGACTCACTCACACAAGTGTGGAGAATTCCACAACACACATCATACCTGCGTCTTGTCGACAATGACCAGGCCTTGAGAAGTCAAAAAGGAATGACCTCCTGCAAATTCCTAGACTCTAGCAGCCACTATATAGATGTGGGATATTTATTATATTTCTGGTTGACGGTGACACCCAGGATGTTGATTGTGGTGTTTGTTCAGCAGTAGTTGCAAGTGAAGTATCAATGGTTAGATTGTCTTCTGTGGCAAGAATTTGTGTGATGTGAATGTTACTTGCTATTTGTCAGGCTAAACTAGAATATTGTTCAGGTCCAATTTGTTTGGATGGGCTTTCGTGGATGGAAGATTCTTTTTCTCTCATGAAGTAAAGGCTGTGATAGATTCTTACAGCTTCATTTGTTTCAGCTCAACATGATTCAAGGGATCTGCCTATTGCAGAAGCTGGGCAAGTTGAAATGGTGAGTGCAAGTGTGAGGGTATTAATAGCAACCCATCTAATCTAATGTCGGGTTGGCATAGGTTATAAATGGCTATTGGACTCTGTTTAAGTCCATGCTTGCGAGAACAAAAGGAGTCCTTGTGTTTAGGTGGTAATGCATGGAATCGCTTATGTTGGAATGGGTAGAGAATGGGTAGTCAGTGGGGTAGTAAGCAGCAGTAAGGAATGAACCTAGTGAACTATTGGGACGAATATTAGAAAAAAATTGGACAAAGTACCAGACATTGGAGGCAGGCCTTTTAAACAGCCTGTGTTGAAACTTTACAACAGCTGTGGTTGACTCTGAACTGTCAGGTGGAGCAGCAACCCCATCTCTATCATGCATCATCATCTACCCACTCCCGCCACCTTTCTCGAGCAAGAACGACTTCTGTGAATCAGGATTTCCTATTTCCCACTACCTGAGTCGGGAGGGAATATCTGGTCATGATGTACTGACTTCTCATTCATTTGGATATTGTTGATGATATGTCACTTTCATGAGATACTGAGAGCCAGATGTACTGGTTTTTTTTAAACACTTGATCTTCTGTGTGTAAAAAATTATTTGCTAACTTCTCTCTTGAATTACCTGTTTAAGAATATGTGCCCTTGCCCTGAAAGAAAAAAATGTCCTTTTGACTTCATATTTCCTTTCAACATTGCATAAATCTCAAACAAATCATTACATATTCTTCATAATTTAATCATTGGAACCCTTGTAATATTCTGATCAATCTGCACAACTCTCCTTCCAGATTCAACATATCCTAAGCAATAATCTCCAGGACAAAGTACTCAGATGTGATTCAACAGGCTTATCCCATAACTTTTGGCAAACTTCCACTCCAAAGTTCTGTTATAGAGTCAGAGAGTCATACAGCTGTACAACATGGAAACAGACCCTTCGGTCAAAGTTGCCCATGCTGAATGATATCCTAAATTAATCTAGTCCCATTCGTCAACATTTGACACATATCTCTCTAAACCCCCTGTATTCATATACCCATCCAAGTGCTTCTTAAATGTCGTAATTGTACCAGCTTCCACCACTTCTGGCAGTTCATTCTATACACGCACCATCTCCTGTGTGAAAAAGTTGCCCCTTAAGTCCCTTTTAAGTTTTTCCTTTCTCACCTTAAACAATGCCATCCAGTTTTGATCTCCCCCTAGGGAAAAAACCTTGGCTAGTCACCCTATCCATATCCCCCATTATTTTATCAACTTCTATAACGTTCATTTTTAGCCTCCAATGCTCTGAGGAAAATAGCTCCAGCCTATTCAGGAACAAAAATAGAAGTTGCTGGAAAAGCTCAGCAGGTCTGGCAGCAGCTGTGACGAAAAAATCAAAGTTAATGTTTCGGGTCTGGTGTCCCTTCCTCAGAACTGATGGTAGCTGGGTAAAAAAAACAGCCCATTCAGCCTCTCTCTATAGGTCAAACTCTCCAAACCTGGCAACATTCTTGTAATTTTTTTTCTGAACCCTTTCGAGTTTCACAACATCATTCATATAGCAGGGAAGCCACAATTGAATACAGTAACATGCTGCTACAGTGCCAGCAAACTCCAACCCTTACTTGTTTGTCCCTGCCAAAAAGTTTTACTAGCTCACTATGAATGGCGGGAGACAATATCGATGTCGCCATCAAATAACATCTATTAACTATTTCTCTCTCTATAAATAACTGCAGAGTTGCTGAGCATTTCCAGCATGATTTTCATCAACCTAGCACATTTTTATAAAATATTCATGATGAAAGCAATACTGAAGTTATAGAGGGAGGGTGGGGAAGAAACAGTGTCAGGAGAACGCACAGAACACATTGCCTACTTTTTTAAAAACTGAATTAAAACAACCCGAGTTAATAAAATGAGCGAGACTTTACCTATGGGTTTTGAAGAGTCACTGGACTTGAAATGTTTTTTCTCCCTCTACCAAAGCTGTCATACCTGAACTTCTCCAGCACTTTCTGCTTTTATATAAGACCCTAAAAAACATTTTGCTGCAGAAATGACGAAAATGAAGCCAGCACTCATGGCAAACTAATGCTGCTCCAACTTCCCCCATTCTGTTAACTAATCAAAGCTCTCAAGTGGTGGCACAGCCATAGAATATACACCGCCTTCCAGCGGTGTATATGACATTTGTGATAAATTTAATCACTTTGCAGTTTCACTTTAAAATATTTGGAGAATTACAGCTTCACAATTCCTTTCGTCATATCAGCATGACATAGAACCTACTGTTCTATGAGCTGGATTGACCATATTGCACTGGGGAAAACGAAGACAGGTTTCAAATTAGTAACAGGAGGAAATGTCTGTTTGTTTATTTTGATGTATAAATTTGTTTAACAAGTTCTGTTAAATATGGGGTGCTCTCAACCATGCACTGATGTTATCCTGAGAAGTGTCACTTGTTTGCTCCAAATGAACACCATGCATATGTCAACAGTTATGTGGCCCATTGTGTTCAGCATTTTAGAAGTAATTAAACAAAACATGACAGGAAGACTGGCTTTATATTTATTTCTTTACAATCCGTCTTGGATGTTGTATTAAAGGATGAAGTTCCAGCAGGAGTTACTCTGAAACAAGATGATACTTTTGATTGTTAATTGTAGATAGAAAACAGATCCTAATGAGATTTGGCAAAATGGTATATATGTTTGTAATCTCAAAAATTCTTCTGGCATCTTATTTTTTAGCATAAGCACCCTGTTTATTCAGAACATCACTGGAAAAGCATTCTCAAGCCAACACAGCAGAGCATATTTCACCAATGTCTTTTGCTTCTCTCCCACTTTCCGTTTCCAGCTTTGCATTGCCGTTCATCTATAACTTCATCTTTATTTTTGACTATGCAACATGTCTACAGTTTGTGATAAATTTAATCACTTTGCAGTTTCACTTTAAAATATTTGGAGGATTACAGCTTCACAATTCCTTTTGTCATATCAGCATGACAAAAAAACCCTCTTCTTTGGAAGTGGCTCCCTGTTATTTACTGAGGCAGACACCAAGAAATTAAAATATTAGGGTTAAGTAACTGGCCCAATCTCTGTCTCATTTAATTTTGTTTTAAACACATAAAACCAACGAGGCCCACAAAATGCAAGTATCAACTTAATTAACATTGATATGCTGTGATATTAACTGCACCGTGGGGAAGACCTGCCCTTCTATTGCTTCTGGTGGGCTAATAGGAACAGGGCTCCTTCCTATGATTCACAAGGAATATCATTCCTTGCCACATCTCACCCAGCCCTGATTTTAGCTCAAGTTTTTACCTCTCCCATTGAAATCACGATTCAGCATTTTCCAGTTCCCTATTTTTCTGGGCTTTGCACAACAGCCTTCTAAGTTTTTGGCTCACAGCACCAAGTGAAGCAGAAATGACAGAAAATCATTGTTAATGAGTGATTCTCACTCATAGACAGAAAATGACTGTTAAAATGATTTAAAAGGCTAATTAAAAATGTCAGCTTTAGTAAGGCAGTACAACACCCAAATGAACAAATGCTGACTTTGCAACTTACTTTAACATGTCATAACAGTTGAGCAATATCACAGTTTTAAGTGTCTCATCCTCATCTTCAAATATCTCAACAGCCTCATGTGCACTGCTGATTTTAATTGTTTGTTTTATTTCTGACCATATCTTCAGCTACCTAGGTCTAAAGCTTGGGAATTCTCTTCAAATCCCCCAGAGACCTCTAGCTCACTTTTCTCCTTTAAAGACCTTCTTAAAACCTAACTTTTCAGTCAAGCATTCAGCTTACCACCCTAATATTTCCTTAGGTCCCTGTTACCAACTTCATTAGCTCATGGTTCTTTGATATTCATTGGAATGCTCTATGGCAGTTAAAGATAATACTAGAATTCAAGTTGCTCTCCTCATTAGAAAAAAAGCAAAAAAGTAAAAGGTATTTAAGCATTTTGATTTTATTCTCTTAATAGCTTTACTGCGTTGCCAGCTATTAATTTACGTGGCTTGGTTGTAGCTTTTTTGGACAGTTGGGTTAGCATAATGTGAATTATTAACCTGATCCATTTTGACAGTCTTGGACTCAATCGAATAAAATGTACTTTCAGCTGAGAAGTTCATCAGTCTTAACACGGACATAAATTGTAGCTGACATTCTAATCCTTATTTTACAGTCAATACTTGCAGATAAAATACAACACGCCAATACAGAGTTGAATTTGTTTTTATAACTGGTGTGTTAGCTATAAATGAACTCTCTTTAAGTGATTCATTTGTCTAACTTATTAAGAACACAGAAACTTGGGAGCAGAAGTAGGCCATTCAGTCCTTTAAGCCTGGTCTGCCATTTGAGATTGTGATGGATCATCCACCATAATGCAATATTTGTGTGCCATTCACATATCCCTTGAAGTATTTGCAATCATAAATCCCGACGTCTTGATCTGACTGAATGACTCAGCTTCGAAGGTCTTTGTAGTAGAGAATTCCAAAGATTCATCACCCTCCGACTGAACATGTTCCTCCCTATCGCAGACCTTTCTCAGGAATGCCTTGCCTATTATTCTAGTACTCTTTTCTTCCACTCTGGACCCCACAACCATTGGAAAAATTATGATGAATCTGACTTTTTTGAATAAGATGTGGAGCTTTTTTGAAAGAATTCTCACTGCGAGGTTAACTAAGTTTTCTTGCTATATTTTACCAAACTCACTTCAAACTATCTACCCCATTCAGTCTGTTCCATCCAATTGTGGACCACGTGACATCCCTGGAACAACATACCAGTCAGCAGATGTCACAGAATTCACCAGCATCCATTGTGTCTGTGCCATCTTTAAAAAGCACCTGGAGAAGCACCATTAGTCTAGAGCTACCCTGACTGGGGATAGAAAATGAAACAATGCTGCCTTGCTTTATGGGCAAGGACCTGAAGGTCTTGCTGGATGTGGTGGTGCCAAGGCAGATTTTCCCCATATCCCAGGAGCAGCAGTAGAAGCCATGACACCAACCTGGCACTCACCTTGCTCTAATGCCAGATGAAAAACAGACCACAATAGAGTAAAAAGACTGAAAATGGATGGTGGGCTTTTCAACATTTGGCTGCTCGCCCCTTACACGAAGCGAGCCTAGACTCATCTATATCCAAACCCCTGGACTGGTATCAGACACTGCCCTTGACTTAATGCACAGGATTGAAGGCTATTCCCCCCTTGACATAACAGGCTTCTTGCATTCGGGTTTGCTCTAAATGGCACAGAAAGACAGAAATAATGTGATTGATCTGTCTAACAGAGAGGGCAAAGCACAGAAGCAAGGCAAGGTAGGGACGCTGTGATCATTCAGGTTGAATCAAAGTGAATGAGTGCTATGGCAATAAGCGACGTGACTGGGGATGCAGCCTAGTCAAGTCCATGAGCTGGGTGAGTGTGTTCCTGAGTTTCCAGAGAGCAGCATTACAAAGATGGTTGCCTTTGCAGCCCAAGGTGCAACATCAAAATGTAGAGATACCTTATGATCTGAAAAAAATCTGAGATGTGCCAAGAAGATTCTTAGAGGCTGGCACATGCTTGCAGACACATGATGTTTGTGACTGGTGCCCTTGTAACATGCCTTGATATGTTGATGCTCTTGGTTCAACATGGAGGTCCTTCGGAGCAAACAGTGAACTGAATTGATCAGATATCTGCTCTGATTTCCATGTTAAGTTTTCTTGACATCCAGCTTGTTTTGTGCGTTTGGAAAGATGGGAGAGTAATAAGATGAGTACTGGCACTTACAAGGTGTTTAACAAGAAATAATTCCATTTCACTGGTAATTTGCTGCTGCCTAGTGAAGCTCAACATGCCACTTGTCAAAAACATAAAAAATGTGGTGAAATGCTCCTGACATCAACATCAGCCTTGCCAGATGTCCTGTTCAATTCTGCCTCAAATCTTGCTGTATACCAATATATTCAGGCCCCAAAATTTCCAACCTATGAATATGCCTCTCGTTCCTCCACAATCCAGAGAATGCAGGTCGAATCTCCCCCTCACGGAAATTTCGCAAGTTCCCAGGAATCATTCTGGTGAACCTCCGCTGAAGTTCCTCTGTAAGTATAACCTTCCTTGAGTAAAGAGACTAGAGGTGCCACGACACTCCAAGTACAGGTACACCAAATATTCTGTATAATTGGAGAAAGACTTATTTGTTGCTGTACTCAAGTCATTGGGGGGGGGGGGGGGCGGGACCGCTGCGTCACAGCACCTGGATTTGATTCCACTCCCAGACAACTATCTGTGTGGAGTTTGCATATTCTCCCTGTGTTGGGTTTCCTCTGGGTGTGCTGGTTTCCTCTAAACATGTGCAGTTTAGATGGATTGGCCATGCTAAATTGCCCATAGTGCCCAGGGGTATTCAAATTATGAGGATTAACCATGGGCAATACAGGATAATAAGGATTGATAAGGGGTTGGGCCTGTGTGGGATGCTATTCAGAGGGGTCATTGTAGACTTTTTGGGCCAAACAGTCAGCTTCCACACTGTAAGGATGCTAAGATCTTGCAATAAAGGTATTTTACTGCTTGTTGCACCTGCATGTTCAGAGATGTATCCCCTAGGCCCCTTTTAACCAAAACAGTTTCCAATCCCCCATGTTTAGGAAATATTCTGCACCTTTGTTCCTCCTGCCAAGTGAATAAGGATATATTTATTCATATTGTATCCCCTGTGCTATGCTCTTGACAACTCACAGAGCACATCTAAATGCTCCTGAAAACTTTTATAATCCTCCTCACAATTTATATTCCCACATCATCTGCAAACTTGGAACCATAACAATTGGCTTCTACATCCAAATCATTGATGGATTGTGAACACGTGGAGCCTAAGTACTGATCCTTGCAGTATCCTACTGATCATAACCTGCCAATCTGAGAATGAACCATTTATTCTTAGTCTGTTTCCTGTTTTTAACCAATCGCCAATCCATTTTCGTACATTAGCCCTAATCCAAATGTGTTGTAAATTTTGTTTATGAACTCCCCAAGTGACACTTATCAAAAGCTTCCTGACAATCCAAATACATCATTTTCTCTGGTTCCTCCTCATTGCTTTATTTTGTAACATCCTCAAAATAGTCTATGAGATTTGTTAAATATGATTTCGCTTTCATGGGTTAATGTGAATCTGTCCAATCAAACAATTGTTTTCAAAGTATCCGGTAACTGCGCACTACAAAGTAGACTCAAATATTTTCTGTACTACTGCTGTCAGGCTAACAAGCCTGTAGTTCCCTGTTTTCCCTCTCCTGCCTTTCTTAAAAGATGAGTTTATGTTTACAACAAGCCAAACTGCAAGCACCATTGTAGAATTGATAAAATTTTGGAAGTTGATTACCACGCTCTCTATAGCCAAAAATTCTCTTGCAACACTATAGCATTAAGACTGAATCCTGGAGATTTGTCAACTTTCAGTCTCATTAATTTCTCCAATACTACTTCACTAATATTATATTTGTTTTCAGTTCCATAGTCTCATTAGACCTTTCAAATTTAATCATTTCAGGGAGATCTGACATGTCTTCTACTATGAAAACAGATAAATTGCTAATTTAGCTTCTCTGTCATTCTTTTCAGTTTCCTAAACTGTTGTATTTTTTATTATTTGCCAATACTGAAAAGTATTACAGGAATTTAAGATTTGAATATATGACTTTAAAGCAGGGACTGAATTACATCAGCGCATCCTGGTGTAATTATTCCCTGTACTCTAATCCTGCTTAATTCAAGATTACACCTACACCCAATTCCCTGATTCCTAATCCCTACACCTACACCCAATTCTGGATATTTTTCTTTATGATCTCGATGTTTTTCTTTCCTTTTGGTTCTGTTTCTTTTATTTCTCCTGTTGTTTCTTTTAGTTCTGCTTTTGTAACCAAGATGGCGCTGGGGTATGGCAGCTTTGTACACTTTTTGCTGTACTCATATTTCTATCGCTGAGTACATGTGGCAATAAAATCTAATTCCAATTCCTCTATTTCCTATGATGAATTCTTCAAACTCTGTTTATAATGGATATGAATTTGTTGTTACTAATTTTAGCACTTCTACATACCTGCAGAAGATTTATACAATCTATTTTTATGTATCTTGCTGTTTTTAACATTCATATCCTATTCTCTCTCTCTTTATCAGTCCTCCTTCACTGAATTCTAAAATTCTCTCAATCCATTGGCTTGCAACTTTTTTTTGGAAAATTTACTCCTCCTCCTTTGTTTTGTTAGCCAATGTTCACTCCCATTTCCAGTTGCATTCTAAAGCCAAAATATCTTATTTGAGAATCAAAATGTTTTCAGTACAAACCCTTGTCTATCCAGCAACAAAATGTGAGGTATTTTTCCAATTTACCACGGCCAACTTAAGAGTCACAGATTTGTACAGCATGGAAACAGGCCCTTCAGTACAACTCGTCCATACTGACCAGTTGTCTAAATGAATCTAGTCCCATTTGCCAGAATTTGGCCCATATTCCTCTAAACCCATCCTGTTCATTTGCCGAACCAGATGTCTTTTCAATATTGTAGTTGTATTATTTTGCATACTTTCAGAATGGCTTATTTAAATTCAAGACCCGAGTTTCATGTTGAATTGCATCTTTTAAACTTAATCAAACATTCTATCCCGCAATAGTCACTATTCCCTAAATGTTCTTTCAAAACAAAACAAAACTCTCAACGCATGATACAGGATCTAAAATAACCAGTGTCCTGGAGAAAGGTATTGAGGAACCATCTCAAATACATTCCAGGAATTCTTGCCCCCATGGCATCAGTACTCATTAAATTTGCCAAGTAAACTTGTAGATTAAAGTTCACTCATGATTCCTGCAATCCTGATGAACGTGCCTCTAATTGCCGGTCTCATACCATGCCCTACATTAACACTGCCGTTTAATTTCTTAGATGTCACTCCTACCAATCAATGCTGTGTCTCGTTGCTTTTTAGCTTCAAACAGATTGTATATCTCATTCTTCCAATCAAAGATCTCCTAGTACACCGATCCTGTCCCTTATTATTAGCACTACCCCATCTCCTCTTCATGCATATTCACCTTAAATATTGAGCGGTATTTAATATTTGTTTCCAGATTTGGTTGTGTTTCAGCTACATCTCTGTAATAACAATTAGATCGTATCCTTCTAGTGTCATAAATTCACCACTCTTGTTGTGAATGCTGCACACATTCGGTCAGAGCACTTCTAATTTTTTTTAAACACTATTTGTTGATTCAAGAATTTGTTTCTTTTGTTTTTCACCCATTGCACCTTTTGAACTTCCCATAACAATCTTTGGTTTTTATTCTATTTGAATTCATAGTAAGATTCCCATTGTCCTGACAAACTAGTTAAAACACTTCCCCGTAGCATGAGCAAATATCTCCAGGTGGATATTATACATTGTCATGCTAATGTGTATCATATTCTCCTTGTTTAGCTTCCCCTGATGCCAAGTCACAATATCCCAGAAATCTAAAGCCCTCTTTCCTGTAACATTTTTCCATTGATGTGTTGATTAAGTTAATCTTTCCTTTGCTATACTCACTAGCACATAGTACTTGGAGCAATCCTGAGATTAATACTTTAAACATTTTGTATTCAGTTTCTTGCCTAGCTCCCTGAAATCCAATTTCAGGGCCTCATCGGAAGCCAGCGATCTGTCAAATAAATCCTCAATGGCTAAACAGGTCGAAGATGTACCATTTGGAATACCTCAATAGGTGTTCTGAGTTTGACGACTGCAATAGAATGAAACCCTTTGATCATTTTGGTTTTCCTGCTGTTGGTTCAAGATTTCAATGTGTCAAGAGACATGTAGAAGTTCATGTGTCCAGCAAGAGTCCATTGATCAATGCACAACATTGTTAACACTTTACAGAAACATATAAATTTGCACAAATAAGTGATGAAATAATGATCTGTGAGCAGATCTGGGCACTGTGACTTAGAAAGGGTATAATGGCCTTGGAGGGAGTACAATGTAAGTTTAAAAGAATGATGTTTGGACCTCAGAGGTTAAGTCATGAGGAGAGATTATACAAATTAGGCCTATTTGCTCTCGAATTTGCAAAGTTAAGGGGTGACCTGATTGAAGATTTTAAGGTATGAACAGGAAGAGACAGGATGAATTATTTCTACTGCTTGAGGTTTCTAGAACCAGGGGGCATAGTGCAAGAATTAAGGTCAGACCGTTCAAGAGAGATGTTAGAAAGCATTTTAACATACAAAGGGTAGTAGGTGTTTGAAATTCTCTTCCACAAATGTAAGTGGATGCTAAATCAGTTGTTAATTTTAAATCTGAGATAGCTAAATTTTTATTAAGCAAAGGTATTAAAAGATATCGACTAAATGTGGGCAGATGGAATTAGGCAACATATCAGCCACATTCTCATTGAATATTATAACAGGCTCAAGAAGCTGAATGGATCCTCCTGTTCCTGTAAAGATAGGATTGTATTAGGGTTGCAAAATCCTGCA
This sequence comes from Ginglymostoma cirratum, assembly GCA_024137785.1. Lineage (NCBI taxonomy): Eukaryota > Metazoa > Chordata > Chondrichthyes > Orectolobiformes > Ginglymostomatidae > Ginglymostoma > Ginglymostoma cirratum. The sequence goes on from JAHRHZ010000144.1 coordinate 71,146,731, forward strand.
GTGAGAGCAAGCCTGAAGGACAACAATTGATAAATGCAAAGAAGTGTGGAGGTTGTGAATTGAACGCTGGAGCATATTCATGGCAGAGTAGACCAGGTCATACATTATGCTGATAGAAACTCCAGGCACACAAAGGGCAGGATATAAATAATGCAGAGGTCATCATGCAAAGGAAAAGGTGGCATGTCCAGTATAGGTAAACTAGTGTTCTCACTGCAAGTAGATGAATCATTTTGCACACAAGTGTCTGACTAAAAAGCACAGCAAGCAGGTACAGATGGCCACTGGAGAGATGCCAGCTGAAGATTCTGACAACTCAGTCTACGCCATACAACGGGTTGGTTGAATCAGGTGAATAGGTGTTATATGGATTGTGACTATTGGAATGGAAATACAGAAGGTGAACATCAGGTGAACGTAAAGCTGGGTCATGATGCAACACATGACCTACACAGACCTATGTGAAGCAGAACAACATGGCAATCCAAAAATGAAATCCTCAAAAGTAAGATTAAGGCTATACAATGGCACCATACCTGTGTTAACATGACAGGTTATTCTGTGAGCACATTGCAACAACATGAATAAGGATCTGGAGTTCAGAGCATATGTGGAAAACAAATTCAGTTAATCTCAATCAGGGCCAGTCTTAAGCTTGAACTGGTAATCATCAACATGCTAAGTGACTTACAACATGTTACAGCACACTAGACCATTAACTGTGGAACAGATGCTAGAGGAGTATAACAATGTGTTTATAGACTTACAAAAAACAGAAATTACTGGAAAAACTCAGCAAGTCTGGCAGCATTGGAGGAGAGAGAAACAGAGGGCATTTTGGGTCTAATGACACTTGTTCAGAACATTTCTGTTCTGAAGAAGTGCACTTGACCTGAAACAGTAACTCTGCTTTCTCTCTATAGATGCTGCCAGATCTGCTGAGTTTTTCTAGCAATTTCTGTTTCTGTCTCTGAAATCCAGCATCTGCAGTTCTTACTTTTTTTATTTAAGTCTTGAAATTGGTGAGAATGCAAGACTAATTCAGCATCTGCCAAAGAAACTTCCAGCTGCCATTAAGGCCAACCTGAAAGCCAAGAAAGAAGAGCTAGAAAAGAAGGACATAATCAAGAATGTGACAACTTTATAGAATGGATTAACAGCACAGTGGCACTTAAACAACCTGGAAAGCTGAGAGTAAACATCAACCCAAAGGATTAACTAAAGTGCTGAAGGGATCTTACTACATCATGCCAGATATTGAATAAATTTTGCCGCAACTTGCAAAGGCAAAACCATAATTGGAACAACCCTAATGAAGCGAGGAAAACCAATTACATCTGAACAAGGATGGTTCACACAAATGGAGGGGCACTATGTGCAGGTTGAGAAACAGTATCTTGCCATTGGATGTGCTTAGGAACATTTACACCAGTACCTACTTGGAAGACACTAACTCACAGTTGAGATCAGAAATAAGACATCTCACAGCTAATTCCTCAAGACACTACTCTATGATCCAATACATCTTCAAGGAGTATTTCTATGGTTGTGAATACGCCATCCTCATGTGACATTCAAGCAAGGAATCAGATACATTTTAGACATGGTGTCAAGAACAGAACTCACCCAATGAAGAAAGTACAGACTGCTACAACAGGCTCAGTGAAAAGCAGCAACTTGCTGTGCTCTGAAGTCATCAACCCAGCAGAGGCATAATTGACAATTGCCTCGCCCAAGCTAAGCTAACTTCAAAAGATGCAACTCTCCAAGTGCTGAAAGAAACGGTTAGCACTGTTACCTCAGAGTGTCAGGGACCCGGGTTTGATTCTACCCTCGGGCAACTGTCTGTGTGGACTTTGCGCAATGTCTTTCCTCCTGATACTCCGGTTTCCTCCCACAGTCCAAAGATGTGCATGTTAGGTAGATTGGTCATGGTAAATTGCCCAGTGGTGTCCAGGGATGTATAGGTAAGGTGGGTTAACCACAGTAAATGCAGGGTTACAGGGAAAGGGTAGGAGGGTGGCTCTGGGCAGAACACTTTTCAGAGGGTTCATGTGGACTCAATGGGCTGAATGTCCTGCTTCCACACTGTAGAGATTCTATGATTCTATGATTAAGTAATGGGAAAAGGACAGCCTGAGAACATCAAGGACAAACCTGTGAGTATTGAACATAGAGAGATGAATTGACTGCCTGAATGAAATATTGTAAAAAGGAAATAAAGACATTATCCTGAAGAGGTTGGGGTAGAGATACTAAAGTGCATATGTGCAAGCCAAAAAGGAACTTAGTCAAGTGAGGGAGGCAAAAGATCTGCTCCACAGGATAGACATGAACAACAGAATCAATGGCCACATCAGCCTGTGTCAGGCTTGTAATGAATATCGAGCTAAGCAAGCTTGAGAGCCACTGGTGGCACATGATATTCCAAACAGACCATGGATGAAGTCGAGAGTAAACGTCTTTACACAGACAGGAACTGCTCATGTTTTCAGGTAGACCACTATTCTGACTACTGGGAAGTAGGCCAGCTGACTTCAATGACTACTGCAAACATTGTCAATTGCCTAAAAGTGCAGTCATTCCCACTGACTGTTGAATTTATAGAATTTTTCAAAAAGTCTTAACTGGAGTGGATAGAGGGGAACAGTAGATGTGTTGTATTTGGATTCCGACAATATGTTCAACAAGATAACTTGATAAAGGTTAAGGTAAAGGTTAAATCATAACATTAGAGCCCATGGCGTTGGATGTAATGTATTGGCATGGATTGAGAATTGGCTCTTAGATGGGAAACAGTAAGGGGTTCTTTTTCAGGTTGGTGACCCATAATCAGTGGGATTTTACAGGGACCAGTGCTGGGATCACAACTGTTTATAATATATATTAATGACTTAGAGGAAAAAACTGAACATACGGCACCCAGATATTCAAACAACACCAAAATAGATGGAAAGGCAGGTTGTGAGAGGGATTATAAGAGATATTGATAGGTTAAGTAAGTGGATAAAGATTTGGCAAATGGAGAATGTGGAAAAATGTGAAGTTGTTCATTCTGGATGGGAAAACAAGATAACAGAATATTGCTTAAATGGAAGGAAGGTAACTGCAGAAAGCTGCAACACAAAGGGGCCTGGGGATACTTGGGCATGAAATATAAAGCTAGCAGACAGGTGCAGCAGGGAATCAGGAAGCCTAATGTTATGTTGGCCCTTATTTCAAAGGGTGAGAGTATAACGGTAGAGATGTCTTCTTACAACTGTACAAGGTACTGGTGAGACTGCATCTGGAGTACCCTGAGCTGTTTTGGTCCCCTTATTTTGGGAATTATCTCCATTCCTTGCAGGCACATAAGGACAAATCTCACTAGGATGATCCCTGGTATGGAGCGATTGTTTTATGAACAAAGATTAAACAGGTTAGGAAATAACAGAGCAGATTGAAGGGTCCAAACAGGCTACACCTGAACTGCTATGGCACAGGAACAGATGTGTACATATGGTAACTCAAAGGTGTATGATCATGCATGTATTTTTGCAAAAGGGCAATGTTTTGATTGAAAGGCAATCATAATGTCCTTGCTGGTCTGTCAAAATCATATGGCTTGTTTGTGAGACACACAAAGTATTGGCAGGCATCTTACTGCCACAGCAATAAAGAGGTCATGTTGAACAGACCCCTGCACAGTATACCCAAAACAGTGGCTGTGGAGGAGTAGGGGAGGTGGTTAAAAAGTATGAGTGTCTAATCATGATGGTGCTGGCATCATCATTGTGGGACAGATTTTTTGAACTTTCAGTTGTATTTGAAAACTACCATAATCAATATTATATTTAAAAGGCACATGGAAAGCTTTAGATTTTACGTTTACTGTGTTGTAAAAATCTCCGCGAAATTCTAAATTTCAATGCAGTAAATTGCAAGCAAACTTTCATTTAAGTAAATATGGTAAAAAGTGATCTTCATCAGCAGCACAATAGTTGATGGAGAGAAGTCAAGACGGCCACAGCAAGCCTGACCTCAAGGAATAGCTTATGGATAAAGTGAATTTTTTCTTCTGTTAGCTTTCAGTTATTTTTAGTGACAAGTGACAGTCCAAAGCTAATTAAAAAAATCTTTTGACCTTTCACCAAGCAGCTTGTTAATTATTTCAGCACCATAAAATGATTGCTGCGTTTAAGTCATGATTGGTTGTTCCTTGTTGCTAAATATGTTACATTCTCAACAATTCCATGTTACAGTATGTGACATTAAAGAAGTATTTTAGTCTAAAGGAGCATTGCTGTCAATTTAGATAGCAAGCAATGTTTTGTAGAAGGAACAAAACTGATCCATCCATTTTTGTTCATATTTGGTGAAGGTTAAACAGGATCTAGAACAACTCATCTGCTCTTTTTCAAATGGCACTGGGGATAATTTACATTCACCTGAGTAAGCAGAGATCTTCAACAGTGCAACATTCCCCTAAGGCTAAAGTATAATCTCAAATTATATATTAGAATGAGACTTAAATTACAAATTTCTGATTCAAAAGCATCACTAGTCTTGCTGAACCAAGTTTGACAAATAATCAAATTAAATACTTTACCATTTTAGTCGTAGACAGTTAAGTATTCAGCAATGCTGTAAAGGAATAAGACTGCATTCCAGTCATTATATTAGAGCCGTGACTACACCTTCAAAATACTTCTCGGACTACAAGATGCTTTGGAACATCTGGAAACTGTGCATCTGGAAACATAAATGCAGTTTTGCCTTTTGGCATTTTACATGAGTCAGTCACATAAAATTTTCATTATATATTAAGACTTTTCATTTGTAAAAGTATAATTTGGAACCAAAGTTGTTGCATTTACCATGCCCTGTGATTTGCTCCAATATTGATGGCCATGCATTCATTTACCTAGATTGAAAATATTAGTGTCAAAATTTCCAAATCACCACTTTCTTCTTCTCCTAAAAGTCCTTGCTTGCATTCAAAGAAGCTAATTCTTCTTAGGTTTTTCATCAATATATTCATGTTCCTATGTCTCTTTGAAGATCCACAGGTGTTTCTCAGGTAACACCATTGTCTACCAATCCTCATTTGAAAAACAATAATTTGCTCCAACTGTCAGTTTTCTGAGACTTTTTTTTAATTTTGGCAGACACTGACCCTCTTATTAAAAGATTTTTAGGAAGCCTTTCATGTGGAACTTTGTCAAAGACTTTCTTAAATTCCATTTGGACAACACCTATTGCTTTCCCTTAATGTATTTCAGCCAAATAATGAACTTAGATCAGGTAGGCACAATTGGTCTTCAACAATTCTCTGTGGATTGTCCTTAATTATCTCCTCAAGTGCCTCAAGTAGAAGCAAAATATGGTGGATGCCGGAAATCTGAAACAAACACAGAAAATGCTGGAGAAACACAGCAGGTCTGATAACATCTGCGAAGGGCGAATCAATATTATCATTTCAAGTCCAGTGCTCCTTTTTCAGGATGGATTTACAAAGGGAAGGCTGTTCTTGATAAATCTGCTGAAATTTCTTGAGGATGTAACTAGTAGAGTGAATAGTGGGGAGCCAGAAGATGTAGTTTACTTGGATTTTCAGAAGACCTTTGATAAGGTGCCACATAAGAGATTACCATGCAAAACTAAAGCACATGGAATAGGGGGTGGTGTACTGAAAATGGGTTGAGAACTAGTTGGCAGACAGGAAACACTAGGAATAAAAAGGGTCTATTTTTCCTCTCAAATGTCAGGTAGCATTTTCTGTGTTTGTCTCTGAAAGTGTTGCTGTTTTTATTCCTCCTGTTTATTGTTTCTAAGGCTGCACCAATAGGAGAGAGAGCATTGTTTAAATTCATTAATAGGATGAGGGCATCACTGGCCAGGCGGTGTTTATTGCCCATCCCTAATTGCCCAGAGGTCAAGTCATAGTCAGCCACATTGCTGTGCGTCTGGAGTCACATGTAGGCCAGACCATGTAAGGATGGCAGTTTCCTTTCCTAAAGGACATTCGTGAACCAAATGGGAGTGATTGTGATGCCACTTGCCTAATGATCCAGAGCACTAGGCTATTGCTCTGGAGGAGAAAGGTTCAAATCTTTCAAGGTTAAATTCAGTGAGTAAACTTTGAAATTCAGTGCAACAGTCAGTAATGGTTATCACAAATTCATAAAAGAAACCAATAAGCCAGTTAGCATGTCATTCTTTCTGAATAATCATGTTGGACTTTCCACTCCATTTTCCTGGTATGTGCCTTATACCTCGGAACAAGGAAAAATTACGGCGTTCTCTTTCTGGACAAAGAGACTAAAGCATGAACATAAAGCACCCAACCAAACTGGTTTAATACAGTTCATTAGACACACACACACAAACACACACACACACACCTCTTTCACTTGCCATAACAAGCCGATATTTAAGCCATCCACGACTTGCCCACTTTCAGCATAGCTAGCCTTTCCTGTGAATGATCTTTACTTCCATTGATATACTATAGTGCCCCCTCTTCCTTAGTAGATACTGATACAAAGGAATTATCAAGTTTTCCTAACTTGCTTCATTTCTCAAAGCATTTATCACCCTCTCTGTTCCTAAAATACCCAACACTGTCACTCACTATGTCCCTATTACTAATATATCGCTGGAAGACGTATGGCTTCCCTTTTACGTTAGCTGCTATTCTTTTCTTATTTTCTCTATTTCCCTGTCATATTCTCATCTTCGTTTCCCTCTCAATGCCCTACATTTTGCATGCTGCTTGTTGGGAGCACTGTCAGAAAAGAAAATTGCATTGCAAGTGTAGAAAATTATTGGAAAGATTTCTTCCACTTTATTATTAATATCATCCTTAAGAAGTAATCCTTCTTATACAATATTACAGAGAACGAAGTATACAACAAATATTCTAGTGACTGTTTTTAGACTTTACAGTGGCGCTCCAGCAGCCGTATGTAAAAAATAACAGTCAAAATGCCCACGGCCTACTCTGTTAAATTCCCATGTATTATTTATATTTGCACTTTGTTTCTGCCCTCCAGATTTCTGCCGTATTAAAATCATAATTCATGACTTCAGGGATATCCCTGATTACTAATCAAATGTTATGATATATGCCTCTGTGTCTTCATTGCTGCTATGGTGGAATCTTGATTGATCAAAGTTCCATACAGCTTCCTGGGCAGTGGACATTATTCAACATGATTAGTTAATTTGTGTCATACTCTGCCTAAATATTTAGTGAATGAAAAATCCCTATTAATAAAAGTGAGGGAGCTTTTAAATTAAGCTCTCAATGCCACATAAGTCACATTAGTTGTCCCTTAACCAAGTAGGAATGCTACTAATTCACTGAACCAGACAACCCACTTCCTTTTCTTTGCATGTCCAACAAGTTGATAAATTCTGAGGTTTGGCTGAAAAGAAATTCACTGATCTAATTTTCCCCCACATTAGAATCTCAGCAGTTAGTTGGTAATGAAACGCATATAGATAGGTATATACAGATAAGAAAAAAGTATATAATATGTACATTATGCAGAAGAAAAGTCTGAGAAGGAAATTAATTGGTTCCTATCCACAGAGATTGGGAAGAAAAAATTCTTCTGTGGATTAAAATGCCGGTTTTCCATTTCCCTTCTCCAGATACTTTCATTTGTTTGCAGTCGGTACAGTTTTATACTTAAAAGTCATTGACTTATCAGTTAAAAAGTCACAGCTTACAGCAACTAGTAATGCAAAATATCTGGCTATCTTCAGACTTTCTTTTTAAATGGCAGATCAAAAATAGCTCCTTTATCTCCAGAGGTCTGATGGCTTCTGATTATCTCATTCACGTTCCCAAGCTGTTCAGCTATCCATGAGCCAATTGCATTGCTGTTAGTGAGCACAAAGTATTTGACAATAGTCTGCGGACAAGTGTCTAGTTAGCAATCAGCTACTTCTTAGCAGCCAAAGCTTCATTTTTAAACATCCCTTGGCTCCAAACCATTGAAACCTGGCTTCCACTGCTGATTCAACAAGCAGCTATGCAAACAAGAAAGAACAAAGAACAGTACAGCACAGGAACAGGCTTTTTGGCCCACCAAACCTGTGTTGATACGTGTTGCCTTTCTAAACTTAATGTTTTTTTTGCCTCTATGCAATCTGTATCCATCCATTCCCCGCTTGTTCATGTATCTGTCAAATGTCTTTTAAACATTGTTATTGTATCTGCTTCTACTACTAGCTCCAGCAGCACATTCTGGTTACTTACCACCCTCTGTGTAAATAACTTGCCTCTCATATCTCCTTTAAACTTACCTCCTTTTACCTTAAACCTATGTGCCCTAGTAATTGACATTTCTTTCCTGGGAGAAAGACTCCAACTATCCAGGCCTGTCAATTTTGAGAACTTTTATCAGGTCACCCTCAACCTCCAGCATTCAACTGAAAACAAACCAAGTTTGTCTATTCTTTCCTCACAGCTAATACCTTCTGATCCAGGGACACCTAAGTAAACCTTTTCTGTAGCCTGTCCAAAGCCTCCCAATCTTTCTGGTAGTTTGGAGACCAGAAGTATTCCAAAGTGTAGTCTATACAGCTACAACATGACTTATCCATTTCTATACTCTAAGCAGCGGGCGATGAAGGCAAGCAAGCCACATGCCTTCTTGATTACCTTATCCACTTATGTCACTATTTTCAGGGAACTATGGACCTGTATATCTAGATCCCTCTGTACTGTAATGTTTTAAGGGTTCTGCCATTCATTGTATGCTTCCCTCCTTCCAAACTGCATCCCATTGTATTTGTCTGGATTAAATTCTATCTGCCATTTCTCCACCTAAGTCTCCAGCCTATGTCCTGCTGTATCCTTTGCCAATCCTCCTCACCATCCGCAGCTGCACCAATCTTTGCGGTATCTGCAAACTCACTAACCAGACCATTTACATTGACCTCAAAATCCTTTCTATATATTTCAAACAACAAGGGTTGCATATAGACAGAAAAACGCCTTTTCACCACTTCTCTGTCTTTTATGACCAAGCTAGTATTTAGTGATTGTTGAGCTATTTGTTTTTAAGTCTTGCAGCAATCATTCAACAATTCAACCAGTTGTTTCCTCATTTCAATTCCCAATTAAAAATACAGAAAATAAAATGATCTTTACACTCACAGGTAAGCCAAGTTTGAAAGTGTAAAGTTGTTGGTGCATAGAATTAGACCATGAGGAATATTGTATGAAATATGAAACATCTCTATTAAAGTCAAAATTTTGCTTTCACAATTAATTATCTTTGTTACTTATTGAACAATTTCATTAGAAAAGCATAAGACTATGTATGCAAGACATTTAAAATGAATTAAGAAAATGTGGAAATAAAATAGCAAGACAGCTGTAGAGAAAGAAATTTCACATTGATGAATTTCTATCAGAACTGGGAACATTTAAATATATAATATATTTTGAGCAAGGAGTTAATGGCTCAAAGACTAAAGGAGGGTTTATAATAGTGTGGAAAACAGGACAGAGTGAATGTCAAATAAATTACTCTCATGGGGTTAAAGGAAACAGCAATGGGACAAATAAAGCAAATGTGTTACTACTTGAAAGTAAAAAAAATGTAAACAAAAGAAAACAAAACAGAGAAATGGATTTTATGGGCCAGAATTGTTGCACTCAATGTTAAAAATAGAAACTAGGAGGAGTATTCACAAGTCCTGGCTTCTCTCTGTACCCCGAATGCCTTCAATATCTAAAAAAAAATCAATCTCTTTGTTGAATATACTTAGCAACACAGCTAAGGGATTAAGTCTGGAAGGCTGCAAAACACCTAATTGAAAGAGGTATTATTCCCCAAGAGATATTTAACGTCACTGGAACAGTGCTGCAAGCCAAGGGGAAGAGGGCTAGGCATGGGAATATGGAGGAGAATTAAAATGTAAAAGCACAATGACAGGAAGCTCATGCTCGTGATTTGCGAAGGGAATGTTGGTGTTCTGCAAAGTTGACGCCCAATCTATATTTGATCTCCCTAATATAGAGAACTCCACGCTGTAAGTAGCAAGTACAATAGACTAAATTCGAAGAATTATGTGCACAATCACTGCTTCACCTGGGAAGCCATGCCATGAGTGAAAAGGTGGGTTCCACATTCAAAATATACACAAAAATATAATGGGGGGATTGGAAAAGCAGGATGTCTCATACACCAAATCAACTTATATGATGCAACCTATATGAAACAGAACCAATGTTCACAATATTCCACACTCAAAATATCATTCTGGACAGTTGCCTAAGCACTGACATAGATCTGTTAGGCTGAATGGCCTGTTTTTGATCTGTAAATTATATGTAATAAATTATGGAGATCAAGATTATATTCTATTCAAATACTAAGACTTAGGTAGGTATGATTCAAAAGCATAGTTCAGGGCTAGATAAATTATAAATGGATGTGCAGGAGAAATAAATGAAGTTCCCTTTGCTAATGATTCATTAGCCCATCAGCCAAACATTTTACTCCTTCTCTAATATTCTAATGTTTGGCAACAGGTCACCAACAATAATTATACTTGGATCTACTGAACATTTCAGTAATGTCTGCAGATTCACGTACTATGCTGTAACGCTGTTGTTAATAGAACAGACCCGATGGAATGCATAGTCAGTTTGAATCAGCAGCTGGCCTACCAGCGTCATATGGAGTGATTACCAGCACCTCCAGGAAAAGGTGTTAAAATCATTGCGGGAATAGATTTACTGTGGCTTTTTAAGACAACTGAAGAAAATCTACATATGTGCAAACAATGGAACAGTAGAAGTTTAGCGCTGTATGTCATAAGAATGTTGTCGGGATTACATAATTTGGATATCATTCAAAGACGTACGGTCAAATTATCTAGCAGTGGCTTGTCATGTACATTCTCATGTATATTCATAGAATGTATCATAGAATCCCTACAGTGTGGAAGCAGGCTAATCAGCGCTTTGAGATCACAACAAACCCCTCTGAAGACCATCTCACACAGACATATTCCCCTATCCTATCCTTAAAACCCTGCATTTCTCATGGCTAATCCATCTAGCCTGCAGATCCCTGAACACGCTGGACAATATAGCCACCTAACCTGCACATCTTTGGACTGTGGGAGGAAACTGGAGCACCTGGAGGAAACCCACATAGATGCACGGACAACATGCAAACTCCACACAGAGACTCACCTGAGGGTGGAATCGAACCAAGGTCCCTGGTGATGTGAGGTAGAAGTGCTAACCACCAAGCTACTGTGTTAACTACTAAGCCACAGCAGATAGGATCTGTCCACATTACTGTATATAAAAGTTTTTAACACCACCCAAGTGATAAACAATGGAGATTTGTTGGCATGGATCTTGAGTATTACTGAAAAAAAAATTTGTTTTCATCTTCTAATAATCAAGACTTTCACATTCAAAGGGGAACAACATTTTATTATGTCAGAGAATAAAGTGCTAATTGGTTAAAAAGTAGACTCTGATTTATAGAAAAATTAATATGGAGAAGGCACCAGTTGGATGACGTATGACAGTTAACTGACAACATTTGTTTAAACTTGAAATAGGCAAATTGATTGATCAAAGTACTGTCCTGAGGACTGAACTCGAGAATGGCTGTCACAGTGAGTCACAAGGACTAATTACTTTGCATATCAACAAAATGTACACAATTCTTAATGTCAGTAATAAGCAATGTTTGTTTTTTGATGGATTCAAATTTGCATACATTGGAACTGCCACTACACATGACCAGACAACACAAGCTGAAAAAGAGAGAGAGAGAGAGAGAGTCAGCGAGATGACAGAGAGAACAATGTGCAGCACTATCCACAAGCTTTTCTTCCAAAGCACACATACTGCATCAAAACCTCAGTCAGAACTTGTTTTCATTGCTTTTTTCCCCCTCTTTAATGAAACATCATGATTGGCCATTTCAACATCCACCCTGTTTCGAGTCCTCAGCCTGGAGCATCTAGGTCTCAAAACATCTGTACTTTCTTGGGACAATAATCAATCTACAATTATATTTCCAGGCCAATTCCCAGAGAGAAAAAGAATCATCAGTTTATTTGCCCTCCTTAAAAAAAAACAACAAAGCTCAATTGCCAATTTCAGCTCAGTTCCAAACCAAAAATGAAAAGACAAACTGCAGTCTCAACACTACAGGAATATCAAATATTCATTTGACATTGCTAGCTGATTCACCAATGTACTACTCAAGGAAGCCAGAGACATATACATTGTTGCACTAGATCTGCCACTGTTATGACAATCAGCATTGAATCATACAAGATTCTGAAGTGGTTGGAACGTGTAGATAACTAGAATCCGTACACTGTGGAAGCAGGCCATTTGGCCCAGCGAGTCTACAGTGACCCTCCGAAGAGCATCCCACCCAGACCCACTCCCTACCTGAACCATGATTATCCCACCCTCGGCACTATGGGCAGTTTAGCATAGCCTTTCCAGCTAACCTGCATATTTTTGGACTGTGGTAGGAAACTGGAGCACCCAAAGGAAATCCAGACAGACTAAGGGAGAATGTGCAACCTCCCACAGCCAGTTGCCCAAGGCTAGAATCAAACCTGGGTCCCTGGTGCTGTGAGGCAGCAGTATTTGCCACTGTGCCACTGTGCCACCCTGATGTTGAAGATCTAGTGGGAATTTCAAACTAGGGGACATTGTCTTTTCATTCTTTTGCTCACATTTAGAACTGAGATCCGAAGGAATTTCTTCTCCCTGAGGAAATTGAACACCTGGAATTCCCTACCACAGGTATCTGTGTAGGTTTGATCACTTAAACTGGAGGTAGATAGAGTTTTGAAATGTCAAATAGTGCCATAATGAGTTGGTATGAAAGAGGGTCAGATTGACGAGGATCTGCCACAATCTTATTGAACTGTACAGCAGGCTCAAGGGGTCTAACGGTTTACTCCTATTTCTTCCGTTCTTACGTACTTATGAACTCAACAACTCAAAATTGAGGTTACTTTCAAACACTGTACATATGCACCAAATAGTTGGTGTTGGGCATAGGTTCCCATTAAACCCATCTCTCTCAAAAACTATTACTTGGTTCCATGAAAATGTATCTTCATGTATCTTCTCTGCCATGTATATGACATGTTTGCTTTATTTGAATTGGTAGCTACATGTCAAAGGTTCCTTAAATATCTTAATGGGGCTCTATCTTCATGGGTTCAAATTTCCCTTTGAATTGGAGCATTCAGATAAGGCACCTTTCCTTTACATCCCAGTGTTTGTATTCCTACAGTTCCTCACACTGCAAGATTGTACTTATCAGCAACCCTTATACATTTAGCCCAGATCATTTGCTCACCATACAAACTTGATGCTGAAATAGAGCACATTAAAGCAAAGCAATTCCAAAAAAAAGAGTTGCTAGCCTGATCAGATCAACTCTTGTTGTATATCACAAACTCATGAATGGGCCCAAAGCCACTTCTTTCGGACCAGAAAACTACTCTATTTCAGATTTTCCCGGGATGGTAAGGTATCTTAGAAATTTGAGCATCAGTTGAAGCTGGCTGTTTCACACTATTACTGTGCACTAGTAACACAAGCAGGGTTCTCCACTACCGGGACATTGCCAAACAGATGCTCTGCCTATCACAAGTTTTGGTCTTTGAATTGCACTGCCCGTGTGATGCTAAGCATATAGATTGTAATGTCGCAAAGACCGATAGATTGTATCGATCTGTATATTCCTTTAGCTGCTCACAGTAGGGAGGGTACTGCCATATTCAACCAGCCTATGCTTGCTAAGGACAAAACATGGTTAGATGAGACTTTATAGATAGATAACATTTGCTATATGATTCTGAATGTCCGAGGAACCACACTGACAACCAATTTAAAAACCAAAAGAACTGCGGATGCTGCAAATCAGGAACAAAACCAAAGTTGCTGGAAAAGCTCAGCAGGTCTGGCAACATCTGTGAAGGAGAAAACAGAGTTAAAGTTTTGGGTCCGGTTCTGAGGAAGGGTCACCGGACCCGAAAAATTAACTCTGTTTTCTCCTTCACAGATGCTGCCAGACCTGCTGAGCT
>JAHRHZ010000144.1:71165818-71184574 GCA_024137785.1 Ginglymostoma cirratum
GTGGGGTCTGATTGCAGATGGCGGAAGTGTCGGAGGATGATGCGTTGGATCTGCAATCAGACCCCACCACCAAAGACATTTTTCCCTCCCCACCCTTATCTGCCTTCCGGAGGGACCACTCCCTCCACGACTCCCTTGTCCGCTCCGCACTCCCCTCCAGCCCCACCACACCCGGCACTTTTGTGGTCATCCAGCTCCACACCTTCAAAATGTTTTGTGTGTATTTCATTAATATATGCAATCATTAATTTCCCAATTTCTTCATTGTTTACTGAAATTTAAAGTTTTTACTGATAACACTGGATTGATTGACCTTGTAAACATGCAATTGGTTTGGTTCATTTTCTGAATGAGGAATTGATAGGCAAGGCCAGCACTTGTTGTCCATGAGAAAGTGATGGTGAAACACACCTGAAAGATTGCTGAGAAAACAGTTAGTTATGTGTCAACTGTGTGCCTGGAATCTCACAGATGAGATTGGGCAACAACAGCAAATTTCCTTCCCAAAAGAGGGTACTACCAAACCAGAGGGGTTTTCTTATGATACTCCTGTAAAGTTTATTACCATCGCCTCTGACGCCAGTTTCGTCTTAATTTCCACATTTATTAAATTAACTTTATTTAAATGGCTGTCGTGGTGTTATTATGAGATCAGGTCTTTGGAAGCAAATACAGTAATATAACCTTTATGCTATGGTGCTCTTTTGAGAAATTTTGTCAGGGCTGAAATTATTCCTGGTGTGCCTGTTCCAAATATTCCACAAAATCACACACAGGAATAAGTTTTACACTGCATCAATTATTTTTGCATCAAGCAGATGAGTTGAAAATTGTACGTGAACATGCAAATGTAAAGCTATCAATGATGTGTTGCATCAGTTGGGTAAGAGGTTGAAGAATTAGCACTGTGATGTTATTGCTCAATAGCTAATCTTTACTCCATGAAAGAATAAATCATTGCTGCAAATAAAGTTTCAGCAAATTTCAGGTTCTTTGCTTTGAGGTAACTTCTGTGTATCATGGGATGTGAACAATGCTGGTAATGCTAGTATTTATTTCCCATCCCAAATCACCCAAGCAAATGGTGGTAAGCCATTATTTGAACTGCTGTAGTCAATCTGACATAGGCAAAGCCACAGAGCTGTGAGGGAGCTAGTTTCAGAATTTTGAAGTAGTGGCAGTGAAGGGACAGAAACATAGTCAAAATTAGGATGACATTGCCTTGGAGGGGATCTTGCAAGTAGTGACATTCCTGAGCATTTTCTGCATTTGTCCTTTCAATCATATAGACAGTAAGTTTTGAAAATGATTTTGAAGGAGGCTTGACAAGTTGATGCAGTACATTTTGTTGATTTTATGCACTGTTACGATTGGTAACGTTACTTGCAGTCGTTTTGTTGATGAATGAGAGTGAAATGATGGCGCAATAAACTGGCCAGACAGAAAGTGTCCTGCTTTTTGTAGATTACACATTCCAGGTCAATTTTCCACATTGTCTGAGAAATGCAAGTTTTGTAGCTTTACAAGAACAGCTAAGCTAAAAATATGGCCTGATCAGAACAAGTCTTCAGAGATACAGCGCGAATGTTGTTTGTGTTCATGGCTTTTGCTGTATCCAGAATCACTAGCCATTTCTTGCTATTAAATGAAGTAAATAGAATTGACTGAATACTGGCAGAGATAGATCACCGCCTTACAGTTCTGGCTGAAACTGACTGCAAACATTTCAGCCTTGTTTGCACTGATAGTCTAGGTTTCTTTATCACTTAGAATTGGGACATTCAAGGACCCTCCTTATTTGGTCAGTTAAATACTGATTAATCCTGCCACCATTCATGATTGGCTGTGACAGAACTACAAAGATTTATCTGATCCATTGACTGTGGCAATGCTTAGTTCTGTCCATCAAGCATGCTTCCATGGTTATTGCACATCTAGTCCTGTATTGTAGCCTCCGTACGCTGACATCTCATCTTTAAAGAGTGCCTGTTTCTGCTCCTGAGAAGTCATCCTGTACTCTTCAATGAATCAGGATGGACCTCTATACAAGGTAGTAATGGTTACGGGATATGTCACACATGCACATGAGATCTGCTTGAATCAGGGTTGATCCTCTGGTTTGATGCTTATTCTGGACTAATAATGCACTGGACCCTTAGATCACAGATTGTGGTAAAATAAAATCATCAGCTAATCGTTCACACCACTTCATGGCCTCGAGCTTTGAATATGTAGACCTGTTCTGAATCCATCCTATTTGGAAGGGTTATTCATTGTTCAAATACTGTTGAACACATATCTATCAGGGTACCATGCCACAGAATGCCTCTTTTTAAAAATATTCTAATCATCACAGTACATTGCTGTCACTATCTATTCCAAAGTTAGCGCTCAATCACAATTGCTGCTAATAAAAATTCTGGAATTAAGAGTCTAATGATAACTTTGTAACTATTGTCAATGGTTGAGAAAAAGTTATCTGGTTCATTTATCTTTTAGGGAATGAAGTTTCCATCCTTATCTGGCCTGATATACATATGACTTCAGCCCCACAGAAATGTGGTCAACTTCTAAAGAAAACAAAAAATGCCCTCTGGAAATTAACTATGGGCAATAAATGCTGGTCTAGCCAGCCATGTGTACGTCATGTAAATAAAAGAAGATAAAGATGTTGGGATGTTAGGTAGGGTACTTGTGGATTGGGGGCAGGAAGTTAGAATTTGGTGTTTGTAAAATGCATTGCATGGCTCTTTGAAAAGACGATGCTTTTTTTCTATGATTAAAGATGTAAAATGGATGTCTGTGAGGAGCAGCTTTAAATTTGCAGGTATCCGGAGAGCACTTGAATTGAAGCATTTGTATCAAAAGGCCATACAGTTAGCAGGTCAGGCAGTAGTTTTCACCAAGACAACAAGTTTTGAATTTAGCGAATCGATTTGAACCAGGCACTTAGATACAAAAAAAAAATTAAGTTTAAACCTGATGATTTTGACAACATAGGACCAGTCATATTGTAAGAAATTGATATGTCATCAAGGGTATGAAAGAAGAGAGCAGTTGGACAAAGATAGGACAGCTTACTGCCTCTCACAGACTCCTCTAAGTCTTAGCAAAAACACCATCTAAATAACAACAGTATCAACTGTATAACTCATTAATATTCCTGATGGAAGAATCGACAGAGAAGGCACAGAACTTTCCGGAAGACACATAACCTGGCTATAATTTCGAGAGACTAATTTCTATTTTTGTATATGTAAGTGGGACTTGTATTTATTGGAATAACATGCTATTAGAATCTTGCTTTATTTGAGAATTGTTCGTTGTTAGAAGGGATTTATTCGGTCTGTAATAGTTCAGTTAATTTGTTCACTGTTAAGAGTTGGATAAGTAAATTGTTACTTGTTAAGTGTAAAGCCAGTGTCAGGAATTTACTCCATTTAACCACTAGGAATGGCTGAAGGGCAGGTTACACCACCTTTACAGATCATGGGGCTAGGTGTTCTTCTTTGTGCGTTTTGGTTTTAGTTCTCAGAGGGGATCAACCTCCGATTTATAATAAAGAAAGAAAATCAAATCATTTACAAATCATGATCCTCAAGAAAGGGGGAGATGACAATGGAACTGAGCTTTGAATAGGTTTAACCAATGCTGAATTAAATTGCTTCTGTTGGATCATATCCTGAGTTGGGCTCAGTAACATATAAAAATTCACATGGAAGGAGGTCAGAAAGAAGCTGATGTCCAGCCTGGTGTTTCCTCCTCTCACACACTGCTTTCTATGTCTCCATCTCCCCTTCCATCTCGTATTCTTAACCCTTTCTGTCTTTCTCATGCATTGTCCCTTTATAAGCTTCCCTCTCTATCTTTATCCATTTCACCTTGTCAGTCTTCCTCTGCTCCTTTTAATTTCAAGGAAATAATCCACGAGGCACTGCAAACATTTGCATCAGCGCTATTAGCCCATCTGTATACATTTCTTGTTAAAATGAAACTGGCCAAGATTTGATTTTCCTGGAAAGACTTGAATGCATTTTGGCAAAGGAAATTTCTTTTTTGAAAATGAAAACCAAGAAAAAATAGTGGGAGCAACCCAACGACCTGACTATCATTCCCACTTCAACATAACAGCTCGACTCATTCTTCTCCTTCGTCATCCGAACCTCATTAGCTTCTCCCCGTGTTGTGATTATCATCTCCATCCCTTCCTTCCCAAGACAGCCTTCATGTCAATCTCTCATTCCCAGAGCTGACCCATAGACTTCCCTTGCTACAACTGCGGGCCTTGGGTTGCTTGCAGCTCCTCAAATCACAGACTCATTCTCCCTCCCATTTGCTGCCACTTTACTCATCAGAAAATGCTGTACCATGCTAAAAATGGTGTTGATAACCCCATTTAAAAACAAGTAACTATCTTCTGCAGATATTTACAAATATACCTACAGATAATATTCATTTTTTGAATTGACATTCCCAATGTAACAATTTGTAATCATGTTCTGTTATTTGTTCATGGCATCCACGGAGCAAATTCAGAATTGTAGAGGGCAGAGATACATTTTTGACATATTACCCCAGTGGGTAGTATTTCAACTGAATTAAAATTTACCCAGTGCTCAATCTGAAACAGTAGAATATCTAAGACTTAGGCTCTGAGGTCCAAAGAAAGTTAACTATTTTTCAACAACCATGGGTTTCTTCCCCACCCAAGCCAAGGCAAAAGATAATCTTATATGTTATACTTCTTCACCTTCCTGGATTTGCCAGTTTCTTCCTTTCCATTGTGTGGTTTAACTGGCTTTTCCTTCAAGGCAGATATTACTCAGCCTTCAGTGCTCCCTGAACTTGACTTCCTACTCTTATCTTTTCCTCACTGCATTCTATGACCTATATCATTGAATCCTTTGAATCATGTACTTCCTTTGGCTGCTGCCATCCACTCTCGGCCATTCCTAGTAATTCTTTTGGAAAGGTCTGGAAACGCTTTATCATTTTTCTCATCTTCACTGCTGTTCCATAGCTGAACCAACAACAATAGATAGATAATGCGATTACCTGTTTTATGTATTTAATCTGCTGCTATAATTTTAGCAATTTACATGTGATCGCAATGAGAAAAGAATGTCAGCTTTTTTTCATTGTAAAAGTGAATTCAAAATATAATGAGATTAGCTAAGCTAACAACATTTTTTGTTCCTGAGGACAGTATTAAATTACATTCCTGAGCAGGTCAACAACATTATTCTGTGCCCAAGAGAAGGAAATGGTTCCCTTGACAAATTAATTCAGTGTCCATAAATATTAACAGTTTACTCATTTCCCAAATGAAGCCCTAAGGAGACAACTGCAAAAACTCAATGAAAAACAAATTAACAATCTCAGCTCAGTACATATAGCATACACAGTATGTTAGAGTCCATGTATACATGGAATTCATCGATCAGTACTTGCAGACATGCTTTCTTGTACAAAGAAGTCTACAAAAAACAAAATCAAGGACCAATCAAAAGCAATCTTCAATGAGCAACGTGTCAAATTATTTATAATGTTTGGAATACTACAATCAAACCACACTACGTGGCAAATTGTAACAAGCCTAAAAAGTTTAAACAATGCAGTATTATTCTTCAGAATTTTACTTAATCTCATCTTTAGGTAGAGTACTACATAAGGCAAATTGTCACAAATAATTTAGCCGATAATATAAAGCAGAGCAAAATTGCTTCAGCCACTTAGTTGTGGAATGGTATGGCTTAAGGATTAGAAGCAGGACTGCTTTCTTGGTAGGAGATTAAGAAAATTTTAATTGTACAATTGTGAAAATTAAATTAATATATCTCTTCTCACTTCCAGTAGCAGACTGCACAACTTCATTCTTCGTCCCATGTTGCTCTAGGTTTTCAGCCTGAGCTCAGCTGGTAGCATACTAATCTTGGCGTCAGAGATTGTGTGTTCAGATCCCATGCCAGAAACCTGAGCAGAAACCTGAATGAGTAATAAGGGAGGTCTGAGGTGCCACTTTTTGAATAAACTGTTAAACCCAGACTCAGTTTGCTTTTAATGTTTAATTCCTATTCCTAAAGTTTCTACTACACAATATCAAAAAGGGCATGAATGATATCCCAGGCACCCTAGGCAATATTGATCCCTCAATCAAAATCACAGATGTAGATTATCTGGATGTCATCATTTCTGTTTTCGGCAGATTGTCGTGTGAATATAGGCAACTGTATTTCCTATTTTATAACAGTGGTCACAGTTCAAAGTATAGGAGTATAGATAAAAGTTTAAAATGTTGCCCCACATGGCACTTATGTGCAAAGTACCTAGGTACAAATCTTAAATACAAAAGGGAGAAATAAAGAAAAAGAAGTTACATTACTTTACAGTTATTCATTGCGTAGGTTTGAAAAATAAGAAAGAAAGTTAAAAAATATAAATATTATAGTCTTTCTATGAAGGGCCTGCAGTCGGTCAATGCAGGGGGTCTTTCACACATGGTCTGACTGGGCGCACAAGCTGCTAACCATTCGTATCGGTCCCCAGTCCAACAAGTGTCCCTACTCCATTCGGGCCTCCAGCCCACTCCACTCCACTCCACTCCACTCCATGTCTCCAGCCTGCTCCACTTAGGCCCTCAGGCGATCCAACAATGTCACTGCTGCTACAAGGCATGTTGTAATATGTTGCTTTCTCGTCATTGTTTGACACAAGTATTTGAAATCAAACTCACTGACACGAAAAAGAGGAGTATCAGCAATTTCAAAGTCAAAGGCCCTCAAAGTCACACCCAGCATAACTCCAATCATGACAAAGTTCGTTCACTCTTCTTAAGCTGTCTACATATTTTAATATAGTTAACTATCCTTTAATGACTCTCCTCAATTGTCCATCTGTTTGGATTGCCTGATTCCATTCTTATCTGTCCAGTTATAACCAGAGAGAAAGCAAAGTAACTGTTGATTTCTCTCTCTGTTGACTCTTGAGTTGCTTAAGAGTCTTATCTGGGCTGTCTCCTTTCTGTCCTACCCAAAGTAATTTCTAATATCCATTCTGTCCTTAACAGCATCATGCAAAAATACGTCAGGTTCCCAATTTACACCATCAACATCCAGACCTATGTCACCAACACTTCTTTCAAGCCTTCCATGTTTTGAGTTGTAATATTTCTTATGTGACATTCAGTCATGGATTTCTTCCTTCTGTTGGGATGACTGAAGTGATTGTCCTCGGATCCTGCAACTATATCACCCTTTTTCCTGGTAGGTCGTTAAGGTGGAGCTAATATTTGGCAACTATTTTAACACTGAGATGAGCTTCTGGCCACACTATATTATCTAGAATTCTTACCTCCACCTCAGCCTTAGCTTATCAATTGCAAAAAAAACCCTTTAATTTTAGACTTGACTATCCCTAAGCTCTCCTGGCCAGACTCTCATTTTCCATCCTCCATACATCTGAGCTCCTCAAAAACAATATTGTGCTTCTAGCATGGCAATGCCTCAGGCTTAAAATTTTACATCAGTTTTAGCTTAATTCATTCACGAGATGTGTACCTCATGGGCTAGGCCAGCGTTTATTGTCCATCCCTAATTGCCCACAGCGTATTTGAGAGTAAATCACATCGCTGTGGGTCTGAAGGCCAGCCCAGGTAAGGATGGCAGATTTCCTTTCCTGAGGGACATTAGTAACCCCGATACATTTTTCCTGATAATCAGCATTGGCTTCATGATCATCACTTGACTCTTATTTCCAAATTATTATTGAATGCAAGTTCCTCCATCTGCCTTGGTGGAAATTGAACCGAGGTCCCCAAAATAGTACTTGGATCTCTCGATTAATAAATCTAGATGTAAACCACTTGGTCATTACCTAACCTACAGATAGTTGTGTCATTACACTTTTGAGAACTATTTCATAGTACTTGACCACAAAATCATCAATGTAGTAACAAATCATATTTGAGGTCTGAGATTACATGAATATAATATCAGGGATGCCTTTTTCATGCAATTTAATACTGTGGAAAAGACTTCAAATGAGACGTACACATTTAGTCTGCATGGATTTCTGTTGAAATCTTATTCTTAAGTGTCTTCCAGCCAAAGAGGTCAAACTTGCAAGAATTACGCTGAAGTATTTTCCCCTCGGGATAAAACTCAATAATAACAAAGACTCAAGAGTAAATTAAAAGCAAAATTCTGTGAATGCTCGAAATATGAAACAAACACAGAATGCTGGAGTAGCTCAACAGGTTTGGCAGCATCTGTAGAGGCAGAAACAGAGTTAATATTTGGAGTCTGATATAACTCTTCTTCAACAGTACAAAATCTGCCTTCAGTACCTTTTAAAATCTTGACAGTTTCCTGTCAGTAGCTCATTAATTTTTGTTTATTGATATGTCTCAGTTGGCAATTTGCACTTCACAACAGAGGTGCAAAACATATTTTTTGCAGTGATCTTGTTATGAGTTTTTTTTTGTTACAATAAGAAATCAATATAAAACATCAGAAGTTTCTTAATGTCCTCGCAAAGCAGCAAGAAAGTCACTGTCTTCAGTATAAATAATATCCAGAGGCATTTCACAAATTCATAAATGAAAAACGGCCAGTTAGTCAAAGAGGAGATGACTTTTTTGGATGTGGCGATCGGTGGTGTTTCAGAGTAGGAACCTGGGCTCAGAAGGAAGCCATTCAGCCCTATTATAGCCTGTTTTATGGCAAAATGATTTGTTTGAAGGACGTCTTTATGGACATATTTTTTAAATAAAATGGAAGTGTTGCTAAGGCTTATGTCTTAATGGCGGTTTGGGCAAGACAGTTGGAGTTGCAAATGTGAAAGTATGTCAAACAAACTGAGGTCAAGAGCAATGGAAGACTAAGAATTGAATTCATTCATTCAAAAAAGGTAACTGTTTGCAGATGGTGCCATTGATATGAATGATAAAAAGGTGTGGGACTTTGACAAAAAAGAACATTAGTGAAGAACTGTCCTTACTCAGCAATGGAATGAAGAGAAGACAGCCTCATTGTACCACCAGGCCATTGCCTAGCCTACAGATAGTTGTATCATCACACTTTTGGGAACTGTGTCAGTCTCATAGAACAGGTAGGGGGATGGACCTGGGTGGGATGCTCTGAGGGTCAGTGTGGACTTGATGGGCCAAAAGGCCAGTTTCCACACTGCAGGGATTCTATGAACTGTACAGCACAGGAATGGACCCTTCAGCCCATGATGTTGTGCTGAACATCATGCCAAATTAAACTGATCTCTTCTGCCTGCTGTTGGCTCGCATCCCTCCATTTTCTGCAAATTCATGTTCTTATCTAAAAGTCCCTTAAATGCCCCTATCATATCTGCCTCCACCACCACCCCAAACAGCACGTCCAATAATCCTACCACACTCTGTGTCAAAAACTTGCCCCTCTTGTATCCTTTGAGCTTTCCCTCTCTTACCTTAAACGCATGCCTCCTCATTTTAGACATTTCAACTCTGGGAAAAAGACTCTGACCGTCAACCTTATCTATGCATCTCCTGATTTTATAGACTTCTATTAAGTGTCCCCTCGGCTTCTGACGCTCCAGAGAAAACAACCCAAGTTTTCCTAGTGTCTCCTTATCATCCATACACTCTAATCAGGCAGCATCCTGGTAAAGCTCGTCTGCACCCTCTCCAAAGCCTCCACATCCTTCCTACAATGTGGCAACCAGCATTGAATGAATTACTCGAAGTATAGCTTAACCGAAGTCTTATAAAGCTGCAACATGACAGCCTGACTCTTGCACTCAATTCCCCATCCAATAAAGGCATGCATGCCATATGCTTTCTTTACTGCCCTCTCTACTTACATGGCCACTTTCAGGGACCCATGGACTTGAACCCCAAGATCCTTCTGTGCATCAATGCTGCTCAGGGCCCTGCCATTAACTGTGTACTTTCCCTTACTGTTTGATCTCCCAATGTGCAGCACGTCACACTTACACAGATTAAACTCCATCTGCTATTTCTCTGCCCATATCTGCAACTGATCTATATCCAGCTGAGTCCTTTGACAACCTTCTACACTATTCATAACTCCACTGATCTTTGAATCTTAACCCACCAATCTACATTTTCATCCAGGCCATTTACATATGTCGCAAACAGCAGAGGTCTCAGACACAACCAATGTACAAGAGCCATATAGAAACATTTGATCAACTATATGAGGGTTGGTAGTTTGAACACTGCAATAAATTTGGTGATCCAACTCAGGTCATTTAGTCACTTTTAAGGTCTAAAGGAGGTAGATAAGCTCTATATGTATGTAAACAGCAGTGGCTCTGAAGGCTCAGGCTTTCACAGCAGGTCATTACTGACAGACATTCTTTTAGAAACAAAATTTTATTGAAGGGTTTGCATGTGAAGGAACCTTAAGCACTGGCCTAATACTTGGCCTGAGTTAAAGAGCAATTGCAAAGCTCATTTCAATTTTCAATGGGCTAATAACCCAGTATTAGGCACTTTGCTTCATGCAAGTCCTTTTTCTCTAAATTCCACTTGTCATGATTGCTTGTTACATCAACACATTAACTACTTGAATCAGAATTTAGTTTGATGGCAGCACGGTTCTTCCGCTGCTTGGATAACGCTCATTGGTTCTGTAACATGACAAAAATCCATACCAAGGAGCAGCAATTATTCGCACTTACTACCTGAATGGGTGTCCATTCTGATTTGGCAACTTTCCAAGGACTTCATATGTCTGATACCAAACAGTAAGCTAACTTCACCAATGTGGGTGGCATCTGCAAGCTATATAGATTTAGTCTGAATATTTTGCATAAATGAAATGTATGTTAACAAAAGCAGGTAATAATTGTCATGAGGAAATACAATGGTACTGTACCCAAATTAAATAAGTCACGTCCATAAAATATATAGGATAGATTAACATCATGATTGTCTTTAGGACCTACAACAGACAGAAAACACATGAGGAACATTAGATTTGGGAAGTACTCAGGCTATTTTACAAAGAAAGATGGTGGAACTGCCCAGCCTGTTAATAAATTGTTCAAAAAACAAACACTGTAGCCCTGTAGTAGTGAAAAACTAAGTCTGAAAAAAACTAAAAGGGCAACATTTACCTTCCCAACACAGTCAAAGATAACTTGACTCCCAAAGTAAAACTCATGTTGTTATAGACTTACAGTACCGCAAATATGGTTGAAATTCTTAAAGAGTTTTATGAGGGAAATAAGACCAATAGTGGAATCATCGCATGAACATTGCTACTGGAAGGACTTTTTCCCAAAGTTTGAAAAGTTTTGGTTGAAAGAAGTGGCAAACTTTCAGGGAACATAGTGGTGCAGAAGAAATGTCAAAGAACAAAGAACAATAAGGCACAGGAACTGGTTCTTTGGCCCATCAAGACTATGCCTACAAATGATGCCTTTCTAAACTAAAAATCCTTTATCTCTACACGGTCTGTATCCTTCTATTCCCTGTCTATTAATATATCTGTCAAGATGTCTTTTAAACACCCCTATCGTATCCACTTCTGCCACGTCCTCTGGCAGCACATTCCAGGCACTTACCACCCACTGTAAAAAAACTTGCCTCATGTCATTGAATTAATAATGCAGAATACTTGACTAATACTCTGTGGACATCGGTTTAAGCCCCAAGATAGCAGCTGATGAAGTTTTGAAAATAATCTGCAATTGAAGGCTCTTCTCAGTAGTGCTAACCATAAACTATCAATTGCTCCGCACACCCATCTGGTTTAGCAACATCTTTAGGTAGAAGGAAATCTGCCATTTTTACATAGTCAGGCATACGTGTGAATCCAGACCCATAGCAATCTGCTTAACTCTAAACTATCTTCTAAACTGACATGCCAAAACACTCCATTCAAGAACAACTACAGATAATCAACGAGTGTTACCTTGATAGTGAGGTTCACATCACATGAAAATAATTATACATTTAAAAAATTCTCTATTATAGAGTCTGTCAATACATTCACAAGGAAAGAATCTATTCAACATGATGATAAGTCAACAGATGATGTTAACTTCACACCTTTGAGATGAGATGACCGACACTGTAAATCATGTTACAGTCAAGGAAACCCACTATCCAAGAAACTTAGAACCACACTTGGAGTGAGTTTTTTTTTATCCGAAAATATGGAGCAAAACAAAAAAAAAAGTGCAGTTAGTAGGACTGTTTATTACAATCATAAGACAGAGCTGGTTGAAGTGCATTGATGGGACACTGTTCTACTTTAAGTACATTGAGGAAAACAAAATAAAGCCATCAAGACCTTCCTATCCACCTAGGATACAATATATTGAGACAGTTGTAAATTGGTTACCTGTGATTGATCAAATAACTAAAACACAGACAAAAAAGTAGTACAGATGGATTTGTATGAATCAACCGAATACTTAAGCGTGAGGAGATTCAGGTATTACAATAAACGAAGGATTCTGAAAGAATCAACCTGAGCTGCCACCCCAGCAGGTTATAATACATACATACAAATTCTCTTCATAGAAAATTCTGATTTAGGTTGATATTTATTTGTTTTTTTTTAAATCAAATTATTGCTGTTGATTACATTTACTGATAACAGATCATAAATATCTGGCCATTCGTTTATGTATTCAGTCAACAAATTGTGCTGGTCACATTCTAGAGAAGTGTATTGCAGGAAAAGTTCCCAGACACCATTATCGCCATCGTAGGGTGACTCATCCAACCAGTAGGACAGACATGGCAGAGGTAGCAGAACAATGGTATGCAGTCATGAAGGAGTTGGCCCTTGCAGTTCACAACTTTGACTCCAGACATTACAAGGCCTCATGGCATCAAGTAAAACTTTGGCAGGAAACCTCCTTAAAGACCATAATTCGACACAAGCTCCCAAATTGATAAAATCAATATCAGTAAGACAGTGACACCTCACAGTCCTTGCGGAGATGAAGTCCTATCTTCACTTTGAGAATACTCTCCATTGTGTTGTGTGACACTGTCACCGTGCTAAATGGAGCATACTTTGAACTGAGCTAGCAACTCAGAGCTGGGAATCCATGAAGCACTGTGGCCATCATCCGCAGCAGAGTTACATTCAAACGCAATCTGCCTCTTTATTGCTTGGTACATACCCCACTCTGTCATTATCATCAATCCAGGGATCAAGCATGAATCAGTGATGAGTATGGGAGTGCATGCCAGGAGCAGCACCAGCCATACATAAAAATGAGGCAGCACTGTAACACAGGTATCCTTGGTGAGCCAAAATGCTGATGTGCCAAGTGATGTGCAAAGCCAATTGATTCCACAGCAAATGGATCAGACCCAAGCTCAGCATTCCTGCCAGATTCAGTTGTTTACTTTTTCACCAGCAGCCACAACTGACTGAATGCTCCCAAATTTCCCCATCATGATGTTCACCAATGCAAAATATGAAAGTCTAATGCATTTCCAACCATTTCCAGCCAAAAGTGCTGAGTCAATCATCCATCTGGGCCTCTTTCAGAAGTCCGCAACAATACTGAGACAAATCCTCAGCCAATTTGATTCACACCGTGTGATAGGAAACTAACACTTTGGATACTGGAAAGGTTATGGACCCTGATGATATGCTGGCTATAGTACTTTTGCTTTTGCTCCAAAAATTGCCATCTCCTTGGTCAAACTGTTCAAGCACAGCCACAAGACCTGCATCTATCTAGCCATGTGGAAAGTTGCTGAGGCACGCCCGGTACATAAAATGCAAGGAAAACACATTCCTCATTCTGCTCATGATCATTAGTAAGGTGATGGAAGGGGTCGTCAACAGAGCTATCAATCAGAATTTTTTAAATTATAGCCTGCTATTTAATGTTCAGTCTGAGGTCATCCAAGGTCACGCAACTCCCAACTTCATCACAACCTTGCTTCAAATATGGGGGATTGGGGAGGGGGGTGGGGGGGAGCGTGAGGTGGGGGGTGTGTTGTTGGTTTGGGGGTGAAGAAGAAAAGCTGAACTCCAGAGGTGAGGTGAGAGTAACTGCCTTGACATCAGGACTGCACATAAACAAGTGTGGTATCAAGAAGCAATAGAAAAGCTGGAATTATTACAAAGCAGAAGGAGCAAGATGCAGTGCAGCAATTCACCAGTCTCCTTAGACTTCACCTTCCAATCCCACAAACCTACTATCTGGAACGACAAGTAAAACGTATCCATGGGAATAGCATCACATGCGAATTACCCACCAGATCCTCATGTCCTGACTTAAGAATACATCGCTGTTCCTTTTCTGTTGCTCGTGTCAAAATCTCCCTCCCCTCAAGCATTGTGGATCTATCGACACCAAATGGACCGTAGCAGTTCAAAAGGAAGCTCATTGGCAACAATGAATTGTAAAAAAAACCGAACTGGTTGACTTTAAAAATAGACCTCTTGCGTATGGTAACTCAACTATTTCGTTACACACTTTTGATTTTATTTTCTCTTCAAAACATACTTCAGGTTGCATCTCAGACTTCAGATTTAATGGCTTTTCAGTAATGTATTGAAAGTGAGGGAAATCTGCCAGTACTTTCCATCTGTCTGTGGGAGGGCCAGATGATTTTAATGGCCAGTCTGTTGATCATCTAAAGTAAGCTTGCTGGGATACATTTCCACCTGTTCAATTTTCTACCTCTTTGGAGAAGGTTAAAAATATTCTAATTGGTTCTTATGGTGTTTGGTAGTGTTCTGACCTCGAGCCCAGAAGATTTTGGTTTAAGTCCTACCTGCCATGGAGGTATGTTTGAACAGATTAATCTCAAACAACAATTAATCAATAGTGCATTAATGTTCAAAACCCTTATATTCTATGCCCTGTCAATCTGGAGCACTAAAATATTCATCATATTAAAAAATAACCCATTGAGATTATTGTCATAATCACATACGGGATTATTTGATTTCTTTTAAAAACTTCATTTTGAGGCCTCAATTCTACATGATGCGTAGACGATTCAATTGGTTTGAGTAATAGTTGCTCAGGCAAACAGATCAGCTATGTTCCTTTAGGATACCAGCTTGACTGATTAGACCTCAGAATAGTAATGAAAGAGATGTACAGCTTAGGTGAGCACTTTAGCCAATGAAATATTTTTGAAGACTTTCAGACTTCTAATGTCCAAATCAAGGCACCCAATTTACACAGAGTCGGGCCTCAAACAAACATGTGATAATGGCTTGGTCATCTGTTTTAGAACTGTTATTTGACCACTAAATATAGATCAGGACACCAGGTCCAGCTCCCCAGCTCCTCTTCAAATAGTAGGGCCTTTCGTCTCCAGCTGATAAGAGAAGCAGGAACTGAGTTTAGCATTTGATTAGAAAAAATAAAATTCTCAATAGTGCAATACTCAATTATTACTGTATTATAGTGTCAACCTGGTATATGTGCTCAGGTTTTTGAATAGGAGACTCATACAAGAATACTGTACACCAAAAGATGTACAACTTTGATGATTCTGCTGTTTGAGTGCAAACATGCACTACCACCTATTGAATATCCATTTTAAAACTTCATGATCCCTTTCTAAGTTGTCAAATTCAGACTAATCCTTTACCTTTTAATGCCAATGGGCTGAAATTACACAGCCCAGTTGTGATAAAAAGGTGAATCACATATCATCCCTTTTGGAATTTGCATTATTTAAAGAAAGATGCAAATGTTTTGATTAGTCCTGTGAAGTATACTTTTAAAAAATCATGAAGTCATTTGAGCAGTGACCTAAATACATAATTTTTAAAGAAGACATATTATTTCAGTCAATTGCCTAGCAATTCTCTCTGGTTTTAATGAGTGAAGTATGTATACTGCTGAGTTTGTGACTGGCAAATTAACCAGATTGAAAGCCATTGTCTTCACATTTGACTTTCCAAACAAAAACTAAGCCTTTCTTTCAGAGGAACCAGGAGTTTCTGGCTTAGTTTCTCTAAGCAGGAGAATGACAACAGTTCAGGGCAACCAGATCACCTCTGAAGAAGTGGGATTCTAGACTGTGGAGCTTTCAAGCAAAGACAGGTTGAACAGAGGTCTTCAAAATTTTAGAACTGTAAAACATTAGATGTTAAGCATTGTAAAGGATTCATATCAGCAGACACAGAAAGAAATTCTAAAATTGTCTCCACAGTTTAAGCAAAACAAACTGTGGGAAATCAGCAAAGTTTCTTTTAAAAAGCTGTAATAAGTGATATTTTTCTTGGATTGAGTATCTAATGGATAGCATTGGCAAACAGTTTGAAACTGTGTGCTGATGCTGACATTAAGACCTTTCTAACTTCTACACATAATTGTTTATTTCTTTTGTAAAATTAGGTTATATTTTATTGTTAAAGAACATCTGCAGCCTAGTACGAATATGTTTCAGTGACTAACCACCAAGATAAAACTGACTGAAAAAAATTAAATACACAATCCATCAAGCCAGGTTTCATTCTGGGATTTGACTCATTATTGCTGGAATTATAACAATCTGGTTACCCACATAAGTTCTTCAAGGGAATACAATATGTGATACCTAACAACTTTGAAGACGAACATCAAAAATATTTACATGCAAGTATGAAAGCATTCTCTCTTTTTACAGATCAGCTAATCCATTAGGAATTTTAAAAGTCACAACTACTGTTCATGCATGTTTCGCAGCCACCAGTAGAAATCAAAGAGTCATCCTAAATGTTTGTTCTCCAGTCCTTGTTTGCAAGGATTAGGGCATGGACTTTAACAGGATCAGTCTATTCTATTGGACTAAGCACAGTACTGACTTACTGTTACCTTCTCAGGATGGCTGACTAGGAGATACACCTGCTCTTAACCACCTGCCATTCACATTTAGATAGCTTACAGACTGATACCTAATCTGTGGGGTCATGCTATCAATGCATCTTCTGTGGCTAACAAGGTGCAGGACTCAATCCCAAACCTTCTAGCCCAAGGTTAGAGACACGCCATTGTTCCGCAAGACCTCACATCTTACATGTAGCTCTCAATATTTCCAACACGACATTAGTGACGTGCATTTATATAACAATTTCAACATTCTGAATCATCCCAACTTGTTTTACAAGAATGTTAATGTAAAATTTTATAACAGCCATGTTAGGGCATATTAATGAGAGGTTATCAAAATGTTCAAAGAGCTGGGTTTTCAGGAGAGTCTGAAAAGGTAGAGAGGGGGCAGAAAGGTCTACAGTTCTTTGGGCCAAGGCAGCTGAAGGCATAGGCGGCACTGAGGACTTGATTAAAATTGTTCAGGTGTTAAACACCAAAATTGGAGGAAAGCAAAAATCTTGATAACAAGGTTATGGAGGAGTATAAATGCAAAGATCGATTTCCCAGACTGAAAATCAAACGTAATTCTCTGAGTATAGCAGCATTGGATGAACGAGATTTAGGATATAGACAATAGAGTTTTGTCCAAGCTAAATCTTATGCATAGTGGAGTAATAGGAGGGGGTATATGTGAAAGTGTGGGGAGTGAAGGTTTGTTTTGACCAGTAGAGCATAAAACTAATATGTGACACTGTGATCATTAGCAGCTTATTGAAGGGATTTGTTAGAATCAAAAAGGAACAGGAGTTCACCTAGATGATATATTGTCTTGCAATTACCTTCAAAATATAGTGGGGTTATCAGAGAATATAGAAATCAGGCATCTGAAACTAAAATTAGAAATAAAAAATAACATGTATGTTTTGAATTTCTAACTTTAGCAATGATAAGGTTGATATGCAAAGTGGAACCCTCCAAGAAGTACAAGAGATGCAATCTTCGATGCTGGGATATAAAGTTGCCTCATAATCTAATATTACTGCTGTACTTATTGGGGCCTGTCTCTGTTTCTTCAGGTTAAAGTATCTCCCTTGGATGATGGCTTCTATTTTCTGTCATGTGATTTCATTAGATGATGTGCAAATATCATCAATAAGGTCATCAGGAATGCAGCTGCCTAGTGGATTGACATAACTTGGATCATATACAAAGCAGGTAACGTCTGTGATCATTATTATAATCACAATTTTGTTTGTGTTACAATAGGGAGACAAACAGTCAAACCTGATTGACTTCCCTATCCCTGTATTCGCACCACAGTAAAGATAAATCATTCAATATTGCTCAAAATTGGCCCAATCATTTCCCATCAAACATTTTTTGAATAACCAATACCAGACACCAAGTTTGTTAATAATGCAATAGCTTTAGCAGAGCAAGGTTAAACGGTTTTTTTTTCTCTAAATACAATTTTCTCTGGCTCTGGAATCCACTCACGTTGACAGACGAACAAGGAGCCACAGATAAATCAGAACATAAAACGAATGAGATGTAACTAGCTAGTTTACTTAAGTTGTTTCTATGATGT
The DNA here is from genome assembly GCA_024137785.1 of Ginglymostoma cirratum. Lineage (NCBI taxonomy): Eukaryota > Metazoa > Chordata > Chondrichthyes > Orectolobiformes > Ginglymostomatidae > Ginglymostoma > Ginglymostoma cirratum. Next base: position 71,184,216 of record JAHRHZ010000144.1, read on the forward strand.
GTAATATCACTGGCACATGGTACTCCATCTTCCTTGGCCAATGTAAGTAGCTTCCAATGGGTTCCCAGGAATATTCACTGAAGACTTATAACTGAGATTCTATTCTCTAAACTTTCAATAAATTGAGGACAATCAGATCTTCTTCCTGATGCTTTGACAGCCGCAGTCCTTCTGATGAAGTACACAAGTCAAAACAAATCCAAATGTTGGCTTCTCTGCTTTTTTTTGTTCTGACGTGATTTTACTTAAATTGCTTGGCCCCAGCCTTCCTGTAATAAAAACCAAAAGAACTGTGGATGCTGTAAATCAGGAGCAAAAACAAAGTTGCTGGAAGAGCTCAGCAGGTCTGGCAGCATCTG
>JAHRHZ010000144.1:71184974-71210641 GCA_024137785.1 Ginglymostoma cirratum
TTGATGAGTACCACAGGTTTTCTTTCTCTTCTGGTGATCCTTGCAAGTGGGTTCTTGTCTTGGATGGTGGTGGAAGTTTCTGGTGTTGCCCCAATCAATGCCTTGTGTCTCTAGATGCCCTTGGTTGCCTCTGAACACCGAGTAGAGGTTTGTAGTTAGCTGCTGGTGTTCAGATGTTGCAAGTGTTGCTTTTCTTCGTGAGCAGGGCCTTCTTCCCCCTTGGACTCTCAAAATATCCTCATGGAGCCCACCCACCTCAGAGCACTCACCGTATTGGAATCAGGTCGCATTGCTGGTATCACAGGGCTGGTATCACTCTTTTTCATCTTCTCTTCCTTCTCCTTCTCTGCTGTGCTGGACTCAGGGTCTCCAGCTGTACCCAAATACAGGCCCCCCATATCTCCTGCCAAATCTGTTGAGCTATTGTTCTTCCTCACAGGGCTGAATGAGCTTCCTGAGCTCTGGAGTAGGTGTGAATGGTTTTTGAATTGAGGTGAATGGGTTTGATGATTTTGGAATGTCCAGTATTTCCCTTGGGTGGATATTCGTTCAGGTTTGAATAGTGTTGTGAATGTCTTTCCATCCAAAGGTGGAACAGGTTTACCTGTAGCACGATGGTGTGGAATGTTTGATATTTTTGTGTGCGATCGCTGGTTGGGAATTGAATGGCTTTGTACCTCTGTAGGCTCCAGAATGTCTGAAGTTGTTTGTTTCCTGCAGTCAGGCTTCCATTGTTTAAGCTGGGGCATGAATGGCAGTCTTGCTTTAGTTTCTGCAAGCTAATCCAGACATCTACCCCAGGGCTTCCATATTTCCCACGCTGTCCCAACCAGCCTTTTCCTGCCTCAGTTGCAGCCCATGGTTTCTGGAGTCCCAAAACTTCAGTGAATTTAACCCAAAGTCATTTCCACAACTTCTGCCTTCAGAGGGTTTTAAGTCTGATGGGGATTTTTGCACCACCTTACAGCTCACAATTCACAGCTACAAACTATTCACCTATCATCAGAATATACATTTTTGTAATGACCCTCATGATGAGATGATGGGCTGTTGTTTGCGATGGCAAAGCATCCACTAGAACATGCCATTACTTTGGCTTGTTCTTAGGTTTAGGTCTGTTTTTGGTATGTTTGTTTTGCATGCTTTAATTAAAAAAAAAGCTTGCTGAATGTTCAAGTTGATACTATCATAGTGAGGTAAAGAAAGCATATGGGAACAGGACGATCCGGTAAGGAACTGTGTATTTCCTTAAATAATCAGATTTCGGGATTGTCAAAATAACTGAGAAGCAATTGCATACATGAGTGAGTAAATTCAATATCAAATCAGAGTTAAGTGAAGAAGAATGAGAAAGAAAGATGGAATTCAGTTGGGGAAAGAAAGATCGATGAAAAGGAAATGTTAATGCTAAATTTTACTTCCTGAAAATCATAACAAAATTAAACAATTAAAGATGAAATATAACAGAAAATTTCAGAACCAGAGGAAATAACTTCAGTAATTATTGCAAAATGAAAGGTTATTCCACTGCAATTACTAAGACATATTTATGCTCAGTTGAGTTTTTATCTACCATGCCAGCAATGATTACGTGAAGCTGCATTTATATTTTGCAACGTTGAAGTAACCAACAAGATGCAATTTCACAGAGCTAACTACAAAGCAATTCAACTCAGAATTTCTTTGGATGTGTGCCTTTACTCCTTTGCCCCATGGTGAAGTTGTTATAACGTGAACCATGTTGATTTTCACAATTACTTGAGCAGCAAACTCATTGTAGTCAGTCTGTGGGAATGTTGCAGTCTCTGCTGTATTCACTAGCTCTGCTATTAATAAGTTAGCATTGGATATAAGATATTCATTTAATGGGAATCTTGGGATTCAGTGCATGGAATTCATTGTAAAAACACTGGTAAGTAGAGGGGAAAAAAATCTACTGAATCTTTGAGATTGGAAAATGTCAGACCAAATGATTCAACATCATTGTGGTCAGCTTAAAAATTCAGTCTGTTTATTTTTGCTGGTCTGTTTATAATTGTACAAAGTAAACCCAGGAAGTCATTATTCTTTCAAGATCTTGAGCCAAAAAAGACACAAATAAACCAACATAACTTCACAATTAAGTAAATGTTAAAAAATATAATTTAGACACAGTTTGGAGAATTTTGTTGCGCATGATTTTTGTCCATTTTTGTATTGTTTATTACTGTTCATTTTTATTCATCTTACTCATGTAACGCTATGTATTTGCCACTCAAAAGCCACATGCCATCAGTTGACCCACACCATGCAGGATTACTTTCGTCTTCCTGGCAACAGATGGAAAATTTGCACATCAGAAATAAAATTATCAGTCAGTGTCATTAACCTTCAAAACAATCAGCATCAAGCTAACTGGTCTTCAATCATATCCTTGCCCTACACACAGCATTCTAAAATCAAAGTAAAATAATTGTTGGAAATAGCCCTGAATTGCTTAGTGTAAAATGAGAAATATTAATATGGAACTCTCAATAAAGTAATTTGAAAAATACTCATCAAAATCTTACTTTTAAAAATATTAGAGCTATTTCACCTGGTTACTAATATTCACAACATAAAACATTGTTCCGAATTTTGTTCAGTTTAGTTCATAATGAGGCATACACACAGATCAACACCTTAAATAGTCAACATTTCTGACATTACAGTATAGTAAATAATAAATAGTAAGAGAAACAAATGACTGGCAGTGTGTTGAATGCAGCAATTCAATTCAAATTCAGATCAGTTAAGCTATGCTGTCATGGTTATGGCTGTCATTAGAATCCCTTGAATGAATTCTTAGTTTGCAACTCACTGACAGCCATCTATTACAGTTCATGTAATTCAGTAGGGCTGTCAAGTATCACTCATCTGGAGTAAACTTCATTAATTTTGCTTTAAAATGCAACCCTTCAAAACAATCACAATTCCACGTGGTTAAATCGGTTTGTGATTCGTCTCATCCCCTTGAATAATAAAATTCACTCTTAGAAGTCTTAATTTGAAGATGATGTGCTTATTTAGTTGAATAAGATTTGTACCACATAAATGAGTGAGTGTTTTTTAAGGTCATTTTGTTAATTTTTATGTTTAGAATTGTGCAGGTTTATTCCTGTATATTATATCAAATTTCTTTCATTTAGTGGCTCAACAAAAAAAATAATTTTTTGCTTTATTAATTTCACAATATGAGGATATGATTCCTATGATATTTGACACAGTTGTCTTTTCATATGCATTAATTCAGTCTGACTTTCTCATCTTGCCCAAGAATTTAAATAGTGAAAATAGCAAGGAAGAGACAGAAACATCACTACCTGGACCGAAAAGGAATAAATGGAAAGAACAATAATCCTCATTCAAGATAACAAGGTGTGGGGCTGGATAAACACAGCAGGTCAAGCAGCATCATAGGAGCAGGAAAACTTGACATTTCGGGCCTAAACCCTTCATCAGAAATAATCCTCATTCAACTGCTTTTGGAACTTGCAAATGATAGCTGATAGAGGCTAATGGAAGGGAATGCACATTTGCTGAATCACTATTTCCAAAACCATAACTATCATTGTATATTCATATACAATGATTATTGAAAGTGGAGCAACATAAAAATCTGTATGTTTCAATTTTAATGTAATAAAATGTTCCAAGGTGCTTTCAAAAACCAAAATATGGTACTGAGTTATTTAGCTATATTAGGACCATATGACGGAAAGCTTGATAAAACCGGTAAACTCTAAGGAGTTTTTTGTTTAAAGAAAGCAACATATGTAAGTGTAGAAGGATAAGATGGTAATTCCAGGAGTCTCAGACCAAAACAGAAGGCATGACCAGCAAAGGTGTTGGGGGAGGGATTAAATTGGGGTGTTCACAAGGCCAGAATTATAACAGCATGGTTATCTTGGAGGGTTCTGGGATTACAGAAAATTATACTGTTAAAAAGAGGGGTCAGGTCTGGATGGACATGAAAACCATTTTCTTTTAAATAAAGCTGGCTCATTTGCAAGACAGTGACCACAAGAGATACAAGCATATTTTCCATCAGTACTCAGGAAGGGTGACCGGGCCTGAAACGTTAACTCTGATTTCTCTTCACAGATGCTGCCAGACCTGCTGAGCGTTTCCTGCAACTTCTGTTTTTGTTCCTGACCAAAGACAGTATTTTTTGCCTGTGAAGATGTTGACAGCAGTTTTTCACAACCTCAAATATCTGTCTCAGAATTTGTTGGAATGGTCAGTCAGGAACTAACAAAAGGTAAGGATGAGCATTTCAGCAGCATATGAACTGAGGCAGGAACATAAACAGGCAACAGGCAATGCTACAGTCAAGGAAATAACTGGGTTTAGTCACGGCATTGATATGTGGTCAGAAGCTCACCCAGAAGTCAAACACAACACCACAGTTTTGAACAATATTGTTTATGCATAGACAGGTGCTATGGCAACGGATGGAATTGGTAGCTAGAGAAAGGAGAATGTGCTGAGGATTGAACATTGGCTGCATTTTTGTAACCAAAAATGGGACCATGAATTGGAGAATTTTGATTGCCCCGAATTCAAATACAATATCCATTCTGAGTGATGGGCTTCTGCTTTGATTCATCACCCAGATGAAGATGGCTAATTGTCAACCTTTGGGGCTTTGAGTAGGTAGTGCAGGATATCAAACAAAACAATGAAATTCAGGTGCAGGATTTGCTTTGTTCTTTTTTTTCCTTGACATCATTCTGTCTCTTCACTAAGATGCTGTGACTCAAAACAAGAAACAGCTTGATGGACAGAGTATTGCTATTCTGAATGACTGGTTGTAAGCTCTTCGCAGTCATTAATGTCAATTCTTCTGTGCTTCAAGATGAGCTTCAGAGTGCCTTTGAAGTGTTTTATTTGTCCTCCCCGAGTACATTGGTCATGTCAGAGTTAAGGAAACAAGACTTGACAACAAAGACAGTCATAGCCGCGCTGGCATTAAACCCTGCCCCTTCCTCAGGAAAGATGACTGATTCTTCTTTAGTGGCGATAGGGAGAACTTCAGTGAGATCCAAATAGAATTTTTGCTTAGCATCTTGGTCAGAGACAAGGACTGGCACATCAGCATTAATGATGGCAGTGTATTGGCTGTGGCTGAGTTCTTGGTCAGAAGGGTGGAAATTTCCCCTGCATAGATGGAGAAACAGAGTTGCAAGAAGAGGAAGTAATTGGGTGAGTTTGCCTTGGTGAAAACCCACACTCATCTCACCAACTCTGTAATTAAACGCTCGACAAGGTGGTCCATGGGCAATTTTCTCAACTGTTCAGCAATTAGGCCCTTGAGTGGTCAATGAATCACCACTTAAGGACTTAAACTCACTACCTCCCCAGTCACCTGGTTATCTGATGGGTAAGAATGGTGCCTCTTTCAAATTAAAAGGAAAGCATGAGGGACATCGCTTAAAGCATTAATCGTTTCTCAACAATACAATACACAAATTATTTTCTCAAGATCTTTTAAAACATTGCAGCTTTTAATGTGCATGTTTCAATCCTTGTTTAACTCTAAAATGTACAGAGAGAGCAAAGGAAACTTTATGCATTTCACTTTCTTGTTTGTTGTCTGAGAATTCTTCAGTGTGTTGGGTTGTGTGCTCTGATTGATTAAGACAATGTTAATGGATGCTTGGAGATTCCCTTTTAATTGATTCTGGCAGCCAGTTACATCAGGAAAGGGAAAATGCATACCACAAGTCCCTAGACATGTGGGTAGCTTCTTCAAGGCCAGCAATGAATGGTATCACTTTCAATTGACAGTGAAATCCAAACAAACTGTTGTACTTCTGTCTATTCTAATATAGCTGAAGAATACGAAAAACTTGCATGCAAAAACAATTACTGAATTGATTTAGTACCTGCAGTTTAAACTGATAGATTTTTCTCGTGATATATGACATTCTGATTTAATATTTTATGAATCAGAAAAGACTGACACCAAAAGAAGTCCAGGTATTAGGACTGAAAGCAGGACTGGAATTCCCGTGGGATTCTGACAGGGTGGTGGAAGAGAATATGCTGCTACCAGCAACTTAAGAGGCTGCCTTCAAGAATAATGTAGCATGCAATGCTATGGGCTAAGTGCTGGAAAACAGGATCAGATTAGGTAGTTGTTTTTGTTCGACTGTCTCAGACGGCTGAAAAGCCTTTTTCTGTGCTGTAGACTTCTATGACTACCATCCAATTAAAGGCGGTGGCCTCCTTCTGAACGCTGCTGGCCCATTCAGAGGAATGGTCATTGCTGAGGCTGCAGGCAGAAAACAACAAAAAAAAAACAGGTGCCCACCATGTTGAGGCACCCTCAGAGCAAGTCAGGGTTTGAGATGACTAGGAAGGCAGGCCTCAACAATCATTCACAGGCTGCAGTGTTGATGCCGAAGCAGCCATTGCTGCCGGGCATTCACGCCTCTTAGTCTATCTCTAAAGTTTTGGTAAAAGTCAGCCTGAAGGCAGTTATGCAACAGTTTCCCAGAAGAAGAACAAACACAGATTGTGATGCTCAAATATGAACAGAAACTGTGTATCATCATACTGATTCATATTAATTAGTTGGTAGGTGGCTTGGCCATCACACAGTGAACCATTAGTTCCACTTGACCTTGAACTAACGTGACCTGATAGAATACTGACGATAACACTCAAAACTCTGGAATATTTGATGACTTTTGATGTTCCACATGACTGGTATTAATACAAAATATTATTTCACAGGTTTCAATAATAATATATTAATAATGGATGTCTGCAGTTTCCTTCTAAATTAAACCTCATCTTCCTTGATAAATATTTGCATTCATCTCAGAACCAGCAATTGAACCAAATGCAAATTATATATTTCAAGAATAAATTACATTTTTGTCACAGAATTAATCTGCACTGCTTAATAGCAACAGAATATACTTAAATAGTTTGAAGATACAAATAGTATTTATAGCTTCGGTTAAACAGATACTACTAATTTTTAGCATACTTTCCAAGATATTAATTTTTCAATACTTACAAATACAATAACAAATGCTTAGATTCACAGTGACCAAATTATCATGAGATGTTTAATATAACCTAGAGAGAAGTGTGTCATAATTCAAGAGTTCATGTCACAGTAGATAACATATTTCGCACATTGGATGAAAACAATTACACTTATTTGAGTCTCCTCACATCTTAAACAAAAAAGTACATAATTGACAGTTTTATCACCTAACGAAAAAAATGTAACCATTCTGCTGAAAATTAAAAATATCCCATTGACAATTTGCAAATTCAAAGCACATTTTACATGGCACCCACAAAACAATAAATTTATGATGTGTTTATGTATGTATGCTATAGTGATCAACAATTCATTCTCATCACGCTGTTTAATATGGTTTTACTATTCTTCTCATGTTCAACCTGTCTGTTACAGTTAACCATCAATTTTGCTGCATGTCGTATAAAGTCTCATGTGTGATGCAAGTTACTGGATGGGATTTTTTTTTGTTAATTATCTGCACTCTTCAGACCAATAATAAATAGAGCGTACATTTTTTTTTGAGAACACATCAGAATAAATACATTATTCAAGGCATAATACTCACTTTCATTATTAGGCAAATTTACTTTAAATCTGTTAAAATTTTGAGCAATAGCCATTGAGTATGGCTTACAGAGACTCCATCATGAAAAGTGTAAATGAAGGTTGTGAACCAGAGAACACATTAATGTAACACTTCAGAATACTGGAGTTAATTCAGCACTTCTCACTATTCTCCCGAAGCACTGCATCCTTCCTAAATGTTTCCATGTTGTTTGCTGTGAGCTTTGAAAATGAGTACAGTCAGGTTTTCCAAATATAAAAGCAGCACATTCAAGATAAACTTCATCCAATGCTCTAATCACATATTTTCAGTGGCAGTCACTCCTTATTGGAACACAGAGGCTAATTGCAGCATTGTTGCTGTTTCTTGCTTGAAATGAAGCAGCCAATCCTTTGTGATGCAGGCAGTGGATTTTGGCATCTTTCCGGTCTAAGTGTCAAGTTACTCAAAGCATAGAAATTACTGAGCCATTTTGGAGTTGCCATGCGGCAAAAGTAGTTCTTCTGGTACTTCTTTCCTCACAAATAAAATTAATTTGCAGAACAAATTTAGTGGAGACATTGGGCCTTGCAAATGAAGCACAACAGTTGCTAGATCCCCATATTATTAGATGCAGATGCTTATGTAATGCCCCATAGGGTCTCTGAAACTGAATGGGGCTGACCTGCATGAAAGGTCCTGGAATTAACACAGCAAGAAAAGCACAGACGTGTTAGTACTGTGATATTTCAACTCCACAGAAAATTCCTCAGAGGATTGATCACCAGTTTCTTTCTTTTGAAATATATCCAGAAGTGCTCTTACACACACACACAATTGAATGTTTGTTTTTGCACCACCAAATCATCCATGGTACTTTTCATGCATTATCCACTACCATGGAATCACCGAGTGTCCAATTAATCAATTTACATGCAACGTCCAACAACGGCTATGTAATACAATATCACCAAGGGTGAGAGAGAGGTAGGGAGATGGGGAGGGGAACATAAAACAGTCTACCTCACTCTAAACAAATCAGGAGTTTTTGTGGACACTGTGCACTCCCTCTCCAAAGGCATCCAGGCAAGAATGTTGCCAGGAGGAGGGGCAGAAAGTCAGCATCTATGAATCACTCTACTGTCTGCCGCCTAGACCCATTAAAGATCAACTCAGCCAACCCAGAAGCAGACCCACAAAGATGTCCTCAACCCTGTCCACACCCCTCCACACTGGATACTTAAAGCTCAAGAGCATGAGGCTGAAGTGTAACAAAACAAAAACAAGGATTTCTTAAATAATTATGAAGGGTATGCAACTGCCCACAACCAAATTTATGCATGGACCATGGACTCCACAGCACAGCAGAATAAAGACTATCTTTTCTCCTGTTGTGTTATTGTACATCTCAGCTGTTTCTCACTTGTAGCATTCTCACCTGCAAGTCAGTGGGCTCTTATGGTGCAGTCATAGTGTCCCTATTTCTGAGCCAGGAGGCCTGAGGTCAAGTCTCACCTACTCCAAAGGTATGTGATAACATCTTTGAACAGATTAATTATGAAATCATCTATAAGTCAGTGGATTTAAGATCCTGAGACTGAAGAAGAAAACCTGAGGGAATGCTGCATTGTTGGAGACGTCATCTTTCCAAATGAAACTTGGAACTGAGGGCATTGGTGTAATTTAAGGCAGAAGTTAAAGACCGCAGGGAACCATCTTAAAGAATAGATGAAGTCTTACCAGTCTCCTGGCCAATATTTATCACTTAAAAGAAAATCATGAACTAAAAAAAGTGATTAGCTCATTATTACATTTCTGTACACAAATTGGCAAATTTCTCACATGACAATAGTGAATATATTTTTAAAAATTCCTCGATTGACGATAAGGAATTTTGCAATGTTCTAAGCTTGTGAAAGGTGCTATAAAATTGCAAATGTTTCTTGTTATTCTATACACTTGTAAAATTATGTAAGATATATTAATTTCTAATTATTTAAAAATTAAATCATGCGTTATAAATTATAACTTGACTAATGTATTTTCAAACAATTGCCCTAACGACGCTAGCTTACTGCATTTTACAGTAGACAGTGTTGGCTATGCAAAGGAAAATCCAGTGAGCTTCTTGACAAAGAATAGTATGCTCCATATGCCAACTCACAGTCCATTCATAAAACCCAAGCAGAAAACTGGCCAGACTAACTCAATCTGAACAAAAATCCATAAATGCATTTATCAACGGTATTCCATTGACAAAGGTAGCAGAAGAGAGAGACCTGGTCAAATAAGCTGGCACAACTTAAATTGTAAAATCAAGCTTTGATAGTTAAGCTTTTGTGTTATTGCAAAATCAAGGGTAGTCTTCAGTTGAAGCAGGATTAGAAAGCAGCCAAAAACAGATATTGTTGGAAAAGATCAGCAGTTCTGGCAACATCTATGGAGAGAAATCAGACTTAATGTTTTGGGTCCAGTGATCCTTCCTCAGAACTGATGGTAGCTAAGAAAATGTTGGTTTTAAATACAGAAGATAGGGTGAGGGTGGGGCCAAGGAGTAAAAGATAGGTGGAGATAGAGTCCAGAGAGAGAGAAAAAGACAGTTGGACAGACAAAGGAGTAGATAACAATCAGTTTGGAATGGTGAATAACTATTAATGGGGACTGTTAGTGGCTAACAATAGGTGGTGTGTAATAGCAGACGGTAATAAAAGAACACAAACAGTTGCATCAAGGCACACTGATGTAAATATGGACATAGTTAAATATTGCATATCAGTTCTTTGCTTCCAGTATATTTCCAATTCTCATGAAAACTTTGTGTCTTTGCATTAATACCTTCCCTTTCTATTAAATACTCATTTCCGTTACTATCCAATGGCTACATACTTAAGCTACTGACCAAACGAATTTATCCTTCCCTCCCCCTCCAATGCCATCCTTAAAATTGCCTCATTTCTGCAGGGCAGACAACGAAAAGTCAGAGATACCTTCACTAGCTTCTATTGGATTCTCCTCTTCCCATGTTTTTGTTCAGGGCATTTTGCCTAGTTTCTAAAATCAGCACAGGAAGGAAAGACCCAGCTTGCCTGCCTTTCTTATGGTATCCTTCCCTAGGTGCTGCATCGTCATCACTGTTCAAAATTCAATATTCGACCTCACAAGCATAAGAATTAACATTGATCTGCCCTAAATGTCAATAATCAATTTTGAAGATTACTGTTTATCTCAATATGTGTTGCATATTAAACTTTAAATGGAATCCCAGTCTCACTGTAATTTGTAAGTCAATTTTTCTAGAAGGTTACTCACCATGAGGTCAAGCAAAATTTTGCTGCATTTATTCAAAATCATCCCGTTAGCTACCTACACACACTGCTCCTCTTGCATACCCCTCACCTAATTCTAGCCTTATGTTACCACCAAGAACAAGTGGAGACTGCTGGAGTATTCCAAATGGACCAGCATCCCTGCTGCCCATGCCGTTTTTAAAAGCTGGTTCCTGCCATTTATTCTGGAATTGGCAGACAAGGGAAAATGGGCACTCTTGTGGGCAAGGACCTGGTGGATGCAATGATGCAGATGTGGAACTTCCTCTCACCCCAGAACTGGAAGTGGAAGCCACATCAGACCATGATAGCCTGGTCCAATGTTGCTACCAAAGTCAGGACGTTCTCAGTCATCTGTCACAATGTAGGGTGATGTTCAATGACTTTTTTCACACCACCGGCATAACCACCATCATCTCTCTGAAACCTCTTACTCACAATCACTGCTACAGTACCCACCCCTCATGAAGCTGCATGATCTACCACCCTCACTATTGCCTGAAACATCATTCCTCACACATCATCATCCATCCCAACCTAACACCATTAACCCTGCATGCCCTCTGCACTACCTATGCTCTCAGCAGTCTTTTATTATATTGGCTGCCTTCCCATGCAGCAAGAAGTATAGATTGTGTCAATGGGGATGGATAGAATCACTATTACTTGGAATATTGTACAAGACAGATTTCTTAAGTACCATGAACCTGCAGGTCTACAACCAGATTGTTGAAGCACATAGATACAGTTAAGTTTCATATATTGACAACCATCTTCCAATATTTAAAAATGAAGTTTCAATGAGATTGACTTGTATTCTTCTAAACTCTAGAGAATACATGACAGCTTTGCTTGATTTCTCTTCATAAGATAGTCCTACCATCCTAGAAATGGGTCTGGTGAACCTTTGTTGTTTTTGCCAATAATATCTTTCCTGAGATAAGGAGAGTAAAACTTTACACGGTACTGCAGGTGCAAACTAACTAAGCTCTTACACGAAGCAAGACTTCACTACTTCTGCATTCAAATTCTTTTGGGATAAAGGTTAACATCCCATTAATTTTTTCTAACAGCTTGCTGCACCTACATATTAGCCTCCAAATGACATTGACAAAACACAGAGGTCCCTTGGTATTTCTACCCTTAAAACATAGAACATAGAACAATATAACGCAGAACAGGCCCTTCGGCCCTCGATGTTGCGCCGACCTGTGAACTAATCTAAGCCCATCCCCCTACACTATCCCATCATCATCCATATGCTTATCCAAGGACTGTTTAAATGCCCCGAATGTGGCTGAGTTAACTACATTGGCAGGCAGGGCATTCCACGCCCTTACCACTCTCTGAGTAAAGAACCTGCCTCCGACATCTGTCTTAAATCTATCATCCCTCAATTTGCAGCTATGCCTCCTCGTACTAGCCGACATCATCATCCTAGGAAAAAGACTCTCACTGTCCACCCTATCTAATCCTCTGATCATTTTGTAGGTCTCTATTAAATCCCCTCTTAGCCTTCTTCACTCCAATGAGAACAGACCCAAGTCCCTCAGCCTTTCCTCATAAGACCTTTGCTCCAGACCAGGCAACATCCTGGTAAATCTCCTCTGCATCTTTTCCAATGCTTCCACATCCTTCCTGTAATGGGGCGACCAGAACTGTACGCAATATTCCAAGTGAGGCCGCACTAGCGTTTTGTACAGTTGCAGCATGACATCACGGCTCCGGAACTCAATCCCTCTACCAATGAAACCTAACACACCGTATGCCTTCTTAACAGCACTATCAACCTGGGTGGCAACTTTCAGGGATTTATGTACCTGGACACCAAGATCCCTCTGCACATCCACACTACCAAGAATCTTTCCATTGACCCAGTATTCTGCCTTCCTATTATTCTTCCCAAAGTGCATCACCTCACATTTATCTGCATTGAACTCCATTTGCCACCTTTCAGCCCAATTCTGCAGTTTATCCAAGTCTCCCTGCAACCTGCAACATTCTTCCACACTGTCCACCACTCCACCGACTTTAGTGTCATCTGCAAACTTACTAACCCCTCCACCTATGTCTGCGTCCAAGTCATTTATAAAAATGACAAACATCAGTGGTCCCAAAACAGATCCTTGTGGCACACCACTAGTAACCGGACTCCAGGCTGAATATTTTCCATCAACCACCACTCTTTGCCTTCTTTCAGAAAGCCAGTTTCTAATCCAAACTGCTAAATCTCCCTCAATCCCATGCCTCCGCATTTTCTCCAATAGCCTACCATGTGGAACCTTCCCAGTTTTTGACAATTTAAGAAATATACTGTGCTTCTATTCAGCCTACCGAAGTGGATAACCTCAAGTTTCCAAATTCTATTTCACCTTCTTTCTTCTTGTTCAAATCAATAAGCCTGTCCAAATCCTCCTGAAGAATTTTTTATACCTGCCTTACAAGAAACATTCCTGCCTTGCTTTGTATCATCTGTTAGTATTGCCTTTGGTCCTCGCCTGTAAAATATTGATACATACTGCAGATGGCTTGTCCCAAGTACAGAGCCTTCTGGGAACATATCAGTCAAATTGTGCCAAGGCTAGAATACCACACTTATTCCAACGCTCTTAATCTTAATCCATACTAGTACACTATCATTTGTAGTATGTGCTTTAATTTTGCTCACAAATATCCAATGGGAAGCTTATCAAAAACCTTAGGAAAGTCCAAATATATTACATTCATCAACTCCCTTTTCTCATTTTCTAGGGAATATCCTTAATCCAATCAATTTTCAATTTGGAAATCCATGCTGACTATGCCCAATCAGACCATTGTTATCCATTTTTCCATTAATCAACTTCTTCATTAATCATTCCAGAATTTTCCCTACTGCTGATTTAAGGCTGAGGGGTCTGCAGTCTCCTGATTTTTTCAGACCCTCTTTTTTTTAGAAAAGAAGGTGAGCTTACATTTATAACCATTCAATTTTGTAGGAATCCAGAATCTTAAAAATATTGAAGATGATTGTCAATGTATGAAGTCTATCGATAGCTTTGCGCTTCACCAATCTGGTTGTGGACCTACAGGTTCAGGGTACTTAAGAAATTTCAGCCCTGTTTATTTCTCTAGCACAGTATTCCAAGTAACACTGACCTTCCATTCATTGACTCAATCTATACTTGATGCGTGGGAAAGCAGTCAACATAACCAAAGACTCCTCCCATCCCGGTTATAGTCTCTTCCAACCTCTTCTATCAGGCAGAAGATAAAAAAACTTAAATACATGTAACAACTATTTCGCCCACTGTTATTGGATTTCTGAGTGGACCTCTCAAATTTTAACTTTAATGTTGATCTCACTCTTTATGCACGTTCTCACTCCCTAGGTACAGGAGACAACAAATAAAGTAAAATGAAATTTTAGAAATATCTTTTAACTGCTCAAGGATACTTGGATCTCTAATTCTGCAAGATTTCTTGGATCCATCTTGAGCTGGCTTTTGCTGAGGGAATCATTTTACTTCTCTGCCATTTTGCTTCTCTGCCATTTCTCTGCTTTTAAATGACTCACACTTATCTTAGTCAGTCAATATTTTCCTTTTCACACACCTGAAGGAATACTTACAGTGCATTTGTCATTATTCCTGAATTGCATTCATATTCTATTCTTTGTTTCTTTATGAAAGTTTGCCCCATTTTTGCACACCCTACCTGTTAGATTCAGCTTGTTGAATTTCTGGTCTACATTTACATTTGAAACATGTCACTCTGACATCATTAAGGGGCCATTATATTCATACAACTCACTCAAAGTTTTTACTTGTTTTTTGTCATGGCTTTCCTTCATAAATCAAATTTCTAATGCACAATTTTTTTTTTCAAGATACCAATTGGACCAAAATAAAGCACAATGTGGAATCTTATAGCAGTCCTAAATGATGGAGGCAAAGCTGAATACTGTGACAAAATCACCTCAAGAAGTTCAGCAAGGCACTTCTTCACATTGGGAGCAACCTGCTACATCTTTCAAGTAAGTTTGAGCATTAAGGCACGATTCTCATTGTGAAGTCTCTCGTTACTCAAAGGAGATAATCACTTGTTAAAGATCTTATTACATGCACAAGAAGCATTGGCAAGTTGAGGACGAGGTGATAGGCAGTCAGCAACGTCAAGAGCAGCAGACAAAATGAGGATCCTGTGTCAGATAGTTAGCATCACCAAGAGGAGGGGGCAAGGAAGAGGAAATTTTTATAGTGAGTTTATATTTATTCTATGGGTAACAAATAGATTTCAAAATTACGACTTAAGTCAGCTGGGCCAGTGGAGCATTTTTCCTACTCTTCTGTTCCATATGTCCTAGATAAAGAAACATCTGCAGGAAGGGTCACCAGCTGAGCAAGATTGAACTTCAGGTTTCAGGACTTAAACTGCAGCTGGAGGCACTGTTGTGCATTGACAAAGCAGAGGACTATGTGGATAACACATTCATCGGCAGTCCCTTGTAGATGAAGTTGACTCTCTTCCACTCTCAGGATGAGTCCATAGGTGGCTATACACATCGATACAGTTGCCACAGGCTCTGTTAGATTTGGGGCATGTGGTGGTCACAGTAAGGGATCGGTAGGGCATCAGAGTGACAGCTCATTCCTTTTGCTGTTTTTGCCTGGTTTTCACTTTTCCCCGACGGCAAGTCTCAAGGCGCTCAATGCCTTTCTTGATGCTCCCCCTCCACTTTGGCCTGTCTTGGACTAATGTGTCTGTGAGAATACTGCACTTTGACAGTGAGGCTTTGAAGGTATCACTAAAACGCTTCCTCTGTCCATCTGGGGCTCACCTGCCGTTTTGAAGCTGGGAGTAGAGCAGCTGCATGGGAAATCTCATGTCAGTCATGTGGACAACATGCCTGGCCCACTGTAGCCGATCAAGGGTGGTCAGTGCCTTGATGCTGGGGATGTTGCCTGGTGAAGGACATTGGTATTGGTGTATCTTTCTTCCTGGCAGACTCACAGGATTTTGTGCTGGCAGCATTGGTCGTACTGTTCCAGTGCCTTGAGGTGTCTGCTGTAGATAGCCCATGTCTTAGATCCACACAGGAGGGTGGGAACCACCACAGCACTGTAAACTATGATTTTGGTGCTGGAAGTTATCCTCAAACACCCTTTTCCTCAGGTGGCAGAAGGCTTCGCTAACACACTGGATGCAATGCTGGATCTCTTCATCAATAGCGGCTTTGACATACAAGACACCTCCAAGGCATTGGAAGTGGTTAACATTCTCCAACGTCTCCCCGTAGACTTTGATGATCAGGGGTTTTCTCCACAATGTCAGGCCAGGTTGGTGGAGGACCTTCATCTTGCGGATGTTCAGGGTGAGACCCATGCTCTCATATACCTCCATAAAGGTGCTGACAATGGTCTGGAGTACGTCTTCTGAGATTGCATAAGTATTATCTTCATACTGCAGCTCGATGACACTGGTTCGGGTGACTTTGGTTTGGCTTGAAGGTGGAAGAGGTTGAATAATTTCCCATCGGTCCTATAAGTTAGCTCCACTCCAGCGGGGAGCTTGTCAGCAGTGAGGCGAAGCATTGCAGCAAGGTGTATCGGGATAGTACATATAGAAATGTTATCATACCACAGATCAGGAGCATAAGGCAGAGGGGGAATGGGTGACTACTGGGCAATCCAAGACGATCAGGCAGGTAGTGCAAGATTCCCCGATTACGTTATTAATCCAGAAGTTTTACCTCTAACTAATATTTTCTATTTTATGAATGCCCAAGATGACAAATGGTATCATCAGCCAGCATCAATAACTAACTTGCTCCAGTGGCTCTCGTTATCACTATTGGTTTACCACTTTGATTTTAAACATAAGAAAATACCTCACTTTTTGAGATTAAAATCTCAAAACCTTCAGTGGTTGGTTTATTTTTATCAAAAGTTGTGGAAGAATTTTCTTGATTGTCCAGAATCCTCCCTCCCTTCTTAATCAATCCCCAAGGAAACATATTTTCTTTGTACTGCAGACTGCAGAAGGATTTGGACAGGTTAGGAGAGTGGGCAAAGAAGTGGCAGATGGAATACAACGTGGGACAGTGTAAGGTCATGCACTTTGGAAAGAAGAAAAGAAGCATGGACTATTTTCTAAATGGGGAGAAAATTCAGAAGTTTGAAGTGCAAAGACTTGAGAGTTCTAGTCCAGGATTCTCCAGGTAAACTTGCAGGTTGAGTCAGTAGTTAGGAAGGCAAATGCAACTTTCTCAATTATTTTGCGAGGACTTGAATATAAAAGCAGGGATGTACTTCAGACGCTCTATAAGGCTCTGATCAGGCCACATTGTGTGCAATTTTGGGCCCTATTTCTCAGGAAAGGTGTGCTGGTCCTGGAGCAGGTTCAGAGGAGGTTCAAGAGAATGGTCACAGGAATGAAAAGTTTAACATATGAGGAACATTTGAGGACTCTGGGTCTGTACTCGATGGAGTTTAGAAGGATGAGGGGTGAATCTAATTGAAACTTACAGAATACTGAATGGCCTGGGCAGAGTGGGTGTTGGGAAGATGTTTCCATTGGTAGGAGAGACTAGGGCTTGAAGGCACAGCCTCAGAGTAAAGGGAACACATTTTAGATCGGAGATAAGGAGAAACTTCTTCAGCTGTGGGCGGTGAATCTATGGAACTTACTGCCACAGAAAGCTCTGGAGGTCAGGTCATGGAGTATATGTAAGACGGAGATAAATAGGTTCTTGATTGTCAAGGGGATCACAGGTTACGGGGAGAAAGCGGGAGAATGGGGTTGAGAAACTTATCAGCTATGATTGAATGGCGGATGAGACTCGCTGGGCTGAATGGCCTACATTCTGCTCCTATGTCTTATGATCTTAACATAGCTTTTAATTAAATTAAAACCCTCAAGTGTGAGTTTTTCTCTAGCCAAGTCATGTTATCTAATTTCCCTAGGTCCTTGGATTTAAAGCTTCTTTTAAAATTTGACTTGTGATGCAAGGTGTGAGATTTATTGAGTTGGATTTTGAACGAGTGAGTTTTGGTGTATGTCTATGAGGGGTGTTAATAATCAATTTGCCTAGATTTCTGGAGCCATAATTTTAAACTAGTATGTGCCAGAGTGCAGGTGAATGTGTCCCTGCTGGAGGGATAATTCGAGTTGTTTATATTTTGAATCTTTTGCTAAGCAAGAATGTAAAAATTGAAAGGCATTAATTTGCTATTAGTTAAGAGGAATCATGTGGTGCTGTTTGCTAAGGAAAAACACATCGATTTGGAAAGCTTTTGAAGAGTATTTTTCAGATGACTTGGCAAGGGTTGAATGGAAGAACAATTTCTCCTTGAGAAAGCAACAAGTTTTAAACAGTTAGGAAATCGATTACCTTAGTGTAAAGGTTTTAGTTTGAAAGTGCCAGAGCAGCAATGGTTGGTTCGAAACTTGAAAGGCTTATCTTGAGCTAAGAACATTTTCAAATTCAGTTGTGTGAATAAATCAAGGAACAGGCCACCAAGCTCTCAAGGCAAGGTATTCAAAGAAACAGTTGCCAAATCACAGATGTAACAGAAAAGAGAAATCTCTTTGGTGTTTGAGGACTATAAAGCAATCCCACATGGGATTTTGATGTGCCATGCATTTCTAGAACTTTCAGATATCGTTACATGTAAATGACTTGATTTGTTCTATAAACCTTTGTTTTACTGTCGAAGTAAAATCTGCAGTATTGCATGCTTAAGTTTCAGTGAAAGACTTTGTTAGATTAAAAAGAACAAAATATGAACTATTAAAGCAGATTTTAGAGGAAGATCTAACTTTCACGGTAATAGTACCAGCTGGGATCATAACATACCTTACTTTCCATTACTGTTTTCTTTTCTGTACTCTTTTTCCAATGCAAGATTTATTTCCAATTCTCCTTTATCTCTCCAATTCTCTTTTCATTTCATTCTCTTCGTTTTCTAGTTTTCTTCCAATTTTAAAGTCTACAGTTCTCTCTTTTCCTTCAAGAAAAGTCATTTTCTTTTCTTAAGTTCATAAGATATAAGGGCAGAATTAGGTCATTCGGTCCATCAAATACTCCTCCACCATTCAATCATGGCTGATATGCTCATCAACCTCATTTTCCTGCCTTCTTCCCATAAACCTTCAACCCATTACCAATTAAAAATGTGTCTAACTCCTCATTAAATTTACTGACTATCCCAGCATCCACAGCACTTTGGGGTAGTGAATTCCATAGATTCACAACCCTTTGACAGTAGTAATAGTTTACTCTGTTTTAAATTTGTTACCCATCATCCTAAGATTATGACCTCTCATCCTGAAATGCCCCACGAGAAGAAGCATCCACTGCATATCTATTTTATCTATACGTTTTATCATCTGGAATACTTCAATTTGATCTCCCTTCATTCTTCTAAATTCCAGAGAGTATAGGCCTAAACTATTCAATCTGTCTTCGTATGACAACCCCTCATCCTAGAATCAATCTAGTATACCTCCGCTGAACTGCCTCCAATGCCACTACATCTTTCCTCAAACACGGGGACCAAAACTGTGCACAATACTCCAGTTGCGGTCTTTTGTTTCCGTGTTTTAGCTAATGCTACCTCAAATCTGATTTTAAGGCTTCCCACCCAATTCTAAATATTGTGTCATCAGCATCTCATTCTGAAAATCCTGCTTTTAATTCTATCTTCAAATTATCTGCCAACTCACTCAGCTTAACCTTATTGAATGATTTCTGATCCACTGGTATGTTTCCGACTCAGAGGAAAAAAAATTTAAACTCATTTTGAAAATCTGATCCGTGCAATAAAACTTCAGCACAGCGCACAATTTAATGTCCACTACCTCCACATAACTATTTCATGAAAAGAGGCAAAGTCCTTCTTAAATTCAATAAATTTAAAACCCAGGCAAGCACTCACTTATGATCCAGCTAATAGTGCTCCTTGACAAGTCAGATCCCAAAATAAAACTTGGTTTTAGAGACCATGTTCTTTAATTTTCAGTTAGTTAAAATGGATTAGTCACAGACACATATTCACATGAGGCTGAAGATTTTCTTTGTCAACTAAACAAAACTTTGGTGACACAAAATCAGAAACTAAATTACAAACACAATATCTAAATATAGAAGACAGGCAGTAAGATCTAAAACACAAAATAAAGTTTCACTTAATTTCCTGACACTCGTATAGAGAGACAATTCCAATGAAATTATACCCTCGACTCTGTTTCTGTTCAACTATTGACGTTCTATTGACTCCTGACAGTTTTTTTTTGCCATGACTGTGAAGACAATTCAATTAGATCTTTCCAAAACTGCTGATACAATTGTTTCACAAATCAGAACTTTTCTCAGTTCTAATAATCTGCAAGTTTCTAACCAAGCGCTCTTTGCTCAAAATGGTACAGAAACTGAACACTTATTCCCAGAACTGCCGACAGTCTCTCTTTTAGGAGAGAAGCAAAACCCGCTTCTGAACTCAACACTGATATTTTCTGAATTGAATCAAAAAACAAAACATTGTTGATACAAGATTACTCTGAACTAAAAGTAAAGGGAATGACTTATATATGTTTACTTTACCCATCAAACTCAACAGCATAAATATATTTCCATTAACATCATAAACATTGGATTTTAAATCACAGTTCAGGGAGGATTATTTGTCATTGAAATGAAAAGGAAACCATTCATAGA
This sequence comes from Ginglymostoma cirratum, assembly GCA_024137785.1. Lineage (NCBI taxonomy): Eukaryota > Metazoa > Chordata > Chondrichthyes > Orectolobiformes > Ginglymostomatidae > Ginglymostoma > Ginglymostoma cirratum. The sequence goes on from JAHRHZ010000144.1 coordinate 71,205,605, forward strand.
AGTAATCAACACCCAGCCATAAAATAAATCCGCATCCCAAAAATGATATTAATACATACATTTTACATCTTACATCACAATATAGTTAAATCATAGAAGGTTTCGGGAGAAAAAAAGGTTGAATTTAGTTCATACCAAAACACAGCTCTTAGAAACTCCAAGAAAGATTTATGTACAAGTTACACTAATGTAGGTAGTGACAATTATTGAAGGACAATTGACAACATTGACTACGGACAGGTTGCAATAGTGTTTAATAAATCTAATCTTATTTGTTGGAGGCAAACCTACAATTTCAATCCATGTTGTATTATGTCTCATAGCTAGTGCTGTATGTCAGCATAACCTTAAGAGACAGGCACATGGTTCATTACTGACTTTTAGTCTCTGACCCCAAGGTATAAAGTTTTCACACTCCATCTTAACTTGGGCCACTTCAAGAATGATATACTGAGGAATCCTCAGTATATCTCTTGTTTTTGTTAATATAACATTTTGCAATTCTTTGTCATATGCTACACGCACAAAGAACTGAATCTTTTATGAAAACTCTCCACAAAGGTTTATAAGAATAAAATTTCTGGTAATAAAGATTATTGTGCAAATGTTAAAGCACAAATATCATGAAGAACTGATTCCGAACACCCTCAAGACTGAAATAATATGTTTGTTGGAACTTGAGTCCAAGATGCTGAACTTGATGGTTATCAGGTATATGGCCTGACGGTAAACCTGAGCAAAGAGATGAGGGAAATAATCAGCATGGTATGAACAAGCTGTGGTTAATAATGATTGACAACATCAATGTTATCAAGGCAGGAGGAACATTACTGCTTCATATTCCTATATTTAAAAAAGAAGATTTATTTACTTCTTTATTTGCAGATTATTGGATTAGTTGTTTCAAGGCCCAGTCAACATGGTCTGGTGAGATTAAATTTAACAAAATCATATTTTTATTTACACTATAGACCTAAATTTCACTTCAGCAAGATATACAGGATGAAGTAGTGACTGACTGACATAATTTTGGTCAGTTGCACACAACATTTGTCCTTTGAGAACGTTTGCGATACTAGAATCCCTACAGTGTGGAAACAGGCCCCTTGGCCCAACAAGTCCACACCGAACCTCAGAGCATCCCACCTAGACCTACTCCCCCAACAACCCACCTAACCTACACCTCCCTGAGCACTACAAGAAATTTAGCATGGCCAATCCACCTAAGCTGCACATCTTTGGACTGTGGGAGGAAACCCACACAGACACGGGGAGAACGTTCAAACTCCACACAGGCAGACGCCCGAGGCTGTAATCAAACCCGGGTCCCTAGTGCTGTGAGGCAGCAGTGCTAACCACTGAGCCACCGTGCCGCCCTAGGAGATAAGTCAGTCCAGGGAGGATGGAAAGGTCAAGGGGGCGGGATGAGGTTGGTATGTAGGAGATGGGGATGGGGCTTGAGATGGGAGGAGGGGATAGGTGCGAGGAAGGACAGGTTAGGGAGATGGGGATGAGCTAGGCTGGTTTTGGGATGCGGTAGGGGGAGAGGAGATTTTGGCGCTTGTGAAATCCACATTGATGCCATTGGGCTGCAGGGTTCCCAGGCTGAATATGAGTTGCTTTACCTGCAACCTTTGGGTAGCATCATTGTGGCACTGCAGGAGGTCCAGGATGGACATGTCGTCTGAGGAATGGGAGGGGGAGTTGTGTACACATCACTCCAAATAATACATAAATAATATTTCCATAGCAACAACATTGCTGTAAAAGTCTTCCAATAAATCAGCATACTGGATCAATCAGAACCTTTAGAAACAAAATAAGTATTATTCTTGGCTCGAGATGACAAGGTGTGGAGCTGGATGAACACAGCAGGCCAAGCAGCATCAGAGGAGCAGGAAAGCTGACGTTTCGGGCCTAGACCCTTCTTCAGAAATGGGGGAGGGGAAGGGGGTTCTGAAATAAATAGAGAGAGGGGGGAGGCGGATAGAAGATGGATAGAGGCGAAGAAAGGTGGAGAGGAGACAGACAAGTCAAAGAGGTTGGGATGGAACCAGTAAAAGTGAGTGTAGGTGGCGAAATAAGGAGGAGATAGGTCAATACAGGGAGGATGGACAGGTCAGGGGAACGGGATGAGGTTAGTACGTAGGAGATGGGGGTGGGGCTTGAGGTGGGAGGAGGGGATAGGTGGGAGGAAGGACAGGTTAGGGAGGTGGGGATGAGCGAGGCTGGTTTTGGGATGCGGTAGGGGGAGAGGAGATTTTGAAGCTTGTGAAATCCACATTGATGCCATTGGGCTGCAGGGTTCCCAAGCGGAATATGAGTTGCTTTACCTGCAACCTTTGGGTAGCATCATTGTGGCACTGCAGGAGATCCAGGATGGACATGTCGTCTGAGGAATGGGAGGGGGAGTTGAAATGGTTTGCGACTGGGAGGTGCAGTTGCTTAGTGCAAACCGAGCATAGGTGTTCTGCAAAGCAATCCCCAAGCCTCCGCTTGGTTTCCCCGATGTAGAGGAGTCCACAACGGGAACAGCGGATGCAGTATACCACATTAGCAGATGTGCAGGTGAACATCTGCTTGATGTGGAAAGTCTTCTTGGAGCCTGGGATGGGGGTGAGGTGGGGAGGTATAGGGGCAGGTGTCGCACTTCCTCCGGTTGCAGGGAAAAGTGCTGGGTGTGTTGGGGCTGGAGGGGAGTGTGGTGCAGACTAGGGAGTCATGGAGAGAATGGTCCATCCGGAAAGCAGATAAGGGTGGGGAGGGAAAAATGTCTTTGGTGGTGGGGTCGGATTGCAGATGGCGGAAGTGTCGGAGGATGATGCTTTGGATCCGGAGGTTGGTGGGGTGGTACGTGAGGACGAGGGGGATTCTGTTTTGGTTGTTATTGCGGGGAGGGGGTACAAGGGATGAGTATTCTTGGCTATGTGTATTGTAAAGTAGTTGTGAGTTAAAAGACTGTAATGTGAATTTATGGTGTGTAAACAAAATTAAATATTTTTCACATAAATGGTTGAAATGAATTCAAATGGAGGTCTTAAAATGAACAACATATAAACATTTTAGTAATTGCTAAGAATCATTGAGGACAATTTTCAAAACACCTTGAATATCTTGATATTTTGAAAATATGAATATCTTGAATGTGTTGCCAAGCAACATATTGTTTCAATAGAGATAGCAAGAACTGCAGATACTGGAGTCAGAGTCAATACAGTGTGGAGCTGGAGGAACACAGCAGGTCAGGCAACACCAGAGGAGCAGGAGAGTTGTTGTTTCAGGCCTAGACCCTTCATCAGGACTTGTTCCAACCTCTAAAACACTGGAAATTCAACTGCACTTGATAAATATTTGTAAACAGTAAAATGCAATGAATACTAGCAGTCATGAAACTGAAGTCTCACAATATTATATCAGAAATATAGGAGGTAAATTGAACTTTTTAAAACATTGTACACAGATTATTCAACATTATTGTGTAAACATATCCCTTCAACAGTGAAGTACTGAAATAATTGACACAATGAGCATGATTATGCATTTGCCAATGCAGAATCAGATAAGTGTGTGATAAACAAATTGTCACAACCTTTACAAGCTCCCTCTTTAAAAAGCAGCAATAATCAAGATTAACACAGTCATGCTATCCTTCTTTGGACCCAAAGTCTCAATACTTTTGAAACATTTATATTCTCCTCCAAATTTCCCAGAGACAACAAAATTATGTTACTCATCATCTCACTTAAAACCCCTCAACAATAGCAATGGTTGCTCTATATTTTCTATCCATACTTTTGAAATGCTGTATTTCAAGTAAAAAGCAACACAACACAAACGTCCAAATTCTTCCAAAGGGAGAAGTTATTTCGCTTTACCTGACACTTTCCCTTAGCATCTAATCCAGAACACTTGAAACCTCTCCACACAAGAATTAACACCAATCACAAATCTATGGCATAGATTCGAACTAGTGGGCAGCTCACTGGTGCGGCCTGTTAGCTGGCGAAAACAACATACCCATACCAACCAACAGATGACAAACAAGTTGTTGATGCAGCTTGCTGGTTCCAGACTGGGCAACACTTCACTGGAAGAAGGTCTAGATGGCAAGAGAACCATCACTGCAGTTTGGGTTTGGGGTGTGTGAAGGGAGGTGGTACAAGAAGTCTCAGATGTTTCCAATGTTCAATATTCATACCAAACTTAGGCACACTGTTGTTCCAAGTGACTGAACTTTTGCACTTCACATTTTGCAGGGCAGACAGACAAAATGAAATTGGGTCTCAAATATGTGATAGGTTGATGATTAATATATTTTAATGAAACTCTCTTCTCATTTATGCAAGCACCCAAACCTCTAAAATAAAGTAAAAATCAAGGACTTGCAGATGCTGGGAACCGGAAACAAAAATAGAAATTGCTGGGGAAACTCAGTAGGCCTAGCAGCATCAGTGGAGAGAAAGCAGAGTCAACATTTCAGATCAAGTGAATCTCCTTCAGTTGATCTCAAACATTCACTCTGCTTCATTTACCCAGATGCTGCCAAACTTGCTGAGTTTCTCCAACAATTTCTGTTTTTGCTTCTAAAATAAAGCCTTGGCAAAAATAGTGGCATATCTGCTCCATCCATTTCATCTTGTTACTGTTCTTTTTCAGGTCAGGTGGAAGAATTAAAATGTTTCCCACAGTCCATTTGGCAAGTAGTGCATTTTCCATTTAGTTAACGTCTTAAAGTGCATTTTTTTCAACCAAGTTAGAAACAAGTGGGTTCGAACTCCATGCTTTTCAAGATGGTTTGCGTCAGAATGCTAATTACAGCTCAGTTATACGAATGGAAACAGTGTGAATTAATCATTTGTACACCCTGCCTATGTTCCTCAGCTTATTGCAACATTTTTATGCCTTTATTTTTGCCTACATGTCAATTTAGATCATGCAACATCTGTGATTTCAGATGCCTTGTTAATCATTTAACTCTGAAATGTATTAACAGCTCTGTAACTGAATCTTGAGGCTATACGTTATTTGAAACATTGA
>JAHRHZ010000144.1:71215641-71239265 GCA_024137785.1 Ginglymostoma cirratum
GCCTGCTGTGTTCATCCAGCCCCACGCCTTGTTATCTTGGATTCTCCAGCATCTGCAGTACCTTTTATCTCTGATACTTTCCCACCTAGCTTGCTATTGTCTGTGAATTTAGCAACCATGCCTTTGTCATTTCATGCAAGTCGTTGGCATAAAAAGACATAAAAAGCTAATTCTGCAGAACAGTTTGCTGTGAACTCCACTCACCATATCCTGCAAATCAAAAATGTACAAAAACAGGCTCCCCTTAAGATTGGCAGTGCATATTATTCCTTCAACTGACTCCAACAAAATTTGTTAAACGTAATTTCCTTTTGATAAAACCTTGATGACTTTTCTTGATTATCTGGAGATCATCTGAGTGCCCAACCATACAAAACACATGATTGACAATTTTAACTTCTTCCCCATGATAGACATTAGGTTAAATGATCTACAGTTTCCTGTTTTCTGCGTCCCTCCCTTCTGGCAAAGGAGGTTTATATTTGCTGCTTTCCAGTCTGATAAAAGCAACCAGAAGAGCTGCCAGATTACAGAATTTTTAACAAACTTTTCTTTCTCATGCTAATGGCACTGGAGATATCACTATCCCTGTGCTGTAACCCAGTTCAATTGACTGAGCAAGTATCAAGCACAAAGCCTGTGGCATTCTGGTCTTGAAAAGCAAGGTCCAGGCTGTCAACTGCTGCTGTATTTTGGAAGAGCCTCTAATGGTTAGATTGGATAGCTCCTCCAAAATTGGGCACAGGGGTTATCGTGATCCATTTCATCACCTACTCAACAGATGTGATGCAGATGACAAGGAAACTTCATTCTGTGTCTTAATTTTCATGATTCCAAAGTTGAATGTGTCACTGAGTGACTGAATCTGTTTTACAAAAAAGGAGCCAGGATACTTGTTCCACTTAAGGTACAGTGTAATACTTAAAATCTGATGACACTACTGAATGCGGGGATGGGAGTTGGGGGTGGATGCATTCTGATCGTAGCAGCAGAAGAAGCTGCTTGCTCAACCCTCTGGAAGACCCTAAAATGGGGAAATAGACTTGAGAATTTTGCCCCCAGAATTTCAGATGAAATGTTGGAGTTACTGCTGCAGATGGTTAACTGGAAGAGAGAGAGAGAGAGAGAGAGAGATTCCCATACCTCAAGGGGCCTGAGACCGGTGTAAATGGCAAAGGCCGTCAATCCTACAAGGCTGCTACTGAGGACAGGGACGTAGTGCCACAGAATGTTTAATGACATCAAACAAGTGGTCAATCTCAGTGAATCCTTCTCTTTTATCTTGTAATCAGACATGATAAGCTGTAGGTGGCCTCATCATTTTCCTCACATCATCCCATGCAGTGATGGTTGAGGTTGAAGATGGAGTGGGAAAAGTCAGACTGAGGTTTGTGGCTTGCTGAGAGAACACAAACTGTCCACTCCCATTTAACAGCATCCATTGGTCTTGCATATTACAGCACTAAGTACGGATCCAGGATACATTTAAATGAGTGGAGGCTTTCTACATTAACCAGCAAACTGGAGAATTAATTCCAGAGACCCAATATGCTGTGGGCCAAAGTATTTTCTCTCCTAGCCCCTCCATTTTTTCTGTCAATCACTTTAAACCTGTGGTCTCTGGTAAGGAGAAATAAGTCTTCCCTGTTCACTCCTCCCATTATTTCACACATGTCCATTAAGTCACTCCTCCAACTCCTCTCTTCCAAGGAAAATAGCACCAATCTATCCATTTTCCCTGATTCCTGCAATTTCCAAGCCTTGACTACATTCTTGTAAATCTCATCTGTACCCAGGAAAAGCTTATCTTTTCTGCAATACAATCACAAGAATTTCACACAAAACTCGAGATGTTGCCTAACCCGTGTCTAATATAGCTCCAGAACTACATCTTGTATATAATATTTCAGCCATAAAAGAAAGCATGTTATACACTTTACCACCTTAATTGCTTGCACGCCATCTTCAAGGAAATGTTGGAGATGCATTTCAAAGTGTCTCACTACCTCCACCTCTCTCTATCTTTCAATCCAAAGTGTATTTCTCTGCTTTTTTTTTTTGCCCTCCCCAAGTTCCTAACCTAATACTTTTCTGGGGTGAATTCTCTTTGTCACTTTCCACACTATCCGACAACTGATACCTTCCTACAATCGGCTGCCATCCTATTCATTATCAGCAGCTGGTCAATTCTGGTTAGATGCTAATTTCTCAATCATGCCTCCTAATTTTAAGTCTAAACCATTATTATCTACCTAAAATAGCAATGGGGCCAACAATGTACCTTATGGAATATTAGTAGAAACTATTTTTCCTTCACAAAACTATTTAGCAAACATTAACTTTTATTTGTAGTCATTGAGCCAATCTTAGACCCAACTGTCAGCATTCAGGGTGGTGGGTTGACTAATGGGCATTGTTTGGGAAGTACCAGGGAGATGGCAAAATTCAGAAGATGGGAACAGGGAAAAGGAAGTGAGGAAAGGCTCAAGTGTTGACAGTGAACAAAGAAATGTTCACTTTCCATTGGGCAAGAGATAAGGGAAGGGTTAACTGGTATGTATGTGAATGCACAAAAGTATTCACGTATAGTAGATATGTAGAAAAAGCTCTAAGGGGAATGACATCATAGCATTGACAGAAAGGTGGCTCAAGCCAGAACAGGATACTTAACATTCTGGGTTATAAGGCTTTTATAGTAGAAACAGAGAGGGTGAAAAGGGAGGAGGCATAGCAGCCTTGGTCAAACATAGAATAATTGCCCTTGAATGAGAGATCCTGAATAAGAATCTGTATGGTTGGAGGCAGAAGCAGGAAGGGAGCAGTGACCCTGCCAGGGTTTTATTATAGACCTTCAAATAGAGGGGAGGAAATAGAAGAGACCATTTGTAGGCAGATTATGGAAGTCTACAGGATAATTTGGGTTGTGAAAGGTGGTGATTTCAATGACCTGAGGGTGGACTGGTCGAGTGTGGGACATGGAAGGGAAGAAATTCCTGCAATGTGTGCAGGAGAACTTTCTGGAATGATCTGTTTTTAGTCCTACCTTGGAGGGATCTGTGCTGGATGAGGCAGGCCATTGGAAAACGTCGGAGAAGGGAAGCATTTGGGAAATAGCCAACATAATATCAGGTTCAATATTAAGTTGGAAAAGGATAAAAATCAGTCAACGATTAAGATTCCAGGATGGTTAAAAAGGACAGATTTTAAAACAGTCTACAAGTTGAACTGGAGCAGGTTGATTGGAAATGCATTTTGGTCGATAAATCAGTGGATGAAAAATGGGAGAATTTCAAAGGAGAGATGAACATGTTGCAAGCTAAATACAGAACATGAGAAATAAATATGGGGTATCAATGGCTTTAGTATCTAGATGACCAAGGATATTGAGGTGAAAATAGATGAAGAGAAAAGGTACCATTGATACATGCTGGAATAATATTATCGATCAGGAAGGGTATTTTAAATGCTGGAGAGTGGTTTAGGCTAGAATAAAGAAGGGTAAGAGGGAACATGAGGAAAGGATGGCAGGCTGAACTGAAACAAATAGTAACAATGTGCTTCAAATAAATTCATAGTAAGAGGTTAGTGAGGGATAGAGTGGTGCCAATAAGGAACAAGCAGGGAAAGCTGTTCACGAAAGCAAAAGATATGGCAGAACTACTAAATGAAAAAAAAATTCTGTCCAAATTAGAAAATGGCCTAGATAAAAATGTGGGTGTCAAGTGACTGAGCAATGTAGTGACAGAAAAAGTACGAAAACCTTTGGCAGCACTCCAGGCACAGAAGCTACTAGGCACAGAGGGGATACATCCTGGATTGATGAGAGAGAGGTAAAGGAGCAAATTGCAGAGCTGTTGATAGAAATTTTCTTGGCCTCTCTGCGCACAGGATTAGTCTGAGGGACTGGAGGATTACAAATGTGATGACTACCCCTTTCTTAAAGTATTAAACTGGAAACTACAGGCAGTTAGGGATGGATAAAAAATACTGGTGTAGCCAGTGACACCCACCTCCCACGAATGAATTGTTAAAAAAAAAACTCACTTGTTATGATTTGAAATACACTACCTAAGAAAGTGATGGAGGCTGATTCCACATGAAGTTTCAAAAGAGACTTGATATACATTTCAAACTGATTAATTTCGAGGGCCACAGAGATAGGGCTGGAGAATGGGGCTAGCTGGGTAGTTCTTTTGGGAACCAGTCCAGACAGGATGGTCAAATGGCCTCCTACTAACTGTACATTGTATGCCTCTATTCTCCTATTTACTGTGTGTCTTAATAGGCTGCCATTTGAGACTACGTCAAATGCTTTATTGAGTTCCTCTCGACAACTTTCACTCCACAACCTTCATCATTCCTATTTGTTACTTCCTTAAAAATTCAGTTAAATTAATTAGAAAAACTTTCTCTTAATAAAATCATTCTGACTCTCCTTGAATAATCCATGCCTCTTCAAGTAACAGTTAATTCTCGGTCTCAATGCTGACACCAGCAATTTGTCCAAATTCAGGTTTACCAATCTATAAACATTTGGCCGACCCTTTGCCCCTTTTTAACAATGGTACAAAGTTTGCAGATCTCCAATCCTCTCACAGCTCATCAGTGATGCGTAAGAATTTTTAAATGATCTACGGACCATTCACAATATCGTACCTGTCCTCTTTTAATAGCCTTCGATAAAATTCATAGACCCCTGGTGATGTATCCGCCTTCAAGGAGGTCATTCCCTGCAGAACATTCCTTCTCATTATGCTTATTTTATCCAACATTTCACACATTTTCTAACTAGAATGCTTGCCAAACTCACTGTTCTTTGCGATGATAGAGGCACAATACTAACTCAGAACCCTGCCCACAACTTCTACATCCATGTGCAATTTACCATGTACATCTCTGATTGACACAATCCTTTCCTCAGTCAGTCAGTCATTCTTGCTCTTAAATATACTGACAAAACATAGTTGAATCTTTCTTAATTTTAACAGACAATTTTTTTGCATCTTCCTTTTGCTTTTTTTCAAATTTCCTTTTCTACTTCACTTTTGTACTTGTGATGCTTTAAGTTTCCCAGAGTAAGTTTCCTTTTTGTAAGATTGTCATAAGCTTTTGGTTTATCTTGTCCTGTCCACTTTTGCTTAACCAGAGGTCTCGAGGTTTGGCAGTACTATCCTATTTACTTTGTGGAGATTTATCTGCAGTTTGTCCACAGAATCTTGCTTCTGAATGTCTCAATGATTTTGCGCCAAATTTCTTTCAAACACCTGGAATAAGTTCACTAAATGTTAGATCTTCACGAAATTTTCTAAGGTTTTCCTTCCCCCAATTTAACATTTTTATTCCTCTTCTACTTCTGTCCCTTTCCATTATGACGTTAAATCTGAAATGTGATACTATTTCCAAAATATTCACTCTCTGCTATTTCCTCCACTTTCCTGGCTTTGTTTCCCAAGATTAAATCTACAGTTTCATCCTCTGTCATTGAGCTGGTTATACATTGGCTAAACAAATGTGATCTTGAATACAATTCAAGAATATCATGCCCTCTGTGCCTTTCATGCTATTAGTACTCCAGTTAATACTTGGGAGTCATTGAAGTCAAGAATTATTGCCCTATTGTTTTTGGATTCAGACATTTGCCTAAATGCTTGTGCTCTAACTCCTTCCCGTTATTTATATTATAAGTAACAACTTATAATGTAGTTGCCCCTTCTTAAATCTTCAGCTCAACCCATCTGTCTTCATTTGATGTTTCATTTAATATTATGTTAACCCTCCTGACAGCTGTGGTCGACTCTTTGACCAATAGTGCTACAGTCTACCTCTTAGCTACATTCTGCCTAAACAACCCTTCAGATCCAGGGATGTTAAATTGCCATACCTACCCCTCTTTTACCAGGTTTCCGTCATAACAATTTTATCATGTTGCCATGTATCCATCTGTGCCCTCTGCAAGGCAGACTGAGAGTCAGAAGCCTGTACAGTGAGGATTCTGCCATGTATTCCAGGCAGAACTGTTGCTTAACAACATTCTGTGCGACAACATGCTTCTCATTTCATATGTGTTGATCATACGTGGTGGCATTGCAGACCAAGTCATCCATTAAAATGTGGAGTAGGTAGGTCTTCCATACCATGCATCCAGCTTTGGGTTCAATGAAGTGACTTGAAAATTGCCAACATAGTGAACTAGATGAACCCAGGACGAGGCCATCATAGCTGTTGTCAGGATAGCAGGCATTGTCTTTATAGCTAGGTGTTGTGCACTAACTGCATTTTATGCTGAGTGTACAGTACAACTGACTCTGCAATGACGACTGCAGGTCGTCGAAGGTACCTCCAAAAGTGGGATGTCCACAGTTCTAGCCAAGTCATAAGTGCATCCCTCCTGCTTCTCTCAAATTGGAGAAAAGGCAACAAAATTCCCAATTGTGGCGTGTAGAACATTTGTGACGCACATAACTATAGAACACACTGCTCTTTGTTTATGTAAGGGTGATAGGATTACTTCTTGAAGACACAAAGGAGTAAGGGTCTCCTTATAAGAGTCGCCTTCATCCTTTTGAAAGCAGTTTCCCTGTGATCCAGCACCATTTCCAATAGAGACAGTGTTTTCCCAACTTTTCAGAACTCTCCCAGTTAATCCAGAGTGTGTATGTGTGTGCAGTCCTTCCTGCAGCTGAACAAGTTTTAAAGGAAGGGCGAGGTCGCATTCGTATTTGTGTTATGTGTTGACTAATGTCACAATCTACTCACGCAGCATACGTTCAGTGCACAAGCATAATAAGCATAGTATACTTTTCTCGACTCATAGCAATCAGCATGGGTTACATCAGAAGTGTGCAGGATAACCCTCACTACCATATTTCACCTCAGCTGGCATCTGTGGTAATGAAACTATCAGCGTTAATGGTGACAAAATTTGCAGTCTCTACTGTTTCAAATTAATGGTATTAAGAGGTCTTTTTATAATGCAATGGAGGTAAATGGTTGCAGATCTACGTAAATTTAAACAGAGTATTTGTTCAAGGAAATTAGAACTGACAAGCTGTTAAGTAAGATGGCCTATATAAAAATAAAAGCTAATTAAAATAAGGTCAAACAATACAGCTCAAATATAGACGTATGATATACTTGTAGTTACTTTAAAGACTTTAAACTCAATAAAGCCAACTAAAAGAACTCATACACTAGTGTCTGTTCAAGTATTAATTACAACAGAGTGACAAACCAGCACTCAATAAATCCTTATAATTGCAAAGTCTGCTTGAGCCAACATGCAAAAATTGGCATGCAGTTTTCACATGCAAGTTAAAGTCAAGTTCAGTTTAATTTATTTGAACAGATGACTCACTTTCCAGATATTTCATTAAAAAGTCAAGTTAATGGAACTCATTTGAGTGATAATTGATGTGTCTGAACATGCAACCGTAAAATTCAGGATAAGTAACTTAACAGAAAATGGAATCAACCTATATCAATTTTGCAAGCTTATATTATGTATGACTGTGTTTATTATTGCTATTTGATTTCAATAGTCTGTATGAGTTATTGGTTGCTCCAAAACAAGACTGCAAGTTGAGAAGGATCATGTTACCATCTGAAGAGTTATTTGATAATTGATTCATTGAAAGATCATCAAGGTGAGATATGAACAAGTGAATCAATTCGTCAGTATTGACAATTAAAAAAAAAACAAGGATTATACAATTAGGATTATTTCAGTATGGAAAGCAATGATCATTTCAAAATGCAGATCTCCTGAATTTATAAAATAGAAAGCAAAGCCTACTTCACCCTGCAGTTTGTATTAAAATCAATGGATCAAATGTTGTCAGGTTAAGTTCATTGAGTTCTCAATCGTTTACTTCAAATTTATAGTGCTGTATAAAAGGTAGGGGACTGGGTGGTATAAATTCTCTTTCTTAATTGTGGAATGGTATATTTATTCTTTAATGTCATCCTACACTTACTTTTGCATGTTTGTGGCAAGATGCAGTGACAACGGGAAGTGGGAATCCGAAGTTTTGTCATGATGTCCAGGCAAAAGCAGACAAAGGAGTGTCATTCAAGACAAGGTATGGTAAAACAGCTACTGTGGGATAGCCAGAAAAGCAATGGGAAAATGAAATCAATTTGGTTAGAAATCAACAACTAAATTAACTGACATCTATGAATGCTCATTAGCTGGAGATGAACAGCTAGTCAAACAGTGGCTTGGCATGAGATAATATGGTGAACAATGAGAGATCTCAACACATTCGAGATAACGTGCACACAAAACAGCGATGACCTTGACAGGAATTAAAAGGTGCTGCAGATATAAGTTGTGACACTGTTCACATTATTTGCATTGTGCTTGCTGAACAGCTGTGTAAACTCAAGGCAAATAAGTTTTAAATAAAATGGTTCTGAGGATATTTAAGCAAGGAAAGGAGGAAATTGCAGGATTTCTGGAATTCAGAAATGTATGAACACTGAATAACTGAGAAAGATGGATGTTGCTCTATTTCTTTATATATAAAAGAATGATTCATTAAACCACAGACTAACTTTGAAGCCTGTTGTGGTTAACATTATGAAAATCCTTGTTCAAGTTAAGAAAAATGGAGCATCTAGATAGAAATAAAATGATAAAAGAAAAAGACAAATTGGACATATATTATTGTTGATTTAATTGCATTATCTGGAGATGACAGAAGAACATTGTAGGATAAGTCTACAGATGTGAACTATTTCAATGTTGGGACACCTTTGATGCAGTGTCTGTCAAAAAAAAACGGTATTGAAAGTAAAGTGGTTATCAGTGAACGTATTTAGCATTGGACACAACATTTTGGTAGATCGTCACCAGCAACAAGGGACATAATATTATGGCTTTTACCTCAATCATTCCATATAGTATTCTGTTATTCAAAGAACTACTGCATGAAGAAACATTTACCCTTTCACTTCACCCCTTTTAAATTAATAGATCCTTCACAACTCTATAACTTATCCATGAAAAACAGCTGAGAACCTGTTACACTATTGTAAATTTTAATTTCCCAGAAACAATACCTGCAAGAATAGGTAACAGTTATAATAGGCATAGCCTTACACAAGCCTGAACAATGTCAGTTATGGCAAGATTTGTGGCAGAACTGCTTAAGAGGTTGGAAGAGTCACCTCGTCATGTCGGGAGCAACTCACTGCATCTTTTACGTGGCTGCCAAATGGTGAAACAAGTCTTTCGTTTGGCGGTGTTGGGTTGCCAATTTTAAGTGGAAATGTACCTTGTTAAATGCCTCTTTAACAGAGAAACTCAACTCATTAATATCCAGCTTCCTATCTTGCCAAATACGCCAAACAAGCTCGACATTGAGAAATCTTGTCATGCAAATTGGAGCGGGTACTTGCCAAAATCAGCTCGCTGCTGGCTTTAAAGAACTTTCACGTTGTTCAGTAACAAAACATCTCCGGCATGATCTATTTCCACCAGCCACAGGTACCCATCATCCATGGGTTCTGGCTTGCAATAATTGTCAATCTCTCAGGCTCCTCTTGATAACTTTAAACTCCACTTCCAGGGGTCACTAGGCATGTATTATAGAATGCACCAACTACTAACATTGAAAGGCTGCTGCAGGAATAACCATGCAACTCTGATTAGACCTAGCTGCATCTCAGGGTTACTCACTTGCTCTGTCAACATTCAGACACTGAGAACCTATCTGATGCTCACATCATCTGTATCTTGCTATGCCATGACTACTCACGCATCAGCACTTAAGCCAGAGCCACCTAAGCCAGAGCCACCAGATTTTCAATACTACTGTTTTGATATACTCTTTAATACAGTTATACAGACAGTCTGCATCTCATCAGGGACCTGTCCATGGGGATGGGGGAGGTCACATTTATGAGTGGCACATCAAGAGGTCAATCTAACACTTACAGCATTCACCAGCGACTTGAACTGCAAACACACAGCATGGGTATTCGACCAGATGGCTGCCTTGGAAATTGGTGAGGTCTAATCCTCAGTCCAATCAAGAGGGATTCCATTACCAAATTGGTCACACCCACAGTTTGTGCCCAGTGCAGTGACTGTTTGGACCGGTCAAGTTCAGTTGCTGACTGCAATCTGAGGATTAGGCAGCACTCCTGCAGGGTCTTCATAACGAGATGTCATCAGGGAGCTACAAACACGGCAGTTGGGTTCTAGATTGTCACATCTAGGAGCTGCTAATTGAAAGCTGTCAGAAGTCTCTGGCAAATTTGATCTTTGATCATCCTTTGATCTTTGAGGGTGTAAGTGAAGACTGGCTAGGCAAAGCAGAGGCATGTCGAGAGATGGGACCCCAGAAGGTGTCAGAGGGAACTCACAAGTGTATGGGAATATGTAATACCTCGGTGTTACATGGTGGCTCGGTAATGAGCCGTGCTGCCTCACAGCACCAGGAACCCGGGTTCGATTACACACTCAGGTGACTGTCTCTGTGGAGTTTGTACGTTCTTCCTGTGTCTGCATGGATTTCCTTTGGGTGGTCCGGTGTCCTCCCACAGTCCAAAGATGTGCAGGTTAGGTGGATTGGCCATGCTAAATTGCCCATAGCGTCCAGGGATGTGTAGATTAGGTGGGTTGCAGGGTAATGGGTCTGGGTGGGATGTTCTAAGCGTCGGTGTGGACTTATTGTGCTGAAGGGCCTGTTTCCACACTGTAGGGATTCTCTGACCTATCAGAGGGAAGGAGTGTGATTGGCAGTGTCCGTCACTGTGACATCCACAGGAAGAGCATGGAACAGCAGGGTGGGCATTATTAACATTTAATGTTGGTACTTAGACAGCGGAAAGGGCAGTTGAAGACATAGCTCTTTGTGGTGGTTCTCCACTGGGGAGGATGGGTGGAAATCGGATTTTAGGGTAAAACAGGGTAAAAAGGTACAGTGAGGACATGGGGGTAGGCGGGTGGTGGTGATATCTAGTTACGAGGTGAATACCAGTGTTGACAGGGTAAAATAGTCACTGGTCATAATGCTTTGCTTGGCATTGTGACAGGTGAACTGCAGCCTCTATTGGTCTTCCTTGTGTTTGCTTTCACTGCCTATAATTAAATGTTTGGAGTTGTCCAACCACTGAACATCTATGTGATGTATCTTACTGGACAATGACAAGCCTGGGGTCTTCAACAAGCATTAGAGGCAAATGTAGCAGTGATTTAGAGAGGATGTTTAAACAGGATGTAACCAAGGACAGGTAAACTGTGTGGCCTGGCCATTAACACCAACTGAGGTGAGAGGCTGGGGTTGCATGAGCGATGGAGAGTGTCATCCATACTGTCTGCATGCAATAAGCAGTGTGGCTTTGTGGCTGCTGTGCCACTATGTTGGTGCTGAGGGGCTGTGGTGGACTCCCCCTTCTTGCCCAGGTGCCCTGTCATTGTTCAAAGGTGGCACAGGAAATGCCGGTCTTCAGTGGATATCCAGTGAGTGATGTTCTAGGAATGGAACCTTGTAAGATGGGGATACGGTTAGATTTGAGGGACACCAAAGTGATGTGGGAAGTAATTATCGAGGTGCATTTGGTCAGATGTAATGAGAAGTCTTGCTAGGTCGCAGAGTGAGAAATCTTCCAAAAATTTGACGCATTTGCACTTGGCCAAAAAAAACGATTCAGCCTCAAGTGTCACCAGGGGTCTGTTTGAGCAACTCTTTCGTAAATATTTTATAAAATAAAATTATCACTTCATGAACAAATAATTGAATACAAAGATATAAATATAAAGCTTCACGCAAGAAAAATAACCAACATTCTAAGCCAAAGCAAGACCTTTTAAGAATTAAAAACCTGTTTGGATTGTTACCTCATATGGTTTTTACTTGTTACAAGCTTATTCACTTGAAAAATTACCACACTGTGTCACAAGAGAAAAATTTTAAAACAGAAGATGGTACTTGGCAACTCCTTTGTTTAACATTCTTGTAAGTGAGGTGCAACTGGAATTCATAATCTGAAGATGTAACCGCAGTGCCTATTGAAAAACAAGGCATTGGGCTGCTAACTGAACAGAAGAAGCCAGAGGAGGATTCAAATGTACTTAAAAATCAACCTAGCAGGTGGCAGATTAAATTCCATGCAGTGAAATGCAAAGTAGTTTGCCCAGAACGTAAATAACAGCCCCTTCCCAGAATTTCAGTGGAAAGAAAGGAATGCATATGCAAAATTAAAGTAACTGGAGATCCGAATAATAATGAATTGAACATATTGAACTAATTCTTTGTGGCAATAAGCAAATCAAATCAAATTATTTCAGAGGCCCAAAACATTATATTAAACATTTATTTCCCTACAACTAATTTTCCTGTTAATATTATGTTAATTTTTAAAATTAAGTTCAAGCATTTACTGATTAAGTACTATGAACACAAGGAAAGATAGACTTTTGCCCTGCTGTCCAGAGGTGGCAGGGACTCTCAGTGGAAGACTGTCTAGCAGGCAATCTGCCTTTTTCCCAAAAGGAATTTAACACGGAGGGTGTTAGGCACACAGGAACATCAATAGGCCATTCAGACTGTCGAACCTCCCTGCCATTCAATACGATCACAGCTGATCAAACACTTCATAGGAGAAAATTCAATGCTTTGTACTCACACCCAAACCCTTTATACCACCGGTAGCTGAATCTATCAATTTCTACTTTAGACATGCTTAAAGACTGATCCTTCACAGCACTCTGTGGTACAAAATTCCAAAGATTATTCTTTTAGCGAAAATTTTCTCCTCATCCCACAGCCTAGTGGCATACCCCCTGATTTTTAAATGGTGTCCCCTTGTTCTAAAGTCCACAAGCAGGGGGAGTATCTTGCTTGCATCTGTTTTATTCATCCCTTTAAGTCTTTTGTAGGTATCACTCAAATTAATTTTTCAAAGCTCTACAGAATACAATCTTAGTTTGCCCAATTTCTCTTCACAGGACAGTCCCATCACCCTGAGAACATGTCTCATTAACTCCCGTTGCACCCCCTCAATGGCAATAATATATTTTTCCTGCAACAAGAAGACCAAGATCACACAGAGTGCACCAAATGTGGTTGAACCAAGCTCCTACATAATTGAAGAAAGACTTCACTCCTCCAAGCACACAAATCAACTTGCAACAAACAACAGTATTCCATTAGCCCTCAGTGACTTATCAATAAGGAACCTAGGTCCTTTTGTAGATCTACACCTTTGAATCTCTTAACAATTAAGAAATACTTGGCACATCTGTTTCTCTTAACAAAATAGGTAACCACACAATTTTGATATTCCATCTGCCTATCTGCCCGTGATCTAGCCCATTCACTAAGCCTGTCCAAATCACCCTGAAGTCACCTCAGGCTTTCCTCACAACATTTGTTGTCACTTATCTTTGCATCATCTACAAATTTGAAAATATTACATTTGGCCGCAACATTCAAACCATTGATAGGTATTGAGAAGAACTGGGAACCAGGTTGATCCTTGCACTAACCCTCTAAAATTACAAAGAGAGAAGCTTTTTCTTTTACTTGCACAGTATATTCCACAAGTATTGCCTTCCAGTTCTGTATATTTTAGGACTAAATCATTCTGGATATTGAATAAACCTTATTTTAGTCAACCTCCTCCTTCTCACTCACTACAAATCCATTTCTTCCTTCTGTTTGCCCCCTCCATTCTTTCAGAGACACTTAGTAACCATTTGAATGGCTTTGTACCTGACTAATTGATTGATTTATTGTTGTCACATGTACTGAGATACAGTGAAATGTATTGTTTTGCGCACCTTACTGGCAGATTGTACCACACAAAGTGCATCAGGTAGCGGAACAGAGTGCAGAATACAGTGCTCCAGCTTCAGAGAAGTTGTAGAAAGAGAGATCAGAATTAATGCTTGAGATGTCCATTCAAAATTCTGGGAAGAACCTGTTATTAAAATTATTCATAAGGATATTCAAATGTTTAGATCTTCTGCCTGACGGCACAGGATGGAAGAGAGTATAACTGGGATGAGAGGGGTCTTTGATTATTGTTGGTTGCTTTCCCAAGGCAACGGGAAGTGTAGATGGAGTCAAGAGATGGAAGGTTGGTTTGCATGATGGACTGGGCTGCATTCAAGAGTTTATTTTCTTGTAGTCTTGGGAAGAGCAATTGCCAAACCACATTGTGATGCATCCAGATAGGATGCTGTTTATCATGCATCTACGGAAATTGGTAAGAGATCTTGTGGACCTCTGGTGGCTCATACAGAACTTGCACATTGAACAGGACAAAGACAAGAAAAGACTGCAGGACTCTTCACAACAAAATGCCTGTGAATAGAGTGAAGATAAAAAGGACTGGTGTTTAGTTAAATCATAACACAGAATATTGTTTTCTTTGTTCTTTTAGCATAATGTACAAATTGCTTCATACTCGATATCTGAACTGAAAACAAAAATTTACAAATGACTAGCCAATTGTCCCACTTGCAGAAACTCTTGATGTAGTCTGATCTGGGGAGCTAAATGAACTCAGACCTGTGCTTCTTAGATGAGAGGCCAATTGGAAAATGACTTAAAAGAGAGGTCTCATGGCTTAGATGGTTGTGCCCCTGCCTCTAATTCATCAACTCTGGGTTTAAGTTCCACTTGAGCTCTGCCCGCCAACAAAGAAACAATCAGAATGAGTTCAATTGAACAATCAGTCTGCTAAGACTCTCCTTTATTCCCTCAAGGGGAGAAAAAGTGTATGAAAATTAAAAAAAAACAAACAGAGAGAGAATTCTGGGTTACTGGAGGTTGCTAAGGGACCAACCAGATATTTGTAATGTTGCAGTCTGTGAATAAATCTAAAACTGAGCAAAGATTGCCTTTTGATCGACTACTTCACCAACAGGTTGTGAGAAGTTCATTAGTACAGTGGTTACCATGCGTACTGTCTAAAATGCAGAGTGAGCAGTCAGCAAGGCATCTTCGAAATAATGCAACTTAAACTGCCTGGAGGAATAAGGCAGGTATGTGGAAACAGCACTATCTACAAGTCTTCCTCCAACACACTCACATGAAAGAAGATCTAACTTCCTTCGCTATTACTGGGTCAAACTCACAAAACACTTACATACTCCCACTCCCCTCCACCCACTGCACCCCCCCACCCCGACACCCACCCACCAAGAATGTATGCTCACACCATTGGACTGTAGTAGGTTGAGGTGACAACTTTCTACCTTTCTCTCAAGAACAATTGTAGGTCGGTAACAATCATGGGCCCTGCCACAGATGCTCAGATCCCAAATGTAAACCCATAGAGCTTGGATGAAATTGCACACATTTCCATGCAAGTCTACTAAAACACAGAGTAGCAGAGTGGTCAGTGGGAGAGTGGAGCAGAACTATATTTTTTTATTCATGGAATGTTGGAATCACTGGTTGGGCCAGAATTTAGTGTCCATCACCAGCAGCTCTTCAGAAACTGGTGAGCTGTCATCTTGAACTGCTGTAGGCCATTTGGTGTAGGTAGACTGACAACAGTTTTTGGGAGGGAGCTTGAGGATTTTATCTTAGCCAGAGTGAAGCAATGGCGATATGCTTCCAAGTCTAGATGGTGAATGGCTTGGAGGAGAACATGCAGTTGTTGGTGTCTCGGTGTACTTTCTGTTTTTGCAAACTACATAATAGTAGTCATAGGTTTGGGAAGTGCAAAGGAACCTGGTTACATTTCTGCAGTGCCTTGGTCTTGAAACAAGTGAATATTTGTGGATATAGTGTCAATCAAATGGGTTGCTTTGTCCCACATGGTGTCAAGCTTCATCTGTGTTGAAGTTGTACTCATCTAGGCAAGTGGAACCTATTCCATCACATTCCTGACTTGTGCTTTGTAGGTGATGGACAGGTTTTGGGAAGTCTGGAGGTGGGTTACTGCAGGATTCCTAACCTCCGATCTCCTCTTGTAGCCATTGTATTTATACAGCTAGTTCAATCAGTTTCTAGTCATGATAGCCTCCAGAGATGTTGACAGTTAAGGATTCAATAATGGTACTGCCATTGAAAGTCAAGGGGCTCTGGTTAGATTCACTTTCGATGGAAATGATCGTAGCCCGGCACTTGTGTGGCACAAATGTTACTTACCACTTCTCAGCTCACACCTGGGTAATGTCCACGCCTTGCTACATTTGGACATGGGCTAGTCCCATGGCATGCATTTTTCTCATACTGGGGGAGGCAATGAAACAGGGAATGCGGTAAACAAACAGTCGCTTTGGAATTGCTTTCTGATACAGTTGCACTGATTGGATACCTGCTCCATGGAGCTAGACAGTTAATATGCATAACTAAAACTGCTATCTGGGACCATTGAGTTTGAAGTTTGGCATTTTGCAAGGGCATCTCCGCTCACCTTGTGTGGCACAACTTGAAGTTTTAAAAGCTGTGCTCCCACTTTAGCAGGCCTCCGCTCTGACAGCTTCACCTTACTCCACTCTTAGATCTCATCGAGGGGTTGTGATAATTTTCAAAGTTTTTGAGGCCACAATAGGAACTATTGCTTTGAGTCGAGAGTATGTTTTTTCCCTTGTTACCGACGAATAACAACAAATAGATTGGATTTATTTTAAAAGCCTTTAAGCTCTTGTCCATATTTCACCTTGCTCAGAATAATTGAACAATAAAATGGACAATATAGCCTGTGCCCAAATTTGAGCTGTATCAAAACTGATGCGTACAAACATGAACCTAAAGGTTTATGTGAAGGTGGGAAAGGAGCAGAAAGGGGTGATTTTGTGTTTGTGAACTTGGAAATGTGGCTCACTTGAAATTCCTTCTCCAACTGAGGCCCCTGGCATACAAACAGTGTTGGAAAGACTCCCAAATCTCACTGGATATCCATTGTATTTAGGGCTTTAAAAAAAAAAATCCCCCGATCTATCCTTTTGAGGTTCAAAATGGATAACCTCACAGCAAGTTTATATTAAAATGCATTTGCCTCAGCTTTTTCCAATTCAATCTATCAATATCCTGTTGCAATTTTAGTCTTTAATGTAGCCCAATTTTGTATCATCAGCAAATCTGGATATTTGATTTTATGCTATAATCCAAGTTGTTAATGTATATTGTGAATAATTGAGGCCCCAGCACAGATCCTTGAAGCATACCACAGGTCATGTCCCACCAATTTGAGTAATCACCCATTATCCATCTTTTTAATTTTATTTCCCTTACCTCCTTAGATGTGACTTTTTTATTTGTGAGGTGGAACTTTTCCTTTTCATGGGTACAAACTGCTTCTGAATAGCATCTCAATTCACCTTCCACTGTTCCTCAGTTGTTTTACCTCTTAGCACAGTTTTCTAGTTTACTGTGCGCACAGTCTCTGCCTCGTCCCATTAAAGTCTATCTTACTTACTATCCAATTATTACATATCTTTTACAAACACTCCATGAAACTGGATCACACTATGATCACTATTTGACAAATGCCCACAAATAACTATGCCAGTAATTAAATCAGGTCCATTGCTCATTACCACATCCAAAATTGCTTATCCCCTTGTCACATCCATGACCTATTGCTGTAGCAAACTATCCTGGGTACACTTAGAAATTCATAACATTTTTCACAGGTGCTCATCTGTCTCTCCCAGTCTATGTTAAGATTAAATTTGCCCATTAATTCTACACTGCCTTTACTCCATCATTGCCTAATTTCAGCATTTAGACAATCTAGCACTACTGAGCTGCTACATGGTGGTCGATAACACCTAATGTCATTTTAGCTCCTTTATGATTTCTCAGTTCCACCCATAAAGGTCTCCATTGGGTGCTCTCCCCTCATTACATCCTCCCTCACCACAGAAGCAATTCCAGTTTTTAAATCAGTAATGTTACTCCATCCCATCTGCCATTTTCTCTACCCCTCCTTTAAACCTTATAACCTGGTGCATTTAGTTCCGAGTCCTGATAATCCTGCGGCCATGTCTCTGTAATAGCTACTATATCACAGCTTCCAATTCAAATTTGGAATTACGGTCTGTGCATTGAATAAAGAGCTCTACTTTTGTCTGTAAATTCTATTCTGTCCTTCAGCATCTTTTTATCATTTCTCCGTCGTGTCTTACTGCAATTTTTATAGTTGGTGGTGGGTGTGGTGGTGATGGGTGGGTGGAATGGGGGTGGAAGAGGGGTGCCCCAGTGTGTGCAAGGTAACCCACTTCTTCCTTTCTGCCTTTTGGTCAGGAAGGTGATTTAAAAAAAAGTCTACCCACTGCCACTGACTGCCATTCCAGCCATATTATAGCATGGCCAACATATTATTCAAGGCAATGGGCTTATTAACGAAATTAGCTGTAATTAAATTCATTATTTAACTATATTTGATAGGCATCCAAAGTCTACAGTTGTCCACCTAGCAGGTATGATGGCAAGCTCAGGAATGGGAAAGAAGAACTGGAATTAGAATCAGGTACCTAGGTAAAGAAATAAGTTACACTGCGATAGAGAGGCTGAAGACTAGCCACTCCGCCTATTTTTCTTGTCCCCAGCAGAGATACATGGAATCCAGACCTAAGCTTTGTCACATCTCATGCTTAGGTCAGTTGTAGACCTACAGAGTGTGATTGCTACAGCTAATTAACAATTGTATTATTAGTGTATCATGCGATGAGCAGAAGGGTAGCAGCCAAACTAAATGGAGTTTGCTCTCTTTCTTCTCTCGCAACTTCTTATGAACATCAGATGATTTGTTTGAAACAACTAGTGACTGCTTCTTAGCATAACACCAAGTACCAGATTTTATA
The DNA here is from genome assembly GCA_024137785.1 of Ginglymostoma cirratum. NCBI lineage: Eukaryota > Metazoa > Chordata > Chondrichthyes > Orectolobiformes > Ginglymostomatidae > Ginglymostoma > Ginglymostoma cirratum. The sequence continues at coordinate 71,234,417 of JAHRHZ010000144.1, forward strand.
TTCAACAGTCAGAGCTGATCCATAGGAGATGAACATGTAAGACCCTATGATTGTTATTTGGCTGGATTTAATATCATTAGCAAAGGCAAAGGCCAAAATTAATAACATGGCTCTACAAGACTTTGAACAGCAAATACTCTAATGCACATGAGCTCTGAAGCAGACTAAAGGGGAGAAAGTCAAATAAGAAAATAAAAACAAGGTGCTTTTGGAAAGAAAACTTCTTAGAGCAATGCATTTTTGTTAAAATGAAGCAGATAAATATGGCTAAAGCCAGTGCTCATTGACATGTGAAAAGTCAAAGGAAAGAAAGGTAATTTAAATTTTGAGACATTCAGAAGTCTTTTGTAGGTTATAAACATGTGTACAAGCAATATTAAAAGGATCAGGAAAATCTCATCTAGAGAAACAGTAAGGCAGGTTTGGATAGCTTGCTAAACAACAGACAGATATGAGGCTGTCGACTTGCTCGCTAAACCGGTGTGTTTGATTGCGGACGTTTCATCACCCTGCTAGGTAACATCGTCAGTGTGCGTCCGGTAAATCATTGCTTTGTAATGTAATTTTAAAAGGAATGGATACCCACAAAGCACAATCCACCGTTACCTCCGTGACAGACCACAAGAAGACACAACACAACCAGACACACTAGTTGCCGTAACGCACATCAGAGACATATCAGAGATGACTACAAGACTACTCAGACCCCCAGGTATCAGGGTAGCCCACAAACCAACAGTCTTCCTGTGACAGCTACTGATGAACGTAAAGGATCCCATACCCACAACCAATAAAACTAACGCAATATACAAAATACCATGCAAGGACTGTGAGAAATATTACATAGGCGGACCTGGAAGAAAACTGACAATAAGGATACACAAACACCTACTAGATACCAAGAGACATGACCAATTCTCACTGGTCTCAATACACATGGGCAAAGAAGGATACAAATTTGACTGGGTCAACACATCCATAACAGCGCAAGCCAAACAGAGACATGCAAGGAAAACCCTGGAGGCCTGGCATTCCAACCGGAACTCCATCAACAAATACATTGAACTGGACCCAATAGACAAACCACTGAAAAACAGAACTGGAAGTGATACCAGCCACCCTACCAAACCAAGCCATATAAATAACATGTGGGACAGAACACCAACGCTTCACTAGAGGTGCACTGATGATGTTACCCAGCAGGGTGATGAAACGTCTGCAATCAAACACACTGGCTCGACGAGCAAGTCTACAGCCTCATCCACAACCCAAGCTACAAATCTTCTCAAAAACTTTAAGCAGATATATTTTATAGAGCATATTAAAAAGTGACAAATATCACAGATATTTGAAAGATAGCATATGTTAAATTTATTCTTTCAATTAATCTTCCCGAGTTAAGGCTAAAGACATTGCAGACGCTTAATTCAGCTCAGAAAATGCAAAGCCACAAAGGGCAAAAAAGGATATGTGAATTATGATAATGCAACAGTAAGGAAATAAATACACTTTTTAAACGGTTAGAAACACTTCAAATGCAAAATGTAAAACATCTTAACACAAATTGATGATAATTTAAAGTTATTCAGAGTTATTGAGGAGAAATTTTCAACCTAAGCTTAAAAGCTAGCAAAATTTGGGCTGCAACACCTGTCCAATTACATCTTTGGATTCACAACTCATCTCTGCATGAGTGGCAAATTATTTAATACTACTTGCATTGGGAATTGACATTTCATCAATTGGGGTTAGAAAATGTCAGAAATTCAGGTGAGTGTTAGCATTTAAAGGCAGTTTGAACCTCCAACTGGGCAAGTGCACTTTGTGCCATATGTTTCAGATTTCAACATATAATATACAGTAACTGGATCTTTTAAATTTAGAGCAGTGCTCTTGAAGCTTTTGTTGGTGCATGGAACAAAAGAAGGTCCAGTTATGTTCTGAAATCCGTAAAGGTCAACAGCAAACAGACATTAGTTGATTAAAAATATCCCACTATCAGACTCATATTGAACTACTTGATCTTTGTCAATAGCAGTAAATGAAGGAATTGTTGAGAGTCACCTACAAATTTGATTTATTTTATGCATATTAACATGTCTATTCTCATGAAGCAATTCATAAAATCCACAAAAATATTTGCCAATTGGGTTTTTCACATAAAAGAATACAATTTTAAGTATTATGAAATCAACTTGCATAACTGTGGCACAGATATCTTAGTAGAGATATTTTAAACACTATTATTCATTTTGGCTTTAGCCTCCTAACAGATTATGAACCAATCCCAAACTCATTTAAAATGCAAGAAAAATAATGCTAAAATATTTTATGTTTCATGTCATGGTAAGTTAATTGGATCCTTCCACAATAATTGACCCTCTTTATTTCATTCTGCGCTCTAATTGTTTTAGTGTTGTCCTAAAACTTCAACACCATTTGCAAACTAACATTAAAACTGAAACCAATTCATGCAACTTGGAACATCACTCCAACAGATTCACAGGAAAGCTATTCCAACCATCTTCAATTGCTTTCTAACGGCAGTTTGCACCAGGACCTGGATAACATTCTGGCCTGACAATTTTGTTATAACGATGCAACATAAATTCTAGATAACAACCAAGATTAATAACCTAGAATAACAATTCTAGATGTCAAACAAAAGAAAACATAGCCACTTTCACGGACCACAATGTCCCCACCATCAATAGCTTGGAGTCTATTACTGACCAGGACGTAGCTGAGCCAACTATATTGATGTTGAGTAAAAGGGCAAGGCAGAGAAGCTGGAAATTCTGTATAAAAATAACTTACACCTCAACAAAACCCTTTGCACCTTCTAAAAGCCAACAGTGCAATTAAATAGATCAGATAGTATGAACTAGCGATGCTGGAATCAGGGATAACACATTGTGGAGCTGGAGGAACACAGCAGGCCTGGCAGCATCAGAGGAGCAGGAAAGCTGACGTTTCGGGTTGGGACTTCTTCAGAAATGGGAGAGGGGGAAGGGAGCTCTGAAATAAATAGAGAGAGGAGGGGTGAGGCTGAGGAAGATAGGTCGGATGGTGATAGGTGAGTACAGGTAGGCAGTGGTGGGGATTGGTCAGTGAGGTGGGAGGAGTGGATAGGTGGGAGAGAAACAGACAGGTTGTGTAACGTCAAGGAGGCGGGATGAAAGGGAAATTTGGTCATAGGTTGAGGCCTGGGGTGGGGAGATTTTGAAACTGGTAAAGTCCACATCACCATCCCACCTACCTTGCCCAGCCCTACTCCTCCTCTCTCTATTTATTTCAGGGCTCCCTTCCCCCTCCCCCATTTCTGAAGAAGGGTCCAGACCCAAAACGTCAGCTTTCCTGCTCCTCTGAATCTGCCTGACCTACAATGCATTTAGATATTTGCTGTGACCTTGAGGCCATTGTCAAAACAATAGCTCAAAACCTCAAAACCATTCAGCACAGAAAAGTACATTTCTTTTCCTCATACATGGGACCAGAATACCCCTGTCAAGGCCAAAATCTACTCCACATTTCACATACCTAGAAAGGTTTGAGGATGGACCTTTTTCAACTGCAGTGATCAATCTGGTATAGATACATCTTCGTTCTGCATCTCAGTACTCAGTTCAATACAGCTTCTATTTAATCCATTGTGGTTGCAGTAGGCATCACCTTGAGGATGCTGCAGTAAATCAAGGTTACAAGAGTAAACGCTTCCTTCAGCAGGAACTGCCAACACTCAAAAATAGAACAGCAATATCGTGGAACACCATAATCAGGTCTTACACCATTTTTATTCGAAAACATATTGACGTTATTCTTCGTGGCTGGCGCAATATCTGAGAATACTGTAACACCAAAGGAAATCCAACATCACAATGACAATGAAAGCAAAGTAAAAAATAGTCACAACAGCCCAATTGACAACAATGATGGTGAAACAGATCAGAATGAAAACTACAAAACTGAAGTATTTGCAACTATCCACAGTCAATAACAGAGTGAATGCTCTATTTTGATCTCCTGCACTTCAGGGTCTCCGTCAATAGATCTTCTTTCATCACAAGATCATGTGTGGGCATGTTTTCTGATAATGCACCCTGTTCAGTTCCATTCACAACTCTTCAGATAACGAAACAGCCCACACTTTCACACAACAGGATCTAGCCACCATTCAGACTTATCAGTAAATAACTTGTAATATTTATACCATGCAAGTGCCAGGCAATGACATCCAATTGCATTACTATCATTGAAGACCCCACCATTATCCAATAGGTTACCATTGACTACGTTGAAAATTCCAAGGCAAGTAACCTCCTGACAACGAAGCACCAATCTGGGTGGCAATGCAACATGTGCTTTGGTGAGTGCTGTTCCATACCACACCCAAGAAGCTTCACACAATGCACTATATCTCACCCCATTTATAACAAACATTTATTGCTTCTAAGATATTGGTATGGTGGAGCAAACATACAGCATCTACAATACATATTACAAAAACTTATCAAGGCTGCTCAAACCCATGACCTCTAATACCAGAAAAACAAAGATATTCAATGCTTGGGAACCTTGGCATCCATAGCTTTGCCAAAGTCATAAACTGTCCAGACTTGAAAAGATATCATAATTCCCCCATTGTCACTGGGTTGAAATCATGGAAAGCTTGCTAAAAATTTTGCTGTACTCCTACACAACAGGCCTGTAACAGTTCAAGGCAGATTATCCTACACACAGAGATAATAGGAATTGCAGATGCTGGAAAATCCAAGATAACAAGGTGTAGAGCTGGATGAACACAGCAGGCCAAGCAGCGTCAGAGGAGCAGGAAAGCTTGACGTTTTGG
>JAHRHZ010000144.1:71239665-71252576 GCA_024137785.1 Ginglymostoma cirratum
TTCATCCAGCTCTACACCTTGTTATCCTACACACACACAGTTCTACATTGTTCTGAGGAAGGGTCACCTGACCTGAAATGTTAACTCTGTTTTTTTCCTTCACAGATGCTGACAGACCTGCTGAGCTTTTCCAGCATCTTTGGTTTTGTTCCTGATTTACAGCATCCACAGTTCTTTCGGTTTTTATTTAGATTATCCTACACCCCTGTTCAAGGGCAATTAGGGCAAGAGCAATAATTGCTGACTTTTGCAGAAAACATCTATAATCCAGAAACAAATGAAGTAAAAATGATACCCCGTGAAAGAATTTTCTGGGCAACCATGGAACAGCAATGGCATCCTGAAAATAAATGTTTAAAAATAATATAGATGGACACCAAGTCATTGGCAACATTTGCATACTTCTTTTCTAAAGACAGGAACGTAAAATGAGCTATTAACATAAATAGAGAAGCTCCAGGTCATAAGTTATTTGGTATTCTTTGAGAATGCAACAATACTTGTGGATGAAAACCTTTCAAGGATCATAATAAAACTAACTCTTGGAAATCAAATGACAGTCCCGTGCAAGGACTTTGCAAGGGATGTTAAGACTTTTAAAATTAATGGCTATTAGCGGACTGAGAATTGTAAAGAGATACATTTTGATAGCAAGAACATGCAGAGACCATATAAAATAAAGGGAATTGATTGAAAGGATTTGCAGAAGCAGAGACCTGCATAGGCCACTAGAGGTGGCAAGACAAGTTTAAAGGAAAATGTTAAAGAATGAGCATCTTTGGCATTATTCATGGGGCATAAAGTACAAGAGCAAAGAGGTTAAACTGAACTTGCAGAAGATAATAACAGGCACTCTGTTCGAGTATTGTGTACAGTTCTAGGAGCCACACTTTAAGAAAGACGTGAACACAGTGGAAAACGCAGAAGTCATTCACAGAAATGGTTTCAGGCATGAGAAACCTCAGTCATAAAAATAAATTGGAGTCTTGGAACCGTTTTCCATGGTGAGATTCGATGCAAGTTTTCAAAGTCATGAAATGTCTGGACAGAGGAGATAAGGAGAAACTGTTTCATCTCATGAAAAGGATCAAGAACGAGAAAACATATATTTAACATAATTTGCAAAAGAAGCAAAGGTGATGGAAGGTAAACTTTACACATGGTGAATTACTTTGCATCTGGAATGCACTGCCTGAAAGTCTGCTGGAGGTAGATACAATCAAGGTGTTCGAGAGGCTACTAGATGGTTATCTGAATAAAAACGCATATACAGACTTATGAGAAAAGGCAAAAGAATGGCACTAAGTCAATGCTTATTGGAGAACCATTGCTGACATGGGCCAGCTAACATCCTTTTACATTGTCACAGTTCTGTGATTACATGACTGGCCAACCACAAGTTAGAAACATTTAAAAGTTTTTCTTGGAATTGTGAATTTGAGCTCCAAATGGATTCTCTGTGGATCTCCTATTCTTCAATTAGTTCATTACTGTCATGCAGCAGATTTTTCTTCCAGTTATTATAACATTTGCTTCAAACAATGTACCCAAGAGATAAAGATTAATAACACTGATCTGGGCCTGGCCCAAACAAACAGATGGGCGAAGGAAGACGGATGGATTTTATTCTAGATATATGTGGTGGAATCCAGGCTACATCAAAGAACAGACACATTCCCATTATGAAAGAACACCACTAGATACGCAGTACCAATGCAGCGGGTGAAGCAGGAGTAGTTAACCAACAGTTAAAAAAAACCTGAAGATTCAAAATCTGGCAGGATATCCAAACTTACTGGCATATTTGATAGATAAAATGGCAAACAAGTAAGGAATGGCTATGTAATAGCCAACAGCTGGACCAACCCTGCGAGTATCAATCTTCAAATTGTTCAAATCTGAAAAAGTCCAGGTCTCCTGAATCTCCTATAAAGGTAGCACCACAGCAACAATACATCACAGTGCTTGTTTAATCCAAATCCTCTCGACTTTCATTTCTGACAGCGTTGTTTTAATTGACCAATATACGCCAATCTATGACAATATAAAACATGGTGGGTCAAAGAGTGTTGCTGATATACCTGATACAGTAAAATTGAACACCTATTTTACATATTTAAAATACAAATAGTATCTTTAAACATTTCATGCATTGGAACTATTAAATTATATGAGACAATATAAACAAGTTTAAAAATAGTGTTGAGCAAATGCAACACGCTGGCTTAAAAAAAAATCGATACTTTTCCTTACATTGTATTTTCTCCTGAGAACCACAAACATTTATTAATAAATTGCAGCTGGTAAAATATTCCCCAAACTCATCAGGAACATGTAGTTGGAAAATATCACCTCCCAGTAGATTTATTCTTAAGTATTTCACAATGAAGGACAAAGTTTTACATTTTTAATAAAAGTAGAGCAACAAGAAACAAGTTGCTCTCCTAATGATTTTTACCCTTTCAATTAAATGCTTAGTATCTGTTCACGATAGCTGACTAATTGAGTTTCATTCATATTTTCAGCATGTGATGGAATGTTAATCTGTCTCCACTAGTGCTTGCAGAGGCAGAAATGTCAATTGCAAAGATTATCATTTTTAGATGAATCAATATGCCATCTGGCAGCTTTCTATATCTGAATACATATAAATGGATTAATGCACAAAGATGGCATTAACATTTCCATGGACAAGGACAGAAATTCTGGGCCTTATGCATTCAACAATTTTAAAAGCTTTCGAGCACTAACTCTGTTCTGTCACTGCTGAACTGAGAACCACAATTTTATTTTATAACCAACTAACAATAACCATTATCAACCACCTCAACACTAAAGTCTTCATCAACCCCATGTAAGTGAGGGGAAATGCTGCTGCCAAGCCATTTGGAAAATTGGGCAATTAGACAATCTGGAAATTATGACTTAGTTCAATGGGTATATCCAAAATAGTTGTCTCAATTTATCTCTTTAATTCACTGGCAGTTAAAAAGCAATCCTGGAATACACTCGCAAGAAAATGTAAGTTACTGTGTTTGAATAAGCATGAAGTTACTCTTAAAATTACCCACACAGAAGGAACAAAACTATAACATATTATTGAGGAAATGCATTTTAGACTAACCACAAAGTTCAGTGATAAAATGTACTGCAGATGCTGGAGGATCCCAAATAACAAGGCTTGGGGCTGGAGGAACACAGCAGGCCAATCAGCATCATAGGAGCAGGAAAACTTGACGTTTCGGGCCTAGACCAACAAAGTTCAGTGACTTATTTTTTAAAATGTTTATAGGTCATTGTCTGATCAAAATCAATCAAGCTACTTTTTTTATAGCTGTTGTGCTTCTAAAGCCAGGAGATTTGTATACAGGATCAAGAAAGAACATTTACACCTAGTTTTTTTCTTTCTTTAAGTAGGTAAAATTTGGAGCAGACAGTTACTGTCACATTGAAGAAAAAAAACCTTTCAAAAAAAAACTGCGATGGAAAGAAATACACTAAAGAAGTCTGAATTGTGGTTGATTTCAAAATGCTGTGTGGTGCAGCTTTCCAGATGTCCAGTCTATCGTTAGATACAGAATTAACCCGTAGTGAGGAAATTGCTTCAATTCAGTGGTCTGACTTCCATTACATTTATTGCCTGTGTAGAAGTCAACTGACTGAAGTGATATTTTCAACTTGCCACTTCATTGTTCCAACATCTTAGTGCAGCCTAGATTAAACCTACAAATTGTTACAGACCTATGCACCGTATTACTTCAACTGTAATACATGTGGAACACAGATTGTATGATGGCTCAGAGATAAAAGGTACTGCAGATGCTGGAGAATCCGAGATAACAAGCATGGGGCTGGATGAACATAGCAGGTCAAGCAGCATCATAGGAGCAGGAAAACTTGACGTTTCGGGCCTAATTACAACAGCTGGAACTCAGGCATAACCTTAGGAAGTTACAAAAGTTTGAACAACATACCAATTCTACTCTTTTTTAACATCTGATATTTTTGGTTGCAAGTTACAAGGCAATAATTAACTGAGCTATCAAGTCGATAACATATCCATTAAAATACCTTTTTCCATGTCATAAGCATAGTTCAAGGTTAGACTACTCATTGAAATGAAGAATGTGCAAGATTCTGAAGCACAATGCTAACATTTAACTGTGAATGAATTTGAAGGAGTTCCCAAAGATGCTTGATGCACCTCATTATGAATGAAATACCAGTTGGATGAAAATTAGGCAGTTGTAGATATTAATGAAAACAGAGATAGCTGGAAAATCTCAGCAGATCTGACACATCTGGGCAGGAAAGCAGAGTTAACATTCATCTTCTTCAGAATTCCACTGATAGGTATTACATAGATGCTGATATCATGCCTCCTGCAAACATTATACATTGGATTTTTCAGCATTTATAATACGACAGAACTACATAGTGTTGTGGCAGGAAGAAAGCAAGATGGATTGGGAAAAAGCGTCTGTAACTGCCCACGACTTCTTTAAAAACACTAATTAGAGCCTTTGCATTAAAAAGACAGCAAATTTACTATCCTCATGTTGAGGTTAATTATTGTTGAAATGCACCCTTAAAATAGTACATCTCTAAAAGCTGTCTGTCACTATTTACCATAAGGCATGATGTGAAGTATCAGAGATAAAAGGTACTGCAGATGCTGGAGAATCTGAGATAACAAGCATGGGGCTGGATGAACACAGCAGGTCAAGCAGCATCATAGGAGCAGGAAAACTCGACGTTTCGGGCCTAATGTGAAGTATATTCCCTTTTACTCTGGAGACAGAGCAGCACAGTTCTACATACTAAATGTGTTCTACAAAGCCTCTTTGCTACCAATGCATGTATATACATCACATCTAAAGAACACCACCAGTATTTTAGAAACCTTTAGGACTTCAGTCATAAACAGAAGAATACAACATGCAGGCAGCAGTGAAGCCAGCCAATGAAGTTTAGACTACGTGAGAGAACCGTCAAACACTCAGCTTTAAAATGGGAGTGATTTTGAACAAGAATCTCAAATACAGTACATCTGTTCGAAGCCATTATACATCACTCCAATCAACAGGTAATGTGACCTGGCAAGGTGATTGAAATTTGGAAATGTGTCAGAAGTCTGAAACTATTCACTGCAAAAATGTGTGAGGAAGAACCACGAGGTAGCCAGCTTTGTGTTAGGAGTTGGATGGTGGGATGTTGGACGAAAAATGGTGATTGAATTAATGGGAAGAGCTCCACAAACAGGAGTATCCATTGCTTCATGCTCTGTATGCCATCTGTTCAGAACATCAAGGGAGTGGGAGGTGAGAGGAGTAGAGGGTGGCAAGGTGGAGGGGAGGGAGAGGGTGGTCAACGCTCCATTAGGCCAATTTAAAAAATGTATCCCTCAGCAAATGCTTTCAAAATGGTTTGAAATGCTGTGAGAAGCCTTTCTCCCCAGTATTACAATTTACTTCTTCAAGGCCAATTTATTATGCAGAGTGTAAAACTTGAGAAAGCAGCTATAGCACCATCAATGCAGCCTACCAAAAGACTGTAGTCCATTAAAGAACTAATTGCAGTCTCACAGAAACATCCTGCTGAATTGTGAAAAGTGCCACATCTGTTTCTGTCACAGGTTTGTCTTTCAAAATGTCACAGGATGATCACAACATTTCCAACATTCAAATAGAAAGCATCAAAACTTTCTCTTCATATTCCCTCTGTTTAGGCAATGTGTTGAGCTCTTTTTCTGGACCTTGTATTGAACTGGACAAACATGTCAAAGCTTTTGCTTACTGTGGAGTTTTCCACAGATTGGAGATTTCAGGTCTGCCAAAAAATATGGACGATACTCAAAAATTAAGCATAAAAATTAACTTCACCGTCTTGAGTTCATGTCTTTTGGACTATAGATCAATATGTCAGCCAGTGCAAAGAAGAGGCAGGATTGCACTTTATAGAAGCAAAGTTGGCTGACACATAAATCAAACTTGTGATTGCTTCTACCTAATAGAAGTATTTTAAAAAGGCCTCTTGAACTAACCCAAAGGCTACAGCGTGGAAGTAATGCTAACATAAAGCCAGAGTCTGCACGCTGCTTAATTTGTCCATTATTTGCATCATAGTCTACTCAAGCAAGCCTCAGCAATGCAAGTGTCGGGGTCCAACACTTGCATCCTGCTTTTCACAATGTATGCAATACATTGGATGGCAGCAGAGGAAACTGGAGGCACCAACATAGACAGGCAAGGCCAGAATACCTGATTCGATAGAACAAAATGCCTGAATTGGAGACCTGACAGGCAAACAACCCATAAAGAGACCCAAACAAGATCCACAGAATCACCAGCCAAGCTTTACGGTCAGATGATGAGGATGAACAGAATATCGAAACACAAAAAGTGAGCAGACATTCTCGAAAGTGAGGACAAAAGAATGCATTGGCTCAATGCTCCACAAAAGCCCTGATCACCATCCAGACTGAACATTCATAGCTGCAGGAAACATCATTCCACTTTGTATTCTGAAATGTGTATTCCCTCAGAAGCAGTAAGTGCTGCTCAACCAATCAGTATGCAAACTTATCATCTACACCGGCTCAAGCTTTCATGCCTGCAATTCATTACATTCGAGTGTTGTCTTAAGAACTATCTCTTGTCACTTCTTATTTTAAGTATTGAACACCACAAGGGCACAGGGGCACAATTCCAGCGCATTGTCAGGATATTGGAGATAACCACAAAGAAATTCCATATATACACCTGGCAAAGACTATTTACCTCCACAACACAAGCCAACACAGCTTGAAGTGAACATTGTGTTGAAAATGCATGTGGCTGATTTATGTACATATAGTTTGCATTGTAAAATAGTGAAGAATTATGTTCGTTACTTTATTAGGTTTAAAAAAAATCTAGGCCAGACAATATTTCCAGAATAGTGCCCTAACACAGTTTATGTCAGGGAGTAGGGGTCCTCGAGAGAGTTAATGGAAAATTGATTTAACTGTGATGGTCTAAGACAGGAAATTTAACAATGAAGGCCATGGGCTCATTTTCGGATCAGGACAATCAAAGGATGGCTTTAGCTTAGAACACACAATGATTAAAAGTTTTTGCACAGTTCAGGGAAGAGGAGAACTGACAGCCAGATGCAAACTAATTTCTCTCAAAACGAAGTGGAGAACTGTTTGAGGAAAGCAGAGTTAGCTCAGTAGGAAAATTAATTTTGTGCTTCTTAACTTGTTCAATTTAAGTTGTACTTTCAAGACTCTTTGGTCAGAAATCTGCCAGTTGTTGAAAAAAGTGAGGGCTAAGTGCTCAGTTTTGTTAGTGTGCATATAAGAAAGAGTTTACAATTCATTGGCAAGAACTGGGGAGAATCAATTATATTGAAATTAAAAGGTTTGATGTGGAGGGGTAATTATCACCTGGTTGTCACTTTCAACTAGTTCAATTTGTCCTTTGTATATTTTTTTCTTCTGTCAAATTGCCTCTTTTCCATACCACAAGTCTGCAGTGAAAAACAATTTTCCAGTGTTGAATTCCAACAATGCTGACTGTTGTTATTTACCTAAATTCAAGCTCAAAGATTCTGGCTGACTGTGGATGCTTTCACACATTAAATTGGCTGTTTCCGTGCATCCGACTCCCATCTCCTTATGGTATAATGGGCAGAAAGCCAATAGTCCAGGATTTTTGTTGCCTTGATAAAATCTAATAAAACTCTTCCAGAATGTAAATGAAAATTAAACACCTAAGAGAATTAACACCTTTTTGTCCAGATATGAAAAAAAATGGAAGATTTGAACATTTCATAGTTGTCTTAAGAGTCATAGAAATTTAAAGCAATTTAGGAAGATATTTGTCTGATTGTGCCTGAGCTGGCAATATGAAATGTATTCCCATCAGCTCCAACTTTTTTCCCCCTCAAACTTATATCTATCCCAGTTTCAAGTATTTATCCGCTCTTCCCTTAGAAAACATTACTGTCTGTACCTCAACCACTTCATATTGCTACACATTCTCTGTGCTAAATAACTTCTGTATAAAGAAACATATAACCTTTCTCTTTGCCCATTCAGAGACATCTTTAAATTGATAGATCCTTCACAACCTGTATCAATAAAAAATAGCTGAGATGCTGTTACAGTATTATTTTCTAAGAACAAATATATTCACGACTAGGTAGTTGAAATATTTATGATGATTGTAATGAAGATGGATTGTCAATATTCAACCTTCACCACTTGACTTTAATAACTGAACTTTTATGAACCATTAATCAGTTCAGAAAAGGACACTAATGACCTAAAATGGTCACTGTGATCACCTGACAAGACCAAGCAACCTATATAGAATATAGAAAATAACCCCCAAAATTCCCATTTTAAATCAAGAGTCACTAAAACACAGTTGTCACGAAACTCATGTCTGGTTTTTACATATATTTGTAATGACAACTTCGCATATTGGAGAAAAAAGACAGTTTGAAAAGGTCTGGAGATAGATTTGGAATATACAGATGAGCTATAACTCTTTATAGAATCCCTACAGTGCGGAAGCAGGCCATTTGGCCCATCGAGTCCACACTGACCCTCCGAAGAGCATCCCACCCAGACCCACTAAACCTCTCCACCTTATCCCTATCAACCTGCATTTCCACAGCTAATCCACCTAGTCTACACATCCCTGGACACTGTAGGCCATTTCCCTTGGCTAATCCACCTTACCTGCACATCTTTGGACTGTGGGAGGAAACCAGAGCACCTGGAGGAAACACTCACAGACACAGGGAGAATGTGCAAACTCCAGCAGAGGCTGGATGCAAACCCAGGTGCAAAGAGACAGCACTGTTAACCACTGAGACATCGTGCCACCCTATCACAATGGCATGCTTTGAGCAAGGAGGAGAGACAAACCAACATAAACTGAACCTAGAGATAGTAGGAACTGCAGATGCTGGAGAATCGGAGATAACAAGGAATAGAGCTGGATGAACACAACAGGTCAAGCAGCATCAGAGGAGCAGGAAAGCTGACGTTTCGGGTATAGACCCTTCTTCAGAAATCGCAGGAAAGCTGACGTTTCGGGTCTAGACTTTCCTACGATTTCTGCAGAAGGGTCTAGACCTGAAACGTCAGCTTTCCTGCTTCTCAGATGCTGCTTGACCTGCTGTGTTCATCCAGCTCTACACCTTGTTATCTTAAACTGAATACAGTAAAGATACAGAAAGCTCCTTTTCCACTCTCAATTTGAGGCTTGGGTGCTATCTGTAAAAAAGCAACTTGGAACAATAGCAGCAATTTGCAGAGTGCAGGAGGACATCTGCTACTTTACGCATATTTAGGAAACAAAACAACTCGTCAGTTGGGACTTGGGTATAACACAACTGATTTCAAAACATTTAAACTGTCATTGCCTTTTACCTTCCTACCTGAAACAGATATCTATCCCACACTTCTTTGTGTGTGTATCACTTTTTTATTGTGTAGTCAGAATATTCCCCTTCCTGGTGTGTTACGAGCAATGATGAAAGAAGCGAATTAAAAAAATGGAGAGAATGAAAAACAATCAATCTTGTGGTCAAGAAAATATTCACAATTTTCTCTATAAGCCTTAAACGGAGAATTCAAAATCTCAAGTAGCAGCTACATTAATAGTATGTAAATCGGAGTGAAGTCCTAACTCTTCTTAACTTCCAATTCCCCTCTCTTTCGCTGAAAACCTAATGTTACGATTTCCCAACAAGTAAATCAGAATGTGTACCTGATGACTGTGGTTTGTCAAATACTTATCAGGCTTTCAACTAACTGCATTGTACTAATGATATTCTATAAATGCTCCAAAGCCACCACCTTCCACAAAGCTTTATCCACACAAGTCAGCATCGGCAAATCACCAGCCTCATCACATCATGATGTCTACCTTTAGCCCCAACACTTAAGCTGTTCAACACTTCACTTCAGAGCTCAGAGACACTTATGACTTGCATGGATCTGCTCAAGATGCAATATGGTTCTGTGCATGCTTTCCTAGCACCCATCCATTTTGCACTTATCTGGACCCTGCCATCCGCTGTATACTTCATGTTACTTCCTTAGCACACACTCATCAGTAACCTGGCAAAGGTTTCAGAGTCCACGTAGACTGCCAATTTACCATCAAATGTTTTAGCGTTTGACAGCATTGAATCTACTTTTCCTGGTGCAATGCATTATGAAAGAGATGTTCATTGTATATCTCCAAGTCCTGAATAGAAGTGCACCCCTTGAAAAGCTCAGACACTGAGATGCCTGGAATAATCACTGATTCTGTACTGATTCTTATGAATAGAATGAGAGTAACTACAGAATTATATACAGACAGCAGGCACTATGCAGGTTAAAACACATTGTATTTAATATTTATTGTTGCTCACAAACGTGCAACATCTTGGCTGCAATCAGCTGGTTCAAGAATCCATGCTATCTGAAGTCATCAAAGAAAATGATGACTTTTGAGAGAAGACCAAATTCAGGAGTGTCCTGGGAAGAAGCTTCTGTGGGGCTTCTGTGTCATTCCTCTCTGCTGTGAGTATTTACTGACCTTAACACATGTCCCTGAGAGGAGGAAGCACTTGGAACGAGTTTAAGATCCCTCTTATCATGATCATCTTGCCACTGGTGGAGAGCAACAATGGTGACTGCAATATAATGCAGGGCCGCATGTATCCAGCAGTGACCGTGTGCTGGACCTGGATTTCCAAATCATGGAGATAGCCAGACTCTCACATGCCAGAGTCAACCTGGTAACTTTGATGAACTCCTTCATCCTGTGACCCAGCTCTAGTGTGCGTCTGACCACTCACCTGCTATTCCTAATCAAAGACAAGAACGTGGGATTGTCTTAAGCCTGGAGTTAAGTAGGCACTTGGTCTCCAGCAGTCCAGAGTACCAGACACTTGGAATGTTTCTCTCTCCACCACGTGTGGTTGTGTGTCATGGACGCGCTCACCAATTGTCCTCCCGAATCAAATCTACATAAAGAACACACCAAGGTGAAAACTGCCAAACTTGTGAAAGCTGCAGGTGAAAGATTTGCTGGTGCATCGTCTGAGGGTTCAGTGGCTTCCTCTAAGGTTGAGCTGAAAGTCTCTGGTGCAGGCCTCTTTGCAATGTGTCTGACTTGTGAGAAAAGAATTTGTTGTACCAGAGGTACAAAGGCTTGTGCTGATCATGAGTGATTTAGTGTTGGTGGTATTGGGGGAGCAGAGCAACATAGGACAACAAAGCCTTCAGGGTTGGTTAGCCATTGTCATCCCACATATACTTTAATTTTTGGGGCCTTCTCAAAATCTTAGAAATGGGTCCATGGTGATGGGTTTTATTGGGGTCAAGGCCAGTTGTTGTTAATTAGGGGTCAACTTAAAATGCAACAGATTTTATACTAGGTTAAAAGATTGTAAAAACTGGACATACTTTGCACTCAAATTCATCAATATTTTGTGCTAATTTGACCTCTTACAGACAAGTCGTCCTGAAAAAAGACAAACTGACTTACAGAATCTTCAGCTCCAAAGATTTATTTTGTTTGCAACAAAAATGACTATTTTATTAGTTGATTAAGTTGTGCAAAATTGTTGCATAAATAATGTACTCAGATGCATCAATATTTTGGTACTCATTGCACCCCGTTACTATATTCACTCAATTCAAAGAGCAACTGGTGAAGTTTCACCAAACGTGGAAGCACAGCCACTTTGGTCATTGATTCACCATTGTGGACCTAGATCAGTGCCGAACCTGAGGTCGTGTAGTCACTTGAAAATATGCAGTAAAATAAATAACACTAAGTTACAAGGTGTGTTGACAGGAACATTCTAATATTACTTCATTGCCGATTGAAACAATTCTCCAAAGCAAAATTTCCAGTCAGCCTTTTTCAAATTTTCTTCACACAATATCTGGCTCAAATTGCTTCTGTTCCTCTGCGTAGAGTTTAAGAGCGCAAGGGCTGTGATTCAAAGGGTTCCTGGACAGTGGGTCAGTTTAAAAATAAACTTTTTCTCACACAACAATTTAATGTTTTAATGAAAAGCTATCATTGCCCATTTAGCTTAGTTAACGACACAAACCCTTTTATTTTTGTTAACTAGCACATTAGTTCCAATAAATATACTGACATATCGACATCAGAAATCTTCCTTGAATCACTTAATATCATCTCTCGGAATGCTGTTCAAAAAAGGAGCAATCTACGTTATCCATACTTACAATGAAAAATAAACATAATAAGACAGCGGATAGCTTATAGTCATGAACATAATAAGCCGTTGTTCCATAGGTACTTTGAATAATGCCATGTACAATTATGTGGCTCCACTTAACCCAATTGAAAATAAGAGATAGCCTGAAGAAGGGCACTAAGTTTCTTCTTGGTTTGTTTGCTTATCGAAAGTAGTAGTTGACATACATTCTGTGTAAAACAGACACACTCTACCATGATGCAAGAAAATTAGAGTGCAGCCCTTTATAAAACAATTCAGTCTGAAGATTGTCGCAGTCTAGTGAAGCAGGAGGAAAGTGACGAATAGTGTGTTATTCTCTCTGCTGACTGCCAGCTCGTTAAACGACATGTCTGAGGAATATTTTCGTGGCACTTTTGAAACGTGTCTGCTGCAGAGGCAATTGGCAAAGTGGGCCAAAGAAGGAACCCTTCAAGGGAACATAGGCATATGCCAGAATGAAATTTGACTTGCAGCCACACCCAACAACCATATCCCATCAAATTAAATTCAATTTTCCATGCTGCTACCACAAACTGGAAAAGGAAACTTGATACAGACTAACACAGTGTGGAGCTGGAGGAACACAGCAGGCCAGGCAGCATCAGAGGAGCAGGAAAGCTGATGTTTCAGGTCAGGACCCTTTC
>JAHRHZ010000144.1:71267576-71309136 GCA_024137785.1 Ginglymostoma cirratum
TCTCCAGCATCTGCAGTACCTTTTATCTCTGATACAATATTTTTATAGCTTGCTTGTGGGATAAGGAGATTCCTGCCATAGCTACCATGCTTGCCCATTCCTACATTTCCTTCAGCAAGGAAGTCAAGTTCTTAAACTGTTGTTTGTCCATGTCATGTTGTGGAGCTGGAGGAACACAGCAGGCCAGGCAGCATCACAGGAGCAGGAAAGTTGACGTTTCGTGCCAGGACCTTTCCTGCTCCTCTGATGCTGCCTGGCCTGCTGTGTTCCTCCAGGTCCACACTATATTATCTGTGACTCCAGCATCGACAGTTCTTACTATCTCCGATGTTGTTACACACACATTGCTTTTCGTAGGGTAATGAATTTAGATGGGTGTTTTCAACATATAAAAAGCTGGTGGGTATTTTTCCTATCATGATATGAATGTGCTGCTACAGTGAACAAGGTTAGAGGCACCTCACTGTGGTCACTCTTTGTGCATGTCGTGGACTATGTTACCACCAGGTATTGCAAAGTCAAACAAAAATCCTATTGCTCAACATTATTTTTTGCTTTTACTTATACTTGTTTTCACAAAAGCAATATTTTTGAATAAAACTAAACAAGGGAGGGAGCTGTGGGATTCTCCCGTGAGCATAGGCAATTGAGAATAATTGGAGGAATAGTCCCCTTCAGCCTGCTTCACGCGTCAGCAAGATCATAGCTGAAATACAACATCAATTTCACTACCTTATCCCGATATAGCTTGATTTTCTGGTCTCCAAAGATTTATAAATCTCAGTCTGGATTATATTCAGCAACTAAACATTGACTGGGCTTTGTGGTAGAGAATTCTAAAAATTAATAATTTCTAAACAGGCATTACCTTAGCTTGAAACAGTGACCCTTCATTCTAGACACTTCAACCAAAGAGCAGCTTATTAGCTTTTCTATCGAAGAATTTTATGAAATCACCTCAATCCTCTAATTCCAAAAAAGAATCAGTCTACTTAATCTCCTCTCATGAGACAGTACACTCATATCAGAAATTGATGTGGTGAACATCCATTATACACACTCATATGCAAACATGTACATCCTTTGGTGAAATGACAAACACTAAAAGCTCAATATCTTCAAAGTTGAGTTCAAACATCTTCTGCAAAGAGAATTGAAACCATCCTCTGAACCGATAGTCACTGCAACTATTTGGTTAATTTTTCTATTACCCCTTCTAATTGGTATTATCTGTTTAAAGAATTCAATTTACTCAGCTAGAGTTAGAGGAGATGATGGCCTAGTGGTAATATCAATGGACTGTTAATCCAGAGATCCAGATAATATTCTGGGGACCTGTGTTCAAAGCCTGCTGTGGCAGATGGTGGAGTTTGAATTTAATAAATATCTGAAATTAAGAATCTGCTTGTTGGGGAAAAACCTATTTGGTTCACTAATGCCCTTTAAGGAGGGAAACTATCAACCTTACCTGGTCTGGCCTACATGTGACTCCAGACCCATAGCAATGTAGTTGAGTCTAAGCTGCCCTCTAGGCAATTAAGGATGGACAATAAATGTTGCCTGGCCAGCAGTGCCCTCATCCTGTGAATGAATTTAAAAAAAGTCAGGCTTCAAAATCAGGACAAAGGGGTTCCTTGCCGAGTTAAGTTTATGCATGGTTGGGGCTGAAGGGGTTTGCAAAGTGTACCGCTGCATCTCTAATTAACTCACAAAAAGTGTTGGACTACTCAAGTCATCAGCTGTGCAGCAGAGAAGAGAAACCTATTCAAAAGGATTCAATCATATGTGGTCTCACAACAGCCCCATTAACTTGGGCTTTAATGACATAGCTTTAAAAAGATGTAATTGGATGATTGAACAACAGCATCAATTTACAGACATCTCCCAATTTCCATTTTTTAAGCAACAAGAAAGGCCTATGTTATTATCAGTTACCCACATCCCACATTGATAATAGTTAAAAACATGAGTTGAATGTTCAATGGCAGAGAAAGACAACCAGGGGTACAGGCATTCGTTGCAGAAGATGTTATGAACCTCCTTTTCTCCAATTCAGCATTCTGTTAGCGGACAACAAAGGGCAAGGAAGCAATATCCAAGTTGGAAATCATCAAATCTGAACAGTGTATTTTACGTCATTACTCAGCTGTTAGGTTCAAAATAAAGTTTATTTTCAAAACCAAAGGTCTTTATGTGGCACTCAGGGGTCCCACTGTGAGACTGGGTACAGAATGTTTAGCCACCACTGAACCTGGAGCCTTTTGATATCTAGTCATCTCTCTCAAGTTTGATTATGGCTCCTGTTCCTTTTTATGCTTTTCTCTAACGGGTTTCCCCACTACCTCATGAAGCTCCCAGCAACAGATTGGGTAATGAGCTGGTCTCTAAGCCAATTAGGCAATTTATATTTGAAGATTGTATCTTATGAGTGCACAGAGATGATATGGGGTCAGAAAACAAATTAATCGAACTTTTGAGTTCCCAAACTCAAACTGCAAATAAAGTCTCCTGTTACTCAACACATTACCAATACCAACACATGGCAATTATTCAAACTCTAGTTTATTGTAAAAATCACCTTTACAATGTTAGTTCGTTCTATAACTTAAATATTTTAGTAACTTGATGCTGAAGTAATGATAATAATTAGTGTTTATTTAAAACATTCAAAAAAAATTGACTGCTTAATTCAGATTTTCAATCATCAGATATTTCAATACATCATGTCACGTTTTATTCTGGCCCACTGTGAATAGTAGATTCAGATACTAAACATCAGTATCTAATTCTGAGATGCCCTAATTGCTTATGCTTGATCATGAAATAAGTAACAATCATTCATTTTTATAGAGCAAGCACATGATGGAGATTGTGATATTTTTAAAAAACACTGTGTAACAGACAAAATGAGCAAAGATCAGTGTTCCACTCTTTTCAGAAATAGCTGACTTGGTACAATGGATACTTGTTTTAGTATTCCACTTGATAACTTTTATTGAGATATCAGTACCTTCAGGTTGGATTTTTGGTTGACACAGCTGCTGTCTCCTGTGCACTGTCTTTGTTTAATTTTTAGCCAGCTGTCTATAACAGAGATTCACTAACTTTTTTTTGCTTCATATGGATCTTTTCCCTCGTACTCTTTTATAATTCCACCCACACAGCCAGACTCTGGCACCTGCTGTGAGCCCTGTGTGCAGTGATAGAAGACAATCCACTCCTTCATGGTTTAGGACCTCATTGCTGTACTTCTGGTCAGCCAGAAGAATGGGTGCCAGATTCTAGCAAGACAGATAAGACTGAGGTGTCACACAGTGGTGGGAAAACTCATCAAGCAGCTCAGCTGAAAACCATGTAATGTACTTACTGCCGATTGTCTGCTTGTCTCCCTTTTGTTGGTTCGATCACAGTAAAAGAAATAAACACGGTGGCAAAACAGATAAGATCATTTATTTTATTTAGTGGCTGTGTCTGAGATTTGTAGCTGCTGCTGACATTGCAGCCAAGTTGACACCAAGCAAATTGCCTAGTTACTTAGTGACTGGAACTTTAATGTTTGTGGAATATGTATAAGTGTGTCTGTGAGGCTGACACAAAGAAAGCAGAAGCAGGAGAACTATACTGTCTTGGAGAGAGCCTTGTGCATGATAAAGCAAAGTACTTTCATACCAAATTGAAAAAGTTAATTCCCTAAGAATGGTGAAGAGAGAATCCTTGCTCTCTAAACATGCAACCTGAAGCAAGATAAACTAGAAATTGATTAGTGTTCCAACAGAATATATAGCAAACAAATTCAGCACAACACTGAATCTAAACTCCCTCCAGTGCCAAATTGAAGTGGTCTGAGATTGCCAGAGAGTGTCACTCTAAAATCGGGTTGTGTTCTGCATTTATAATAGATTTGCAACACTAATACTCTCCAAGTGTAATATTTGAATAGCTTTGCAGTGATTAATCTTTGCTAACTTAGGCCAAGCTTTGTGTTTTATTTGTTCACTGGAATTTTATCCGATAATTGAAGCTACTTAAAACCAACATATTTTAACAAAACAAACATGCAATCTCAGTTCCAAACATCTGCAGTGTCTTTTGCACATCATATGTTACATATATAGTATTGGTTTCTGTTCATTAATTACCTCAGTCACTGAAGGAGGTGGAGATAATTTTTTTTTTCCACTGTTTGTAAACTAATGGAAGGAGTTAAATAAAACTTGCAAACAGAGTTTCAGTCCTAGGAAGAATCGTTTAGTTTTTTTTGTAAAGGTACAGATCCAGATCCAAATCCTGTAATTTCTTTTTATGATCCATATTTGGATCTAGTCTTTTGAATGCCATCTTTGCTTGTTTTTAACTATGCATCATCTTTTTTTGCAACTTGTTCAGTCAAAAAACATTTGTAGTTTTCAGTCTGTTGTTTTAGAGTCAGCTGCTCCCAGTTTAGGTACAGTTAAATGTAATACATGGGCAGCAATATGATCCAGCTTCAAGAGTTTAAGCAGAACTATGCATAATCTATGCAGAAGCCAGAGGTAAACGCCTCTCGCTGAACAAAGAAACACTAATTAAAAATATATATTTAATGTATAAATGATATCTGAATATATGTTATATTTTAATCACATCATATTTTACATATTTTGTGTTCTGCCTTTAATGGAAGTAAAATGTTTACATCATTTCCAATTTCTTACAATTCCTGTCTCCACTATACCTGTGTTCACAAGGTTCTTTTTGCTGCTAAATGTGATGAGGAGCTATTTAGACAAGTCGCTTTTGCAAAGATTGCTAAAACTTCAGTTTATCTAAGTTAACTGACAAAGGCAAAGTGAGTCGAAGGGCCTGTTTCCACACTGTATGGTTTCTTTGATTTTATGATACTTTGCTTAATAAAAGTTTAAAAGTTTTGAACCGAAGGTATTGAGCATCATGCAGCCTCCACAAACAAATAAACTATATACTGTAAAAACACAACAATCAATTTAGCAACTTAATGTCCAGTAAAGTCAAAGATGTTAGAGAAAATTTCCACTTTGCGTGCCCAGTTCAAATACTAGAGGACTTGGATTTATGGTGAGAGGGGAAATGTTTAAAGGAGATTTCAGAGGAAAGTTTTTTTTTACGTATAGTGTGATCGGTGCCTGGAACACACTGTGAGGGGAGGTGATAGAAGCAGATAAAATGGCAACATTGGACAGACACATAGACAGACACATGAACAGGCTGTTAATAGAGCAATACAGACAATATGCAGGCAAATAGAACTAGTTTATGATTGGATTTATGGTTGGTGCATGCATGGTGGGCTGAAGGCCTGTTCCTGTGCTGGAGGATCCTATGTTCTGAAGCACCCCAAATAGACAGGGTAACATTGTCTGCAGAATGAAGACCTCTTTACTCTGGCTGAACTGTGTGTGCCTCAATCCCAGCCTCAAAAGGCAACTGCTCTAACATTGTGATATTTTCCATTTTCCATGCCAACCATTCTCTGGATTCTAATTAATTCACAGCATCAGAACTCTTGTATTCTGTGGATTATGTGAAGTTCACCCGAAGGCTGCAGGAACAGCAAATCATATTCAGCCTGGGAACCCTGCAGCCCAATGGCATCAATGTGGATTTCACAAGTTTCAAAATCTCCCCTCCCCCAACCGCATCCCAAAACCAGCCCAGCTCATCTCCACCTCCCTAACCTGTTTTTCCTCTGCCTCCTCTCCACCTATCCTCTCCTCTATCCATCCTCTATCCGCCTCCCCCTCTCTCCCTATTTATTTCAGAACCCTCTTCCCCTCCCCCATTTCTGATGAAGGGTTTAGGCCCGAAACGTCAAGTTTTCCTGCTCCTATGATGCTGCTTGACCTGCTGTGTTCATCCAGCCCCATGCTTGTTATCTCGGATTCTCCAGCATCTGCAGTACCTTTTTATCCCTTCACATAAGTGAAGTTCATGTTAACCAAAGTTATCGAATATTCAATCCTGACAGATAGTAAACAGAGATTTTTATCCAATCAAACTTGACTGGATTTGAATTTCCATGGGACAGGTATATTATCGACAATACTGCCTATTTTCTACTTAGGAAATACTTCACATACATTAAGCCACTACTGCAAGAAATTTGGTTCTCTGGAGAAACAGTTATTGTGAAAACTGTTATAAATTGACCTTGTGCATTTTGGAAGGAAAGGCAAATAACATTATTATTTAAATAGAGAAAAACTGCAGAAAGCTGCAAGACAAAGGGACTGGGGGCTACTCATTATGAAGCACAAAAAGCTAACCCACAGGTTTAACAGGAAATCAAGAAGGCTAATGGAATGTTGGCCTTTCTTTCAAGGAATTGGAGTATAAGATTAGGGAAGTCTTACTGCAACTGTGGAAGGTGCTGGTGAGACTACATCTGGAGTAATTTGAATAGTTTTGGTCCCCTTTTTTAGGGAAAGATGCCATTTCACTGGAGACAGATTAGAAAAGTTTCACTGGGAGGATGCCTGGTCTGGAAGGATTGTCTTATGAGCAAAGATTAAACAATTTGGGACTTTACTCACTGGAGTTTAAAAGAATGATAGGTGATCACATTAAAACATACAAGGTTATTAAGGGGTAGTAGGAACTGCAGATGCTGGAGAATCTGGGATAACAAGGTGTAGAGCTGGATGAACACAGCAGGCCAAGCAGCATCAGAAGATCAGGAGGATGCTGCTTGGCCTGCTGTGTTCATCCAGCTCTACACAAGGTTATTAAGGGCCTTGACAGGGTAAATGCTAAGAGGATGTTTGATTTGTTTTTATAGTTGTCACATGTAGCCAGGTACAGTGAAAAGTTCCAAACAGTGTATGTGGATCATGCTACACGAAGATCTGTGGATGACTGAGCAGAGAGAGGAATGCAAAGTAATGGCTACAGAGAAGGTGCACAAAAAGCAAGACCAACATTAGATTTGAAATT
Organism: Ginglymostoma cirratum; assembly: GCA_024137785.1. Classification (NCBI taxonomy): domain Eukaryota; kingdom Metazoa; phylum Chordata; class Chondrichthyes; order Orectolobiformes; family Ginglymostomatidae; genus Ginglymostoma; species Ginglymostoma cirratum. The sequence continues at coordinate 71,274,525 of JAHRHZ010000144.1, forward strand.
TGAGCGGTCCATTCAGAAGCCTAATAATAGAGGGGAAGAAGCTGTTCTTGAACCCATTGGTAGATGTGTTTAAGCTTTTGTATCTCCTGCCTGACAGAAGAGGTTGGAAGGGATTCTAACCAGGAAGGAGGGGGCCTTTGATGATGTTGGCTGCCTTTCCGAGGAAGCGAGAAGTATTGATGGAGTCAATGGATGGAATGTTGGCTTGCATGACGGACTGGGCTGTGTTCACAACTCTCTGTAGTCTCTTGAAGTCCTGTTTACCATCAAGAAGGAGTCTAGGACCAGAGGGCTTAGCCTCAGAATAAAAGAGATTCAATTTAAGACTGAGGTGAGGAGGAATTTCTTCTCTCAGAAGGTTAAGAGTCTTTGGAACTCCTTGTTGCAGAGAGCTGTGGGGCAGAGTCCTGGCATACGTTTATGGCTGAGATAGATAGATAGTTGATGAGTAGGGGAATCAATGGTCACAGGGAAAGAGCCATAAAGTGGACATGAGGAATGCAAGATCAGCCATGATGCTATCGATTGGCGGATCAGACTCCAGGGCCGGAAGGCGTTACTCCTGTTCCTATTTCTTCATGGGCTTATTTTTTAATTTGTAAAAAATTGTAAAAAATATTTCAAGTATAGACATTATGTTTTGTCACAGATAGGATTAATTAAACTTACAATACTACTTTGTGTTTATTTATCTTCCTCAAGAAGACATCATTTCCAATTAATTTTAGTTTAATATATATATCAGTGACAACAGAAAAGCAAGAAATACCTTTTTTTTTCTGGAGGACGTACATTAAGAAATTGCACTAATAACGGTGGCAGTTACTTTACTATTTAAGGTTACTTTAAAGAGAATGGTTATGATCCAGAATACATTGCGTGAGAGGGCAGAAAAGTAGACTCACTTTGTGCTTTGTAAACAGGAATTAGATAAAAAGAATGCAGGGCTACAAGGGAAGAACAGGACAACATAAGCAGCTGACTTAATCTCACAGAGTTCACACAGTCTACTCTGCATCTACTCAACAATTCTATCAAATTAATTTGCATAATTACAATGGTAATCTCTTCAATGGAACAATTCAATCATACAGCTTAATAAAACATCATGATTTATTTTTCTTTCCATTAGAAAAGCATCATTAGATGCATTTTAAGTGGTAGATTGACACATTCTTATTGATATAGCTGAAAATCAGTTTTATCACCAAAAATAGAATTGTTCAATCCTCTAGATACAAAATCTCAAGAAATTACTTTTTAAAAAATTACACTGATCAAATTATTTATTTCATGGTGGTACTTTTGTATGCTTCTGATTAAATTACACATATTTTAAAGTTTAAAAATACTTAAAATTCTAAAAATTTAGCTCAATTCATCCTTAACCAGCTGAACAACATCATAAGTCGTGGGTTTTCTCACTATTCTGACCTAGGACGTGACCAGTTTTGTGAGTGGGGTCTGATCAATATAAACTGAATCTTAAACTAGAAGACAGCAATTACTGAAAATATGAGTATTTTGGTTGTAACTGATGTACAAAACTCTGTATTTTTTTGAGGTAATATTTGCAAGTAGAACTGAAGGTAAAAAATCAAACTATCTCTCTCATTTGTTTTTACTTTGCAATAACATTTTCACTCGACCTTCCATTGCTTATCAGAATAAAACCTCACCCTGCATTAAAGACAGCCACGAGGAGCACTTAAGACGTCTCTATTAATAAGTAATCATCAAATAACTGTATTTTTTGTTAACCTGCAGATTCCAAAATAAGTCACCAGAAATTTGTAAAATTTCCACATTATGAATGCTATTTATAACAAGGAAAATATAAACTACTCATGCAGGAATATTTACATCATTAAAAAAAAACTTTTGTTCTGAATCTGCTGCTTGGTAAATGTTATATTTTGTTCTTTTGACATACAAAAACAAAATCTTTACTTTTCATAATAGAGTTCAATTTGCACAGACTGGAGATAACTGCATAATGTAACAGCTCTCTAATTCCTTTTTGTAAATTTCAACTCCAAAAAAATGGACATGTTTGAGATGGACAGGAGTTTAGCAGTTTTAGAAATTGAACCCCAACCTTAAACACCTCAGTCACATCTTCAGGTTATTATCCAATTCTTTTTTGAAAGCTCTTACTGAATCTGTGTCCAGCTCCCTTTCATGCAGGGTATTCCAAGTCTTAAACAGTTGCAATGTAGAATAAATTCTCATATCGCCACTGGGAATTTTTGCCATTTATACAATATGCCAGGTGTTCTATGGTTCTCAACCTTTGAACAAAATCATAGGAATCCACTCTAAATTCCCTATGATTTTTAATGCTCCAACAAATCTCCACTCAAGCTTTGGTTTTCCTAAGAGAACAGCAATGGCATCACCAAACAATCTAGTAACTGATGTTTCTGATCACTGGAATTATTCCAAAACCTCCACAATCTTCTTAAAGCATATTGCCCAGAATTGGATGCAGAACTTCAGGTGAGACCCTTCAAATGTTCCTTGCCCTTATTTAATAAAGCTCAGGCACCTTTTTAGGTTTTTAACCACTTTCTCATTCATTTCTCCCAACTTTAAAGAATTGGGCATAAAATTTCTCAGATCTCTGATTGTGTATCCCTTTAAAGTTGCAAACCTTATTTCATACTGCCCTTCATTCTTCCTACTAAAGTGCATAATTTTACACTACTATGTTTTTAAATTCACCTGACACATTCTACCAGCTTGTCTTATTGAGGTTTATCACCATAGTTCACAATATTTTCAACTTTCAAGTAATCTGAAAATTGTGCCCTATATATCCACGTTTAGGTCAGTATTTTATGTGTGTGTGTGTGTGTGTGTGTGTGTGTGTGTGTGTGTGTGTGTGTGAGAGAGAGAGAGAGAGAGAGAGAGAGACACACACACATCAGGAAATATGATATTCCTAGAACTGACCCCTGTGGAACCACATAACATTTTTCAGTCTGAAGAACAGTAATTCACCACTACTATCTGGTATTTGGACTCTCAATTTCATATCCTTGCTTCAACTGTTACTTATGCCATGGGGTTCAACTCTGCTGGGAAGCTATTATGCGGCACCATATCAAATCCCTTCTGGTAGTCTCTTTACGCATTAACTGTGTTATTCTCATGAACTCTTTATGTTTCATTTTCAAAACCGTAATTAAGTTAATAAATCTTTATTTGTCTTTAACAAATTCATGCAGATTATTTTAACTAAGCCACAATTGCAATTTTCAATTTTCGTAGAATCATGGAATCATAATAACACAGAAGGAAGCCAAACAGACTTTCAATAAGAACTGGACATTTTGCCATAGAGGTGGAAAACTGGAAACCGGTCTGATTTTGGATTGTAAATCTGCATCACAATGGGAAGCCGATAAAACATCAGATTTTCACTTGGTTGAATCCATAACTAGAATAAAAACTAGTGAGGGTGGAAATAGACGAGTTTCAGATGAAGAACGGATCTCAGTAAGGTAACCAGGACTAAGGTTGCCAGTTTTCCTCAGCTTTTAATTGTGCCAAATGTTTCTATTTTATCAGTTAGATGTCATTAGTGAGGTAAGGACCCAGAAATTGGGACATGGCAGATTCTTGTTTCTTGGAGAATGAACTGGATCAAATGCTGGAAGTGTTGCGGATGAGGAGGGAAGTCATTTTCCTGGATGGTGGCAGGATAAAGTGACCTTGTTGTAGAGCAAATGCTGGCCCACTTTTAGCTTCATCTCCTGTTTACAATTCCTCCTAACCTGTCTCCTCTTTCTCTCCTGTCAGTCATCTATTTCCAAAACTTCACTGTTCTCAATCTCCTGATCTCTGCCAATAAAAACACAATAGCCAAGAACTTGCAAAGAGATATTAGAGGAAACCATTTGTTTGGTCCAGGCATGGGATTCCCATTGTACAGAAGCCCCAATGACAGGTAATTTTTTTTTTCTACTGCCCTGAATCAGTCCATGTTCAAATGCGAGATTCAGGTTTGGTCTGATCAAGTGGCAAGTAACATTTGCATCCCACCACTACCAGACAAGGAGATTTTCCAGTGAAGGAAAATCTAATCAGCATCTCTACGAATTCAATGGCATTACATTGCTGAGTACCTCACTATCCAAGAGATTGCCATTGATCAGAAAATGAACTGGACTAGACATATAAATACTGTGGCTACAGCAGCAGGTCACAGATGAAGAATCCTTTAGTAAATAACTTGCCTGCTGATACGTCAAGCCTATCGACCATCCACAAGGTGTAAATCAGGAGTACGGTGGAGTAATCTCCAATTTTTGAGATGAATACAGCTCCAACAACACTCAAGAAGCTTGACACTCTAGAGGAGAAAGCACCCCACTCAATTGTTATCATATTCATACGCACTGCCTCCATCACTAATGTGCAATAATAGCAGTGAATTCCATCTCCAGATTCACTGCAAAAGTTCACTAAGGCTCGTTCGACAGCACCTTCCAAACACATGACCACTAATCATTAAGAAGGACAAAGGCAGAAAGTACATGGGAGCAGTACCTTGGTAGAAGTTCCAGCCCAAGTCACTCACCATCCAGGCTTGGAGATGCATGGCCACTTCTTTCACTGTCATAGAGCCAAATGCATGGAACTCCCTGCCTATCAGCGTTAACTGCACCAAATGGACTGAGCAGTTCCTGAAAACAAGTCAGCACCACATTCCTGAGGCCAATGAGGGATGTGTAATAAATGCTAGCCCAGCCAATGATGCTGACATCCCCTGAATGTATATTAAGAAAAAAATTGGCAGGGTTTCATGATCCTTAGGAAACCTAACAGTGACACAGAGGTCCAGCATACCTGTTACAAGGAACTCCAAAAATTGAACCTATCCTCAATCCTTCTGATTTCCCCTGACCTTCCCACATCTGAGATCCTAAAGTCTATGATTTATCTGTGTATCATCCAGTCTCTTTCCTTACCCTCTCCACTGCAAAGCCTTGGATTGCCTCTACAGAAATCTCCAATCACTTGTGTCCCCTCTGTTGAATCAAATCTTTTTTTTCACTGGGATCATAACCACATGCTTCCACCCTGCTATAGCTCAGGACACACAACCACCTAGTTCAGTCCCTTTTTCTCCAGTGTTCCTTGTTGGATTGGAAGGAAAGCCCATCAATCATGTTGATTTCTAAGCAGCTATACAGCACTAATTCACATCATAAAGGGAGTTCCGTATATATTTAGGTTCACTATGTGCTGTCACTAAACAATTTCCCATGACCAGAGCTACAATTACCCAGAACCTCATCCCACCACTTGTACACTCCCCACAATCTCCTTGCTCCTCAGTTAATTTAGTAGTTCACTTGATTTAAAGAGTATGAATTTCTAGGCTGTCTTGTCGCTTGGCAAATTCAAAGATGGCATCTAATTTGTGAAGCAATACAATGAAACCGATGGAATGCAAAAACATTGAGAAGCACATTTCATCAAGTAAAAGGAGACTGAGTTTGGAATGGCATTATTATTTTCTCTGATTCTCCAAGCCAATAGATGCAGCATTGCTGGAAGTGAAATCCTTAAGAGTTACAGGAACAGCATTGTTTTCATTAGCCTCATTTTCAAAGAATATTAAAAGATGCAAAGTAAATAAGGTGACAAAACAATTTGCTACAAGAATTACTTCTCCTTTATTAGCCAGTCATCTGTGATAATTGAATTTTGATCAATTAATCCGTATTTCAGTCTTGGCCTAATACATGACAAGGTGCTGGTTTCACATTCCAGAGGCACATCCTGCAACTAATTAGCTGCTTCACTGATAACTCACATTGGTGGCATGGAGTTATAAATAAAACGTGATGATCAGTTGACTGCCTGTGTGTTGGGTCATAGCCACATAATTGAAACACATTGCACCTATAATAATATATAGAACAGAGGAAAAACATGTGATATCTGTGGAACAGGATGATCAAAGAAGCATTCAGGGCAGTTAATTAAAAGTGTGAAACAAAATTAATGCTGCTTCAATTTCACAATTTGGTTCTCTATGTTACATCACTCAGCTGATGTGCCTGAACATTCGTAAACAATAAGAGACAGAAAAACTAATCTGAAGAACAGTATAATTGTAAAGATATATCACTAATTAATTTTGCCTTCAATTTAATGAAATATTTTGGTGAGGCAACATAACGTTATTTGGTGTGAAGGGAGAGAGGGTGATTTGAAGTAGATACCAAGCCTGCCCAAGAGGAAACTGAATTGACTAAATAAATACAAAATTAATCGTGGTATTAATTTAGTTCTCACACCCTGATGGGATTCAGCATATAAGCTTTCCCTATTGGATTTGATGTGATCAAAATTCAAGTTAAATACTAATCTACTTAATTAGAATTTAGCAAAATAACATATGAATATATCGGTTCCAAGCCAAGGATGTGCAATAAAACATTATGTGGAACCAAAGGAGAAGAGATTGGCATTGCAAAGTTCAGCCATTTAGGAGGATGGATTCAGGAATCATGAAATAAAAACAGAAAGTGGTGGATAAACTCGGAAGTCCTGGCAGTATTTATGAGAAACAAGTTTGATGCCTTGAGTCTGAAAAGACTCTTCCTTGGATCAGAAGCAGGCTAGAAAAAATAAATCAACGGAAAGGGGCCAGATGATTTTTATACACTTTGCAATGGAAGTAAGCAGAGCTGAAGGTGATGCGTGCCTAGAGAAAAAAGATAAAGGGAGTGCTGATTATAGTAGATGAGTGACATAGGAGCAAAATAAGTGGTAGGTATGAATAAACAAAAATAAGTTGGCTTTGATGTGAGCATACTGAACACCCATTCAAACAAGCTACTGGGGGATGGAGCAGGTGTAACCAAAACAGAGAACAGTATTCAAGTTATGAAGCTGTTCAACTCATTGTTAAGTACTGAAGGTTACAAATTGTCGAAGTGGAAAATGAGGTGCCTTCAGCTTGCAATGAACTTCACTGGAGCACTGCAGCAGACCTCGGACAAAAATGAGATCCTAGTGCAGGAGATAGCTGGTGTATTCAAATGGCAAACAACTGTAAGGTCAGGTCATTTTTGCTGATAGAGTTTAAGAGTTCCTTAATGTAGTCACCCAGTCCTGAATGTCGTCTCACTAATGGTGTGGAGATTACATAATGAGGAGCAAATACAGTATGGTAGATTGAAAGTAGTATCCATAAAGAGCCATAATAAACTAAATAACTGTGGATGCTAGAAACCTGAAACTAATCTGCTAAAGAATCTCAGCAGGTCTGGCTGCATCTATAAGAAGGCTGAGTTTATGTTTTGAGTGCAATGACATTCCTTCAGAATAAATAAACTGCTATTTTACCTGGAAGGGGTATGTCTGGGACCTTGGACAGTGACAAGGCAGGAGGTAAAAGACCATATTTGACTTTTACAGGGATAGCAAGAAGCTTTTTCACAGAGTGGGGGACTCAATTACTAGGGGTCACGATTTCAAGGTGAAAGGGGTAAAGTTTAAGGGATGTTTAACTGAGTTCTGAGGAAGGGTCACTGGACCCAAAACTTTAACTCTGCTTTCTCCTTCACAGATGCTGAGCTTTTCCAGCAACTTTGTTTTTGTCCCTTTCCATTTACATCCTCTGCCATTTTACACAGGTTTCAAAGCTTCCGGTTTGCAATCATCTCCTATTCAACAGGGCAATGTAGTCAATCTACACACCCATCCTCCATGAGGATTGTCTCAGGGCTCTCCACTACTCCCTCAAAAGAAGGACTGAACCATTTCTTCCATCATCAGCCTACTCTTCCAGCTGGTCAAACTCGTCTTCACTTTGAATAACTTCTCCTTAAAATCCTCGTGCTGTCTTCAGATCAGTAGTGTGGCTATGGGTACATGGAGTTCAGGTAGCCTGTCTTTTTGTGGGCCATGTGAAAAATTTCTTGTTCCAGTCCTACTTGAGTCCCTCTCCATAACTTTCTGTCCGGTACATCAATGACATCATCGGTACTGTTTCCTTCTCTCATCGGTAATTCTGATGAAGGGTCACTGGAATTAGCAAGTTAACTTTGCTTTCTCTCCACAGATGCTGCCAGAACTGCTGAATTTTTCCAGCAAATTCTGTTTTTAATTGTTTCAGAAACTGTGATGTTCGTTGACAATTTCACATTGTTCAGTCACACTTATAACACCTCAGATACAGAAGTCATTTGCGCCTGTGTGCAAGAAAACCTCATGAACTTTCATTGGGTTGTTAATTGGCAAATAACAACTGTATCACATAAGTGTATGACAACCGGCAAGCTACGGCTAGTCAAGTAACACAAAGATCAATATTTGGGCCCTAGATGCCCAGGATTGTTGAATTGAGTTAGCTTTATTGTCATGCACTCAAATGAATACAGTGAAATTTGGTAATGGCCACTTACAGCGCCAACTTAGGTGCAGAGGTAAAGAGGTACAACTTCTTCAGTTACAAAATTAGTTGCAGTGTAATAATGTGACCGACACATAGATCATAGCATCCCTACAGTTTGGAAACATGCTATTCAGCCCAACAAGTCCACATTGCCCCTCCAAAAAACATCCTACCCAGACCCATTCCCCTAATTTCCTGATGTCTAACCCACCTAACCTAAACATCCCTGGGAAATTCAGCATGTCCAATGCACTTACCCTGCACATCTTTGGGCTGTGGGAGGAAACTGGAGCACCCGGAGGGAACCCACGCAGACACGGGGACAATGTACAAATTCCACACAGCTGCCCAAGGCTGGAATCGAACCCGAGTGCCTAGTGTTGTGAGGCAGCAGTGATAACCACTGAGCGACTGTGCTGCCCCATGGTGCCAGCTTAGGTACAGAGTACCAAGGTACAACCCTTAGTTACAGAATAGAGAAATGAAAAACAAAACTTACATTACAGCCATACACAGTGTAATCATAGGTCAGAAAAACAAGAAATCCAAAAGACAAACGTCATAGTCTCACTCCAAGGACTTTCCGCAAGGGAACTCCACGTGGTCTGACCACTGCCACCACACACCACACTGGGCCACTGCTTCATTTTGTACCACTGGACGCTGTAATCCCTGCTGTTGGCCATTGGTCACTGGTGACCCGTTCCAGAAGCCTGGAGTCGGAGGCCAGGGTTGGGTGTCTCCTTCTGTTCTTTGTATTTTTTCCTTGTATAACTAATTACAAAGATGTTAATTTTTAAAATTTACCAGAAAATAGTAGGATTCTTCATAAACCCTTCCCTCACCGCCACTGCCAGCAGGAATCAGCATGTGTTGAGATTGGCTGTTCATTGGTCATTCCCCGCACTGCATAAAACCAAGCAAAGTCAACTTTATGACTTCGCAAGAGGTGGGAAAATGATCCAATAAGAAAAATTACAATCCAGAGGAAAAATTGAGGTGCTGGAGTTGCAAAGCCAAACCCCACAGCCCTGTGTTTGTAGTTGACAGTTCGAGCTTGAGCAGTGAGGTCTGAGAAAGGATTACTCCTGGAGACGGGACACACCATGAATGGCCACATGGTAGGGAACTATGGGGACACTGTTTGAAGCAAACAACAGATAAACTGTGACTGGAGCAGTAAACTGAAAGACTTATTTAGTGAGGAACCATATCAGGAGGGCCTGATTTGTAGAGTACCACAAGGAGACTGCCCAGAAGAAGGAGCCAACCAACTCATTAACTCGATCAAAGGTTTCAGCTCCTTCCTCACTAAACTGTCACTGAGCTGCTCAGACAGGTTTAGCACATTCAGAGGTCAGAATTGTTAGCCTAAGATTCAAATACTCTGAGTCCAGCCATGTAGGTTACCACTCTTTCACTCTTTAAACAAACACCTAACCTTCACTACTCACCTTTTGTCCTCTTTGTCAGGTTTAAGAGATGGCTTGGTGGGAGAAGGAGATTTTGGGTTAATAACCCAGATAGTTAGTTAGTGCTTTTAAGAGTTTGTAACATTGCCATTCCTAGAATTTTGTACGAAGTAGTTATTCCTGTTTTACATAAAACAAACAGTGTCAGAAATCTTTGTGATAAGTATAGCTTGGGGCCAGTAAATTGATGGACAGGTCAATTAGGACAAGTTATTGTGATAACTTCACAAAACTTCCATCACATGTTACAGACTCATGGTTCTCCACTTTGTGTTTGTCTGTGTAGTTAATTCAGTGTCTGTGACACAATAGGTACCAACTTTGTGGGGACCAAATGTAATATTTCCAAATGTGCAGATAATAAAAAACATCCATTGCATAACTCCTCAAAATATTGCTCAAAAATGTTGTCTGTATTGAATTACAGACATTCAGGCTGACAGGGTGGATATAGATATTTCCCCACACTGGTGAGTCTGAAACTAGGAGTGAGTCTTTGGAATTCTATGCCTCAGAGGGCTGTGGAAGCTGAGTTATCAAACGAGTACAACAGAGAAATCTACAAATCTCTGAAGACTAATGATATCAGGGAATTTGGAGATTGTGTGCTAAAGTGGCACTGAGGTAGATGATCAGCTGTGGCCTTGTGAATGACAAAGCAATCTTTACAGGGTGAATGGCCTACTATTCCTACGTTCCTGTGAGACAAGAGTGGTGTTATATGATGAACAATGAATTATTCTAGTGAAGCAGACACAACGGAGCAATTGTCATCCTCCTGAGCTACGACATCCAATGCACAAGTAAATCATACAATCTGTTCTTTTAATTTCCTCTTGCTTGTTTTCTTATACTGGGGAGTCAATGTGAAAACTTTATCAGTGCCAACTTTTTTTGTGGCAGCCTCAGATCGTAAAGCTCAACTCAAAGGCAAAAAACAGACCTTTATTTTGTGATTTATTCAGACACACTTCTGAACTTGACAGTTCCTTCATCTTGTGTTGCTTAATTTTTTCATTTCATGAAACAGTGCCTTAAGTGCTTGTTCAGTTTCCTATCTATTATATTCTATTTCTAAACTGGTTTAGCAATAGCTTTGCTTTTGGAGATGCCACAGTTTAATGTGTCTATTGAATACTTTACACAGGTACTTGACCGAATTGTTACAGCTATTCTCTTTACTGGCTTTACCATTCTGCTTTTATTATACTTCTTTTTTGCTCCTTCATGTGAGATTGCAAGAACAATACACGTGCAATCGCTGCATTTGGTTTGAAACAGCATAAATAATGCTCAGCATACCACCTTTATTGCAAAACAAATCTTTTCTTCGTCATTTTCTGCAGTGAGTGGGCATTTGGTGAAGTAATTTTAGTTTTTACTTTTTTGTTTGAATAATATGATTAAGCCATCATACATTAGTGCACCTGAACTTTTCAGTGGTTGTCCCTTAAGGAAAATGACCTTGTACTGATGAAATTAGAAACAGATTTTCTGGCCTCACTGCTCACGCTGCTGGCTACGTGCTCACCTTTGCTCAGTAAAGCTCATCCCTCTGAAATTACTCAATTGGCCTAACAAAATAAGCAATTCCAGTTTATTTTGTGGGTAAATGTGCTTACTGCTGGAAAGTCGCGCAAGTAGTGCTTGTGTGGTGACGATTGGGGGAGTGAGGGAATGGAGATGATTTGGGGTAGGGGCTGTGTTTTTTTTTCCATCCGTCATTTAAATGTAGGGTGAACCCTGAAATAGAATTGGTTCATCAAGAAACAGAGAATTTTTGATTGCCAAAAATGATCAGGATAGTGAAATACTGTAGCTAGCAGATCACTTTAGGTGATTATAAGAATTGAAGCAGTAAGTATTTGTTATCACTAATTTGACATGGTGGAGACAGTACAGTAAAAAGTAAATGTGAGGAATGTAGTCCTGATTGGGATGCAGAATGGAACGAACACATCAGTTTTAATTGCGTTAATGTGCCACGCAACAAAACAGACCAAAACCAAAATTAAAAAAAAGCATCTTTACCTTTTAAAATTTCTTCCACACAGAGAATTTTACACTTGGGGACTTAACATAACCCATAATTCCCTCTTAAAGCATAGGAAGTCACGCAAAGAACAAAAGGAGTGACTTTCTGAATTTGATCCCTCAACAGATAAGTATGTCTGCTGAGATTATGTATCAGAACTTTGCACACAATGGTTAGTATTGAATATAATGACAAGGGTCTCATCCACTGGCTGCATAAGGAAGGTAGCAGGGACTAGAACCACCACTTTCCCACCAGATTAAGTGTGCACCCATCACAAAACTCACCACTGGGGTGGGAGCGGGGTGTTTTAAATGTTGGCTGAAAAATCATGCATAACTTGTGGGGATCAGTGACTGTCCATCATTTATTGCCCCTCCCTAGCTGCCCTTGAACTGATTGAAAGGCCCTAGCAAGTTAGAGGACAGTTGAGAATTAACCACTTTGTTTTGGGTCTGGAGTCACATGTAGGCCAGACCAGGTGAGGATGGCAGGTTTCCTTCCTTGAAGAACATTAGTTAACCAAATGCATAGATTTTTAATTTCAGTTTTTGTTATTGAATTTAAATTCCACCATCTGTTGTGGCAGGATTCAAACCCAGGCCCCCAGAATGTTAACTGAGTTTCTAGATTGATAGTCTAGCGATCACACCGCTAGGCTATCACTTCCCCAATTACGTAAAATGCTCCCGCTAGATAAACATGCACTAGTAGTAGGCAGCCATGACCCTTTGATATAATTCAAAAGTGCCAGTGTTACGACCAGACCCCAAGCAAGGTTCCGCAAATTGTGAGGGTACCAGATGGGATATCCCAAACAGCTATCAGCATAATAGCCATACAATGTTGGATACGTACATCTGGAAATTGGAAAACTAGGTTTTTATATATTAGTCATGTATTTTAGGTACTGAGAGCCTCAGGAACAGGATTGAAGAGAACCCAGGAAATGGGGTGAGAGGCCTTGTGGGCTGTGTGTCGATTAGGGCACAGCAAAGTAGTGAGAAAACAAGACGCTGTTAACTGGAAATTATTGACATGCAGAGATATGCTGGAACATGAGAGACAGTCATGAAGCCTAGAGGTGATGGCATGAGCTGTGTTAAATAGTTTCATTTATTACTTTTAATTCAGAACCTGACTCTGCCATGGAACAATTATGGCACCGACTGCAGAAAGCTCCCCCTGACCTTGGTTCACAATTCAGGAATCTCATTGGCTGGCTGCTTTATTTAGTAACCATTGCTGAGTCCAACTGCAAATTTCAAAAGCAGAGGTCCTGCCCTACTGTATACTGATTATCTTTATGCTCTGAAATTGTGGTTTTCTCCATATTAGGGAGACAAAATGCAGACTGGTGACCGTTTTGCAGAGCATCTACATTCTGTCCGTAAAAATAACACCAAGCTTCCAGTTGCCTGCCGCTTCAACACACCACCATGTTCTCATGATAAGATTTCTATCTCAGGACTGTTCTAGTGCTTAAGAAAGGCTCACCACTGGAGGGACAACACCTCATCTTCCACTTACAGCCTTCAGGACTCAGCATCGACTCTAACAACTTCAGAGCATGAACACCTCCTTCCAGGTCCTTTCACTAAATGGATTGTATTTAGCACAACCAATCCCATTACCACCTTTTCTTCTTCCCTCCCTTACTATCAACAATCCCCTTGCCTGCCTTAGCATTTGTCTCTCTCTCCTTAGGGTCCACCACCACCTATCCACCCACTCCTTCACCTCCCCAACCCCAGCTACCTGTCATCAGCATAAATATCATCTTTTCCAAAATGCTTTCAGTTCTAAAGAATGGTCACTGGACCAAAACAGCAATTCTGTCTTCGATCCACGTTGCTGCCAGACCTACTGTGTTACTCCAGCATTGCTGTTTTTTGTCTCTTGTTTATCAAGATTGCGCACATCATGTTAATACACAAGACCTTAAATTGTTCAGTGTGGATTCACTAATTCCCTTTTATATCAGTTGCATCTAACCCAGATAATAAAATAAAAGCTAAAATGGCTTTTTGACCAGGTAAAAAACAACCAGTGATGACTATTTCTAACTACCATTCATTACCACTGTTGACCATTTCCAATTGGTAATAGTTGACCAGTCACAACTATGGTCAATAATTTCCAAGCAGCAGTATCTGACCAGGTACAGCTAGTGTCAACTTTTTCCAACTGGCCTGCTCAGCAACTATGGTTAATTGTTTCCAACTGGTCATATAGCCAGTTGGCAACTGTATCAACCATTCCAGTTTATTTCTTCTGGGAAGTCACTTCAACAGCAGGTCAAAACACAATGTATTTATCCCGAATTTATCTGTTTCAGTCTTTATTGAAATCTTGGTAGATTAATGATTGGTCAGCACTTTTGAGGTATATACATGATAATTCTTATAGAGATAATGGGAACTGCCAATGCTGGAGAATCTGAGATAACAAGGTGTACAGCTGGATGAACACAGCAGGCCAAGCAGCACCAGAGGAGCAGGAAGGCTGACTTTTTGTGTCTGGACCCTTCAGAAATGGGGGAGGGGAAGGGGATTCTGAAATAAGTAGGGAGAGAGGGGGAGGCGGATAGAAGATGGATAAAGAAGAAGGTAGGTGGAGAGGATACAGATAGGTCAAAGAGGCGGGGATGGAGCCAGTAAAGGCGAGTGTAGATGAGGAGTTAGGGAGGGGATAGGTCAGTCCAGGGAGGACAGACAGATCAAGGAGTCGGGATGAGGCTGGTAGGTAGGATATGGGGGTTGGGTTTGAGGTGGGAGGAGTGGATAGGTGGGAGGAAGGACATGTTAGGGAGGTGGGGACGAGCTGGGCTGGTTTTGGGATGCGGTCGGGGGAGGGGAGATTTTGAAGCTTGTGAAATCCACATTGATACCATTGGGCTGCAGGGTTCCCAAGCGAAATATGAGGTACTGTTCCTGCAACCTTCGAGTGGCATTGTTGTGGCTCTGCAGGAGGCTTAGGATGGACATGTCATCCAAGGAGTGGGAGGGGGAGTTGAAATTGTTCGTGATTGGGAGGTGCAGTCGTTTGTCATGAACCGAGCGTAGGTGTTCCACAAAGCGGTCCCCAAGCCTACGCTTGGTTTCTCCGATGTAGAGGAGGCTACATCGGGAACAGCGGATACAGCATATCACATTGGCAGATATGCAGGTGAACATCAGATGTGCAGATGTGGAAGGTCTTCTTGGAGCCTGGGATTGGGGTGCGGGGGGAAGTGTAGGATAATCCTTATAGCTTTTCAGTTTAACTTGCATCCATAAAAAGCTTTTGTTATAAGTTAATTGAAATATGGCAGATATTGGACTGTGAAAATTACAACTCATGGTGACAATATCTGTAAAAAATCATTAATAGCAGATGGGGGACATATTTTATTGAAATGGCTTTGTCATACTGTATATCATTGTGTTTAATGACCAGCTGGTCAATGTTTGCTTTTCTATATTAAAACTAGTGAAATTTCAAAATTGCACTTAAATGCTTGTTTGTGGATATTGATCTGTAAACTGTCTACTCTATAGTTTTCTTGGAAATGTTTTGTTTTATACGATTGCAATTACAAAAATTCAAAGATGATGAATCACTCATGTATATTTAAGTTGTCATAAATCCTGAGTTTGTAACATCTGTATTTTAATACTATGTAATCCTTTGGCTTTGGGCCAGGCAATCCTGTGTGCTGCTGTTTCTGATGCCTTAAGTATTCATTTCTTTACATCTAGAAGACTGGTGACCCTTTCATGCATCAAGATTACTTAATTCACTCACTACTAACAGAGTGGGTGGTAATATTTTTCTGTTTCTGACAATAAGACAAGACCGGAGGGGATTAATCTGTTTGTATGCACATGCTGGACGATGGCTGACTCCAAATATAGTATCTACTCGATAAAAGCTTCCAGTCATGATTGAACCTCTTTGTTTGAGATTAGTAAATTGAGAGAGTCAAGTTTGGTACATCATCAAATCTTACATGTATTTGTAATAGATTTTCATGAAATCATAGAATCAAACAATGGTTACAGCACAGAAAGAGGCCGTTCAGCTCTTGTACCTGTTCCAGCTCACTAAAAAATCAAATCATTGAGTTTCACTCTTCTGCTATTTCTTGGTAGCCCTGCAATGTTCTTACTGTTTGGATAGTTTTCCAATTCCATTTCGAAGGCCTTGGGTGAAATTACCACTCACTACACTATCAAGCATTATATCCCAGAGGTTCACAATTCTGGGTTTTAAAAAAAAATGTTGTCGTTGCTTTTTTTGCCAATCACCATAAATTGGTGTCTTCTGTTCTTGATCCTCTGCCCATGGAAATAGTTACTCTTTCTCTACTCCAGCTAGTTATCAAAGTCTGTTTTGGTTTACCTCTGAAAACCAGTACTCAAAATTTCCAGTAGTGACCTATTCCATTCATTCACTTTCCATTAAGAATTTCAGTCTAATCTAACGTTTCTTTATAGGGGCAGAATTAGGCCATTCGGTCCATCGTGTCTGCTCCAACATTCAATCATGACTGATATGTCAACCTCATTCTCCTGCCTTCTGTCACATAACTCTTGATCCCCTTACGAATCAATTACTTTTGCAGGTATTTCTAAAGACTGTGTGTTCTGGTAGGACGGAGTGAACAGGAATGGCAACTGGTAAAACAAAAATGAACCAAGGCAATTGTGGTTGAGAAAGGAGGAGCATTTTCACATCCAGCTTCTGATAAGTACTGAAATAGATATATTGCTCCATAAACTTGGTACAAAGGGGATTGCTCTGATTGACACTCCAGGTGGTAGTGGTAGGTTCAGAGCTCCAAACAATTGCTTTGCATGAAGTGGAACAGATGATGAGAAAGAAAAAGGTAGACTTTACAAGAACAAAGTAGATGTAACAGTAACATATACTGGGTAAATGGCACAAGTATGCAGGCACAATATGTTACCTGCCAAGCTGTTATTCATTTACTGCTGGTCTATACAAGACACACAGACGTTCTTACAGCTGTCTTCTATTCATGCTTAGATTCCATCGCAGCATTTGTTCAAGTTGCAATTCACACTTACAACAAGCTGACATCATAAAAGAGTTTTAGGCAGCAAATAATACAGTTCAAGTCCAGCTTCATAACATAGTAAATGACAATGAAGTTGCCATTGTCCCAGAGGACCCTGGGGCTGCGGTCTTGTGGAAATAGATGAGTGCTGGTGTGTTTAACCTGAAGGTCACCACGTCTCAAACAAGGAATGAGGTTGAGGAGGCAGGACTTTCACGGTGACCTCAGCTGTTATGGGAATTGAACCCGGACTGTAGGCGTAACTCTGCATCACAAATCAGCCATGTAGCTAACAGACCTCCTTTCATAATATGGATACATATTGACATATGGAATGTTATACATTTTTTACTTAGTAACAAGCCGATCACAAAATAGAACAATACATAAATGGAGTGGAGTGGAAAGCAGGAGATATAGGTATCTGGAACAAATGGAAGACTTCCACTCAGTGGAAAATCTAATATAGGAAATGGATATTATTCATCCGATGCGAAAGTGAGACCATTGCTACTGAAATAATTTTAAGCCTCTTTTGACCAAGTTGAGAAGATTGCCCTCCAACACTGCAGTAATACCAACCTAGAAGTTATTTACCTGCACTAACAGTCTTTATAACAAGTTATATTAAGCAATGACAATATATACCTTTTGAAAAATATGATTCAATTGATTTTTCTAATATAAGCACTTGGAGAGACTTTCATGTAATGGTGTAAAGAGCGAGTCAATCTTAAAGTGTCTAACACCTTCACAAGGGTCTGAAATTCATGACCAAACCTGTCTTACTTATTTATGGAAATGTAAGATCCTGGGCAGGCCTTTGCAGGTCTTGGGGATGCTGTTCCCATCAACCTGTTGGCATTGCTAACATTTTCCCAGTGAATGGGAAGGTAGAGGTCAGCCCTACCTCCCTGAAGTCAACTTAGGCCCTTTTCTTTGGCCACCTACCAGCCTTTTCCTGCCAACACAGGTATATGATCACTTCACCAAGCACCCTGTGATAGACAGGGAAACGCCTGACAACATATGTTACACCCCTCAGAAACACTATCCATCCCTCCACACCATACCCTGCTCCCAAATCATCAGCACCTTTCTAACTGACCCAGTGATTCCAACCCAATCACCTGCTTTCTCAGACTGCTCCATCATTCATGCTCCTGCCTGGTTGCAGTTCCACCAGAGGCCATTACTTTTGGTGGTGTTGCTGGGGCTGAAGAATGACTGACTCTTTCGTTGGCTGGCAGTTTTGTGAGGTGGCAGTGTGACACTTCTGATTTTAAAAGGGCTGGGAAGCATTTTAACAAGCAATTAATTGCTTGCCGCATGTAAATTCATGTTGTAGCTTCCATATCTGACTGACATGGCTTTCCCTTGATTTCTTTTAGTTGAGCTGTTGGGCCACTGTTGCCTTATGAAATCTTGGTCCCCATGTTCTAAATTGAGAACTTATAAAACTGATTCTTTACAAAGAAGTTTGGTTGCAACTTGCTCAAAATTGTAAGAAGTGACCTGTAAGTAGAAATGAAATATTGGCATTAGAATATTGCCTATTGCAATTACTGAAGATTTCAAAGCACTTTCCAGACAATGAAGTACTTTGATGCATAGTCGGTGCAGTAATGGAAGAAATCAAGCAGACGTTTTGCACACTGCCAGCATCTAAAACAGAAAAGCAACAATTGTTATATCAGAATGTAAGGGTCAAAATGGATTAATGCTGAAGAGTGCATTAATCACCACCTGATATGATGACAATGACACATGGATTGGCTAATGGAACAGCTTTAGGTTTTCAACAAGACCAAATTTTGAGGTTTCCCTAATAGCCTCAGAAACAATGAACAAAATCTTCTAAAGTCCTGAACAACGTGACTATGGGGATAAATTTGGGAGAATCCCATGAGAAGTTTGACAAAGCTTTTCTTGATAGCAGGAATGTTTTCTCATTAAGCTCTGGGTGCCAAGCCACAAGTAAAAATTTCAGGACAGACAAACCTCTGTGATTTCCTCCTTAACTCCCAAAGGCAATTAAAAGAAATAATATTGGAGTTAAACTAATATAGTTGTATGTATTATTCAACATCATCTGATTATCGTTACATGTAACCAAATTCTCTCTCACTGTGCACATAAAAACGTTACTACAAAATCAATGAAACATTAAATTACAATCATTACCAATGACAGATAACATAGCATCTATGTTATAATTTATCCATATTGCCTTTACCTTTTCATAATGAGATATTCTTCCTTTTTGTTTTAAGAATGACCATTTATACTTGTATCAAGGGGGCATAGATTCAGTGAAGCAGAAATTGAGAGAGAGAAAAAAAATCTCTTGGAGGATTGTTAGTTACATAATGCCTTGCCACAAGTGGCTAGTTAGGGAGAACCTACATCATTTAAAATGGAATTAAATAAATACTTGAACAGAAAGAATGTAAAATTCTCTGGGGAAAGTAGGGAATTGGGATTTGAATGGATACTTTTCAGTTGAACAGTTAGCAATGGCACAGGTCTTCTTCTATCTTGAATTGTTTAAAATTAATGATGGTTTAATCCGCATCTCTATTAAATTGGGTCATTTCTTCGTCTTTTCATATCAATATCTCTCTATCCACTCGATCAGTGTGCTCACTTCCTACTGAACTTCTTGAATAAACCAGAGTCTGTTAGGCTTCATTTTTTGAATCTCAGATGCCTCCTTCCTCTTTACTTTGCTCACCTTGTACAAGTCCTGTTACTACTACAGTAACAAAACTCCTCATAATATAATTGGGTGATTCTGCAACCCTGTACTCCAAACAAGAATGAATATTAACAAACAACACAGCTACAAAAACTTATAAACAAATCGTCTATAGATGTTTTATCTATATTGGACTGAACATTATTGGTTGTACACCAATAATTTTCCCAAGATGCAACATCTATGAGCCCAATTTATAATTATGAATATTAAAACAAAACTTTTTCCTAAGCCTATTCACACTAAATAATTAAATATGGTTGTAAAAATCTGCTTCACTTACTTTTAATCAGGTGCTTTTGACATTTGCATAGGCCTTTAAAATGTCTCATCATTGATCTTGACTTGCCTGTTACTTATACTGAATGCTCTGATAACGTTACATTGCTGGAGATCAGTCAGCTCAGTCCCAGGACTTTGCTGCAGGATTCCTTAGGGCAGGGTTCTAAGTCCAAATATTTTCAGCTGCTTTAACAATGAGCTTTCCTCTGTAAGGTCAGAAGTGGTTATTTTTGTTGATGGTTACTCAGCTTTCTGTTGCAGTTGTAACACTTTTGATCATAAAGCAGCCCATTTCTGTGCCCAGCAAACTGGACAGCATTCAGGCATAGACTGATAAATGCCAAGTAACATTCGTGCCAGGAATTGAAAATCGCCAGCTGGTCTTGTTACCTTCGCTTGACATTCAATTGCATTACCATCGTGGATCGGAAATCTAACTGGACAAGCCAGATTATACTGTACCCATAAGAGCAGAAATATTGATGTGGCAGGTGCTGAAGAACCTTTTACTTATTTGAAGGAATCTGCACAGTTTACTGAGTGCCAATCATTGGTGCAGAAGTTTACATCTCCTTGTAAGAAAGTAGAGATATCTCAAATTTGATCAAATCAATGCCTAAATTGACTGGATTTAATATTCCAGCATCCATTGAGAGGCAAAGGGCCAGGTTGCTGAGTCTCATCTGTAAAATGGAGTTGCTACAGCTTACAACTATTCTTACCAATCAAAATGCAGTTACTTAAGTGTATTCAACCATATGGGTTGGATAATAGAGGAGTGACACTGAGGGTTTTTAATTTCCCCAACATTAACTGGAGCAGCTAAATTGTGAAAGATTTAGAGGGAGAAAAATGCCATAAAAGCATCCAGGAGAGCTCTTTAACCAAGTACATAGAAGGTCCCACCAGAGAGGTGAGAGTTTCCAACCTAACTTTGGGTCGTAAAGTCAGGCAATCATTTGAAGTGTCAGTGGGGAAGCATTTTGCAGAGAGCAATCATAGGTTCCAGATTGTTATGGAAAAGGACAAGGATGGACCTAAAATCAAGGTTTTGAACTGGGTGAAGGCCAATTTTAATAAAATCAGATATGGTTTGTCCGGTGTGGACTGGATACAGATATATTTAGCTATATCTGTATTAGAACTGTAGGATAATTTCAACAAGCAAATAGTGCAAGTACAGAGCCAACATGTTCCAATGAAGATGAAAGATGGGACCATCAAATTCAGTGAATACTGAACATCCAGGATTGAATAAAGTAGTTAAGGGAGGTTTATGACAGATACCAAGGGCTCAAAACAGCATAAGGCTTAGAGGAGTACATATCGCACAAGGGCGATCTTAAACAGAAGATTAGGAGATGAAAAAGGGAGGGGGTTGTTGAAAGGATTATGGCAGTTAAAATAAAGGAAATTGTTAAGTTTTTTTTACAAGTACATTAAGGATAAAAAGATAACTGAGGAAAGAGTAGGGCCCACTAAAGACTACAGGGGTATCTCACCTCTTGACTCCCCAAGGCCTGTCTATCTTCTCCAAGGCGCAAGTCAAGAGTATGATGGAATACTCCCCACTTGCCTGGATGAGGCAAGATTGGCAGCTCCAACAACAATCAAGAAGTTTGACACTATCCAGGACAAAGCAGTTCGTTGATTTGCATTACATCCACGAGCATCCATTCCCTCTTCCACTAAAGTTCAGTAGCTGTAGTGTGCCTTATCTACAAGATACACTGCAGAAATTCACAAAAGATCCTCAGACAGCACCTTCTAAACCCATGACCACTTCCAGCTTGAAAAAAAGGGGCATCAGATACTTGGGAACACCACCACGTGCAAGTTCCCTTTCAAGACACTCAGTGGGTGGCTCAGTGGTTAGCACTGCTGCCTCACATCACCAGGGACCCAGGCTCGATTCCAACCTCGGGCGACTGTCTGTGTGGAGTTTGCACATTCTCCCTGATTCTGCGTGGGTTTCCTCCGGGTGCTCCAGCTTCCTCCCACAATCCAAAGATGTGCATGCAGGCTAGGTGGAATGGCCATGCTAAATTGCCCATAGTGTTCAAGGATGTGTAGTTTAGGGGGATAGGTTAGGGTGGGATGCTCTGTGCGTCAGTGTGGACTTGTTGGGCCAAAGATCCTGTTTCCACACTGTAAGGATTCTACGATTCTATCCTGACTTGGATATATATCGCCGTTCCTTCACTGTCACTGGGTCAAAATCCTGGAATTCCCCCCCAATAGCATTGTGGGTCAACCTACAGCAGGAGGACTGCAGCGCTTCAAGAAGGCAGCTGATCAGCACCTTCTCAAGGGCAGCTAGGGACTGTCAATAAATGCTGGCCAGCCAGCGATGTTCACATTCTGCAAATATTTTTTTTAAATTGTGTATGGAGTCAAAAAATACAGGTAAGGTTCTAAATGAATATTTTGTGTTAGTGTTCACTTTTGAGAGGGCAATATAGGTATTGATGGATTGTAATATAAAGAAAGTAATTAGCACGGACAGAGAGGTCTGGTAGGCTGAAAAGTAGATGAATCTCTCGGGCCAGTTGAAATGTATCTCGGGCTCTTGAATGAGGCAAGGGATGAAATAGCAGGGGCACAGGACAAATGTCAGAGGACTGAAGGATAGGCAATGCAGTACCATTATTCAAGAAGGGAGCAAGAGATAAACCAGGAAATTACTATCAGTTTAACCTCAGTGATGGGGAAACTATTGGAAGCAATTTTGAGGGACAGAATTAATTTGCATTTGGGGATAGAGGGATTAATTAAGAAGAGTCAGCATGATTGCATTTAGGGGAGGTCATATCTGACCAACTTGTCTGAATTTTTCAAAGAAGTGACCAGATGTGTAGATGTAGATCAATGTACTTAATGTAGCTTATCTGGAGTTAGGCAAGGCTCTTGATAAGATTCCACATGCGAAACTGTTAATGATATCAGTTGGCTAAGTGGAAGGAAGCAGAAGATGATGTTTGAGGGGTGTATTTGTGACTGGTCGCCTTTATCCAATGAGGTTCCACAGGGATCAGTGTTATGGCCCTTGCTATAACTAAATGATTTAAACTTGAAAGTAGGAAGTTTGATCAGTAAATATGCAGAGGGTGGTAAATAGTGAAGAGGATAGATTTAGATAACAGAAGGCTATAAACAGGCTGGTCAGATAGCCTGATCAGTGGCAAATGAAATGCAAGCCCGATTAGTGTGAGGTGATGCATTTGGGCAAGACAAGCAAGGCAAGAGATCGTATGGTGAATGGTAGCCTGCTGGTAAACACCAAGGATCAGAGAGAGTGCATACGTAGTGGGACAGGTAGGTGAAGTGGTTGAAAAGGTTTATGTGATATTTGCATTTATTAGCAAAGACATAGAGTTTAAGAGCAGGGAGGTTATGCTCAAACTGTATAAAACATTAGTTAGGCCACAGCTAGAATATTACGTGCAATTCTAGAATCAACATTATAGGAGGAATGTGATTACACTGGAGAGGATGCTGAGGGGATTTACCAGGATAGGACAAAGAACATAGAACATAGAACATAGAATAGTCCAGCACAGTACAGGCCCTTTGGCCCATGATGTTGTGCCAACCTATTATCTTACTAAGATCAAACTTCTCTGGCTACCCTACATTTTACTATCCTCTATCTGCCACAAAAAGAGTTATAAAGAAAAGTAAGATAGAACATGAGAAAAAACTAGCACAGAATATAAAGACAGATAGCAAAAGTTTCTATAAATATATAAAATGAAAAAGAATGGCTAAAGTAAACATGGCCCTTTAGAGGATGACAAGGGGAATTTAGTTATGGGATATGATGAAATGGCCGAAGCATTGAACAGGTATTTTGTATCGGTAATCTCAGTGGAGGACACTAATAACATGCCAGTAATTGACAAAGAGACAAAGGTAGGTGAGGACCTGGAAACAATCATTATGACAGAAGAGGTAGTGTTGGGCAAGCTAATGGAGCTAAGGATTGATAAGTCTCCTGGCCCTGATGTAATACATCCCAGGGTACTGAAAGAGATGGCGGGAGAAATAACAGGTGCACTGGCAGTAATTTTCCAAAATTTGCTGGACTCTGGGGCAGTCCCAGCAGATTGGAAAACAGCAAATGTGACGGCACTGTTTAAAAAAGGGGGTAGACAAAAGATGGGGAATTGTAGGCCAGTTAGCTTAACCTCTGTAGTGGGGAAGATGTTTGAGTCTATTATCAAGGAAGAAATAGCAAGGCATCTCGATAGAAATTGTCCCGTTGGGCAGACGCAGCATGGGTTCATGAAGGGCAGGTCATGCTTGACAAATCTTTTGGAATTCTATGAAGACATTATGAGCAAGGTGGACAATGGGGACCCAGTGGATGTGGTGTACCTAGATTTCCAAAAGGCCTTCGACAAGGTGCCGCACAAGACGCTGCTGCATAAGATAAGGATGCATGGTGTTAGGCCTAAAGTATTAGCATGGATAGAGGATTGGTTGACGAACAGGAAGCAAAGCATGGGGATAAATGAGTGCTATTCTGGCTGGCAATCAGTGACTTGTGGTGTGCCTCAGGGATCAGTGTTGGGACCGCAATTATTTACAATTTATACAGATGATTTGGAGTTGGGCACCACGTGCAGGGTGTCAAAGTTTGCAGATGACACTAAGATGAGTGGCAGAGCAAAGTGTGCAGAGGACTGTGAGACTTTGCAGAGGAACCTAGATACATTGAGTGAGTGGGCAAAGGTCTGGCAGATGGAATACAATGTAAATAAATGTGAAGTCATACATTTTGATAGGAGTAATAGTAAAAACGATTGTTACTTGAATGGTAAAAAGTTGCAGCATGCTGCAGTGCAGAAGGACCTGGGTGTCTTTGTGCATAAATCACAGAAGGTTGGTCTGCAGGTTCAACAAGTAATTAGGAAGGCAAATGGAATTTTGTCCTTCATTGCTAAAGGGATTGAGTTTAAAAGCAGAGAGGTTATGTTGCAGCTGTACAAGGTGCTGGTGAGGCCACACCTGGAGCACTGTGTGTAGTTTTAGTCTCCTTACTTGAAAAAGGATGTACTGGCACTGGAGGGGGTACAGAGGAGGTTCACTAAGTTGATTCCGGAGTTGAGGGGGTTGGCTTATGAGGAGAGACTGCGTAGATTGGGATTATATTCATTGGAATTCAGAAGATTGAGGGGGGGATCTTATAGAAACATATAAAATTATGAAGGGAATAGATAAGATAGAAGTAGAGAGGATGTTTCCACCGGTAGGTGAAGCTAGGACAAGAGGGCATAGCCTCAAGATTAGAGGGAGCAGATTTATGACTGAATTGAGAAGGAACTTCTTCACCCAGAGGGTTGTTAATCTATGGAATTCCTTGCCAAGTGAAGTAGTTGAAGCTACTTCAGTAAATGTTTTTAAAGCTAAGGTAGGAATTAAGGGATACGGTGAGAGCGTGGGTAAGTGGATCTGAGTCCATGAAAAGATCAGCCATGATCTTGTTGTATGGTGGAGCAGGCTCGAAGGGCCGGAAAGCCTACTCCTGCTCCTAGTTCTTATGTTCTCTGTTCTTATGTGCCTATCCAAGAGTCGCTTAAAAGTCGCTAAAGTATCTGATGCCACTACCACTACTAGCAGTGCATTCCACGTACCCAAAAACTATCTGTGTAAAGAACCTACCTCTGACATCTCCTCTATACTTTCCTCCAATCACCTTAAAATTATGTCCCTTGTAATAGTCATTCCCACCCTGGGAAAAAGGTCTCTGACTATCCACTCTATGCCTCTCATCATCTTGTACACCTCTGTCAAGTCATGTCTCATCCTTCTTGGCTTCAAAGAAAAAAGCCCTAGCTCCCTCACCTTTTTTCGTAAGACCTGTCCTCCAGTCCAGGCAGCATCCTGGTAAATCTCCTCTGCACCCTCTCTAAAGCTTCCACATCCTTCCTATAATGAGGTGACCAGAACTGAACACAATATTCCAAGTGTGGACTAACGAGTGTTTTATAGAGCTGCAGCATAACCTTGCAGCTCTTAAACTCAATTCCCCTGCCAATGAAAGCTAACACACCATATGCCTTCTTTCCAACCCTATCAACTTGAGTCACAACTTTGAGGGATGTATGGATGCTACTAGGCCCCTGGACTTGAAACATTAACTGTATTTTCTCTCCGCAAATGCTGCCAGACCTGCTGAGTTTCTCTAGCAATTTCTGTGTCAGGTTGTCCAGCATATGCTGTACTTTGTTTTATTTTATTGGATAGTCTAAATTCCTTGGAACAGAAGAGACGAAGGAGGGTATGATGTTTTACAATTTATAATTTACATACTTAGATGAATTAGAGTTGGTAATCAAGTGTAGTGTATCAAAGTTAGCAGATGACACTAAGTGGTAGACTAAAGTGTGCAGAGGAAACTGAAATTGTATCAGAGATAATAAGTACTGCAGATGCTGGAGAATCCGAGATAACAAGGTGTGGAGCTGGATGAACACAGCAGGCCAAGCAGCATCACAGGACCAGGAAAGCTTGACGTTTCGGGCCTAGACCCTTCATCAGAAATTTCTTCATCAGATTTCTGATGAAGGATCTAGGCCCGAAATGTCAAGCTTTCCTGTTCCTATGCTGCTGCTTGGCCTGCTGTGTTCATCCAGCTCCACACCTTATTATCAGAGGAAACTGAAAGTCTGCAGAGGGAGATAGACAGGTTAAGTGAGTGGGCAAGGTTCTAGCAGATAGAATACAATGCTGTTAAATTTGAGGTCATCCATTTTGGTAGGATTAGCAGCAAAATGGAATATTATTTAAATGGTAAAAAATTGCAGCATACTGCTGCGCAGAAGGACTGGTCATCCTTGTGCATGAATCACATACATTGGTTTGCAGATGCAGCAGGTAGTTAAGAAGGCAAATGGAATATTGTCCTTCATTGCTGGACAGATGAAGTTTAAAAATAGGGAGGTTGTGCTGCAGCCGTATAGAATGCTGGTGGGGTCACACCTGAAGTACTGCGTGCAGTTTTGGATTCCTTACTTGAGAAGGGATGCACTGGCACTGAAGGGAATGCAAAGGAGGTTCACTATGTTGTTTTTGGAGTTAAGAGGGTTGAATTATGAGAGATTCAGTTGATTGGGATTTTACTGTTTGGAATTTAGAAGAATGAGGGGAGATTTTATAAAATCATATAAAATTATGAAGTGAATAGATGAGATAGAAGAAGGGAGGTTGGCAGGTAGCTTCAACCTGTGGGTAAAACTAGAACTAGGGGGATTAGCATCAAAAGAAGATTTAGGACTGAGTTGAGAAGGAACTTTTTCACCCAAAGAATTGTGAATCTGTAGAATTCCCTGCCCAGTGAAGCAGTTGAGTCTACGTCATTGAATGTTTTTAACGCAAGGATAGATAGATTTTTGAAAGCTGAAGGAATTAAGGGTTATGGTGAGCAGGTAGGTAAGTTGAGCTGAGTCCAGAAAACAATCAGTCATGACCTTATTGAATAGCGGACCTGGCTCAACAGATTAGATGGCATCCTTCCCCTGCTCCTATTTCTTATGTTCTCATGATTGAGATGTATACAATTGCGAAGGGCATGGGTAGGGTAGATACAAAGGAACTTTTCTCCTCGCTGGAGGAATCAATGACCAAGGGATACTGGTTTAAGACAAGGGGCAGAAGGTTTAGAGGAGATGTGAAGAAACCTTTTTACACCCAGAGGGTGGTTGGAATCTGGAAGTCCCTGTAAGGGTTAAAGAGGCAGAAACTCTCATAAGGTTTAAGTAATATTTAGATGTGCACTTGCATACAAGGCTAGATGCATAAGGAATGCATAATGCAGAGAAGGAGATAAATCAATTAGTGGTATCTACACAACACTTGGATTGACAATACAATTGAGAAATAATAACATAATTTAATTAGACTGGTCAAGTTGCTGAGGCTCTCATTTGTATAATCTGGTGCGTTGTATTTTTGGCATAGAACATGTTGCTACATTGTGAGGAAATCTTTACATTTGAAAGGGGGTTGGGATTGTTGATGAAGGAATAGATATAATGTAATATGGAATAAGACTAATGGTACATTGTAAAATAGTTGTCAGTGGCAGAAAATAAAAATTAAACAATGCTAACTGGGAAACGAGCTTTCCAAAATCATTGTCAAGTATCCATGATACACAATTGACTTGGCATAAAGAGGCATATTTAAAGCTCCTTGTAAGGAAAAGGGAGACTTAAAAAACCATCTTGACATTTGTTCTCTCGCTTACATTCAAAACGAGACACAGCTCAATATTTATTCTACAGAAGAATGAAATAATACTCTTATGAATTCGTCAATCATGAATTGTTAGGTCTTCTTCATTCAGAAAAAATCTGTTGTACATTCTGCTACTCTCCATTAAATAGTCACCACTGTTGCTTATTTTCATTTGGTATTGTTACAATTTATTTTACAGGTATGTCCGCATGCGGCTGGAAACCCTCGTCACTTGTGTTGCTCTTTAGGCAGTGGAAGTCTCAGAGCCATTTATCGATTCAGCACATGCTTGACCTTAAAATGTGTGTTGATCATCATCTTTTACAGGTTTGATCAGCCTTGAAGTGTAATAAATACATTGGGATTCAACTTCTCTACCTCAATCAGAAAACATAAGTCATTTAGGATATAAAATGAATGCATCTCTGGAGTTAATGGATCATTAAAAGCATTTTTTAATAATTAGATAATAATGACAGTGGAAGTTAGTTCAATTTCAACATTACATGTTGCATGTTGCAGAGAAAATAATAACATCTATGTGGTGTCATCCTCACCAATCCATCAGTGTTGGTAGAAATGACTATTACACAGTGCTTATGGAGACAATGTCCAATTAATCAGTTTAATCTGCACTTTGAGGACACCCTCCACTTTGTTGTATACCATGCCAATCTTCATAAAGGGATATACTCCATTTTATTCCAACATATTTGTCTCCTCATGGCCTGGCACACTTTATATTTAGCATCAAGCCAGGGGTTCATCTTTGGTTCAAATGAGTTTGATATCTAACAAATGAGTTTGATATCTAACTACCGATTCTACTGGATTAATGTAAATTGCTGATTACAAAAGAAACTTCTAGAGCTTTAGTCCATTAGATCAAATTATAGATGAAACAAAAAGTGTAAAGCCCTCTATTCTGGACATATAAAACCACATGAAGACTTTAGTGTGTTAAGGAAAAATAAATGAATAGATGCAGCCACCGTTTCCCAGAGTAAAAGCCAATTTGAAGAGATTTCCTAGTGTTCTGGAAATTTAATTTGTTGTTAGGTTAAATTCTGGGATATTATCAAGTGTGCAAATGCGATTAGTGCTTTTCCTTACCACAAATGAGTTTGATGTCTACGCAAATAAGATTCACTCACTCACCCATTCACTTTTTCAATAACAATCATCCATTTATGCATCCATTGACATTCACACTAGTGTTAGCACCTGAAAGAAGACAACTTGTCCAGTCTTCCCTCTGATGCTATAGCGTTGCAATGGAGCCTCTTCTGAGATTCCACATCCTGGAGAATCCGGCCTCCAAACACCCAGCAAGACACACAAAGCTGTGTTTGGGAGTGCAGAGGTTTTAATGTCTGTTGCTAATTGCCAATCTATGAAAATCAAGACGTTCGTGTTTTAAGAGAAACTCAAATGGATCAAAAGATAGTTACGTTACCTAACTCCCTCCTGCTGATTTCTATTAACAACTCACTTTCAGCTGATGAATCAGTACTTCTTCGGTTGGACACTACTTTAAAAAATACAGAGAATATTAATAGGAGAAGATACACCTTATGCACGATACATCGATGCCCATTATCAAGAGAGACTCATTAGCAGTTTTCCAAATGCAGATGGTGAGATCAGCCATACTGAGCTTGTAGCAGATGGAGAGAAAATAATAACATCTATGTGGTGTCATCCTCACCAATCCATCAGTGTTGGTAGAAATGACTATTACACAGTGCTTATGGAGACAATGTCCAATTAATCAGTTTAATCTGCACTTTGAGGACACCCTCCACTTTGTTGTATACCATGCCAATCTTCATAAAGGGATATACTCCATTTTATTCCAACATATTTGTCTCCTCATGGCCTGGCACACTTTATATTTAGCATCAAGCCAGGGGTTCATCTTTGGTTCAATAACAAGTGTAGAAGAGCACTTCAGGAACATCGACAAATGTATCTAAGAAAGAGATAACATCATAGTGAATGTCCAACATGGGACATAATACATGCTATACATAGAGTGAAGTGATTCTTTACCCACTGGATCAAATCAAGCTTTTACAATCTTATCACATTTACTTGCAAATAGTGGTAGACAATTCAACAGTTAAAAGGAGAAAATAAATTCATGAAAATCACAGTTCTCGACAGTAACACAGGCCAGCATTAAACACAACAGACCAGATGACTGAACATTCAGAATTATCTTCAATCAGAAAATGATCTACCAAAGCCTTTATAGTTCATTCCAAGATATTAAGAAAGACTGAGCACATTAGATCGTTAAAGACTACAGACCCTAGGAGATTTCAGGCTAGTGTTATGAAGGTTAATGCTTCAGAACTCTCTACAACTCTGGCCAAAGCTTTTTAGTACAATTATAACACTGGCTTCTATTCAGCAAAGAAAAAAAATTGCCTAGCTAATTAGCTGCCCACAAAAATACTTCTACTTGATAGAAAGTAATGAAAAGGTATCATTGATAAGGCTACAGAGTTGCACTTCTTCAACAATAACTTTCTCACTGATGTTCAACATTGTTCTCCCTGAGACATTCGATACTGGATTTAATTGCAGCCAGCCCAAGCGCGAACAGAAGTAGTTGGGCACATCTAAAAAAATAATGTTTTTCTCTATGTCTCAAGGAAGAGTGTCACTGAGTTATATTTCTGCAGGGCCTAACTTCCAATCAAGATCAAGGGTCCACCTGGGTCATTTGGCTGAAGGTCTCATTACATCCTTGGTCTATATAGTTCAATAAGTTCGAAGGTTAGGTCAGTGTGACTGCTCTTGACATCATGCAACTTTTGGTCAAGTGATGCATGAGGAACTCCAGCAAAATTAAATGCAACAGGTTCTGCATTGACTAAGGTCATTCCTTACACATTCCTTGATTGTGATTGTTGGAGATCAATCGTCTCATATCAATTCCACACAGGCCCATAATTTTTTTTTAAAAAAATTCATTCGGAGGACATGGACATCACTGACTGGGCCAACACTTATTTTCCATCCATTATTACTCTTTGGAAGATGCTTTTGAGACATTTTCTTCACTGCTACAGTCCATGGTAGGATAAGTACACCCATATGTTGTTTGGAAAGGAGTTCCATGATTTTGACTCATAAGTGAAGGAATTGCTAAACTCTTTCTCGGTTTATTGATGATATCATCAGTGTTACATCCCTCTGAGTTACCAATAGTACTCATTTTCAGCTTTTCTGGGTTACAATCAGTCCTGAAGAAGGGTCACTGGACCCAAATCATTAACTCTGATTTCTCTCCACAGATGCTGCCAGACCTGCTGAGGTTTTCGAGCCATTTCTGATTTTGTTTCAGATTTCCAGCATCTGCAGTTGTTTAGTTATTTTTTTCTCACACACTGATGTAGCCCATTTCTAAATGCAACAAAACTTTGACAAATTCCTGACCTGGCCTAACAAGTGACAAGTGACATTCATACTATACATGTACCTTGCAATGACTATTTCTGAAGAAATGTTAAACACCTTTCAATGACTTTAAATGGCATTACTATCATTGAATTTCCCACCATTAACTTCCTGAGGGTACCATTGATCAGATGCACAACTGGAAGATCCATATAAATACGATAGCTGCAATAGCAGGCCAGAGGCTTGCATTTTGTGGAAATTAACTCAAATCTTAACTCTCTGAAAACAATGCACTTATCAAAAGTGTGATGTAATATTCTCTTGGATGAGTGCAGCCCCAAAAACCTCTGGAAGAATTTTGACACCTTCCAGGATAAAACATCCTTTTTGACCTGCATCCCGGGGATGGAATGAAATTTGTCAATGCTATGACCATGGCAACTGCAGAGACAGCAGAATGGTAAATGTTGGCTTCTAGCAGAGAGCAGCTGTTGAATCTCAATCAATCAAAAGAAGGAAGGAAGGTGAAAATAAATGGAACCCTTGGTAATCCTGGCAATTGATTCTGCAGACTTGGCTCCTAGAACGCAAACTGAAAACCAGAATAAATGAATTTTATGAATTCATTCCTTCCCCATCATTGGAACATGGCTGCAACTTATACCATTTACAAGGTAGGCAAATGGAACTAAATAGAGTTTATTTTGAGGGAATTGACTTGCTCGCCAAGCAGGCTTGTTTTCATTCAAGCATTTCATCACCATGCGAGGTTACATCATCAGTGAGGCCTCCGATGAAGCGATGTTGTTCTATTCTGCTTGGAACTTATGCTGCCTGGTCCGTTATGGTGAGTAGTGTTATTTCCGGTTTTATTCTTTATGGATTTGTATATGGGGTCCAATTCTATATGTTTGCTGATTGCCTTATGGGTTGAGAAACATGCCTCTAGGAATTCTTATGTGTGTCTATGACTCACTTGGGCTACTATAGTTGCGTTGCCCCAGTTACACTGATTGTCTTCATTGTCTGAGTGTACTGATATTAAGGAAAGTTCATTGTACCGTTTTGCTGCCGGCTGATGTCCATGTATTCTGATAGCTAGTTTCCTTCCTGTCTGTCTGATGTAATGTTTGTGGCATTAAATCGAACAGTCAGGAAAGAAACTAGCCATCAGAATACATGAGCATCAGCGAGCAGCAAAACGGCACGATGAACTTTCCTTAATATCAGTACACTCAGACAATGAAGTTTAACTGGGACAACATAACTACAGTAGCATAAGCCAAACATGGGCATGCATGGGAATTCCTAGAGGCATAATTCTCAACCTGTAAGGCAATCAAAAAACATATAGAATTGGACCCCATATACAAACCCATAAAGAACAAAACGGGAAATGACAGTACTCACCATAACAGACCGGACAGTATAAATTCCAAGTGGAGTAGAACAACATCGCTTTCATCGAAGGCTCCACTGGTGATGTTACCTAGAATGGTGATGAAATGACTGAACGAAAACAAGCCAGCTCGGCGAGCAAGCCAACAACCTCACCCACAACCCGAGCTACAAATCTTTGCTAAAACTTTAAAAGGCTTTTTTGCTGAATAACACCTCATACATTCATGACCAATAAGACCAAGTATAATAAGTACAAGGGATTAACTGCACGATTGCCCCACCAAGTCATCCATCATCCTGACTATGAAACATATCCCTGTTCCTTCATCATCACAGGATTAAAATTCTAGAGTCCTGAAAGGCACTGTTTAGCTGTCTTTGATATATAGCTTGCAGCAGTTCACAATGAATGCTGTAAAAACAGTTCTTTAAGGTTTTTTTAATAAAAACTTTGTCACTGTGTTATTGTATTATCTTCGAACGAAGTAAAGAATGACAATCCACACATTAGTCTGTGTTGGAACTTTTACAAATTGCCTTCCCTATAATAACCTTACATTTACATTAATTGTATAAATTTAATCTGATGAAAATACAATGGATGATTCAGGAGTGAAATAAGAACAATTTCCACAGTTGATATATGTTATATTGTTAGTTGATAGCAATATTGAGAAGTCAGATTCCAGAGTAAAACCTGGCTTGAGGGGCCATTAGTTTTAGCTTTGCAATTTGATTACCATGGTGGTCAGTCACTGAACATATTCACCCAAGACTGCTAATGTACATTAAACAAAAGAACATTTACTGCACAAAACAAAATAAAAAGCTGTTTGTTACAATTTTGAAAGGTCTTATCTTAAACAATAAAAAGATCCAACCTCTTTTTTCTAGTAATATCCTTGACATATTGATTTCCAATGAATCAGGACTTCTATCTTCACTTTAAAATTGCTTATTCAACTGAGTTTACAAGAATTTACTTTTGGTTACTTTCTGCATTTTCACCAGTGGTGACTACCTCCATTGCTCCCCAAGCCACACAGACAGGCTATCTCACCGACATTTCCTCTCTCAACCCGAAGAGGAGTTAAACACTTTTTTCCCAGTTCTGTCGACTTGAGCTGCTAAAACAGCTTAAAACTACCTTCCAACTCTATCAGCTTAGATGCTGCCAAAAACAAACCTGTTGTTTTGTTAGTAAGGACTTTTTTTTTCTGGCTTGGAATTGCTTGTGACCTCTTGCCATCTGTCCCTGTTTGCAAATCTCAAGTCAAAAAAAAAAGACTAAGAGGCATTTACCTCACCTGGAAGCTTGTTGAGTCATTTAGGTTCAGTATAGTGACTTAGCTTATTGATCCAAATTTACTTTGTGACCCCTCCTTAAAAGCAATCAATCCCTCATATCACTGAACACAAAAACAACCTCCGAGATAACAAGCATGGGGCTGGATGAACACAGCAGGTCAAGCAGCATCATAGGAGCAGGAAAACTTGACGTTTCGGGCCTAAACCCTTCATCAGAAAAAAT
>JAHRHZ010000144.1:71309536-71335315 GCA_024137785.1 Ginglymostoma cirratum
GCCCGAAACGTCAAGTTTTCCTGCTCCTATGATGCTGCTTGACCTGCTGTGTTCATCCAGCCCCATGCTTGTTATCTCGGATTCTCCAGCATCTGCAGTACCTTTTATCTCTGATACAAAAACAACCTCCTTTTAGAATACATATTCCCAAATGTTCTTAAATATTGTATCATCAATTTTCACCATACAAACCAATAGATTTATTGTGGTTCAAGTTAGATTTATTTTCCTGTGTTCATGAGATGGGGTAAACTGCTAAAATAAATTGTAGTGTAATGAATATATCAATGCACCAATACCTTTAAAAAATTTCTTCTCATCACCATTGCTCCTGCTACTTCTACACTTTTATTGCCATTTCTCTTCAAATTGCTGCCAATTGCTCAAATGCAGATTCACAGATGTGGGGCACTCCCCTGTAATGTTGCTCAGTTGTGCAATCTTCACGGTAAATGAGAAATGGTGAGTGTTTTTGGTACCTTTCACCATTGAGGACATCCAGAGCCAAGTCCAGTTCACAACTTTATCCTGCCTGACAAAGCTAGCTACATTGAAACACACTGAAGACTACCCTCACCGGATGACAATTCAGACATGCATCCTAAACTTGCAACAGCCCAGAAGTACACAGGGAAATGTAGTCTTCAGTGAGCTTGTCAATCAGGATCAGCTCAGAGTACAGGCAATAATCCTATTTGGAAAATACTGATCTAAACAATTTATTTAGTATAGCCAATTTGTGGATTCACCCACAAAGAATTCAGACAGTTGGTATTATTTATTGGCATTCTTTGCATTTTAGAACAATTAAAATTGAGATTAGACAAAATAGTAAGTCGCTGTAAATATTTCAATTTATGAATAAAAAAGTAATATTTGGAAGAGATAACAAGGTGTGGAGCTGGATGAATACAGCAGGCCAAGCAGCATCAGATGAGCAGGAAAGCTTGACGTTTCGGGCCTAGACCCTTCATCAGAAATGGGGGAGGGGAAGAGGGTTCTGAAATAAATAGGGAGAGAAGGGGAGGCGGATAGAAGATGGATAGAGGAGAGGAGGCAGACAAGTCAAAGAGGAGGAGATGGAGCCAGTAAAGGTGAGTGTAGGTGGGGGGGGGGGGGGGGGGTGGGGAGGAGATAGGTCAGTCCAGGGAGGACGGACAGGTCAAGGGGGCGGGATGAGGTTAGTAGATAGGAAATGGGGGTGGGGCTTGAGGTGGGAGGAGGGGATCGGTGAGAGGAAGAAGCGGTTAGGGAGGCGGGGATGAGCTGGGCTGGTTTTGGGATGCGGTTGGGGGAGGGGAGATTTTGAAGCTTGTGAAATCCACATTGATGCCATTGGGCTGCAGGGTTCCCAGGCAGAATATGATTTGCTGTTCCTGCAGCCTTCGGGTGGCATGATTGTGGCATTGCAGGAGGCCCAGGATGGACATGTCTTCTGAGGAATGGGAGGGGGAGTTGAAATGGTTCGCGACTGGGAGGTGCAGTTGTTTGTTGCGAACCGAGCGCAGGTGTTCTGCAAAGCGGTCCCCAAGCCTCCGCTTGGTTTCCCTGATGTAGAGGAAGCCACAACGCGCACAGCGGATGCAGTATACTACATTGGCAGATGAACATCTGCCTGATGTGGAAAGTCTTCTTGGGGCCTGGGATTGGGGTGAGGGAGAAGGTGTGGGGGCAGGTGCAGCACTTCCTGCGGTTGCAGAGAAAAGTGTGGGGTGTGGTGGGGCTGGAGGGGAGTGTGGAGCGGACAAGGGAGTCGCGGAGGGAGTGGTCCCTCCGGAAAGCAGATAAGGGTGGGGAGGGAAAAATGTCTTTGGTGGTGGGGTGGGATTGCAGATGGCGGAAGTGTCGGAGGATGATGCGTTGGATCCGGAGGTTGGTGGGGTGGTACGTGAGGACGAGGGGGATTCTTTTTTGGTTATTATTGCGGGGACGGGGTGTGAGGGATGAGTTGCGGGAAATGCGGGAGACACGGTCAAGGACGTTCTCGACCACTGTTGGGGGGAAGTTGCGGTCTTTGAAGAATGAGGACATCTGAGATGTACGGGAGTGGAATGCCTCATCCTGGGAGCGGATGCGGCGGAGGCGAAGGAATTGGGAATAGGGGATGGCATTTTTGCAGGAAGGTGGGTGGGAGGAGGTGTATTCTAGGTAGCTGTGGGAGTCAGTGGGCTTGAAATGGAATCGGTTTCTCGGTGGTTACCCGAGATGGAGACAGAGAGGCCCAAGAAGGAGAGAGAAGTGTTGGAGATGGTCCAGGTGAACTTCAGGTTGGGGTGGAAGGTGTTGGTGAAGTGGATAAGCTGTTCGAGCTCCTCGTGGGAGCATGAGGCGGCACCGATACAGTCATCAATGTAACGGAGGAAGAGGTGGGGTTTAAGGTCAGTGTAGGTACGGAAGAGGGATTGTTCCACGTAACCTACAAAGAGGCAGGCATAGCTTGGGCCCATGCGGGTACCCATGGCCACCCCCTTTGTCTGTAGGAAGTGGGAGGAATTGAAAGAAAAGTTGTTGAGGGTGAGGACGAGTTCGGCTAAGCGGATGAGGGTGTCGGTGGAGGGGGATTGGTCAGTTTTGCGGGACAGGAAGAAGCGGAGGGCCTTTAGGCCATCTGCATGGGGAGTACAGGTATATAGGGACTGGACGTCCATAGTAAAAATGAGGTGTTGGGGACCGGGGAATTGGAAGTTCTGGAGGAGGTGGAGGGCGTGGGTGGTGTCACAGATGTAGGAAGGGAGTTCCTGGGCCAAGGGGGTGAAAATGGAGTCTAGGTAGGTCGGGATGAGTTCTGTGGGGCAGGATCAGGCAGAGACAATGGGTCGACCAGGGCATTCAGGTTTGTGGATTTTGGGAAGGAGATGGAAGCGGGCGGTGCGGGGTTGGGGAACGATGAGGTTGGAGGCAGTGGGTGGGAGGTCACCTGAGGTGATGAGGTTGTGGATGGTTTGGTCTCGGGGGTGGGGTCATGATCCAGGGGGCGGTAGGAGGAGGTGTCGGAGAGTTGCTGCCTGGCCTCAGCAACGTAGAGGTTAGTGCGCCATACTACGACTGCGCCTTCCTTGTCCGCGGGTTTTATGGTGAGGTTGGGATTGGAGCGGAGGGAGCAAAGGGCTGCACGTTCTGCGATGGAGAGGTTGGAGTGTTTGAGAGTGGTAGAGAGGTTGAGGAGATTGATGTCTCAATAGCAGTTGGAGATGAAGAGGTCGAGGGAGGGTAGGAGGCCTTGGGGTGGTGTCCAGGAGGAGGGCTTGTGTTGGAGGCGGGAGAAGGGGTCAGTAGAGGGAGGGTTAGATTCGCAGTTGAAGAAGTAAGCGTGGAGGCGGAGGCGGCGGAAAAACTGCTCAATATCCAATATCCCTGGACTGACCTATCTCCTCCCTCCCTCCCCACCTACACTCACCTTTACTGGTCCCGCCTCTTTGCCTTGTCTGCCTCCTCTCCACCTATCCCCTCCTTTATCCATCTTCTGTCCGCCTCCCCCTCTCTCCCTATTTATTTCAGAACCCTCTTCCCCTCCCCCATTTCTGATGAAGGGTCTAGGCCCAAAACGTCAAGCTTTCCTGCTCCTCTGATGCTGCTTGGCCTACTGTGTTCATCCAGCTCCACATCTTGTTATCTCGGGTTCTCCAGCATCTGCAGTACCTATTATCTCTAATATTTGGAAGAGGATTTGTCTGTGTTATTGTCATTACAACGTAAGATTTAGCAGCCTTTTATTGCCCAGATGTTTCAAAGACGGTATATTTCAAAAGCTGGCAAAGAGATAAAGGCCAGTTTTCAGGTGCAGATCTAATTCAGTTCACTGGTTCTCTCCTGGTGACTTCATGTCTCCTTATAACAAATGGCACATCAGTGCATTACTGTTCCTTGTTGTGGCAGCATCTGAGATCAAAGTGCATACCTTATATCGTTGCAGATGAACCAGAGCTTGCAGAAGCAGGCATGAGCAATCTCCTAAAATTGTTTCATGACTTCCCGCCTTGCCTTCCTTCATGTAACACAACATAATATGTGAAATTGCGTAATTAATATCTGTCTGCAGATTATTCTCTATAGTGGTCGATGAGGTCTTTGCATCCTAGACAGTGCAGGTTTAGGCAGCTGTGTTGCGTTACAATTCTGAGCAACACATTATGGGAAGAATGTAAATGCATTGGAGAGGGTGCAGAAGCTGTTTACAAAGAATGGTTCCAGGAATGAGGACTTTCAGTTATGAGAATAAATTGAAAAAGTTGGGACCATTCTCCATGGACAGAAAAAAAGTGCAGAGGAGATCTGGTAGATGTTTTCAATTTGTATAGAGTAAGTAGAGGGCATAGATTTAAAATGATACGCAAAAGAAGTGAAGGTGAAGTGAGAATTTTATTTTAAACTAGAAGTTAATGATGGAATGCATTACCTGGAAGTGTGATGGAGGCTGGTTCAATTGAGGCATTCAAGAGAGTATTAGATGATTATTTGGGGAAAGAAAATAACATACAAGGGTATTGAGAGAAAACAGGAGACAGGCACTAGGTAATGATGCTCTTTTAATGAGCTGGTAGAAGTACGATGAGCTGAATGGCCATCTTTTGTGTTGTAACCCTTTTCTGATTCTGTGCTAATGTGACTGCTGTGATTAGAGATCTGCTGGGTCAGATTCCTTTGGCAAAAGACACAGTACATAAGGGCACTTCACCTTTGTCTGTAGATCCAAGGTTTGATGCCAGAGAAAGTGTGTGAAACATATGCTTTAAATATGTTTAATTGTATGACCCCTGGGAAAAAAATTTAAAAAATGTTTAATTGAAAGTTCTTGAGTTCAAATATTTAAAATGTTGCCCAGAAAAGAATAAATTTTCCCAAGTTTAAGCGTCCTATCTCTAGATTTGCAGAGGTGCTTTATAGAAAGTAAAGTCACCATTGTCCCAGAGGACAATAGGATTGCTCTCTCATTAGAAAGCGATGACTGGTGGTGATTTTAG
Organism: Ginglymostoma cirratum; assembly: GCA_024137785.1. Classification (NCBI taxonomy): domain Eukaryota; kingdom Metazoa; phylum Chordata; class Chondrichthyes; order Orectolobiformes; family Ginglymostomatidae; genus Ginglymostoma; species Ginglymostoma cirratum. The sequence goes on from JAHRHZ010000144.1 coordinate 71,314,498, forward strand.
CTTAAAGGTCACCATGCCTCAGCCGATGGGCGAGGTCAAGAAGGTAGGACAATCATAGTAACCTCAGCTTCTGTGAGGATTGACCTTGCTATATTGACATCTCTTTGTCTCACGAACCAGTCATCCAACCAACTAAGCTGACTAACCTTCTTCATCTTATGAACCTAATTTCATGTAAGCACAAATGGTTTGGTGCTCAGTATGCCTGCAGCGGGGGAATGGAACAGTGTCCTTTTTTCTGCCTTTTCTATAGCTGGTGAAGCTCCAGCTTGCTTTCAATAGAAGGTTGAGATATTCCACTCCTTTCTGACCATGTAATAAAATGTGTAACACAGTCCACTTGGCCGAAAATTGGTTAAGACTTTTCATTTAATCATTTCTATTCCTGATGTATAATAAATCTTCAGTATTAATTTTATTGCTAGTGCATATGTGGCAATATATTGGGCTTTCAAAACTTTAATTCAACGTTCCTGAAGTCCAAAAAAAAATGAAAATGGAAATGGGTGACTGGACTTTAATTCTCACGGAAAGAGGAAAAATATAGCCAAATAAAAGCAAATTACTGCGGAACCTGGAGGTCAGAAAAAAAAATGCTGGAGAAACAAGTGTGGCAGCATCAATGGACAGGGGTAGAAGAGTTAATTTTTTGAGTCTGAAATGATATGTCTATGGAAGGATTTCTCCAGCACTTTCTGTTTTTGTTCCAGGAAAAGGTATTGAATTGCAACACTGGTCCTGCAAGCAAATGCAAAGTAATATGTAACATCAAACTATATTGATCAGGAAAGCTGTAGTTCAATCCCTGGTCTGTATTTAATTGGCAATTTTGATTGTCACTTAGCTGAATAACCTGCCAACATTCATAGTACAGCCTGAAACAGAGAAGGGAGTGATTTTTGACAGCTCCCTCAGCACTAAAAAAAATCAAGATGGGATCTTGAGCTGTAATGTTGTTTTAGCCCATGTTTAGCACAATATGCCACGTTGGTAAAGGAATTGAAGCAATGACCACCCAGAGGATATTAGGTAAGCCAGTTGCAATTAAATTGCTTGCTTTCTTTCTTGAGTCAGACCACAGAGGAATTTTAGTGGAGTATGTAACCCATACCAGCTACTTCACGTCCAATCAACACCTGTAATCCAAACCTCTTCACTTCTATTTTAATGCACACAGGCATGGTCAGAAAATGGCAATCAGTAACTGGAACAAAAATTGTGTGCTAAGGTCACACTTTTGAGAAAGCAATTACTATTATCGCAGCATCCATTTATCATTTGTTTTCACCCATTCAGAAAATAACTCCCAAAGAATGGCCACTTGTTGAGAAAGTCAGAGATTCATTCTAACACAAAGGGAAAACAAGACAAAAAATGATCTGAGATCCCCAATTGTTAGAAAAGGAGAACAAAACAAAATATTAAGCGATTTTCGTAAAAACAAAAAATTATTGAGTTCTTGGTTAGATTCCATCCAGAACATCCTTGATTGTTGACCTATACGTCTTTGCATTTAATACATATTTAAAACAGGTTTAAATAAGAGTAAACATCAAGGTCATGAAGCTGGTAATCCTGCTGTTTTATAGCTGTGCTGCACATTGAAATGTAAGTTTTATAATAAAATGTTAAATATTAATTCATCTTAAAATGCAATATTAATATGATAATGGACATTGCAATTTAGCAGTTCCTTAATGATTGTTAATGGCGTGTACAGTCTTGTAGGTATAGCATTTTAATGCTGTGGGAGGTTTCACCTTGTCCCAGTTAGACAAAGGACTTTTGATTTTAGAAGATTAGTTTGACACAGTTGTTGTCTGAATACTAAACGATATAAAGTAGTGAGAACAGAAATTTTCATAATCGCTGAAGGTTTCCTCAGAATTATGTTCTCTTGATAATTAAAGTTTAGTGACTTTATACCCCAGAATTCAGATATATAATAAATTATTATCTGATAATATTATGTTAGAATCAAAAGAATGTAGTCACAGAGATACGTAACACTTTTAAAATCACAAAATCATAAAATTTTATAGTACAGAAAGCAGCCATTCAGTCCATCACATCTGTACCGATTCCTGAAAGAGCTGCACATCTAATCCCATTCTCCAGCCCTATCTCCATAGCGCTCTACATTCATCACTTTCAAGTATATATCCAGCTCTCTTTTGAAACCTCCTATGGAATCCGCCTCCACCACTCTCCCAAGCAGCACATTCCATATCCTAACAACTCTCTGAGTAAAGAAGTTTTCAGCTCACCTTACTCCTAACTCTCCTGTTAGCAGTCTTGAAATTGTGACCCCTAGTTACTGACATACCAATTAGATGGAAACAGAATATCCTTCTTTACCCTGTCAAGATTGGTCACAAAGTTGAACTTCTCAATAAGGTCACTTCATGTTCACTGCTCCAAGGAGAATAAGCCCAATCTCTCTAACTTTTCTTTGTATCAAAAACCTTTCATTCTTGGAATAATTCGTGTAAACCTCCTCATGAAGAATTTGAGAGTACATTTCACTGGACGTTAATTAAAATAGCAGGTGACTGTGGCTTTCAGAAACTGTGGGTGGAACTTGCCAATTAGCTGTTAGTGTTTTGTTGTGTGGGATTCATGGACCCAGTTCACTGAGGCTCACAGCTTCTTTTTACATGCAATCTCTCAGCCTTCACTTCATTTACAACCGGCCTCGTATGAGATTTTGTCGGGGAAGTGAGAAACAGGAGAGGTGGCATTGTTTCTCAATGCCAGGACCTTGAGGCATTCATGCTGCTGCATTATATTTGAAGTCCAGCTGCTTGCCTCTTCAAATGCTGCTAGCCAGGAATAACCTCTCATATTGTGATATTCCACCATTATTTCTGAATTCATGCCCCAGAAAGAAAAGCTCATACCCTGATTCTCACTGCTACCTGGCACTCACAGGGCCAGCGCTCACTCTAATTCTGCCACTGCACATGTATTTCACCAAGGCTCAATGACAGCAGTGCACGCGATTGCATGCATCATGCCATCTTCATTATTACCTTCTCAAAAGCATCTCAGAATGAGCAATAAATGCTACCCAACCAGTAACTTCCACATCCCCTGAACACATCAAAAAACAAACTCAGTAGTTATCGGCCATGCATCCTCTCAAACTGTTCAACTTTCTATGCCTGCAGCCCAATGGTATCAATGTGGATTTCACAAGCTTCAAAATCTCCCCTCCCTCTGCCGCATCCCAAAACCAGCCCAGCTTGTCCCCGAGTCCCTAACCTGTTCTTCCTCTCACCTATCCCCTTCTCCCACCTCAAGCCGCACCCCCATTTCCTACCTACTAACCTCATCCCACCCCTTTGACCTGTCCATCCTCCCTGGACTGACCTATCTCCTCCCTACCCCCCCACCTACACTCACCTTTACTGGCTCCATCCCCGCATCTTTGACTTGTCTGTCTCCTCTCCACCTATCTTCTCCTCTATCCATCTTCTATCCGCCTCCCTCCTCTCCCTATTTATTTCAGAACCCCCTCCCCGTCCCCTATTTCTGATAAAGGGTCTAGGCCCGAAACGTCAAGCTCTCCTGATCCTCTGATGCTGCTTGGCCTGCTGTGTTCATCCAGCTCGACACCTTGTTATCTCTGATTCTCCAGCATCTGCACTTCCTATTAACTCTGATACAACTTTCTATGCCTCACCTATTAGGAGCATCCCACTGCCTCTCATTCTTATGCACATCCACCATGTGCTCCTCCATCCACTTGCAACTTATTCAGTCCCTCCCTTTGTCTCATTGCAAAAAATGGCCTGAATGCTGGCCAATTTGGAGGACATAACCTCTTCACTCCTTCTGAAGAGAAAATTTTGAAATTTCTCAAAGAAGAGCAAGACTTCTCATTTGGGTATTGGAACAATCCAAGGGCCAACAAACCCAATAAGCTTCATTGCACTGCCCTGCACTGATCTCTCCTCATCACTGGTGCAAACTCATTCTTAGCCTGCACAAGCTTTATCACTTTATTCTGTTATCCTGAAATGTGGCACCCAATAAAACTCAATCAGAAAGAGATCAACACTGTAGATCCTCGGCTCCTGCTTCCACCTCAGAGGACAAAATCATTGAATCCTCAGAGGATGCACCGCAATGTTTTTCCCTGCACTCTCCTCCAGCTCAGAAACTTTCACGATAGTGGTCTTGGACTCAGGAGCACAATCTGGTGAGCACGTCACTAACACATCAAGGAAGAACTGTCCAGGTATCTGGCATTCAAAAGACTGCTGGAGACCAGATACCTGCTCAGCTCCAGGCTTAAAGTGATCCTGTGGTCTTGGCCAGTAATAACTTCACCAAATTCGCAAACAAGCACAGGAACAACAGAAAGGTTTGTTCGTGGAACTCTATAAGGTGGATTATCAGATGGAACAATCCACTAACATTATCAGTACAGTGCTGGCTCTGGCATGCTTATGTCTAGTTGTCTCAATAGATAGTTAGTGAGATGATCATATGTGAGGAATGTCAGAAAAATAGAAGAAGTTTATTGAAGGAACTCGTGATTCCTCACATCCATCATGATAAAGCCTTGGTGTGGTGTGGAGCCTTCCCAAAAAGGTCACTGTCATGCTTATAAAAGGAGCTCTGATACATATAATATTATCTAATCACACTGTCAGCTCCCAAATTTTAACTGCTACTTTGGGAGTACAATTCTGGCACGAAGTCACCAGTAACATCTCGAAGCACCACTGCTGTCCTCTTTCCCCCAAAATTTGCTGTAATGGAATCACTGTCTGCCTCATCACAGACCATGTTCTTTTCAAACACATATTTCAGTGTCAGAATATGACAGCTGTGAAGTGTTGTCTGTTAGTGCTAGATGTTGACTTTGGGAAATGAGAACTTCAGGTTCCATTTTTTGAGTGCCTTTGCCTGATCACAGGCACTTTGCTGATTCAACAATGGAGCTTTTGGTGCACACAATATGATTATTGAGACTCGGAAAGTGTTCTCTTGTACAATGAATGTTCTGACAATGAAGTTCATATTGAAGCCATATGAACTTCACCATGCCAAAACAAATTGTAAGTTAAACTCATTGCTACTTTAACTTCAGAGCAAACACATGAATTCCATAAACTCACTTTTCAGTAGACATTCTCTGACATTGACCTTATTAACTTACAGAGTGACTGACTTCTAGATTTTGCTGTTTGCATCTCGGCCCTCACCCCTGGTAACAATGCATATTTTTTTTCTGCATTTTTATTTAATGCACTAGCTTCCAAGCCTCGCCTCTTCAAGTGTTGTAAAACCTCATTAAAATGCATTCAAACAAATAGGCCTGGATATCTCTCTTTAACACTCACAAAACAACTTTGAATTTATAACTAAAGACATCTCTCCCCCTTCTAAACACACAGCATGCAAAATATCTATAGTAATTAAGGTTAAACGTATGCATTTTCCAAATAATTTATGTTGCTTTAAAATTTACCTGCTATTTTTAGGTGCAGACTTGGTATATTTAGGTGTGTGTTGCAATATGACACTATTTGTGTGAAATTCATGGGAGAAGCATGAGTGTTTTTATTCTCCTGAGTCAACACGAGTGATTCTCCGATCATCATGTAAGCCTGGGATCTTACAGCCATTTGTTACATCCAGAAATTATTATACTTTGCTGCAAGGGAGAAGTTTTGTTAGGCCTTGTCTGCAAATCTCATGGCAAAGGCACATCCTTACAGTAATTAGAAGCTAACTGACATTTGTGGAAGAAATTTCTGAGAGTGATTGACACTTACTTCTAAAGTCCTCTATATCAGAAGGAGACAACAGAAAATGCTTTGTTTTCTATTCTAACTTGCACATGTTTTTTTAAAAAATTACATATTTCTTATTAGGATTTTCCCCATTCAGTTGCAGTTCTTTGTAAATGAATGTAATACTTGTGCCAATTAAGTCAAAGTTGTAGAGTAAGCATTAAACTTTCAATCATAACAGACACATAAAATATAAGAAAACACTGTGTGCGATAATATAGATCACAAAGTTCAATATTGAAATAAATAGGAAAAAACTATATTTTGGAGACTGAGAAATTAAACATGTGCATTGAGAAAAGAAAGGAGATGATAACAGGAGTGAAATAAAAGGCCAAGCTTGACAACATGAATGATGGTAGCTATTTGAACCAACAAGCCACACATCAGTTGCGCTGTGTTTACAGCTCCAGTCCAATACTTTGTTCAATCTGTTGTTAATTCTGTTTGTTCCCCTCTTGAACTAATAGCTCTTTAAATATAATGAAGAACTATATTGCAACAACAGTTATAAAATGAATAGTCTCAGTCAAATAGTTTTTTTTTAATCAGAAATGACACAAGCAAATATGTGTACAATTTCTCTAGACCCATAATTATGGACACTCCATGCCAAATTAGTCATGAAATCTAACAAAAAGCATTTGTCCTCTTTAACAGACAGAAATAAAAGCACTACTGTTATGGGAAATCTAGTATAATATTTTTGCATTAATAAGCAAGCAGGATGCTGGTGAGAGTTTAGTTTCCAGTGGGAAAAAAGGGAACTGAACAGATAGGAATTTTGAAGGTTTAAGGAACAGGGACTTATCAAGATGTGATTTGCTGGTAATAATTAAATCCAAAAAAATGAGAAGGTGTCAAAAAATTGTCAGAGGACATTTGAAACTTGGGCAGGCATGACAAGGAGAAGCGAATCTCTTTAGGAGTGACTGGGGGAACCAAAGTTACATTAGAGAATGTGGTATTACTAAAAAGCATTCTATAAGATATAATTCGGTTGAGTAAACAGGTTAAAAGTACCCTTTCTTGATTTGGATAAGAGCATAAGAACATAAGTTGTAAGAGCATAAGTAGGCCACTTGGCCTTTTAATTCTGCATCACCATTTTGATGTGATCGTGGCTGATCCGATAATCCTCAGCTCGACTTTTCTATGAGTTTCCTATGTCTTCCCAATACGCTTTGATTACCTTATTCATTACAATCTGCGTGTCACATCTTTGAATATAGTTTTACGACCCAGCCTTGACAGTAAAGAATTCCACAGAACTTAGAATCATAGAATCCCTATAGTGTGGAAGGAGGCCATTCAGCCCATTGAGTCCACACAAACCCTCCGAAGACCATCCTACCAAGATCCACTCCCTACCTTATACCTGTAACCCTGCATTTTCCAAGGCTAATCCATCTAGACTGCACCTTGCTGAACACCATGGGCCGATCCACCTAACCTGCACATCTTTGGACTGTGGGAGGAAACTGGAACACCCAGAGGAAACCCATACAGACAGCTGCAGGACGGTGGAATTGAACCTGGGTCCCTGGCACTGTGAGCTACCATGCCACCCTTATTGGATGTTACCTTTGGTTATTCATACGCATGAACTGCCAGATCCTTCTGTGCAGCTTTTTGCAGCCTTTTCTCCACATAAATCACATTCCGTAACTCTAGTTTTCCTGCAAAAGTGAATAGGCTCACATTTTCTCACAATGTATTGCATCTGCTACGTTTTTGCCCACTCGCTACTATATTTGAATGTAAACTCTTTGTGTCATCCTCTGCACTCCTCTTCCTAGTTATTTTTTTTGAAATCCACAAATTTGACAATAGTCTAATCACATTCCTTATGCAAATTATTAATATAAATTGTAAATAAGTGTGGCGCCAGTACTCATCCCTATGGCAGTCCATGGGTTATAGGCTAGTATCCTAAAAATGCCCCCTTTATCCCAACTCTCTGTCTTCTATTCGTTAGCCAATCTTCTCTCCATGCAATGTTTGATTCTCACAGTGTCCCGTGGCTTATGTTTTCCTCACCAAAACTCTCCACCTCTCTAATTAATTTTAAACCTTCTTTATAGCCCTAGTTATTCGCTTGATCAGGACACAAGTCCCAGAATATTTCAAGCGAAACCCATCGCACTGGTACAGCTCCCTTCTACACCAGTCCTGGTGTCAATGCCCCATGAAATCAAACTCACTCCACCCACACCAATCTTTGAGCCATGAATTTTATTCATTGATTTTATTTAACCCGTGCCAGTTTGCTTGTGACTCAGCTTGCAATCTGGTAGGACCAGACCAAACCCTCTCAAAATACATTAATCAGATAGTCTAGATCTTAACTTTTCCTTATTTTAAAGGTAAACGTAAGGAATTGTATTCCAGATGAAATTTGATTCGTCAAACTACTCAACTTTAAGCAAACCATACTTTATTTTTATACTACAGTTAAAATACAGGCAAAATAAAAGTAAAATAAAAGAATTGGCTTAACTGTAGCTATAAAAATTAACAAAATAATATATAAATATAGATTTATAAATATATATAAAACTGTTCAAACATAGTCACATCCCGTAAAGACACCCTTGGCAAAGCCAAATTCAGTAAAACAGATTGTCACTCACACAATTCTAGCACTAAGACAAGAACCCCAACTTTTAACTGTAACTGAGAGAGGAATAAACACTTTCTCATCCTATCCATTTTGTTGGTTCCAATATGGAGAACAGCAACTGGATACCTTCTCTCTCATTCCAAATACCTCTCAAGTCCTGAAGTGATGCCCTTAACTCTGGCACTGGATAAGCAACAAAGCCTTTGGTACTCACACTTGTGCCTGCAGAGAATAATTCTTCTAATTATGATGTCCTCTAACACTACCCTATTCTTATTAGTTCACCACTTGAATGACTCCTTGTACCATGGTGCAGTGGCCAGTTTACTCAGTCCCCACTAACATAGTCCACACAGTTTGCATGAACTTCATGACAATGCTCCTTGAAAGCTATCCCCTGGGTTTCCATACTAAATAAAAACCGAAAGAACTGTGAATGCTGTAAATCAGGAACAAAAACAGAAGTTGCTGGAAAACCTCAGCAGGTCTGGCATGCATCTATGAACAAAAAATCAGAGTTAACGTTTTGGGTCTGGCGACCCTTCCTCAGAACATCCATACGATTAGTATGGTTTAGTGTTTTTTAGTCGCCATAGGTAAGGTGGGTTGAAGGACTTGTTTCAATGCTGGATGACTTTGTGACTATGGATCAAGCAGAATAGATACGTTTAAGAGAAACTAAGCAAGCATTGAGGAGCAAAGGAAATATATGGTTAAAATGGTAGCTTTAGATGAGATTAGTTGGGAGGAAGTTCAAGTGGAGCATAAACATCATCATGACCTGTTTGGCCCAAAGGCCAATGTATCTTCAGTAATTCCATACAATGTAAAAATATTGAGAGATATCATTTCTCTGAGAATTTTTAATTGCTTTCTACAGTCAATGTGGATTTAAAGTTGGGACTAATTGAATCATTTTTCAAATGTTTCTTTCTTTTATATTCTCAGTGGTAAGAGTTACAAAACATGTACACTTCTCTAAATATTTAACACATTTTATCGACTACATCACATAGCATTATAAGAGATTTAAATATAAATGACTCAAATATGTTTGATGACATAACTGTGAAGCACAGGCATGGATAAAGATGGACTTTCTGGTAAGAAGAGAAAAATTATGTTTCTATTGAATATTTTATGGTGAAAATCACTATTATTTCAATTTTAAATAATCAGAATTCCAGTTAACTTTATATCCCTTCAGCTGTAATTAATGTATGAAGTGCACCAGTTTACAACATCATCAGTCTTACCAAAAGTACGGACATGTACATTCAGATAATTGTCCAATATTGATGACATCGAGACAATTGTTACCATGTAATTAGATCTCGTATTGCCTTTTCAAGGCCTGAAAAATTGTTGCTTCCAATTGAAGAAGGAACCTTTTTGCATTGTGTCAGAACTATAAATGTGCTCTTTACTTCATGCAAAAAAAAAGCTATAAATTATCTACAAAACACATTGCCCCCCACCCCTATTTTACTTACTACGGTTCCTTTCACAATTTATGCTTTTGAAATGTTTAAAGGATTCTATCAAAAGGGGTCATCAAATCCCATTAAATTTCACAAGGAATAGCAGTTCTTCATTTTTGCTGATCTGGCCTTGAAACTGCAGCTTAATGACTGTTCCTCTTCCAGAAGGCCAAACTTCTGTTCTGGGTCTTCATTACTGTCAACTCTGAAAATTGCATTCTAGTACTTATTCACGGGCATGGACCTAGTCTCTCATAAGCAACTAGATTCATCAAGCTCAATCTGATCCTTCATTTTCTAAGATGCTAATTTTGCTGAGTTGTATGAAGTTAGTACTTGTTTATCGGCTTTTCAAAACCCACTCTCAATATCTCTAACACGGAACCAATGTAATAACCGAAATAGCTGTGGATGCTGTAAATCAGGAACAAAAACAGAAGTTGCTTGAAAAGTTCTGCGGGTCTGACAGCATATGTGAAGAAAAAATCAGAGTTAATGTTTCGGGTCCGGTCACCCTTCCTCAGAACCAGTGTAGTTCAGTTGTCAGTGGCACGCAGCTTCTTGTGAACCACTATAACTCCCGATACATTTCCTAAGCCCTGACTACAACTCCAAGCTGCCTATTAACTCTAATACCTTGGTCTGAATTCTAACAGTGCTGAGATGTCCAACTGTTCTTCAGACTTAACTCATTGCCCATCATAATGTAGCTGCGTGATTCAGTTACCTTCCATGTAAAACAACTAAACGCTACCAAAATGAAGTTTACACAGCTTCTCTATCACATGCGGACTGATTTTTTTTCATTCTGTCTGTTTTCTTTGATGTCAGTTCAATGGACCCTAAACTGTCCTGCGTGACCTATGAAAAATCTTACAACAGGTCTCTCCATATTGCTAAGCAAATTTGAATGTTGTCACCTACTGATACTTGGAACTGGAATATTACCAGTCATAATTTTCTGGCTTGTTCGGTAAGACAAAGAATAGATAAAGCTGGAGGATTTCATCACTGAGTACACAATATCGTGAAGATTTCTTCTATTGTTCAAATTTATTAGCTTTGAAAAGTTGCAGTCATAAAAACTACAAATTCCACATTTTCTGACAAAACATGAAACTGCTTACACCGATGGATCCTGAAATTATAAATTTTGCAGGCTCTTAAGCTCATATTATCTAATGATGATAACAGATTCAAAACAAAGGCTAAATAGAGCCATGTCAATTTTTTTTATATGTTCTCTACCTCAAACTTGATCTCAACATGCATTTCATTCAGAGTTTCAGCTCAGAACTACATCTCACAGAAAAGGATTGATATTGGTCTTCTTATGATGAAGTATACTGCACTTTATAATCAAGCTAAATTAATGTTTTCAATTTAATTTGCGCTAATCAGATCACAGAACCGCGAATGAGTCTGGAAAATTCTGACCAAATTTATCGAACTTGTTTCCTTAACATTGAAAAAGCAAACCACCAACAAAGGTAGGAAAGGGAAACAAGTGATTCATCACCTACTCTGCCATGCGTAAAGATTTGAACTTCACTTTACACATCATTAACACGCACATCAACAAATTTGGCTTCAGTTCTCTTTCCCACTTAAAAAATATTTGGTGTTTAAAAATCCAGTGCCCCAATCAACAGAGAAAATGTCAAATAATTTGTTATTAAAGAATGTGACTTTTACATTTCGCTGTCGAGGGAATGATGAGTACTTACATGTTTTGTTATTTTTTAAAATTCATTCACGGGATGAAGGCATTACTCGCTAGTCCTGCATTTATCGCCGATCCCTAATTGCCCAGAGGGCAGTTATGAGTCAACCACATTGTTGTAGGCCTGGCGTCACATGTAGGCCAGACCAGGTAAGGATGGTAGTTTCCTCCCCTAAAGAACATTAATGAACCAGATGGGTCTTTCCAACAATTGACAATGGATTCATGGTCATAATTAGACTCTTATTTCCAGATATTTATTGAATTCAAATTCCACCGTCTGCTGTGACCCAAGATTACACTGGATTAACCATCCAGTAATAATACAAATGGGCCATCACCTCCCCATAAACATTTTAACAAATGGAAAATTAAAATCTGAGCAGTTGCAAGTTTGACAAGAATATACCTCATCAAAAAGGAAATCTAACCAAAACATATCAATTGAAATAAATTTGAATAGATAAGTTCCACACTGATTGTCGGATGTTCTGGGGTATAGATGTTTCAAAAGAAATAGGGAGGGAGGTAAAAGAGGTGGGGGAGTGGCATTGTTAATCAGGGATGGTGTCACAGCTGCAGAACGGGAGGTCATGGAAGAGGGTTTCTCTACTGAGTCAGTATGGGTGGAAGTCAGAAACAGGAGAGGAGCAGTCACTTTATTGGGAGTTTTCTGTAGACCCCCCAATAGCAACAGAGACACTGAAGAACAGATTGGGAGGCAGATTTTGGAAAGGTGCAGAAGTAACAGAGTTGTTGCCATGGGTGACTTCAACTTCCCTAATATCGACTGGAACATCTAAGTGCAAATAGCTTAAATGGTGCAGATTTTGTCAGGTATGTCCAGGAAGGATTTCTGACTCAAAATGTAGATAGGCCAACTAGAGGGGAGGCCATATTGGATTTACTGTTTGGCAATGAACCAGGCCAGGTGTCAGATCTCTAGGTGGGAGAGCATTTCAGTGATTGTGATCACAACTCCCTGACCTTTACTATAGTCATGAAGAAGGATAGGAGCAGATGGCATAACAAAGGATTTAATTGGGGGAGGGGTAATTACAATGTTATTAGGCAAGAATTATGGAGCACCAAATGGGATCAGATGTTCTCAGGGAAATGCATGAAAGAAATGTGGAGGTTGTTTAAGGAGCAGTTGCTACAAGTACTGGATAGGTTTGTCCCACCGAGGAAAGGAAAGCATGGTAAGGTGAAGGAACCTTGGATGACAAGGCATGTTGAGCACCTAGCCAAGAGGAAGATTGGTGCTTACTTAAGGTTGAGGAAGTGAGGATCAGACAGGGCTCAAGAGGCCTACAAGGTAGCCAAGGAGGAACTGAAGAATGGACTTCGGAGAGCTAGAAGGGGGTATGAGAAAACCTTGGCATGTAGGATCAAGGAAAACCCCAAGGCATTCTATACTTATGTGAGGAGCAAGAGAATGGCCAGAGTGAGGATAGGGCCAATCAGGGATAGTGGAGGGGGCTTGTGCGCACAGTCAGATGAGATAGGGGAGGTCCTTAATGAACACTTTGCCTTAGTATTCACCAGTGAGACAGACCTTGTCATTTGTGAGGACAGCATGAAACAGGCAGATATACTCAAGCAGGTTAATGTTAGGAAGGAGGATGTGCTAGAAATTTTGAAAAACATGAAGATACATAAGTCCCCTGGGCCAGACTATATATACCCAAGGGTACAAAAGAAAACAAGGGAAGAGACTGCTGCCCCTTTGGCGATGATTTTTGTGTCCTCACTGTCCACTGGAGTAGATCCAGATGACTGGAGGCTGGCAAATGTTATTCCCTTGTTCAAGAAAGGGAAGAGGGACAATCCTGGGAATTACAGACCGGTCAGTCTTACTTCTGTGGTGGGCAAATTATTGGAGAGGATTCTGAGAGATAGTATTAATGATTATTTGGAAAAGTACAGTTTGATTAGAAATAGTCCGCATGCTTTGTGAGGGGCAGATCATACCTCACAAGCCTTATTGAATTCTTTGAGGGTGTGACAAAACACATTGATGAAGGCAGAGCAGTGAATGATGTTTATATGTATTTTAGTAAGGCATTTGATAAGGTTCCCCATAGTAGGCTCATTCAGAAAGTAAGGAGGCATGGGATGCAGGGAAATTTGGCTGTCTGGATACAAAACTGGCTGTCCAATAAAAGACAAAGAGCAGTAGTAGATCCCTGTTCTGGGATCTCTGCTTTTTGTGATCTTTATAAATGATTTGGATGAGGAAGTGGAAGGGTGGGTTAGTAAGTTTGTTGATGACACAAAGGTTGGTGGAGTTGTGGATAGCGTGGAGGGCTGTTGTAGGTTGCAACGGGACATTGACAGGATGCAAAGCTTGGCAAAGAAATGGCAGAAGGGATTCAACCCAGAAAAGTGTGAAGTGAATCATTTTGGAAGGTTGAAGTTGAATGCAGAATACAGGGTTAATGGTAGGATTCTCGGCAGTGTGAAGGAACAGAGGGATCTTGGGGTCCACGTCCATAGATCCCTCAAATTTGCTACCCAAGTTGATAAAGTTGTAAAGAAGGTGTATGGTACGTTGGCTTTCATTGGCGGGGGAACAGAGTTCAAGAGCTGCGAGGGTATGCTATAGCTCTATAAAACTCTGGTTCAACTTCATTTGGAATTTTGTGTTCCGTTCTGGTTGCCTCATTATAGAAAAGATGTGGAAGCTTCAGAGAGTGTGCAGAAAAGATTTACCAGGATGCTGCCTGGTCTGGAGGGCAGGTCTTATGAGGAAAGGTTGAAGGAGCTAGGGCTTTTTTCATTGAAACGAAGAAGGATGAGAGGTGACTTGACAGAGGTGTACAAGATGATGCATGGCATAGATCGAGTGGATGGTCAGAGACTTTTTCCAGGGTGGGAACGACTATTACGAGGGGACATAAATTTAAGGTAATTTGAGGAAGGTACAGGGGAGATGTCAGAGGTAGGTTCTTTACACAGAGTGTGGTGGGCGTGTGGAATGTGCAGTTTGCAGTTGTAGTGGAGTTAGATACTTTAGAGACTTTTAAGCGACTCTTGATTAGCCACATGGAAGATAGTAAAATGTCATGTATGCAAGGTAGTTTGATCTTAGTAGGATACTAGGTCGGTGCCACTTCATGGGCCGAAGGGCCTGTACTGTTCTGTACTGTTTTGTACTGTTCTATGTTGTGTAGAAATTAAAATTAATCCAGTTTTCTAGCTGAATTACTTGTAAATAAATTTACATTCTCTTCTGATCCTTAATTTCATTCTAATTAGTTTTGCAGAAAAATGAACACAGGTGAGCTGGTGGTCAAGTATTAATCTAATTATTTCTGACAAAATTCAATCAAAAATTCAGATGAAATTCTTATGCCATACCCTGTGGAAAGTTTAGAAGTGGGTTACTTAATCAAGCAGGAGGGTCGCAGGCAGGTGTCCTGGCAATTTCCTATTTATGCCCCAACTAGGTTTGTGGTAAGAAATATAGTAGATGGACCTAATATCCACCCTATCTGAAGCCCTTGTATAGGCAATGAATGCACGAAATTTGTAAAACAAATGTTGTTGCGGTTGCTTGAGTTCTTCTGGAAGAGGAAGGGGCTAAGGGAGGGCAGAGAGTTTCCTATTCAAAGGCATTCAAAGTATTACCAAGGGACCAGCACTGGGAAGGATAGGGGACTCACTGAGAATAACAGCTCCCCCTCCTGTACTTGTGCTGTTGACACACCTATCCTTTGTGTTGTAACTTCCACTATATGAAATACCCCTCCTGCAATCACTCAGCTGTGTATTCCTGGGCCCCATATAATGTATCAATGACAACAGCTGCCATCTCCCCAACAGTGCTGTTGAACAATTCAGAGCTCGCTGGTCTCTAATGTGTCAGCATTTCTCAGTGTAGCCCCTGGGCTCCTTAACTTGAGGGAATGACTTCCACCAGCCAGGCTATTGTCCTTCTTGAAAAGAGGCGAAAGAGTTTCTTATTGGCCCTACAGCTAGCACAATTCAAAACCAAGACAATACAAGTCAACAGAGTACACAAATTACTAGCTCAATTTTCCCAATTTTTTTGTCTAAGTGTCATTCTTGTTGAGTTTCATGGGATATTTTGCTCTGTGAGTCCCACTGAGTTTTCTTGCGCAAATTATTAGGCCCCTAAAGCAGCTATCTCATCCAAAGCTAGTCTCAAAGACTGAAGCACTTACCCCATCCAGTATGGGTAAAGCCACAGACAATTTTATCTCTGAAACACACTTGCTCTTTACTGTACAATGGAAGGCAACAGCGGTCACTCCTTAAACAGTGAGTCTCGCACTCAGCCTCTTCATCATGTTGAACACATAAACACCTCTTCCAGCTAGTTCTTGCTTTACTTTGCACTCAACCTGTCTGGCTATCACGTTTTCTGCCCACTTCACCAAATCACCTAACCCCGGACATATTAAGTAAACATGCCGTGCCTGATAGTGCACCTTCCTCCCATGGAAGCCAAGGTACTGCTTAGTTGATTACCCTCCCCAACATGGCACCTTTCCTTCCCATGCACTATCATAACAGTTCTGTATGTATTGAGTATTTCCCCCTTCCCTCTTCAGTGTTTTAATTTTGACTCCAATACTCACAATTAGATCTTCAGCTTCTCTCCTGCAGCAAGACTCTGGAAAACCCACTTTGATTTTCAGTTAATGGACCCCAACACTGAATGTGGCACAACTGCTCAAACAACTTAGCTGGAAAGACCCAAACAATGAGAGATCTGACCCTTGACTAATATGTGTTCACTTCCCAACTCTATTCCCGTGATGCCTCAGACTAGCTGCATTGGGCCTATAGGATTGATCATGGTCTAATCCCAAAATTTTAGGGGTGGGAAATCCCTGACCATGCCCACTATCACAGTCTACCTGACCATGACCAAGCCCATGCAGTGATATCTCAGGCTGCCCTTGACTTATTGCATTGAGACAACTGATTGAAGGGTGTCTCTCTTGGCTTGACTGAGAACTACCACCCTTACTCAGTTGTTGCACAATTAGTGTGTTTTGCACATACATGGTTGGCATAAGGTGCAGGTGGGAGATTAATCTAGCACTGCACTATAAAACAAAACATCCTGCCCCTGACTGGTCTTGCTCACAACCATGACAAACTGCCTGTTTTTGCGTGTGCTCTGATCTGCAAGGCAAGGCCGAACTGTGAAAAAGAAAACAAAATACAAAGAACTGCAGATGTTGGAAATCTGAAACATAAACAGAAATTGCTGGAGAAACTCGGCAGGTCTGGCAGCATCTGTGAAGAGAAAGCAGATGCAATGTTTCAGGATCCTAAAGAAGGATCACAGCACACAAAATGTTGGCTCTGCTTTCTCTCCACAGATGCTGCCAGACCTGCTGAGTTTCTCCAGCAACTTCTGTTCTCATTTTGGAAGAACTGTGAGACTTTCAGGTTCAGCTGAGGGGCAAAAAAAACCATTTAAATGCAAGGCAAACAGGGCAAGACAAGGCAAGACAGGAATGCTGCAGGCATCTAGGTAGGAATGAAGTCTATGTCCATTAAAAGAGTGAGCAAGCAGTCCTGAGATGCAGCCTTGTCAAGTGGGTGTCTGTTCCTGGTAGAAAATGTTCTCACAGTTTCATTGTAATGACAGGTGCCGATGCACTACAAAGCGCATCATTCAAATACACACCTGTACTGTAGATGAAGTGGAGATGAAACATGACAATGCAGAGAGGCTGGTATATGTCAGATGCCATGGTCCAGGGAATGCTTTGTACGTGGCCTGTGCCATGTGATCCTGAGACATTGTTGCCAAGTATCCAAGCTGGAAATCCAGAGGAGCAAGTAGCAAGCCGGAGTTGCCAGGTACCCACTTTGGCTTTCATGTCAGGGATTCTCAGTTTCTAGTTTCTATCTGGTGGGTAGGAGAATGCTATATTAACAAGTTGAGTGTAAGTTGTCGTAGAGATGATAATGAGTGATAATCATGATAAAAGGTCTCTTCTCACTCACTCGCAAGAATCTAGTCTCCATATGTGGGACTTTTGGTCTTGATATAGAGAAAGGCTTCACTTGACATCTTACACAATTCTTTCAAGTTTTTCGCATGAGCTGAAGTCATCCAGAGCCTGGGAAGATTCTACCTTACATTCTTGATACAGAACTGTCAATGAGCAATCACTGTCAACAATCGCCTTGTTTTCAGCAGCAGCAGCGCGAGCCAGCTTGCCGAAGGGAAGGTAAGGCGGTTTTTGTATTCTCCCTGTATAAAAACTTACCTCGTGCAGCAAGCGGCCCTCTTGTTTTCAGCGGTGGGTGCGTGGAGGGAACGTGAGCCAGGAAGAAACAGATAAATTTGGGCATTGGCTAAACCCAAAACACTACATGCGTAGTGTCTCCCACCCATCCTCCTCCTCTAACCAAAAAAGAGTGTGCGGAGGTTCAGTAAGGTAAGGCTTTTTTTTTCATTCTTCTTCTGGAAAACTTGAGTAGAGGGAATGGAAACCAGGGCAGTTCCATGCTCCTCTTGCAGGATGTGAGAGGTAAGGGTCACTGCTGGTGTCCCCTCTGACTTCACCTGCAAGAAGTGCACCCAACTCCAGCTCCTCAAAAACCGTGTTAGGGAACTGGAGCTGGATGAACTCCGGATCATTTGGGAGGCTAGGGGGATGAGAGATAGGAGTTATAGGGAGGCAGTCACACCCAAGGTACAGGAAAAAGGTAGCTGGGTGACTGTCAGGAAGGGGAAAGGGAAAAGGCAGACAGTGCAGGGATCCCCTGTGGCTGTTCCCCTCAATAATAAGTATGCTGTTGGGGGCGGATGACCTACCAGGGGAAGGCCATAGCGGACAGGTTTCTGGGACTCAGCCCGATCCTGTGGAAAAGAAGGGAAGAGGGGAGAATAGGAGAGCAATTGTAGTGAGTGATTCAATAGTAAGAGGTACAGACAGGCGGTTCTGTGGACGCGAATGAGATGAAAGGATGATATGTTGCCTCCCAGGTGCCAGTGTCCATGATGTCTTGGATCATGTCTTCAAGGTCCTTAAGGGGGAGGGTGAGCAACCAGCAGTCATGGTACACATTGACACCAATGACAAAGGTAGAAAAAGGACGGAGAATGTGAAAAACGAGTACAGGGAGTTAGGTTGGAAGCTGAAGTCCAGGACAAACAGAGTAGTTATCTCTGGATTACTACCAGAACCACGTGATAACGAAGTAAGAAATAGGGAGAGAGTGCAGCTAAACGTGTGGCTACAGGGCTGGTGCAGGAAGGAGGGCTTCCATTATGTGGATAATTGGAGTACATTCTGGGGAAGGTGGGACCTGTACAGTAAGGACGGGATGCACCTGAACCAGAAGGGCACAAATATCCTGGGAGGGAGGTTTGCTAGAGCTGTACTGGATGGTTTAAACTGGTTTGTCAGGGGGTGGAGAACAGGATTTATAATTCAGAGGATGAGGAATTCAGCCTTCCAACAGTCACAACAGGGAGTGAGGTGGTTTATAAAGAAATGCAGTCGATGGAGCGTAACTGCGGACACCAAGATGTTTGAGGTATGTATACTTCAATGCTAGAAGAATTAGAAATAAAGCGGATGAACTTAGAGCATGGTTCGGTACTTGGAACTACAATGTTGTGGCCATTACAGAAACTTGGGTAACTCAGTGAGAGGAATCGATGTTGGAAGTTCCAGGATTTAGATGCATTAAAAGAAATAGGGAGGGTGGAAAAAGAGCTGGGGGAGTGGCATTGCAGTCACGGCAAGAAGAGCAGCTACTGAAAGGCAGTTCGAGAATGATATGTCTACAGAGTCAGTTTGGGTTGAGGTCAGGAACAAGAAAGGAGCAGTCACTTTGTTGGGGGATTTTTTACAGACCCCCTAATAGTTGCAGAGAAGTAGAGGAGTGGATTCGGAGGCAGATACTGGAAAGGTGCAGAAGTCACAGGATTGTAGCCATGGGTGATTTCAACTTTCCAAATATTGATTGGAAACATTTTAGTTGTAACAGTTTAGACGGAGCAAGTTTTGTCCAGTGCATTCAGGAAGGATTCCTGACACAGTATGTAGATAGACCAACACAAGGAGAGGCCACTTTGGATTTGGTGCTTGGCAACGAACCGGGTCAAGTGTTAGACCTGTTGGTAGGAGAGCATTTTGGCGGTAATGATCATAACTCTGTTTCTTTCACGATAGTCATGGGTAAGGATAGGTACATACGGCTGGGTAAAGTTTATAATTTGGGAAGGGTAATTACAATTCAGTTAGGCAAGAACTGGGTAACATAAATTGGGAACAGGTGCTGTCAGGGAATGGCACCACAGAAATGAGGATGCTGTTTAAGGAAAGCATACTGCATGTGCTTGATATGTTTGTCCCTAGCAGGCAGAGAAGATGTGATCGAGTGAGGGAGCCATGGTTCTCCAAAGAGTTTGAACGACTGGATAAGAGGAAAAAGGAGACTTATGTAAGGTTCAGGAAAAGGATCTAGAGGGATACAAGTTAGCCAGGAAGGAGCTGAAGAAAGGGCTTAGGAAAGCTATAAGGGGGCATGAGAAAACCTTGGTGGAGAGGATCAAGGAAAACTCCAAGGCTTTTTACATGTATGTGCCAAACAAGAGAATGACCAGAGAAAGGGGAGGGCCTATCAAGGATTGTAAAGGGAATTTGTACACAGAGCCTAAAGAGATAGAAGAGGACTTTAATGAATACTTTTCTTCAGTATTCACAACTGAGAGGGACCTAGTTGTAGAGGAAGACATTGTGAAACAGTCAGGTAAGCTAGAGGAGGTTGATGTTAGTAAAGAAGATGTGTTAGGAATTCTGAGGAAGTTGAAGATAAATAAGTCCCCCAGGCCTGATCGTATTTATCCAAGGATTCTATGGGATGCGAGGGATGAGATCACAGGGCCTTTGGCAATGATCTTTTCATCCTCACTGTCCACAGGTATAGTGCCGGAAGATTGGAAAGAGGCAAACCTCATTCCCTTGTACAAAAAAGGGAACAGGGATAACACCGGAAATTACAGATCAGTTAGTCTTACGTCAGTGGTAGGCAAATTATTGGAAAGGGCTCTGAGAGACAGGATTTACGATCACTTGGAAAGGCACAATTTGATTCATGATAGTCAGCATGGATTTGTGAGGGGTAGGTCATGCCTCACAAACCTTATTGAATTCTTTGAAGAGGGGACCAAACACGT